>JAOXJM010000012.1:134608201-134619797 GCA_026413425.1 Tringa solitaria
ACCTCTCTACACCCTCCTTTCAGGTAGTTGTAGAGAGCAATAAGGTCTCCCCTCAACTACCTTTTCTCCAGGCTGAACAACCCCGGCTCCTTCAGCTTCTTCTCGTAAGACTTGTTCTCCAGACCCCTCACTGTTGCCCTTCTCTGGACCCCCTCCAGCAAAAATTTAAACATAAATTTAAAAAGGATGGACTACTGCATGGGGAAAAGGTCCAGCAAAGGCTGTGCAACGCAGTGATAGGAATGTGAGTTCCTGCTCAGAAAGTCCGTAAACTGTTGATGGCTGAACACAGATACTGAAGGAAGAGACTCTGTTTCTCCTATTCTTTCTCACAACATTGGCTGCTACCAGAGACAGGGTAGCAGGGTGCCTGAACTTTTGGGGTTTTTTCCCCCCCCAGAAAAGGGGGTTTTTTTATGTTCTAAGTAGTGCTAGTCTGCATGTAGCCTAAATAGTCCTAAATAATCCAGGTAGCCAGGCTCACAGTACTCTTTACAGTCTTTTAGATGCAGGGATGTTCTGCGTGTTATTTAAAGCGTTAGATGTAACTTGTGATGCAGTCTTCCCTTTCAGCCTTTGTCCCCCCATAATATAAACCCAAGGCCCTTGTCCTGCAGCTGGGTGGCTGCGGCTTCCCGCTGCGGCGCTTGGCCCCGGCTGAAAGGCAGCATGAGGGATGGGAAGGGAAAGGGGAGAGGGAAGATGAAGTGGCTGGGGGAGTGCTGTGTGGAGTCTCAGGCTTTCAGCTTTCCAGGCAGGCTAGCTGCTCTCAAATGAAAGCGTCTTTTAGTTAGTTTCCAGATTTAGGCCAGGAATAAGCAGGAAATACTAATGATCCCAATGGTCGTTATGGACTCCTTGTGTGTTATTTCTGTTCTGTGCTTTGAAAACGCTAACCAAATCTGCAGGCAGATGTGATGTCGCAGCAGCTTTTTGCTTCCAAATTAGAGGCACTGAAATAAGCTGGATGGGTTGGAACTGGAGGGCTATGATTAAGGGACTAGGGCACCTCTTTTGTGAGAAAAGGCTGAGAGACCTGGGTCTGTTTAGCCTGGACAAGACTGAGAGGGGACCACGTCAATGCTTACAAATATCTAAATGACAGGTGTCAAGAGGATGGGACCAGACTCTTTTCAGTTGAGCCCAGTGATGGGACAAGGGGCAACAGGTACAAACTGGAACACAAGAAATTCCTTCTCAACATGAGGAAAAACTTCTTTACTTTGAGAGTGATGGAGCACTGGAACAGGCTGCCCAGGGAGGCTGTGGAGTCTCCTTCTCTGGAGATATTCAGAACAGCCTGGATGCATTTCTGTCCATCCTGTTCCAGGTGAACCTGCTTTGGCAAGGGGGTTGGACTAGCTGATCTCTAGAGGTCTCTTTGAACCCCCACCATTCTGTGATTTCCTGAAATTAAAAAACACAAGTTGTAAGTGTATTTTCATTTGTATTTCAGAGCAGAATTAAGGCCCTGTGTACGTGTAGCACTTATGGGTATCACCCAAAGAAGTCTTTAGAAAAATGCTGCTGAAGGCTGGGCAGTCATTGCTTTTTGTAGTCCTCAGGCTTTCACTGGTGGATGTTGCAGACTGACTTGGAAGCAGATGAAACAGATGGTCGCTAATGGCTGAAATCCCTAGGACTGGCAAAGCTTAGGTTAATTCTTGAGGTGTTCTTTTTCCTCCTGTGCTGGGGAGGAAAGCTGTTTGCATGGAAGTGTCACGGCCGGCCTTGAAAATTGCTATGAGCTCTCCAGCCAGCGTTACTCTGGAGCTGGTGGCTGCCCGTGGTGTGAAGGAGATGATGGGCTCTGACAGGGCAGATCTTGCCCTCTCGCTGTGCCGGAGTGTGAGAAGCACAACCTGGACATGTCAGGGCTTCGACGCTCTGCTGCGGCACCTTGTTTGCTTGACCTGAACATTTTTAGCCCTTCTAACTTCTAATTAAGCAACAGATTTCATTCTGCAGCTAAAGCAGGTTTAGACGTCTGAATCTTGAAAACATCCCAAATTGTACACATCTTTAATTTTAAATCCTTAAAATGCCCTAAGTGGGAAGCACTGAGGAAAGTTAATTAGTCTATCCGTCTCTCCCAAATTGCTAATGGGTACTTTTCTTGTCCACCAAAACCTGTTGGCTAGATTTTAGGGCAGATGTTAATGTGCAGTCACAATTAAAAGCATGTGCGCTGGATGCTGCTGAAGCCTCCAAGTGCTCTGCTTTTATGTCTTTTATTTCAGGACACTTGGGGGGAAGAAGGGATCGTCACACCATTAAAAATGACATTTGCTTGCTTTCTTCTTTTCCACGCAGCTCCTCTCTTTTTGCTCAGACGAGTAGCTGCCAGGAAATCTATTAATGGTAAACGATTTTGAGACATGGGGCAGCATTTTTGACAACATTATCTCGGTGTCTGTAAGAGCTTTTTCACTTGGTATACTCAACCTAGAAACAATTTAATTTCGCTGTCCCTTGGCCCAAGTAATGACTTCAGGTTTCTAATTACAGAGCAAGTCGGAAAGGACTGTGCGTGGTCATCAGGGCCTGAGCTACGAGAGCACAAAGAAACACTCCTGTAATAATTAAACAGGCGGGAGAGCTCCTGCCGGCTGAGCCAGCTCTCCTGCCTCTGTGGAAACAGGCAGGATCCACGCTTCGCCTCCCCAGGCTGTGCTAATTGTTGCTTCGGTGCCTCTCTCAGCCCTCCTTACACCTTACCTGGGCAAAAACATCCGCCTCCCTCTTTTAGGTGTAGAGCATCCTTTCTGTGGCAAAAAAATAGGGCAGTATTGAATACACGTCCCCATCGTGGATAGCATTATCCCATGCATTTTACTGCCTTTCTTTGGTTGTTCTCTTTTCCTTTTTGATTTTCAGTACATTTTAAATTCATTGAGACGAGAAAAAAATGTGATTGCTCCTTCACTGTTTCAAGAAGATGATATTTGGCTGCTCCATTCGCTAAAATAGATGGCTGTAAAGGCACTCTGGGTGCCTCTTCTAATTCCAGATAAGCCTTGGGCTCTCGATACGCAGCACAAAACAAAATCTAATTAATGAAGTAATTATTATTGCCTTCTCTGCTACGCTGTGTTTTTCTGAGCCCAGGGCCACCTTTGGAGTCACAGTTGCAGACCCTGCTGGCAGCAGTGGGACATGATGGCTGGCTGTCAGCCTGGGAATAATTTGACTATACTTACCTGCAATGAGTTACTGATTTAAAATCTCACTTGTCGACTTTTTGACCCTGAAAAGAATATGTGACAGCAGAATTTTTTCCCTTCTTCAGTCAATGCATTCTGATTTCAATGGCTGCATTTCTGAAAAGCTGGTGCTTGTTTTTTTCACCTCTTCTGCAGAACCTGGTAGTAGCTTAGTCTGAGGTTGGGTTACCCGGGACTAATAAGACCTGCTGGTTTTTCTTCTAGGTCAGTCCTTTTAGGAGTGCAAAATAGAAATTATTCAGCCAATAATTGTTCAAGACTATTTTGCAATGATGGATCTTAAAGAAAGAAAAAACAACCTCTTTTTCTTTACTATCAAATGCCTGTTAGTTTTGAAGTGAAGATGTAAAAGTAAGGATGTAAAAGTAAAATAAATATTGGCCAGAGTGGAAAATTTTTTCATTCAGATGTTATTTTTAGGTAAAACCTTTAATCCCAGTTTGACTGAGTAGTCATTGTAGTCCTTTTAACTTTGCAGCATGCCATTCTATTAAGCAAGTGCGCAGTTGGGCTCCTGAAAGGTTTTAAGTTGTATGTGGGTTGTTATGTGTATGTGTGTATGTGTATGTGTGGGTATGTGTTTGCTGTGTAAAAAAAATCTTCACTTTATGTGTTTGAAAGGAACCAATTGTTATATCTACCCTTTTCCAATGAAACCTGAGTATTTTAAACTTCTTGATAGGCTGTAAGGTTCATCTATATTCTCAGACTTCTCTTAATGATGAACATAGAATAAGAAACATTTTAATTGATTTAAGAAGTGTTTATTAGTACAGTAATCAAAAGAAAGGCAGGTTGGTGAGAATAGAGATCTAAATCCATCTAATCTGGGTTTAATACCCCAATTGCTGGTCAAATTGGAAAGTGCTGGTTATGAAAACTTGCATTTGGGGAGCCTCCCATGAAAGACAAGTGTAGCAGCACAGAGATTAAGATATTTTGAAGGAACATATTAAATTCTAACTATTCTCTATTAAAATCATTATAATCATAGAGTAATAATCTTGCACAGATCGCATCACTTGTTCTATGCTATTAACTGCTGTCATCACCAGCTCTTTTTCCCCTTTGATTAAGCAATAGGTGGTGTTTGCATGTAACACCATAAACAGCTTTACAGTAGGGCGTTTGCGCTTGATTTCTTTGACTACATCCAAATCGAAATGGCTTTGATTTATCCAGCTGTAAACACTGCTCTAAGTTTTATATCAGAAGGATGGTAGGAATGTTTAAACTAATAGAGGTTTGTTTACTCTGTATTGTGTAGGGTCTGGTCACTGTTATCAAATTATCTGCAGTCGTTGCATCGTGTGTATAAACATTGTGTCTCATGAAATTTTTGTAAAAGCTGCCCCGAGCAACACCAGCGTATAATTGAAAATGGGGCCTTGCACATTTTTATTCCCATATGGTGAAAAATATGTATTGATTCTTGATTTGTGCAATAATGTGATTGTGATGGAGATACATAGTCAGATGGCATCTGGAAGTGGATTTTCAAAGCTATGCTTGCAGCTTGACATTCAGGGCAGCTGGACACGCTGGTGCCTCGTTCCGCTTCTGTGAAGTTTCGCCCAACCAGTCTCTGTTTATTTTTAAGTGTGGCCTTCACCCATAGAGATTTAATTAGAATGAAACAAAAAAAACCCCACCAAAACCCAAAAAAACCCAAACCTCAAATTAATAAGAAAACAGCATGTTCTGTGCATGGTAATACAGAGAATGCAGTAAGCCTGTCTTTAAGGCAAATGCTATTTCCACTAACTGGTGTGACTGAGGCTCTGTCACTGAAAGCAAGCAGGTTAACCTTTCAACTTAAAATTAATTGTCAGCTTCCCTTAGTGTTCCTTAATGTGGCTTCTGTTTCCTTCTGAATATATTTGCATTTTGACAAGTCACTCACTGTGTTTGCACGGTAGCAAAATAGCTATCATAGCAACTCAAATTTACAGGTTGGAAGAATCTTGCTAGTTAAGGACATTGCTTTATTTACTCTGTCATCTCCTAGGATGAGTTCTGCTTTGTGGATTAGGCAGAGCCCACATGCAGTTAGGGATACACTGCAGTTAGGGGTAAGGAATTTCTGTCCTTCCAGCCCTGCCTTTAATTTCTCCTTTTCTTTTCCAAATGGGCCCCATGTAATTTCATGAAGCATAAAATTCTGAGATTGCAGGCAACAGTGTTGTGGCAGGTGGCTTCATTGTACTTTAATTCTTCTTTTTTTTGCTAAAGTATGTTGTTTCTTTGCAGTTCCGCTGACAAAAATATGCAATTTATTGCTTAACATTGAATTATTAGAATTGCTTATTTTCCTTCCTACTGCTTTCTGTTCACAGCCCATGGGACAGCGTGATCTGTAGACCAGAATGGGCAGGATTACTACAGCCTTGTTTCAGAAATGGCTCTAAACTCCCAGATCTGAACTGCCCTGAACCTTGCGATAAGATCAGATCTGAACTTTGTTTCAAGTACCCTACTGTTTTTCTATTAATAATGAACTAGCTCACTGATTTGTAGGTCAAATTAAAGTGGTATTTCATCACCAATATCTGGAGCATCTAACGTTTATTAGGAAATAACTTATATTGGTTTAAAACTCAAGTATGCATTAATCAGAGTAACAACAGATATTTTGAAGAATTTTTTATTATCGTAGTCATAGTATTTTTCCAGCCTTGTCTAACGGTCCTACATCTAAAATGCACCATGACCTTGAAGAGTTTGATAATCTCAATGGGGTATGAGAGTGAAGAGACTGCTAAAACCATTGTTCATCCTGTTGGTGTGGTTGGATAATGGCACAGTCGCTGTTTATGTGATATAAAATATGTAGTTTGCTTAAAAGGAGTTTCACTTACAGCAGCGTGACCATTTGTTTTTTCGTAATTAGTTAAGCACCAAGATGGTGAATTTGGTTAGGAAAGATGGTTTCTGTGGGTCGCAGTCGTACTTCACTTGACCCTCGTGTGTGACATATAAAGCTTAATGGTATTAAAATAAATCATATGCTCAAACCTTAACTGGTTTGCTGAGCTGAGCCATAAACAAACAGATGAAAAAGAATTCTAAATGAGAGAAATTGTCAATGTTTCAATAACTTTCATCCCTCTTACACGACATTTAAAAGAGTATGCAAAATGCATAGGATTTATAAATCCAATGACCAATTTTAAAACTATCAACTTTGGTAAGTAGTCTCTTAATAATATATGTAGCCATATGTTAAATAGTCTCTATATGATACACGTAGCTATATACCTCGTTTTAAAGAAGGAACAAATGAAATAAACAATAATAAAATATACAGAATATATACATACACATACAGACAGCTAATGCAGGTATAGAGTCCTTCTAAATTGAAATGCCCTAAGTAGGGAATCCCCTAAATCTGTGAATGACTGAACCAGGGTGGTCACAGAGCCAAGAGAAGGGCTGTAAAGACAGAAAATAAAAAAGTAGTGCAAGAGTCCATGTAGCTTTTGAAGAAAGAAGTCCTGCCTCACCAATCTAGCAGGGCTTTTTCAGAGGAGTTTATAACTGGTTTTGTAGTTGGATCTGGTCAGCAAAGTACAGTTGAGCCTTCAAAAGCTCCTGGATCAAAGACCTTCAGAGGAATAAGCTATGGTGAGATAAGAGGTATTTTCCTCTTGCAGAGTAATACCTGATTAAAGGCAGGCAGAAATAAATTGTCAGTCTTCATAATGGAGAAAGACCTTATTAGGCTGCTTTGCCACCTTTTTTTGAAGACTTTGGATGTTCATCAAATTCAGTGTTAGCTGCAAAGGGAGTAAATAGCAAATTGGCAAAGTTTACTGATGACTGCTGCAAATATTTTGTATCAAAACTGATGCTAACTGTGAAAATGTGACAGTAATCTCATACTAGAAAATGCCTAATACAACAGCCAGCGACATTTCATTGTCGGTAAATGCAGAGTAACGCAGTATATGTGCTATGCATACACGATAACAGGATCCAGATGAGTTATTTTTAAGAAGAAAGATCTGGGAATCACTGTGGATAATCGTCTGAAATTGTCAACTCAGTAACCAGGGACAGTAAAAAACACACACAGTGTTTTGTGCTGCCAGGGAAGGAAGAGAGAAAGAACAGAAAGCACCCTCAGGTAAGGTGGTGTGGTACAGCACAGTCACATCGTGAGTCCATTCACACGCTGGCCTTTGTGGGCAGTTTGGGCTTCTTGTCTCAGGAATGGTGAAATGGAATTAGAAAAAGGAGAAGAAGAGTCACCAGGAGCCTGTATCCTCAGAGACGTTAAATAGTTTCCATATGAGGAGGAGACTTCCACTCGGAAAAAAAGCTGCTGAAGTAAGGTGTGATAAAAATGTATTAAACCATCAATAGTATGGAGAATGTGAACAAAGAAAGGCAGGGTGCTACTTCTGGAGCTCATGAAGCGAGAACTGTAATGTGCCCATCTGAAATGCTCAGGCACATGATGCGTTTTCTCAGGGAGCTGTGGTGGGCAGAAGTGTAAATAGGTTCAAAAATGGGATTAGTGAGCCTGTGGTGGACCTCTCCATCAGAAGTAGCCAGCCTGCAAGTATGGGGTCATGTTTGGGCAGTGCCTGGTTGTTCAATATCCAGCTAGAAAGACTCACCCTTTTATTTATAATTTGTTTTTAAAAAAAAAAACCCTTGCTGATTTAAGACAGAGGGTAGATGAGTGAAGGAAGAGCTTCCACTGCCTTTTACTGTTGAAGCTTCATCTGTTTGTTGGGATGGTTTTTTTTCCAGTCAAGGGCTGTTTAGGATATTATTTTAGAGTCTAGTCAACCTGTGCTCTATGGACTAGAACAACTTCCTTCCCTGAGACCTCATTTCGCAGGATTTTATGCGAGTTTAGATTGAATCCCCAGCTGTCACTGGTCCTCTGCCACAACGAGTGAAAGGTTAATGCGTTGCAAAAGTAACTGTGATAATCCTGAGCTGTAATTTAGTCTGTTTAATGTATCCAGAGGATTAATACTCAAATGCATTAAGCAAAACAAGAAATAATGCACACTTCATATTGTCTCCCTTACACTCTAGTCTCATTTAATTAGCCACTGAAACAACTGACTGAAAGCTTTCCCTCTGCCTTGTTGTTTGAATCATGAATTTTAAAGACTTTTGAGAGAATGACTCAGGAGGTGAAACAGCAGGGCTTCTGATGTTATTTATAAGCTCTGTACTGGAAACTATTTCAGTGTCTGCAGCCATGAAACTCAAGCAACTTAGCCTGTAATTTCATCATTTGAGACTAAATGACAGGAGAACTAATGCTGTCAGCGCCCCACTAAACAGCATTAGCATTCTCCATTGCTTCTGCTTACTTGAAAAATGGATAATGAAATAATTGGCATTAAAGCCAACTATCAACTACAGGTTATCCCACAAAAGAAGAGGTTAATATGTGCACCGAAATACAGGCAATACGTGTCTGCAATAATTGGGTTTTCATTACAGTAATAGTTCTGAAGGCTGCAATTAAGCGCGGGCAGCTCACGGAACATCTGTGTAACACCTCGTGCAAGCAGGAGAGTGCCCCGCAGGGCTTGCAGCACCGAGGATGCTGTGGCATGGGGGGAGCCTTCCAGCCACCCCATCCCCATCCCAAACAGAACTACCGTTGCAGCAGGATTACTGCCTGACCATCTAATATTTGTGACTCTGCTGGCTTTTAAAAAGACCCAGTATGAAAATAAAAAATAGAATTAATTTATATTCCCATTCTTATCTTTTATCTGTTTCTTTTCCTTTGTTAGCTCTTTGATACGTATCCTTTGAAAGGAAAATCATGTGTCGCCCCACCTCTGCCCTGTAGTTTTGACCTTTGAAATTTGGGCAGCAATGAGAAGAGAGAGGCTATTGATTCTGTGGCTGTATGGACAGACACGTGTACCCCCACACTGCCATTTCACAGAGCACAAAGCTGAGTTAGCACTCTGGTGTGAGGAGAGGAATGCTTGTCTTCACTATTTTATGCTTTCTTGGTACATAGCAGTTTTTAACTGCACAGAAAGTTGTGAAGCCTCGTTTTTTTCCCCTAATTCCAAGTGTAAAGTCCTTAATTCACTTAGTGTAAAGGAAAAGGACATATATATTTTGTCAGGTCTTGCTTTATTTCCAAGGCATTGTAGTTTCTCAGTACATTCCGTAATAGCGTCATTGGCATTAAAAAGTCCGATATTGGAAGAAACTTGATAATGAAGTTAAGGAATATTTCTTATTTTTTATGGAAAAAAGCAGGAAACAAAAGCAAAATTTAATAGATGGGGGAAAAAAAGAAAAAAGGAATCTGTCTTTTGTAGCCAGAACAATCACCGCAAAAATAGAAATAAGTTTTCAGGTGAGGTGTTTGTGTTGACATCTTACTACAAGCAGTACCTTTGATAATATACAGATTTGTCTTGACAGGAAGATGAAGCTCGAACACATAGGTACTTGGAAAATGCAAGAGATACACACAGAAGTTATCTTGCAAAGCCTTTATTTTAGCTTCGTAAGCTTCTAAAATCATTGAGCAAAATATTCCTTGTTAGCACATTTCCATCTTTGCTGTTAGGAGGTAGCACAGCTTGCTCAACAGGGCACTGGCCTAGGCTCAGATGTCTGGCATCTATTCCTTTCTCAGCTACTGTGAGAAAATGAATGTGCCATTTCATCTCTGCGTGCCTCTCTCATCCTGCTGTCCCTCTTCTCTGTTTAGAGTGTATGTTCTTCTGAGCCGGAGTCTTTTTTATTTGGAGTGATATATATATATATATATATACTGTGCAATTCTGTCAGCTCCTCTAGGGACTATTGTAAAATGAAACCTAAAAAAGTTATACAGTATTGTAATTTATTAGCATGCTATTTTCACTATATATGGCAATGTACATGTAGAGGTCAGTATCCCGAAGATCTAACCGTAGTATTGAAGACCCAGCACACCCAAGAGAGGTTACACAAACAGTGGGGAACTTCCCGTCATATTTGAAAGTTTCATGGAATAGTTGTGTTGCAAATTTTACTTGAAAGCAGACAACTGGAAAGTCATTGATAGGGCTGTACAGCAAACATATACTGACTTCAGGACTCATATTTGGCTTGCTTTGGCAATTAAATGCTATGTGACAAATAGAAAAGAAAGAAAATGTATGGAGAAATGTCATGCAAAATGTTTTACACTGAAAAATTACTCAGGAGTTACGATACGCTTTCCCCTTGAAGATACATGTCTTATGGAAACGGTCTTTGTGATCATTCTGATAATCAGTAACTAATTTTCCGTTCGTTGTTGGTACAAATGACAATAATTTTATTGCTTAAATATCTGGCATTAGGGTTTAAACTAATGATGACTTTATCATAGCAGTGCATATGGAAGCGGCGGTGCCTGACAGTGATTGACAAGAAGCAGTGGTCATTACTCATTTTGTGGTTAATTCATCCTCTTACCTCAATGGTAGCGTCACATTTTCTTAAGTCTGTAAGAAAGAAATGCAGCAGATAGTTTACTTATGTGTGAAGAACTGGTATTTAACGTGGACATGTTGTAAGGCAGGTAAATATTCTGGTCATCACAATGTTCACATTGTGCATTTCATGCTGAGATCAGAAGCTAGAAGGGATGGGCTGTTTCTCAGAATTCCTCAACGTGTGTGTGTGCATTTTCATCAATATACTCTTATGCAGCTCAATACTGAAAATACGTTGTCAGTATCAATTACTGAGCAGCTGCTTTTACCTGCCTTATGCAGTGCATCTAATCATGTATGAAATAGCTGGTTACGCAGAGACTCACGAAAGGAGTGGAAGACAAGAATGAGCTTGACTTGAAGAATTTGTTTATGGTGTGTCAGTTGTAAGAGGTGTCTGAATGAGCCAAGGAAATGACAACATGGGATAGAGAGTCCCACAGAAGGGTTGAGATTGGCAGGCACCTCTTGAGATCATCTTGTCCAACCCCCTGCTCAAGTGGGGTCAGTTGCAACAGGTTCCCCAGGACCGTGCCAGTGAGGTTTTGAGTATCTCCATGGATGGAGACTCCACAACTTCTCTGCCTGCTGTGCTGAAGGGACCCCTGTGACTAATGATTTTGTCAGCTCAGATGACACCAGTATCACCCCAAGCTCCCCAGTGCAATCTGATTTTTGAAGGCACTTGGTTGCAAAAGAGATACTGAAAGGCTGAGGGACTTGGGTCATTTTAGTCTGGAGGAGAGAAGGGTGAGGGGGGATCTTATAAATACTTATAAATACTTAGAGGGTGAGTGTCAGGAGGATGGGGCCAGACTCTTTTCAGTGGTACCTAGTGACAGGACAACAGGTAATGGGCACAAACTTGAACATAGGAAGTTCCATCTAAACATGAGGAGGAAC
>JAOXJM010000012.1:134620253-134634334 GCA_026413425.1 Tringa solitaria
TGAAGAGGAACTTCTTTCCTTTGAGGGTGGCAGAGCCCTGGAAGAGGCTGCCCAGCGAGGTGGTGGAGTCTCCTTCTCTGGAGACATTCAAAACGCCTGGACACGTTCCTGTGCAACCTGCTCTGGGTGGACCTGCTTTGGTGGGGGGGGTTCGACTAGATGACCTCCAGAGGTCCCTCCCAACCCCATATAGGTCTGTGATTCTGTGGTTGTGCATATTTGTAAAATTATTACATTTATGGAGTAATTTGATCTGTTTGGCAGGTGCTGCCCTGCTCTGTAACCTGAGGACAAAATCGGTTTCATCTGCAGCCTGCTCAGCGTGCAGACTCACTGATAGGTCAGGTATAAGGAAACAATCTCGGAAGGAGTCAAAAGCAGAAAAACAAAAGCAAATAAAACCCCACAACCTCCACAACAGAGAAACCAGAAAGCCCAGCCTGAGAAGTCAGAGGCATTACTGAGTGTTTGCCTCTGACCCTGCTTAGGCAGCTGTTTCCCACAAATGGCACATAAGGTGGTGTCTCGCTGCAACAAGGAGACCCTGCTTTACGTTCCCAAAATACACACCTCGTGCTACAGAATAGAGGACTGTTCGGCCCCAGCAGCTGCTCCGGGCATGAGATATATCTCCTCTGGCCCCTTGCTCAGACCCATGCCAGGGGGTCCTACCAGGCACCTTTGTAATGGAATGATGAATTATCTTTTTATTATCTTGTTGAAGCTGTAAACGATTAATTATTTTTGGTTTTTAATTTCCCATATTTGTGATGTATTCAAGTAGTAAGTACAGCATTTTTGGCAGCAGTTTTTAACATTCCCTGTTTCCATGCCATCTACTACATCCAGCTAGAAGCAGTTTCTCACTGAATGCCTTATCAGCCAGCAGTGTTCCTCATGCGATTTGCATCACTGTAAATGTGAACAGACTGAAAAAGGACAATTAAAGAGGGTTGTTTGGCAAACATCCCTTTTTTCTTTATGGTTGTTCTTGCTCTGCAAACGCAGGAAAGCAGCAAAGCACATAAAACGTGACAGTGGAGCACCCAGCCCCGTCAATTGTTTTTCTGTTTGAGTGTTGGTTCCACCTAGAAATCAGAATTAAATGCATACCTATTTAACACCTCCCATCTGAGGATTTTTAGGTACTTAATTAGACCTCTCAGACTCTTTTAAGGCTGTATACTACCCCCTTTTTAGGTGGCTAGCATGGAGACGAGTGAATAATTTGTAGCAGGTCTACCAGATGTGGCTACTCATCTGTTTTACTTGACTGCTAGCTTATGGAGCTGGCAAAAATAAAGCTCCATTTGTTACTGGCGGTTGTTCCCGAGGGAAATGTTACATAAAAATAAGAACAAAATTAGATCAATTTAATGTGAAAGAACAAAATTTGAGCAATTGGAGCTTTAAGACTTGTGTCTAGGTGAATTTTACCAGTTTCTTTCAAGCTTCTGGAAGTGGCACGTTTGGCTTTCAGGCAAATTTTATTTGGGAAGGGTTAATAATACAGTGACTATTGAGGATCCAGTTTGAGCAGCCAGCTGGTGGACTTTGAAACCTCACTATTTGATGCGTTAAGCAGGGTTCTCCTCTCCCTGCCCCTGCCTTCTGTAGGATGGCTGCTTGTGCTCACAGTGTTGCTTTTTCTGCTAGTTTTTTAGAAAAGGGGCTGTAGGGTCCCATGCCTTTATTTAGGTAACCCAACATGACTACAGTCTGCAGAGCCCCACAGAACTTCCCTCTGCATGGTCTTCTGCAGGGGTTGATCTTAATCCTGGAGGCATTTGCTGGAAAAAGGGCACTATTCAGTGTCTTGCCTCAGGCAGGTGACCTCTGGATGCCATAAGTAACTGCAGCCAGCTATCAACATGGAGGAGTCTCAAGTTGGGAGCAGGAGACATGAAAATTGCTTGCAATCATATCTGTGCCACAGGTTGTTTCATGTCTAGAGGTTTGCATGGGGCCCTCAGCTATAAACTGCTCCTGTGCGCAAAGCCAAGAATATGGATTTTTCACTTTTGTTTCTAATTACGTAGGATAAAACTGCTTTCCTAGGGTCCTTTCCTTAGTCTCACAAGATGTTTTCAGGTCGCTGACTTCAATGCTAGCCCAAGACATGAAAGAGACTGCACAGCCAGTTTAGGGACCCTTCAACATTCTCTCTACTCACACTGATGTTTCTTGCGCAGTAATCGCTTGATGCCAAAGTCACATCATTTTCTGATTTTTAAAATCAATTTAGAGAAACAAATCTATTTCAGCATTGCATGGAGTTGAACATTACAAAGCAAAGGGTGTTTATCCTTGTTCCATTCACAGAGATAAAACACTCCTCTGTAAATCCATAGTTACTGCAATTAGTGAACTGTCTACAACAAACTCCAGGCAACCAGTTTTTATCTTGAGTCTTATAAAAGTGTTGAAAAATTGTAATGGGTTTGCCTCAGTGCCTTAACTTGCAATGTGTCTGGAGTGCAGAAGTCCATCAGCTGAAGAATTTATTATAGCTCAACCCTTTTATGGTTGTATATATTTAAAAGAATTCAGAATCAACTTTTAAAAGTGAATATGAGTTGACATAAATTCAATGCTAAAAGTATTGGAACATAATTCAGCACCTGTAACCGACCCAGTGACTTCTGTGGGATTGCATTGCCTCAAGTCAGTAACAAACAAGTCTTTTAAGAGCAAGAAGTGCCTCTTAGAATAAAATCAGTCACAACAGTGTATAACCATATGCTACAGCATTTGGTCTTTCTGCATACCATCTCTCCTATGAAGGGATCTTCATCTTGTATGGAATTATAAAATGCATTACCTTTCTTTTTCTTTTCTCTAAAATATCAGTGAATCAAGCAGTCCAAGCCAGTTCCCATTACAGCAACAGAAATGTGCCTGTTAACCACAGTGAGAGCTGGACTCTGTCCTGAATGGCTGTATGAGTGATCAAAAGATACGTATTATAGGAATGTACAGTTATGCTGTGAGAAATTTTGCTTTCTTTCTCTTCAAAGGCTTCAGGCATCTCAGGGAAACCAAGAAAAATTGTAACAGTAAGTCTTATGAGCACACATGAGTTTATCAAAGCCCTCATCATCTGATGCTGATTTCCACTGCGTGTAAATAAATAGATGAATAATTTATTTACTTCATCTTTATAATCAAACAATCCTGGATTTTTTCCTGTCTAACTTGGCACAGTAGGAGTAGCCTCAGTCAGTGTTTCCGCCTGGGTCCCAAAGCTGTTACTCATGAATTCGCATCAATGCTTGTTCTCTGGGTTGGGTGACCAAGTGAAGAAGGGTCCTGTTGTGTTGGGTGGGAGCTGTGCACCTCCTAGCCCCGATCCGCGGGCAGGCCAAGGGAATCAGCACAAAGGAATTGCAAGCATTGAATCAGTGTGGTGGGGGAAAACATCATGTTGACTTATTTTCAAACTTCGGGGTGGAGTTCTGTTAGGATGAGAGGGTTGCTGAGATTAAACCAAAGCAGATGGAGGCTGATAAAACCAGAGAAGAGGCAGAGATAATGAATTGTGAGAGAGGAAACTGCAAGGGGACAGGGAGTCAGAGAGGGTTGGTGGGGACTGGACCAGGGGGAGAATGGCCAGAGTGAAAATACCCCGTTCGTGCCTCCACTGCAGCGCCCAGTGGGGCAGCAGCTTTTCCTGCTCCTCTTGGCTCTGTTCTGCCTTGAGTAATACCTCACTGGCATTATTTGTGCTTCCTGAGCCCACCTGGTTTGAGCAAGAGTAGTCTTTTCCCTTCCCATGTGCCCGCAGAGGGAGTCAGTTGTTCCTGAATGAGAAAAACTTTGGCTTCACCCAACTTGCTTCTGCCCAGGCTGATGAACACTCCTGACTGTGAAGGCAATGTAGTCCTGGGCTATCCCAGGTTATCTGGAAAACTGCTGTGAAACACCATATTCCTGCAATGAATAGAGGCTCAAAAGTAGAAGCAAATTCCAAAGCTTTCCCCAACACAAGTAACAGCAAAGTAAGGATCCGTATCTCAGTTGTAACTCATCATCGGAGCAGTGGGATGAATGGAGGAAGCACTGCCGCATGTGGGGTTACTGTAGGGATTTTCCTGCTTGAATTCGGGTAGTCTTAGAGGAAAATGGATGTATACTGTTGCTGAGGAAACAAGTCTCCCAGAGGAAGGTCGGCTTCTCCCCACTGTGAGCTTTTGCTGCCTCGTGCTCACTCAAGTCAAATAACCTAAAAGCTACAAACTGCACACACCACGCCTCTGTGCAGTTATTATATGGAACTTTATACAGTTGCATGTGGATTTAATCATAAACAGCCCAGGAATGGATTCAAGTTTATATTCCTCTTTAAATATTTGTATTCCTATAATGGAATGTTGCCCATTTTTCTCTGTAGGTGCCAGCTTGCGTGATGACCTCAGTAAATACTTCTGGTTTCATCATTCTCAAGGGGACACGATGACAGTTCAGGATCCAAACCAGATGAATCTCTGTGCTGCTGTTTGGACTGTTGTCTCCTATGTAATTGCTGACATGGAGGAGATGTTGCCAAGGTAATAAAACAGCAAGAAAGACGATTTCTGTTCTTCACTAAAGATTCTGAGTCCACTAATGCATGTGGTCTTCAGCTGCGGGAAAGTCTGTTTTTCACCCTGATTTTGTGCATTATTATGTCTGTTTTCATCAAAGCACATGGTCTTTTACACATTCCTGTTTCTTTTTGCTGTTTTGATATCTTCCATTTGTGATTTTCACTTAAAATTCCTTCTTTTAAGTACTTTTTAAATTTCTGATGAAGCTATGATACCTCTCTGACTATGATATAATAACCATTTCTATGCAAAGTGATTCTGTGCAGCAAGAAAATATACCAAATAAATTTGTGGCATCAGAATAATTAATGTATTGAGTTAGTTTACACTTTTATGGGTTTGTTTTCTGTCTATCACTGTATGCATTAGGATGATGTACTGTTAATAAAATAGTCATTTTTTTTTTACTCTTTTAAAATAATGCTGCAGTGTCTATATGGTTTTCATGTTATTGGGCAAATTAATCTTGGCTGGTTTAATGGTAATATATGGTAAAATGGTCAAATAATGGTCAAAATGCTAAAATAATATGGCTTTTGAATAGTTCCTTCAGCTGCCACTGTTAAATCTTACTAAAGCCTTCATGCGAGGCTCAGATAAACCAGGACACCGAGGATAGGAAGCCAACCACAGGACTCCCAGGGCTCCTCTGTTTCTTCAGGCACCTCCCCATGGAAAGCTGTGTGTGTCCTTTTCTTTCTGATGGAAGGCTCGCCGTAGTGACATGCAGAGAATTTCATATGGCAATTTTTCTCTGAAATGCCGTGATGTTTCAGAAGCGGCATCACAGCTGTGATTTGTGACCTTCACTACCTGCCAGCTGGTATCCAAACTAAGTGTAAAAGCAGATTTTGATTCAGGCTGCTGAAGCCATTCCCCAGCTTCCCTCTCTTGCTGGGATGCCCTCCCTTGCTGGAAGCCAGGCAAGAGGATGCCCGTACATACGCATTTTGATGGAGGAATTAATCTGGGAATTTGATTCTTTCATGCTTTGTTTTTTTTGGTTTTGAGTTCTTTTTCCTGCTCAAAGATGATGAATATTCAGATGAGTTTCAGGGGTATCTGTAGAGAAGATATAACTGGTGTTGAGGAATATTTTAAGGCATATGATTTTTGCTCATTTCATTGTGACATGAACCCTGTTTGTGCTTTTAAAATTTACAACAAGCAATCTTACTGATGTGAATAACTGCTGCAATATAATCAATGCCAAACAGCTAATGTAACAAGCAACATGGAGTATTAAACCAAACGGCAGGTAGTCTCTGGTGCTGTTAATCAGTAATTGAGCAATAGCTGAATGATGAGCCATTCATTTTTAGAGAATTAATAACCATGATATCTGTTTACCACGCTAATAGTGGTTTTACATCAAATTTATTAAATATTTCAATTTTCCCTCCAATTCATTTCAGGAACATAAAAGCTGCTGAGAGATACTCTGCTTTTTCTTTTTAAAGAAACAGTATTGAAATAAAGTTAGCAAAAATTTCCTCTGCTTTCAAGGCATGATGCCAACGCTTGTTTTTTCTGACGTGCTTGACAAGAGCATAGCTGGTGGTGCTCACCACTGATTGATAGATCCTCAGCTGTCTCTAAATCCAGCCTTTTGACCTTCACAGAATATTACTGACTGTTTCCTAAACTGTGTTCCACATCTTTTTTTCCCTCAAGGTACACCACTTTGTACGTCAGATATTCAGAAGGGTTTTCCATGAAGTTACATTTATCGTTACAAATCTTAACCTGTGCTCACTTGGAAATGAGGTTTATTTGTGTTTTCCTCCATTGCCTCAAGTCAAAGAGAGAATCTCTGGGGTCAAGAATACCCTCTGTTGAGGAGAACGCTGTGGTGTGCATGTGGTGCCACAGCACATTCCAAGATCTGCTTGTTGGCTCCTAGGCTACATAAGATAGGCTGTAAGGCTCTGATGCCCCTGAAGAAAATTTAACCTTCACATCAATTTCAGATATACGCTTCTAGAGAGAAGCTCTGCAGAGTGGATTTTGAAAAAACAAAAAGTTACAAAATTAAAAATGCCATCTTATTTTTATATAAATAATGAAATCAAAAACCTTTCAGTTCTCAAATTGAAAACCAAAGATCTTTTTACATGTGAAAACAGGTTTTGTTGAAATAAAGCATTGGTTTTTGTATCACCAGACCTTTCTTTTCTGATCTGTTCTCAGATCTAAAAGTTCAGCTGTTCACAGTAGCGTCCTGATAACCTGCCTGTTCAGATGTACCTATCTCAAAAATTTCCATAAATGGAGAGATGCTAATAAATTTCTTTCCCTTCCTGGTGGGTTTTTGTACTTTCTGTACAATAGCTCATCTTTATCCCTGCTCAGTGTAGCAATTATGCTGTTTCAGTTGCTGGTAATTAAACATGTATATCGGTTAGCCAATTTTCAATTCAAGAGCACTTCTAAGGTGATCCAGGTATGCCAACAGAACTTTGTTTTCCACTTGCATGCTGCCTTTGATCTTTGAGAATCTTTCTCAATTTTAGTTGAGAAAGTAATAGCTGAGGATATTTATTTATATTACCATTATTGTCAGGGTCAACTGCCGTAAATATGTGCTTTTCATAATTACTGTGACGGCATTCTAAGATAAAGGGACCATGTGTGCATTTCTCTCCAATAAAATAAAAATATGTCAGCTGTGGACTAAATTGCTTTTTGCCTGCAAAGATCTGTGAGCTGAGAGTTGAAAAAACAGTGGTAGTATTTAAATATATGTAAAAAATTTAAATTTCAAATAAAAATTTTCCTCAAGTTATTACAAATCTCTTGCATCTGCTGAGAAGAAGGGAGGCCCCTGGGTAGCTTTGCGTTCTGCTACAACTCAAAGCTTTCAGACATAGATACAGAGGGACGAGGCCAATACATAATTCATTTTCTCGACTAGACTATAGCACAAATGTTGATGAAAAGTCTCTTTTCAATACTGCATAAAGTAACGTAGTTAATTTTGCCAGTAATAGAAGAGGAATTGCAGGATAGGAAACTGAGTTGGTGCTTTTGTCCTTCATGTGTCAAGACATTATTGGAGTTTCACTGTCTCTTTGAATGATTCAGTTCTATGTGATACCACAGGATTTTTACCTCCCTTTAAAATAATTAAAAACAAATAAAAAGAGCTGTTTCCTGGAAGAAGAGATGAGCAGTGCTTCTGCTGCTGCTATACTGCAAACATCTCTGGCTGTATATTTAGTTAGTATGCTTCCCCCGTAACAATTTGAGACACTTCCATTTACCATGAGTAAATATCAAACTGATCTTGATATCTATATCTGTCTCATGAAATATACATACCATCTAAATGTGCCCAGATGATTAATTTACTGCTGTGTAATGATTAGCATAAAAATCTCATCACTGCACAGGATAGAAATGTTACCACTAATTACTGGTTGAAGTGAACAATGTTTTCTGCATAGAAATTAATGATGCATGCATCACAGCTCACTCTTGAATGGGAAAATTCAAGACTTTCTGGAAGAGAAACATCTTAATTTTATTTTTTTCTTCTCTTTTCAGCTAAATGATAGGAGAGCCTGATCATGTATAATAGAAAGGAAAATTGTTTTGTGCATGGCTCATTTTATCTTTACACCACACCTCTGGAAGCTTTTTAACTTATGCGTTTTACAATCTTCTGTCTACAGCAAACAAGTGGAAGCATTGACCACATGCACACCGTGGTCTGTCATGGTCATTACTTCTGGGAGCTCCAGCTCTTTCGCATGAAAGAGCTGTGATTTGTAGTTACAATTGTTTAATAAATATATTGTGCTAGCACCTCATTAAGGCCTGTAGGCAACTCTGTTCTTGGTAATCCTCTTTGCCTTTGGAGGAGGGACCTCAGTGACAACTTCATAACCAGCTCTGTGTTTAGCTTACTGTTTGATTTCAATTCAGGACAGACCGACCTCCTTTAGCTTATGTTAAGTTTCTATTTTCTGAGGTTTTTTCAGTATTTCACTCTGCCTTTCTCAGTGTGTGTATTGTGATATGGATATTAGGCATGACTAACTGATTGAAAGATCTGTCTATTTTGTGCCTTTGGGGCTCAGGAACTGCATGATATGACTGAGATGACTCCAAAGAGCAATGCAGAAGCACACGAGTGACAGCTCCATCAGGACCACCACTTGCCATTATCATTGACCTGTGTTACTGGCAGGGAGAGCTTTGTGATCAGTGCAATGAGTTTTCATCACCAGTCACGATTGTCTATATAACTAAGTGAAAATCAGGTTTATGGAATCCAAAAAGGGAACCTCGCGAGGAGGAACCACAAAAATTAGAGGAAAGTAACACTGAGGCAGGCACTGTGGCTTCAAGTACTGGCGTGTTACTTTACTTTACTGAGTGAGTTGAGGAACACAACCTGAACCCACCTCAGTTTCACTGTTAAATGGTGCTAGTGATGTTTGGAGTAGCCTGATTTAACAACACTGTGTTAAAATACATGAGGGATGTAAAATGTAAGTTCATAGCAGAGGTGAGGTCCAGTTGGAGGAGAGGAACAAGAAGTTAACACCTTTTAGCTGCATGAGGATTCATCTGTAAAATGTGTTTTTTAGTAATAACTATTTGCATTTACATTACTTGCATTATTTGCATTACTATTTACGTTTACTCTTTGTTACAGCAAACAAAAATAAATATTCTTCCTCCAGATACTGTCATTTCAAAATAGAATTTGGACATTAGGCATATCTATTTTAAACTAATGGTACTTTGCATCCAGGAATGATGTGGGAGAGTTATGTATGTGAAATGGTCGCACACAGATATATATATATCTCATCATAAATGCCATCTCTATATATAATTTCATAGCTTTGGACCATCACACACATGCTATCACAACATCAGTGGCCATAGACTGGGACAATATTAATGTGGGAAAACCTTTCTCATGGGAAAAGAGAATAGGTCAAATGGTTTTCCAAAATCCATCCAATCCAATCCAAAATCCAGGAACTAACTAAAGGATCCCCAAGTTCCTACCTCAGCCAAATTGTGCTGCCCATAAAGGAGTTGCTTTTTTCTTTTATATACCACTGAGATAATTTTGAATCTGAAGTGTAAAATTTGTGCAAAAGTGACATTTTTTGACTGAGCATATGCAATGCTCTGGACTGCAAATTCAAGAGGAAGAAATGAAAAAATATTTTTTGTGTTTTCTGATTTCTGGAAGGAAAATAAGGAGCCTTGCACCATTTATATTATTCTTAAAACATATTAATATATACCTACATACATTTCCCTCTCTATGCGTAATACAGAAAAGCTTTCTTATCCTGAAGATTCTATTATTTTTGCTTTGTATGCAGAAGTTGCTAAAAATCTGCTGGATTTCCAGAGTGGCAACTATATTCTTTAGTCCTAGTAGGAATTGAGATAATAGTGCTGCATGCCTCTTGATAAATCTGAATGGACTATGAAATCTTTGGGAAAGTCTTTGAAACTGTGATTTCACTGAGGTTCTTTGTGACTTATTTTATAATCTCTGGAATATCTTGACTTCAGCTTTGTGAATGTGATTTTTCAATATGTTACTTATCCTAAAGTGTCTGTACCTTTTGTCTTTTCCATGGATATATGTCAGAGATAAGGCTGCAGATAATTCATATCTTATTGCCTGTATTTAAAAGCAACTTCCCCAGTGCTTTTACATTTCAAGTCATCTTATTTGATTTTACTTTAAATTTCTATCACTAGGACAGGAAGGTACCACCACTTTTAATATGATACACAGTGCAGAGGCTAATGATTTTTCAAAAGCAGATAACAGAATAACCACCCTTTTTAATAAAGCTGCCGTGCTGTTCTTTCTGTGACTACTATCAAGCTTTAGCTCATCAGTAAGCTGAGTTTAATAAAAGGAATTACTAGAAAGTGAGTCATGAGACATTTAACGGTGGAGAGTTTAACGGGCATAAATCACTCCACGGTTTCTGAATGGAAATAAAATGTTGACTACTTTACCCCTCCAAATTGCTTATTGTAGAAGAAGGGAAAGCTATAAATATCTACAAGAAAATGCATGCTTCTCTTCGGCAGCGATTCCCAGTGCTGAGTTCTGTTATTTTAAGTAGTTATTTTAAGCCTTTATAATGTAGCCTGAGCCTTTAACATGAAATGTTGAGAAGCAAATACACAGTAGTTGTTGTGAATTCCTGTATGCTTTTTCTGCAATGGTAAACAGGATACAGCTCTATTGGAAACTCAGCCTAGCTTTAATACTGCTGTCCCTCCAAGCAGGGGGCCTTTCTGGCTATATGACAAGCTTAGTGGAAGGGTAACTATGAGCAGTAGAAGAAATTACTTTAAAATGGAGTCTTGTTAGGTCTTCATGAAACGATGAAAGTGGGTTTATTTTTATGTACAAATACCTTTAGCTTGTTAATAGCCGAACTTGGATTTTAACATGTGCAGTTGTTGAAGTTTTTTTTCTTTCCTCTCATAAACAGTAGTGTTTCCATAGGTATAAGAACATAATAAATTAAATAACTCAGTAAACTCTCTATAAGTACCATATGTATTAAACTGCAGCCTATCAATGTCACAAAAAATGTAATTATGAAGAGAAGATTCATTTGGCAAGTTGTTAGAAGGAAGCAGATGTGATAGAAGGAAGTGTAGACTTTTGATTGAGAAAAATCTCATGTTAGTTGTTTCACATTGGGTGTTCACTTGAATTCAAAAGAGAAGTTGGAGAAAATGTTCATATCCTTCTCTGTTGATCAAACTCCTAACGGTGCTGTTACCAGCAGAGGCTGCTTCTCAGGAGGTTCTGGGGTCAGGGGGTTCTTCATTTATGGGGTGAGGCCAGAAGCATTTTTTGGGAATGTTTTGCTAGAAGTGCGTGAGAGCTGCTCTTTGTGTTGAAAACAAATAATAAACCAGCCATTGGTAGCTCAGCCACTCACCTCGTAGCCCGGGTGGTTGCTCTGTGGTCCTGAGGAAAGGGTGATCACTTCAGGCCCCATCTAGAGAGAACTGAAGATCACTGACCAGAGCCCAGGTGTTTGATTGACCCAAGCCCTACAGCTAACGTAGGGTTGCCATGGACACTCTTTCTGCTCATTCCTTGGGTGCAGAGGTCCCATAGTGTAACCAACCAGTCAGAAGAGATGATTATCCCACTGTATTCAATGTTGGTGCGGCCTCACCTTGAACACTGCGTGCAGTTCTGGGAGCCACAACTGAAGAAGGATGTGAAGGTCCTTGTGTGCCTCCAGAGGAGGGCAACAAAACTGGTGAAAGAATTTGAAGGCATGTCCTACAAGGATTGACTAAGGACTTTGGGCGTGTCTAGTTTGGAGAAAAGGGGGCTGAGGGGCGATGTTATTGCTCTCTCCAGCTTCCTGAGGAGGGGACGTGGAGAGGGAGGTGCTGATCTCTTCTCCCCGGGATCCAGTGACAGGTTGCTTGGGAATGGTCCAAAGATGCACCAGGGGAGGTTTAGCCTGGACATTGGGAGGCATTTCTTTACTGAGAGGGTGGTCAATCACTGGAACGGGCTTCCTAGGGAGGTGGTCGATGCCTTGAGCCTGTCAGTGCAAAAGCCTCTTAAAAGAGGCTTTTGGACAATGCCCTTAACAAAATGCTTTAACTTTTAGTCAGCCCTGAATTGGTCAGGCAGTTGGACTGATCATTGTAGGTCCCTTCCAGCTGAAATAGTCTAGTCCTATTCTATTCTATATTCTATTCTATTCTATTCTATTCTATTCTATTCTATTCTATTCTATTCTCCATTGCATCCATGTTCTCACGAGCATGAGTTTTCATGAGAGTTTTCATGCTGGCTGACTGTCTGTAGATGAATAATTTTTTTCTTCCTCCAAATGCTAGAAGCTCAGGAAGAGCTCAGGGTCACAGGCTCTTTTTTTCCTCCCAAATAGCCTGAATGATAGTTCAAACTGCAGTACTCTTATGTCTTTTAGACTTGGATTTGCAATGGATATTTCACATCACACTGTGAAATCACTGAAGTCTAATACTTTTTATGTTCCATATCTCTGTATTTCAGAGCTGTGTCTAAACAAGCAAGAACGGTAATGGCTGTCAGCAGAGCGCTTGACAATATCTTCAAAGCAGAAGAACTGAGTAAACATTTGCTGTGTGTGCTCTATTAGGTGTCAACGAAAATTTTATCCCTCCCTCCCTCATCTGTGAAGTGATGGATGCGGAAAACATTAGTGCTCTGTGTTTTTGCAGCAGTGAATCTTAAGAGTTGCTGCTACAATACTTCTAAATCGGTTGGAGGTGTAAGATTATGAGAGACATCAGGATTTGGCAAACCTCAGAGAAGTTGCAAATGTAGCAACGCTGTTTATTGCGCAGTGTTTATTCACGCAGTAGTGGATGAGCCTTAAAAACAGAAGTATAAGAGTTTTGCACTATTTGAAGAAACATTTTGCTGATCAGCTAAAGCTTTGAAAGACCTCTGATACTTTAGTGTTGTAAACTAGAAAAGTGAAATTAATACCTGCTTTCTTACCACTTTTAGATTCCTCTATGGAAAAAAATGCCCTCAGCCCAGTATAAAATAACTGTAGGAAGAGCTCCCAGAGTTCTTTTGATTTACACTGGCTTAAAATACAAAGAAACAAAGATTGTAGCTTCAGATAAGCATTGGTCAAGTCGGTAGGAATTTCTTTGAAAACATCTGCAATTGTGGGCAGATGGTGTCGGGTGTTCTGCACTGTAGCAGAGCAAGCGGTTACCTTAGACTCTTTTTCCCAAAGTTATCCTGATTTTTACAAAAATCCTCCTGTTGCCATTAATCTCCAACATTCTAACAAGCACTAAATTTACTACCACATTGTAAAAGTTTACTTTCTGGCCATTTCCCCCCACCTCCCCCTTAGAATAAACTCAGTCTAGTGGTTTTAACTTAAGACAATAAACCAGGAACTCCAAGCTGGCCACGTGGAACACTGCAGAGAGAGCCTGAGGTGCTCTTCCTATGAGCAGAAGGCAACCAGGGCATTTCTTTTTGGCTCGCTTAAAATTTCACCAAAAATCTGTGTCACCTCATCCCTGGGTGGAAGAACTGCTGGGTAACCTCTGCCTGCATCACCGTGATGGCACATCAGCAGCAGGGAGAGCCTGGGGCACCAGAGGGGAGGGCTTGGGAGCCCCGGCACTGGTCTGGCTGCACGGTGGTGGTGGTGGGACACGGGAGCTGCAGCCACAAGCAGATCGGCAGCGCTTGTTGTCCCTCAGCCCTTCACGGAGAGACAGTTCAGACGGACAAACTCCTGTGGTGCCGATGACACCAAGCTGTGTGGCACGGTGGACACGCTGGAGGGAAGAGATGCCATCCAGAGGGACCTGGACAGGGCTGGAGAGGTGGGCTCGTGCAAAGCGCATGAAGTTCAACCAAGCCAAGTGCAGGGTTCTGCACCTGGGACGTGGCAATCCCAGGCACAAATACAGTTTGGGTGGAGAATGGCTGGAGAGCAGCCC
>JAOXJM010000012.1:134644438-134660283 GCA_026413425.1 Tringa solitaria
ATTTATTCTCCAGGCCCTTCACCAGCTTCGTTGCCCTCCTCTGTACTCGCTCCAGAGGAGGGCAACTTCTCCTTCTTTCTCCCTTCCTTCCCTCTCTGGAACTCCTGCTCTGCAAAAGCACTGGGGGAGATTCCTGGGCCCCCCTGCACTGTCCTGGGACTGAACACCTTCACCCTCAGGTGGGACCAAGCCCACGCTGGCACGAACCACTTCAAGGGTATTTTGTTTTGCCAGAGTCTGTGCCCTTTGCACAGAGTGCAGTGCATTTCCATAGATCTCCATTGCAGTTTATTGATTCCTGGTATAAGCGTAGCCTCAGTTACAGCCCTTTTCTGCTGAACTTAAGGAAACAACCCACATTAAAGGCTGTGTAAATTCCTTCAGAAATACCAGTGGATCAAACAAAAAGGCAAAGCGTTGATTTATCCTATGGCAGAAACAGAGAAAGGACATGGGCTGCCTTCCCATCCTCTGCAGAGGTGCTGGGCAGGACCTCTCCACCCCTAAAAGGCTGGTCTTCCAACCACTGCCACCAGATGAGGCAAAACCTTCAGCTGTGGCTCCTTTGGGAAGCAGACACTTCATAGCCAACTAATAGAGCTGGCTGAGGAAGAAATTTATGAGAAGGGATCATGCCTAGAGGACCAAGATAGACCATACCCAAGTGAGGTCATGCAGTGACCACACAGCCCCTTCTGGGTGCCACCATGTTCCCAACTTCTCTGCAAAGCCCTTCTCCTCAACACTACTCTTCCCGAGTCTCTCTTGGCACAGGGAGGGGAAGCAGGACCTCAGCAACACGGACCTTAAAGGCGGTGGTTAGTCCGGTCTCAGCCAACAGCCTCTGCACTCCTCTCCCTGTCGCTGTCTGCACTTGGACTCATGTTCCCAAAGGTTTGCCCAAATGTCTGCACCACACAAAATGTCCCAGTGCTCTTTCTGTGCAAAGGCAAGGTACTCATTCCAGCCGTGGGAGTCAAGCTGGCAGCTGGTGGCCACCAGAAGGTCCCAAGATCTTCAGGCCCACTGGGCTCTCACACAGTCCCTTTGGGTGTTTCAGGGCAATTTCCAAATAAAGGAATTCCCAACTGATAGCAACATCCCAAAATAAAAGCACATCAAAACCCCACACCTTAGGGCTTGTAGTGAAGTTCCTTGCCTCTGCCTTACCCCCAAGTGTTTCCAGTGCTTGAGTTCCTGGGGTCTCATGAGAATTTTCTGCTGAGGCTTTCCTTATGGCTGGTTCAAGGCAGGGCCTGAGGGTCTCTGTCATCCATAGGACCTTTGGTTTCAGCTGACTGCAGTAGAAGTACTGCCCAAAGGACTCACAGCCAAAGATAATGGTCAAGGCTTTAGTTTTCACCTCTCTGCAGCCAGCAGCAGGCCAAGAGGAGATGAGAGAAGTCTCTCTCTCTCTTCCCACCATGATAGCTTCACCAGTGGTCAATCACAGGACAGCTCGAAAGGGAGACGTGTAGAACAAGGGCATACCAAATGTCCATAAACTACTGCCACCCGCAGAGGCCATTCTGTCCATCAGAGAGGAGCAAATGTGACATTCTGAGATGAAAACAGCTGTTCTGAACTGGATTTCTAACACGTATTGAAGACAAAGCTGACCAGTGCCTGATTTTGAGATAAGACGGCAGTTTTCATTTGTCATATGGAAGCATATACCTACACACCGCTACAGTTCATCAACTTTTTAGTTGGTCGGGAATGGGAAGCAGGTATCGAGATGAGGCAAAAGGAGTCAGAGGCACCAGTACAGCCATAAGGTTGGTCCATGTGCAGACCTAGTTGCTGTTGGAGAACTTCTGCCTGCTGTCTTCTGGTGAATCAAGATCAAAAATGGGGTGTGGTGGGCAGTCTTGCCAGCTAATTTCGGCATTTTCTGGTTTGCAGACATAACTCCATTGGGGTAGCTCACACATCACTTCTGTGGAGCAAACATCACCTGGGCGTTCTGTATGCTGTTGGAGGGGACATTTTTCTTCCAGGCATTATGCAAAGTGGAGGCCAAAAGGGCAGACACTGTTGTGACACCCTCAAAAGCATGGTGAAGACAATGTGGCCTCAAGGGCACTGCGGGGGCACTCTTACAACACAGCCACAGCTAAGCTGGGTCAGGGCGTGGGACATAGCTTAGAGGTAGGGTGGTGAACACTAGAAATGATGGATGGGATGCATCATGAGTTGGAGGGAAGCTGTACAAATGAACAAGAGCAGTGTTTCTTTTTAGGACTGTTACAAGTGCTGCATAGGTTGAGGTCCTCTGAAAGGTGCCTTCCACTAAAATACTGATGAACTATTTCAGAAGCAACCTAAACCCAAAACTCCTGGGAACCAGGTGACCCTTATGGCCACACTACCTTTTTATTTCACTGACTACTTTAGTACCCAGATATCTCATATTTTCTTGGCAGGTGGATAGTGGGGTATGGATGGGCCACTGGAGGGAGACCCAGTTGGGGAGCTCAGTCAGGTGGTCAGTAGAGCTCTCTTCTCTTCTGTTCCATCCTCTCCTGTGTGGCCATAGGCAGGTGGTTAACACAGATCCCCTCCTCCCTCATTTGGGGACATCTCACAACAGAGTTATCAGGCTGAAATCTTTCCTTGTAAAAATGCAAACTTTTTTTATTTCACACCTGTAGGATAGCAGGCACCTTCACTGCTCTGTGAACGATACTAATGGTGGCTATATCAGGCTGCCTGAAAGGTGGGTTGGTCATTATCCACCAGCATTGTTTATGAGAAATTTACACCTTTGAGAACAGTTGAGGATTAAGTAAATTATAATTTATCCTCCTAGTTCTTTCATATAAGATGTAGTTGTTTGTTGTTATTTTAATTTTTTATTTTCTTTTGATAGAAGTATTGGTGCAGTGGATTCAGCTTAAAACATAGCCAATTGCTGTGAGGGCAAGCCATGAAGGGGAAAGTCAGTGGTTTCCTCGTTGTGCCAGCACTGTCCTTAGGAGGTAACTTGTGAGAGGAAAGCCCCTCTCTCCAGCACAGCCTGATGCAGAGGTCTCCTCATATCAGCACTTTACTTGTGCTTTACTAGAGACACTTCAGCCTTTGCTACAAACTTCATGCTGATGTCTCTCCTGGGGAATAGATGAGAGGGGACCTTACTCTCCTGAGCACCCCCTAAACTGGACCTTCCCTCTCGGTTTTGCCAGGAACTGCAGCATGGTAGTGCCCAGCCTGGAGTCCAGAGTCCCACTTTGGGCTACCAGTGGGACTTCTGGCAATGGGACGGGCTACCAATGTCCTGGCCAAATACTCAGCATGGGCTGCTCTCTGCTCCATGCCGCACATCATGGGGCCGTGGGGCTGAGGCTAGCAGGGGGAGCATCACTGGTCAGTGCCTGTGATGGTCACTTGCCTCTTGCTGAGCCTGAATTAGTTTCTGTGGTGTGACTTAATCCCTACCCATCACACTGGAGCTGTTATTAGCAACAGAGCAATTAATCTTTTTTCACAGATGGGAATAGACACCTGGGTGGGGGCAGGAGGCTGCAAAATGCTTTTGAGCAGCTTCAAGATGAAAAATGTTAAGGCAGTGACTGTTACCTGTGGGTAACAGGTGAGAGGACAGAGAGGGAACATAAAACAGGGCACGCAGGGAAAGATTACACTGGAGTCAGCTGCAAACACGTGAGGAAATAGGTGCAGTGTTATTAAAAGACAGATGCACTGGGCAGTCCAAGGCCTCAGAAATCCCTTCATTATCTAGTTAAAGGCTCCAAAAAGCTGTGGCTAAAATGTGAGATATCAGCCTAACAGGTCTGTTTATACAGACTTCTCTAAACAGTTCACCAGTCAGATCTTTTGCTTCTGCAAAAATATCTTCTCTTTTTTTTTTTTTTCCCTTGTGTTTTGATTCCTTTCATCTTAAAGGACACCCTGCCATTTCCCAATCTGTAAATAAAACTCACTGTGATAAAGGTCATGAGCTCAGTCTCCGGGAAGAATTACCCCACAATGAAAGGTAAGGCCAATTTGGGGCCTGCCAGTACTGCCCTATGCATCCACGGCTGCCAAGGCCTGAGGAGCGCTGCCCTGGCATCTATTGAGCTTGCATGAATAGCAGATCTTCCCCTTGCAATTATCCCCTGCCACAAAAACAGGATTTCTGGAGATTTACTAAATGGTCAGGAGAGATGGTCACAGCGGGCAGAGCTGAAGAGCGCCATCAAACCTAAGTTTTGGGGCAGAGCGGTAGAAAATGTCCCTTGCAGGTTGGGTGTGGGTTTTGCTCACTGCGCGTGGCGCACGTGTGTATACTCAAATACCTCGGTCCCTCCACTCGAAAGCCAGCTCCATTGGCAACTCCTGCCCGAATTCCACAGGAAAATATTTGGCAAATCACATGCTGACATGTTTATCTTGTTAGCTGTCAGGATGAGTAAGTGCGCACGCTGAATGCTATCATTCAGCTTGAATGGAGCTATAGCTACCGTTCATGAAATCTGATGGAATAAATATATTTTCAAACGTGATTTTTCTCAGACTCATATTAATCCTTTGTTCAGCTCCTGTCCTAAGTCACCTTAAATAGACCCGTGCTCACTGGCAACCCCAAACTCCAGCGCGGTGACTCTACATAATCCAGAGATGACAAAGTGACACTGTTGCTTGCTTATAAGCGTCATATTGAGTTAGCTTCTGCCCTGGCATATATACATTTAGATGTCTTCTAACATCTAATTACACTAAAGCATCCCTCAGAAAGCTCATATTTGGGCTTTTAATGCTAATCCAATAAAAAAGCATTGCAACCATTTCGAGATAATTATGGCATCAGCAACCCCCTGCCTGCTTTCAGGCAGGCATTCATGGGAACCCCTCGTGGGTGTTCAAACAGTGTGAGAAAATAGCGAGTGCATTGAATCTCATTTCTATGGCACAAATATTTCAGTGTGCTAGAGTACCTCAGAGCTAAGAAATCTCTGAAACATCAACATTTGGTTTCCTGCTTGATCTAAACTGGCCTTGCCTGAGGCAGGGGTCGATAACATACTGCTCCGTTGTTTGCCAGAATTAAGAATAGCCAAGCTTGTCTGATCAGCTCCCTCTCCAGCAATATCAAAGTGCCTCATTCACGTTAAAGAGCATCAAGCTTTGGCCCATTTCCCTTCTGATATTAGCAGAAGGGCAAGCGGGAGGGAGAAAGGGCAGATTGAAGGTTTCCCCCTCCTTGGGCTGTTTTGCTCTTTGCTTTAGCTTGCGCGAGGTGTGCCGGTGTACCCTGGTCCACAGGAGTAGTTTGTAAAGGGATGGCTTAAGAAGTTCAGTGCAGTGCAATGCTTACACGTGAATGAACCAGGGACTTAAAAGCCCTGGCCAGTTTTTTAGGGCTGCTAGTATTAAGCAGGTAAGGGTAGGATTAAGTAAGTAAGTCAGAGGCCTGTGCAATAGGATGAGATCTGGAAATGAGCACAAGCTCTGGGAAGACAGAGTGGAGTCACACAGCTCAGAAAGAAAAATGTGGCGCGGCAATGTGAAATGGCAGAGTGATGAAATCAGGGCTTTTAGCAGTGCTATGCTCTATTTTAGTAGTGACAAAGACATGTCAGAGATCACTTTTTTTTCCCCCAGATTTAACCACATTTCACGTTTGGAGCACTTTAAGGACACAAGACAAGCACCTGAAGTAAAGAAAAGCCAGAAGATGGTACCAAGACCCGCAGCTCCTCCCCTTCCACACCTGCAGCATCCTTCGAGCTTTACTGCCACGACCACAGACTACCCCTCCTCTGGATCCCTGCCTCCTTTGCTGTGCAGACTGAATATTTATTCAGTATTTTTACCTGCAGAGTTCAATGTGTGTCCTTGACTAGCTGTACCCCAGAGCGCTGGAATCCCGCACCCTCCAATGCAGCAAATGCAGCAGGGGGGCAGCAGCTCCCTTTGTGAGTTTTGCCTTGGCCCAGGCTGGGTGCTGGAGGAGGTGGAAGGGGAGGGTATTCATCATCGTTATTTAACAGCCTTGCCCTCAGTCGACATGGGGAGAGGTATTTGTTTGGGGAGGGGAGCTTTGTTGGGTTTGTTTGGAGTGGTTTTGTACTGAATAGTATGCCATGGGAAAGGGAAGGTTCCTCCATGCTGTCCCAAGGAGAACATCCACATGAAGCAGAGTGTTACAGGAAGCTTTCCACATTCACCCACTTCAATAAATCAAAGACAGCACTATCCCTCACGCCAGTGGGATTTAAATTAGGGTAAAGTCCTGTGTAAGGTTGCTGCAGTAGATGACAGCACAATCACCTCTTGTCCCCTTTTTCTCTCTGTTCTCAGCAACAGGCAGTAAAATTCTTCAGCTCGGCATATGAATTGCAGGACCGAGCAGCACCTGTAATTTCACATCATTCAAACTAGCTTTTATGTCTCTTGACACAAATGCCAGACCCTTGTGTGCCACTGAACGGGCTGCAGGCAAGAAACGGTGGCCGAGGGAGTTATGCCAGTAATCCTGAAGTCTGTCAGCCAGCATGAGCTTCCAGGGAAAGAGCAGGTTATGTTGGGACAGGAGGGCAAACCTGATGTGAGAATCTATTTTTTAAGCCGAAGGGGCGTTGTTTAATGTGGTTGCCTGAGCCCAGGTCAATTCTCACTCCAGATTCAAGATTTTACCAGAGAGCAATAAAGCCTTTTATTTCACAAAGGACTTCTATGACTAACACGTTCATTCTCCTCTTCCAGTGGAATGACCTATATTTGCTTTTGATATAAATTTTTTCATAGGGAAAAATTTCCCTTTCGGTTGTGTTTTACTTGCATTCATCACATGCATTTTACTGGCAGAAAAGTCTTTCTTCTAAAGTGCATCTTTTCTCTTTCTTTCTTTCTTTCTTTCTGTCCTCATTACTCATTCAGAAAGCTCAGAAAATCTTTAAGAAGTCCAGTCAGCTCACTGACATTTGAAGAATGAGCATCTACCCAAGCAACGTACCATCTACATTTTCATTTGTAATTTAAGCCAGAAAAAAATATTGCTGTCATAAAATGCAGCTCCACATCTTGTTTTCCTGTTCTATGGTTAAGCTATCCTGAGCCTTGGCCCAGCAAGTCTTGTACCTGTGTCTCACAGCTCATTTCAACGCCAGAGGTTCTGGCCATTTCAGCAAACACCTGGAGAACACGACCAGGCTGCCATCTCTTCTCTGGGGTGACTGGGGCTTCTTCAAAATCCCACAGCAGAAATCCTCTTCCAACTCGAAGGAAGTGTGCAAGGGAAATTCCAACTCATTCAACAATTATTTTCCTACTTTACTCCACGCTTGGCAGGTGCATGGTTCAGAATTAATCCCAGAGACCAGCATACATTTGTATTTCTTGTTTGTAAATATTCCCAGCTAAAGGGCTACATAATTAAAAAACACCTGCAGTACAGAAAAGGGAAGAGGATGTTCTGCTGGTGGGAAAAAACCACACCTTTCCTGCCATCCTTTTAATGATAGTAAGTCTGTCTCTTCAGCTGTCCCTTCCCGCCTGTGCCCTTTTGAGGAGAAACCCACAGTCATAGGAGGTTTCTGAAGGACAGAGAGCTTATCTGGGGCAGCCAAGAAGGGCCTCGTGTCCCAGGGCTGTTTGTCTTCCCAACAGCTGAGCACTTTGCTCTCTGCAAAGGAGTAATCTAAATCCAGGCCTGCTGCCCAGATTCTCCAAGCACCTCCAAGCTTTGGACCTCTTGTGCTCAAAATGCAGTTTCTCTCAAAAAGAAACAAATCTTCCAACCAGAAGAATGAATGTGCCCATTGGGGTAAGGGCTGCATCTCTTCATGCGTGCTTAGGGTGTAATTAGTGGCAGCCTCAGATGTGGTCTCTAACAGCATCCCAGCAGGCGAGCGGGTTAAAAAGTCATCTGTCTGTCCCAAGTAATTTCTCCAACCCAAAGAAAGAGTTTCATTTGAAGCTTTTCAGGCCTTACAGGGAAAATGTAACTGTGGTGAGCAGAGCCTTTGGAGACATGGAAGGAAGGCTTGCGAGCCGGAGCAGCCAAGCATTTCCATTAATAACCTCAGGCATCCATGGCTACGGAGTCACCTCCCTCTTCTATGAACTGTTTCACTGGTGCTGAAGCTGCATCTGCCCAAGATAAACTGCGTAGCCCTGATCCAGCTGTGGGGTCTGGTGAACTTCAGAGAGAAGCCATTGTCACGCTCTGTCACTTTAATCTGGCTTGCAAGTCGACACTGCTGCCAAAAATCCTTGTAAAGTATACTCTAATTAGGCAATTTTACAAAGCTTAAAAATGGTATGGGGAGGGAGGTGCTTGCTTTTTTTCTAAAACCTGCTGGATTATAATCTCTCGTAATAGGGTAGTTACAGTTTAGTGTTACAGCCTTTTGCTTAGTTTGCCGTTGGGTTAATCCATCAACTGCCATTAATTTATGCGAACTGTGAAAATCTGAAATACGTAGGACATTTTCACAGAAAGTCTCAAGCAAGGGAAAATTATGAGTTTAATATGCTCCCCAAACTGACCCCTGTTTTCACAAGTAGCCTCTGGTGTGAAGTGCCAAAGCTTGTACAAATGTGCTCTTGTACAAATCTAGGCAGAGCCAGGACACAATGAAATCCCAAACAGCCAAGCTCAGCCAAGGCCCTCGGAGCTTCCCCACACAGCTTCTCCAAAAGAGGCTCCAGAACATGTGTCCTGCTGCCACAATCATGGACGAAATTGTGAAGGTACATCCTTAGTGGATGGCCACCGCAGGGATCTTAATTCCTTTGATCTTCACATTTTATAGGATCTTCTCTTTTTCTTTTCTTTTAATTGTCTGTCTTCTTTTCTTTTTTCTTTTCTTTTTCTTGCACATTAGATTTGAGGTTTGGCAATACTGTGAGTATTTCCTTTCAGAAAAAAAAAAAATCAAAAAGGAAACAACATGCTCCCACCGTTCCCAAATCTGTAATGTTTTTCTGGGCAATAGTAAGGGCAGTTACTAAGGCTGGAGGTTTTAAAATGACAGCCTACTACTTGAAAGACAGCTGCCACCACTGCTGTTCAAGGGGAAACTTAATAAGGAGTTAATAAAAAAAAAAAAATCTTCCGAATCAGGGAATAGTTGGTGCTTTACTCACTGAGCCTTTGGGTACTTTGAAAATGTGAGAAGCCCCTCACACTTTGGAGGAGCCACCATGACTGCAGCTCATGGAAGTATGTTCAAGAAGAATTTTTGGCCCTTTGCTGCCCTGGGTGCCAGGAGCAAAGTCGTCATGCAGGGGGAGATGAAACCTTCTGCCCACTTACACTGGAGTTTCCCAATGTGCCACCTCTGAGGAGCTGCCAGGCACCCCCAGAGCACTTTGTGGAGACTTTGGTTTTGATCTTCTTTTCTTCTTTTTTTTTCACAGTTTTCTGAAGTCAGTGTAATCTGAAACAAGAGTCTCCCACTCTGGGCTACCACTGGCAGCAATGGGCTGGAGTCCTGCCCTGCCTGTAAGGCGTCACCGAAATGCTTGCAGAAATTGCGGTCCAGCCCAGTTCTCACTAATATTGGTTTCAAACAAGTGCAGCAGCACTGGATTCAGTGCAGTAAATCTTCATCCTTCTTGGTGCGAGGGAAAGGTGTTCACTGAGCTGCTGTGGGTGTAGCATCACTGTACTTGCTCTTTTACCCTTGCTCTTCTTAGCCATCTGCTGATAAAAATTGCCCAGTGTTTGTCTGTCCTCATCTACGTCTGCCACGTTACCTCCCTCTTATCCCAGCGCTGCTTGGGTTTGGTTTCAGTGGTGGAAGAGACCCTTTTGCCCAGGCATGGGGAGAGCTGGAATTTCTCATCACAACCCAGTGCCCATGGCTCTCTGTAACTCTTCATCATCGTAGTACGGGTGGATTTGCTAAGATATTTCCTCTCTCCTTATTCCCCTTCTGTAAAAGTGCAAAATCATTAACATGTTAATCATTTTGTAAATTGGCAAGGACATTTTAATTGAGTTTGCTCTCCAAGTGGATATGGAGAAGGAGAAGAGTGTTAGAGCAGTTAGGAATTAAAGAAGTCAATTAGATCTTGCTTTTCCCCCTGGAACACTCACTAAATATAAAATTGGATTCCTCTTGCTGGTGGATTGGTGGCCATACAGAAGATGGCAATATGTGGTTTTAGTTGCTTTCACAGGCCACTAGCTTCATTGCAGTGAAGACCTCAGACACGCGTTGAACAAACTGCAGGAGAGTCAGCAGTAAAGGAAATAAAATTATCTCCACAGATGATGGTCCTGGAGCCCTCTGCTAAGCAACTGTTGGCTTTTGCCTTTGGTCCTCCCTGAGAATAAGCAATGGTGGGGTCTGATGGTGGTCTCCTGGCTGTGGTGATGAGGCTTGAATCTGAATTAGATCTGAGCTGGAGCGTGGGTCTCAGAGAGCCACGGTTGTCCCCAGCACTGCAGTGATGGTCCTTGGTGTGAGACTGGGCACAGGTTCCCTGCATCACAGCCATACAGTGTCCTTGTCCCCATGGCCTCCCTGTGCAGCTGTGCTGATGGGAAGGTGGTCTCAGTTTGCTTTATGATTTCCATGAACAATTATTAATCCTCCTGTTTCTCTTAATTCTGTTATTTTCAGAGGTGAATTAAACAAATAATAAACTTATTATGACTAAGGAGGATTAGAGTCAAATGCTCAGACAAAGGACAGCAGGGATTTAAGGAAAATTATATTTTCCATTTGTCTTTCTTCCACACCAAAGCCCAGGGCAACAATCTCAGACAGCACATTTTGCAACTTTAAAGGAGCCTCAGCAGTTTTATTTCATCTCAAGCGTGGTACAAGGAAAACTTGTGAACAGGGACCCAGAAAAAGCCATTGAAGTTCAGTTCAATCACGTGCTTTGGAGGAAAGCTGTGTGATACAAAAGGAAACATTTTCAAAATCATCTAAAAAAATGACATCGGAGTCCAACACCATGCTGGGGACCTGTCCTTTACAGCCACTTTGTGGCTTTTGGAAATATTAACCATAGAATTTTCTGTGGATATTTCTCCATCACTCAAGACTAGAAGATATTAAAGGAAAAGTGAGAAGATTGCCCTCACGAAGCTCCCCTGACAATGGACACAGCACCAGAACCAGCAGGGGGGAAGCAGGAGGTAGGGAAGGAAATGTCTTTTCTCCCTAGAGAGGGGCAACATCTCACCCACCGAAGCCTCCAGACTGCCTACAAACATGCCCTTTCTGCAAAAGTCAATCTGCACCTTATTCTCAAAGGAATCCAACTGGTTCCAGAAATGCCACACGTCAGCCCAGGAAGGATGTCCCTAAATATATATCTATTTTTTAATAGTTTACAGCTTCAGCTCGTTACTGGTGGTGGGTTTATATGTTATTATGTCCCATGGCTGAGGAGCTATGTCATAGAATCATAGAATCATAGAATCGTCTAGGTTGGAAGAGACCTTGGGATCATCAAGTCCAACCATCTACCCTACTCTACAAAGTTTTCCCCTACACCATATTCTCCAATACCACATCTAAACAGCTCTTAAACACATCCAGGGATGGTGACTCAACCACCTTGGGCTTAATGGAGGATGATCTGGGATAACAACAAGTTGGCAAAATGAGGATACTATGGAAGAGTTTTGAAATGGGCATTCACACACCTTAGCTCACTGCCACCAGGTCTGTTTGTTGCCATTCCTTACCCTGCCCCAAGTCCTTTCTGTGCACGATCCTGCCCAGCCAAGACAAGTTCAAGGGCAACTGCTTAATGGTGCAAAAGAAAGTGAAAGAAGTGGAGGAAGAGTTTGAGTAGCTCTGATCTTGCCAAGAGGATGAGCTGTGTTCTGGAAAAAAGAGGTTTGGGATCTCCAGCAAAGGAAAAGGCGGAGGAGATGCCTTCCTCATCCTTTTGGCATGCAGGCTGCCTTAGTGCTTCCCTCTCTCCCTCCCTGCCTTTGCATAATGGCACCGGAAGCCTATAAAGTATTTATTACTGTTGGAAATGCTGAGCCTGAGCATGGGAGATGTGTGGGACAATGGAGATACTACAGAGCAGAAGCTGTGAATGCTGACACTGAGAGAGTTGCCAAAGCTTGCCATGAATAATGTAAGAATAGCTCCAGTCCTTTTCCTGCCCACGCGGGGAGGTTTGAATGAATTCAGCGCTAACGTGCTCTCTGAGAATGCATGCTGCCAACTGTATTTTCATGGGGTAGAGTGGGAAAACTTAAAATCAGCCATCAAAGTTAAACTGCTTCCCATTTCTCCGTAAGATGGTTACTGCTGAGCATAAATATGCATACGATGAAAATGGCCCGTTTTTTTTCTGGGCAGAAGGACTGCAGGTAACTTTCAATCAGCGTTGGATGCTGATATTGCAGTGAGAACTTCCTCTACATCCTCCCCGCTGGCACAGCTCAATAGAGACTGTATCCAAACCCACTCTTGCAAACAACTGGCTGTAGCTCCGTGAGCAGCACTTCTGCTGCTGCACACCAAGCGCTGCATGGCAAACCCCCAGCTCTGCGGCACGGCACCCACCACTGCACTCCAGCCTGCTTCACTCCAGGGGAAAGACTTGGCAAATGGTACAAGTCATCTTTTTAATGCTTTGTAACAGTGTCAAGAAAGTATTAGAGTCTTACCCCGAGGGGAGAAAGAAGTAAAGAGCCCTGACCTACCCACGGAGGTGAGAACATTGTGGTTTGAGAGACTGTGAAGTGATCTGACCCATATAAATAAAATATCTTCCATCATTCATCTGTCATCTTTAGGGATCCCTCCTTTCTGCTAATAAGTGTGTTTTCAGATCCTGAGTTATGGATTACCAACTTTTGAGCTCTGAAACCCATGCAAGGAATCCACTGTGATCACTCAGTGAAACCCTGCAATGCTGCCTTCAAGGATGTGCTCCAATGGCAGATGTAAGGAGGATTAAGACGGGAGGAAAAAGGGTGTGCTCTTCCTCATGGTCCCATGGATGCATCAGAAATTCCTAATTCTCAGTCTTTATTAGGATGGTTATCCGGACAAATTGGGGAGGATTTGAGAAAATTCAGCTCGTCGTTCCTCTCACTGACTAAACGCTGTTGCAAATCTATATCAGTTCACACAGTTTAAGCCAAATCAGGGTTGAAGTGTTGCATTGATTTATTAATGATATGTAATGAAAGGGCAATTGTTGAACAATACATTCAGGATCAGTATCAGCAATGCAACAAATAACCACAATATCACCCACTTATAAAGAGGTAACATGCAACTACAAATTTCTAAACCCCCTCTGTTACTGATCCCAATACGTGCTACGTGCACACATATTTGTGTGCCCACAGGTTGTGGGGGCCACAGACACCCCTCCCAGGCTGTGGGAGTCATGGACACCCTTCCTCCTCTGGGCGTGTGGGACCTCATGCCCGCAGGCCCCTGCTGTGGGAGGTGTGGGTGACCCAGTTGTGTGGGGTCCTGCCCTGTCCCACACCTCCGCCACCCCAGATGTGGGTGAGTACCCCACCCCGGGAAGTGACCCCCCTGTACCCAGGGTATTGGTTCCTGGGCTGTGCTCACGCTGCAGGACACACTTCAGGATCCCCAGTTATGTCTCCATTTCCAACATCCGTTTTGCAGTGTAAACCTGTGACGGTAATGATGGCATCATGCAAAATGATTTCCTAGTTAGCACAAGGACATGACCGTTAAGAAAGTCCAGGAAGACTTTGGGTTTGTGCTCTTGAGCATTGCAATAGAAGTGGAAGGTTTTACCAAATGATCTGCCAAGGAATAACTCCAAGGGCTGCTTTGTACACGTGCAACGACCCCTCCCAGCCTCAGAGGGAAAGACCTTTCCCTGCTGTCCAATCTTGGTGGGTTTTTTTGCTTTTGTTTCAGTCCTACCTTTAACCTAGTCTCTTTTTCCATGAGACACGTTACACAAACTTCCTGATAAAATGAAAACTATATCTCTGGCTGAACTCCAGATCCTGTTATTGCAATATGACAACTTAGAAGAAATTTCCTCATCAAAAATATAGTGTAGGGCAAGAGATAGGTGTATGTCAGCATGTGTTGTGACTGTTTTGCTGTGTGTTGGTGTAAAGGGTTTCTGTGAAAAGTCATCTTTTTAATGCTTTGTAACAGCCTCAAGAAAGTATTAGAGTCTTACTCTGAGGGGGGAAAGAAGTAAAGAGCCCTGACCTACCCACGGAGGTGAGAACATTGTGGTTTGAGAGACTGTGAAGTGATCTGACCCATATAAATAAAATATCTTCCATCATTCATCTGTCATCTTTAGGGATCCCTCCTTTCTGCTAATAAGTGTGTTTTCAGATCCTGAGTTATGGATTACCAACTTTTAAGCTCTGAAACCCAGATGTATTTTAACAGATTTTAAGCTATGATATCTGATTCTTCAGGGGGCCCAGAGTCAGAAAGTCAAACAAACCAGAGCACAGTCCTTTCTGCAAAGAGCTTGGGTTGTGGTTAATGGAAACAGCAGAGTTTGCAGTACATATGTGCTCTCTTGGCCAAGTTCTACATTTTGTTAAAGCCAGTGGTGATGGGGAAAAAATAATCTGATTTCTAGAAAGCTTCAGCTCTACTGATTTGTTTTTTTAGAAACACTTGCAGAAGTCAACTTGGCACTATTTAGTATCAAGGGCTCTGTCTTATTTCTTGAATGAAGAATAAGAGGACAATGAATTTTGGAATGAAGCTGAATTTTACTGCATAAGAACTACTTCTGGAATAAAAACTTGAATAAGTGCCCCATGAGCTTTGGGTGGCTGGGAAACACCTTTTGGTCTGCCATTTTTCAGAAGGGAGAAGAGTCAATGAAGTCTGATATCTACTTCTGTATGCAGACCTCATTTTAACCAAATGGGTACTTTATTAAATTTAATTTTAAATTGTTCTAGTTTCAGCTGGGATAGAATTAATTTTCTTCCTAGCAGCTGCTGTGTTTTGGATTTAGTATGAGAATAATGTTGATAACACATATTGTTCTAGTTGTTGCTAAGTAATGCTTATATTAAGTCAAGGACTTTTTCAGCTTCCCACAGGAGAGGAGTCATAGACAGGACAAGCTGGCCAAAGGTATATTCCATACCATAGATGTCATGCTCAGTATATAAATGGGGGTTGGCTGAGTGGGTAGGAATCCACAATAGCTGCTCAGAGCAGGCTGGGCAATTAATCACCAAGTGGAGAACAATCGTATTACATCACTTGTTTTGTATCTTCTTTTACCATTATTATTATTTTATCTTCCTTTACTGTTCTATTAAACTGTCATTTTCTTGACCCATGAGGTTTTTAAATTTTGTGTCCTTCTTCTCCCTACCCTACTGAGGAGCGTGGGTGTGAGTGGACAGCCACGTGGTCTTAGTTGCCGGTTGGGGTTAAACCACGACATAAATTTAATTCTAAATTTGTAATTCATTAAAGGCTGGATTTGATCCCAAGAAGGCAGGAGCAAGACAACTAATTTTGTTTGCCTCTTTTATTTCAGCTCCTTGGGGGCTAATTGCATTGGAGGGTCTGAAGTAATTCAAGCAGTACCAGGAGCACGGTGGGTGAAGAGCACCATATTTCACAGACAAGCAGGAAGAAATTCACTGTACGCTTGAGCCTTAAGGGTGGAAAACCAGGAGAAGCACACAGCTGCCATTCCACTGTAAACCCCCTGACTCATTTCTGTGCAGTGGTAGATGTTACTGCTTCTACAAAGCAGTGAAATGTCTTTGAAAATGTCTTTCCTAGTGTTTAGAAGACAGTACTTGTCTTCTAATTCAGATGAACTAAAGCAAACATAAAATACGTTTCAATGAAACGTAATATTTCACAGTGAGGGTGCCAGAGCCCTGGAACAGGCTGCCCAGGGAGGGTGTGGAG
>JAOXJM010000012.1:134660383-134678587 GCA_026413425.1 Tringa solitaria
TCTCTATGGTCCCTTCCAACTCTAAAAAATTCAGTGAAATTCAGTGAAATTCAGTGAAATGAAGAGATAAGTCAACAGCACTATTAAACTATTTGAGATTTGTACCTAGACTTAGGCTGGGATTTAAGTGAATAATGTGGTCCAAAGGAGCTGTTAATCTGAAGTCAAAGTGTGTAGAGATGAAGCATTGCTTTATTTTTTACGGAAAAGGTCCTATATTACAAAAGATTTGTGGACACTTATTTGAATACTTTTTGTAAATTATTCTGTAAAGGCTGAAAGTGGCTGTCCAAGGAGAACCTGTAGTGTCCTGGTATCAGACAGAGCTAGATTTGTAATAAACCCAAATTTAAAAAAGGTAAATATTTTAAGGAAAATACCAAACCATTTTTAAAGCATAACACTTGTTTTTAAAATACTGCTGCTTTCTTTTTATTCCACTGGGAGCAGCAAAAACACATTTAATATACTCACTGCTTGGAAGTCAGCATTTCTAACTGTCCTAAAAGATAATAAATATGATTTAAAATCCCATGCTTTGTTTCTACACCAAAATTGATCTACTGTACTTGATCAAGATTTCTGTCATCTCAATGTGTAATGACTCTCTAATCAGAAATACTTTTAAAAAGAATTTTGATACAAAATTCAGGTCACATTTCGGGTCTCCAATGGAATAAATATAGAGACATTCTGATGACATTAAATATACATCGTTGCAGCTGAGTTTACTTGGCAGGTAGCAAAAGCTTTTGAGCGTCTTTCTGTATCACATGTGATTTATGTGACCTCTTTAGAACGAGGGGGGCCCTGACCCCAAACATGATCTGAGCATCTCTGACATCTTTACTTCAGGCTTAAGCTTCTTGCAAGTCCTCCTCATAGCTCTTGCTTGGACAGCTAACATCTGTCTGTATTAGTTCTATACATCCTCTATAGGCTGAAATACCACCAAGCAAGAAAAATTTGTGCTTTATCGCTTGCACTTCTCTTCACTATAAAGCCCTTGAGTGATGCTTGGCTTTTGGGTATGGTTGAAAAGAAATGAGTTCAGAATGAGTTTGTGAGGCACATGAAGGGATGATCTTCTGACTTCTCAGTCTGCTAACATTAATCTTGGACAACTTGCTAGACTAACATCTTAATTGACAGACATGAACCCTGGAAATTGGAGGGCTGCTATTTATTCCAAAATTCAAACTGGAATTTCTAGCAAAAGGATTTCTAGGATGGACCCGTGTCTGATTTAAAGTGAGAAGACTGTAAATAGTCTAATGGCACACAGCTGATCAATGACCAAGCAAGGATACTGTGGTCTTTTAATTATAAAGTAAACTTGGTAGCCTACCTTCTGATCACACAAAGAGCAGCCCTATCCTTCGGTATCATACTGCCTGGTCACACACTTAACTGGAGGAAAGGACTGATAGAAGTCCTTGTCTCTGAATGATCCAAATATCCTGTTTCTCAAATGTTCCAAATGCCTGCTTTTCTCCAGGGCTTCAGTAATACTGGGATTTATTTGCAAACAGAATCCTACTAATAAGCCCTACCACCAAATGCTATTTGCAGCAAAGCAAATATCTGTAATAAAATGTAGAGAACTAATCAACTTCTAAAAGGGAATATTTTTTTTCAGAAGTTAAAAATAGCTACTTTATGGAGTTCAGATTTATCTAGTGATGTAAATCAATTTAATTCAGTAGGATTATTACAGAAAAATAACCTAATACATCTAGGCTTACCAAATGGTGATACTTACCAAAGACCTAATCGTTTGTTAATTTTCCTGATGTATATTAACAAATTCTGTATTTTTGCGAGCTATTTCTGGTACACTTTCTATATAGTATATGCATAATTAAAACCTCAACCGTTCTCTTGAGATGGCTATTTATTTATTTCTGGTGATGAAACAGTGTAACATTAACAGCAATATGATAGATAGTGACATATTTCTCTAAATATTGAAAATCAAGGTGTATTATTTACAGCAAAGAAAAACCTTTGTTTATGGCTTTTCTTTATCAAAAACAAGCACAAGTGTTTGCTTTGTTGATGCTTTTCTGAAAGAGAGAGAACTGTTTGAAAGGGCATGTCTAGAGAGCTGAGTGATGTTCAGTGACAGCAGGTACTCAAGGGATCCCTGCAAAGGAGCAGTGCCCGTCCCGGAATCATCCTTCTGCCCAAATTCCACCCCTTTGCTGCAAAACCTACGTGGCGTTTCCAAAAACTGCGAATCGCATGTGTCAGCCTGAGTGTTCGTGTCCCAGATGGGTGATTAAAGGCTAGCTGCGTGTGCCAGGAAATGGAAATCTTCTATTATCCGTCTCAGCTGAAGAAGTTGTTTTGGTGCCTCTTAAAAGGAACCGTGGAGTTCTGCCCAGGTTGAAAAGCAGCTTACAAAGCGGCTGGATGCGGTGGCTGAGCAGGAGGAGGAATAATGTGCTTCCCCAAAGGGATGCGAGCACCACGGTAACTCGTACAGAAAGCTGTAACAAGATTTTAGAAAAGTGATGTTTCTTTTGATTAAGAGCTGAATCTGAGGGTTCTGACACTGGAGAGGCACTGAATAGATATGATTTTTGTCTGTTCTAGTTATGAGAAACAACTTAATCTAATGTCATGGGTAAAGCTGACAGGCATCCAGGACTCCTGTGGTTATAAATCAAAATCCACCACTGAGCTGGTCAACTCAGGTAGTTTTTTGGCTCTGCCAGGTAATGTTAAGCTTGAAGTAGGAACAGCAACATAGACAGGGCTCAGACACAAATGTATTCACAGTGATTAAATAGCCCATCATTTGCAGTCTCTTGGTTGTCCTTTGGCAGCTATTCATTCTGAAGTCTGTCAGCCAAGCTGAATTCCCACTGTGAGACCCATCAGTAACTTGTCTCCTACACAGGACGCGACAGCCTCATGCCATAGAATCATAGAATGGTTAGAGTTGGGAGGGACCTTAAAGACCATCTAGTTCCACTCCCCCTGCCATGGGCAGGGACACCTCCCACTAGACCAGGTTGCTCCAAGCCCCATCCAACCATTTTTGCAGAACAATGGGATGATGCACCAGCTCTGCTTTCCCTGTCTTTTCGCTTCAGTGTCACTTGGGCTGGTGGGATTATTCAAAATGTTGCATGGCAACATTCACCCTACTCACTGGCTCTTAAGAGGATGACACTTTCTAGGTGGTTAGCTGCTGGTTGACACATTGCCCTGTGCTGCTTGATTGGGTTTTTATTCTGCAGTGATATGGGCAATAATCAGCAGTACAGTTACTTCGCAGCTTTAATCTTTCCCCATTTATCTTCTCCCAGCAAAACAATTTGCACATCTTTGCTCAGCTGATTTCCCCAAACTTGCCTGAGAGCCTTATCTGTGTTAAGTCAATACCTAACCCTGTGAGAATTTAAACAGAAAGCCACTTTCCGTGCGGTTTAATTTGAGGAAGGGGAAAGGAGGGTTAACAGGTAATTTACAGGACCCAGACTGGATGGTGAATCTATTCTTGATATGACTCCATGGTTCGGCAGCCATGGATGAGTTCTGTCTAGCGACAGGCAAAAACATAGATAAAGCTGAAAAGCCAGTGGGAGCTAGTGGTGGGTTTCAAGGTGTGGGGAGAAGTTAGTGTTCAGTTGCTAGGTGATATGTGTCTAGCAGACCACTCCTCTGAAGAGATGAGTCCAGTTTTCTTCTTTTTTTTTTTTTAACAAATATGATTACCTCTAGCAAATCACATATATGCACGTACACACAGCTCTTTCTCTTCTCGTGCTTCTCCTGACTGAAGGATTGATTTATATTTTTTTTTATAACCCATGCATTTCTTTCTGTGCTATTCTCTACAGTTAATGAAATTTAAGCAAGAAACTTGTAGCAGCTGAAGAGGAAGTTTCCTGTGAGCTATGGAGACTAGGTCACAAAGCTAGCCATACTCTTCCCACTGAGCCAGGCCCTGAAGAAGCACAAACTGGTCTCTCCGCTATTCTCTCTCAAGATGCAGGAATGCCTGATGCTAGTACTTTGATTTCAGCTGGAGGTTAATTTGCATTATTCCTGTTTCTGGAAATCACAGCCAACCTTCAGCACAACATATACCTATATTAGCACTTCATATATATGCTCCTACTTCCCTCATTTGAATGCAGTACTGAACATCAGTCCTTGGCTGTTTGAGCTGCAACAATAATTGGTTAAACCCCATGTTATTTCACTGAGTGGCCATTTAATTTTTACAGAATCCTAAATCTATTCATTTTCTCATTTATTAAATAAAGTCTTAACTGTGGGATGGTTCAACGTTGACTTGATTAGTGTAGTTGTAATAATTCAAAACTTCTGATAGGGAGAAAGAAGTATGAGCAAACCCAAGGCATATGCTCCAGTTTCTTATCAGCATGCTTGGCTCTCTCCGGGTGGTCACGGGACACAGTACACTGTGTCTGTCTCTTCCCAAGGGTGTGCTTTGGGAGATAATGTCTGTAAGGGCTGCTTTTGGCAGAAAGCTCCAGACGTCTCCTGGAGTCGCCTGGGATTTAACCCAGAAGTGGAACGAGCCTGCACAGTTCCTGAAAAGCAGTTGTCTTCCTTTCTCAGATGAGTTATCCATTATTTCAGCCTTCCTAGGCTGGGTGGTGCTTATAGTAATCTAAGCTTCGCCAGGTCTGGCTGGGTCCTACAAGCCCCACAAAGTTAATTTAAGATTCCGCCATCGAGCTTGCTAGGAGTGCTGTGCTGCCTGCCTCCCCGAACAGCACAGCACCAGCAGTTTGGGAGAGCCGGGGGCTCACAGGTGCAGCACAGCCACCACCGTGTCATTTAAGGCCACACAACGTCTTGCTAACCTTTGCCCATGCTGAATTACATGCTCTTCAAATGCCCTGTTTTGTATCTACAATGCCTGTTTTCCCTGACATTATTATTTCTAAATCTGGATTTCCTTTGGGTCTCTTGGTTTTAACTCCTTAAAGAATGAGATACTGAACCTTTTTTTAAAAGGTAGCCCACAGCAAAAGTTCAGAAGATGCCTGTGACATGCTCGTGTCCAGCAATATATGAGATTTGTATCCTAGGTCAAGTAACTATGATGCTGGCAGCTTCCCTGGCACCTCTTGAGATTTAATCCAAAAGCAGCATTTGACTTTCCAAACTACCAAACACGATTATCTGCTCTTACAAAAGGACTTTTTCCTCTGCATCCTCACAGTTTAATGCAGAAAATGTAACATGACAAAGAGCAGCAATCTGCTGAGACCTCTCCTTAGGATAGAATATGACAAAATTACTTTCACTTTTTTGAAAGTACAAACGTGCCTTGATGTTGCTATGATATCGAACCCACTCCTGGCTTTTTGTTCTGGAGCTCCTCCTCACAAATAGCCTCCTTCTGTTTCAAGCTAAGGTTCACGGCATCACTGGAAACATCCCACTAATAAGACAGAGCACACTGAAAAGTGTTGTGTCACTTCTCATACAGCAGCTGTGGCAAACTGCCTTGATGATGTGCGTGGTTGCCATTGATATGCAAGCATCCATGCAACGTGGCCTGGTGCCCCACCCCAACATGGTTGGCTGTTGCCCTGGCGTTTGAGTCAGAACCTCAGATGACTGCGGAGCACTTAATTTCTACGTGTTAATAGGATGAGCTAAAGGTCTATGGATGAAGGAGGCAGAGGGACAGCCCTAGGAGGGACTCTCTTCTCATGCTGTACACGTTGCTTTAACCCCTTCTTGAGACGCAGGAGCAAAATGGCCTTGCAATTGGACAAACATTTTTGCTGCATGTGTCCTCCACCACATGCACCGCTCTGCTTCCCCTGCAGCTGCAGACTCCTTTGTCCTCTCTCTTGTCCCTCTCCCAGCCTTGTTTCAGCTCTCTCCATGGGTCAGCAGCTACTTTAATGACTCCAGCACTGCAATAAGGCAAAATCTCACCCGAATAAGGGGCATGGCTGCTGCCTTAAGAGGGATGAAAGGAGGATACATCTATGTTCTGTTTGGAATGTGCTTGCAATATCCCAGACTTACAGCCCAGAGATTTTTAGGAAGACCTCATGAAGCTTTCACTTCTGCTGTGATTACCACGTGGACAAGGAAGCCATTAGCGTCCCCGGCCTCTACCATATATCCTGTATTCCTACAGGTCCTAGAAATGCTCCAGAGCTGCATGCTGGGCCCAGGCAGTGCACATATGGCCATAAACCAGCCCAACAACTCACATCCAGCAAGGCAGATGTGCAGCTTGGGTCACATTTGCTTGCCCATGCTCTGGAGAATCAATAGCAAAAATTTTTCTTGTAGGAAAGCAAATGCGTTAGAGGCTGAAGGGGCCATTTCCAGAAAAGTCAGCTCATTTAAATGGTGTTACTCCAGGAAACCAACAGGTTGGTTTTGTATAATTTCAACATCCCATCATATCTGATAACATCTTTTCTCCCTGCAGTCCTCTGGCTCATAGGCTATGACTGTTCTTCTGAACAGAGCTGCCTGGATCCGTTCAGCAGCCCTCCACGCCATGACCAGGGACATTTTGGCAATGGTCCTTCACAAGCATTATCCCCTGAGTCATGACTGGGCACGAGCCAGGAAAGTGCCCATTGGCATGGTCAATACTGGTGGTGGGGAACATGCCGGGAGTTAAGGGGTATGGACAGCTATGGGAGAGCACCCTGTGCAAACCCAGCCCAAATTCTCCTCACGTTTTAGGTATTAGTCTAGGGTCTAGGTGTTCCTTCTTTGCAGCTACCATGGCTTCTAGATACAGCTGGCTGAAATGTCTTGTAGAGAAAGCTTTCCTAACTAAAATATTCCACACTTTTTTTTTCTTTAATAATCAATGCAAGATGCTAATTCAGGTGAAAACATTTAGATTTTCTAAGGAAAATTTTGAAAACAATAGCTTAAGTTTAAACATTCACAGCATTGAGCATTTCCAGCTCAGGAGAAAAAAAAGAAAAGAAGGCCCTATGGTTGAATATTTTTCCCTATTTGAATTCATTCTTAACTTCCTGAAGAAAAAAGGGATGCTTCATTTGACATTTTTCATTTTACATTTCCACTGAGAGAACCTCAGTTTTCCAAATAGCTTAGGTTTTTCTTCTGAGAAATTGTCAGATGTAACTTACAACTTACATTAAACTCTCATCTTCAACAGACATGATATAAGCTCCTTTAACTGTGAAAGAGGAATTGGTTTTGCTTGAATTACAAATATATTAAAAACACTTCTCTCTTGCTTGTGAATCAAGTACTTTATTTCTTATTCAGAAACAAAAATATCCTGCTCACTTAACAGAGGCAGGTCTGTCATAGTAACATCCTTATTTAGATCTGAGATCATCAAATGGGATCAATTTTAAATAATCAATGTCCAGAGCTGATAACTCCAGCAGCTATCCAAACTACTTTTAACAGCTTATGAATTCAGAGTTGTTATTGTTTTTCATGCAAGAAGTATGTGACTATGTTTCAGCTCAAAGACTTATTTCCCCGAATGTCTTGGTTGTAGCAAAACCAATAAACCTTTAGTATGAATTCCACGTCCCTTAGGTCACCCTGTGCCTTTGATGAATATGGCCAAGTCTTCTGACTTTGCTTCATTTGCAGTAGAGATTCTCAGTACCCACTGTTCTCTTTCCACCCCAGCTGATGCTATAATCAGTGGTTGTGGAGACCAAGACTTTTATTAGTGTAAATTAGACTGGTTTATTGCTCTGTTTTTTGGTTGTTTTTTGTTTGGTTGGTTGGTTGGGTTTTTTTTGTCAAGGGATTGACAGTCTTTTCCTCAATTCCCTTTTCCACTAATGAGCAGCAGGAAAAAAAACCCAAAGGCATGGAGACCAGCCACACTCCTGGGACTATCGTTTCCATGTAGATACGCTAGGATCTAGAGATGCCAATCTATCAACACCAGGAATGTGTTAACCATCTAGCATACTGGAACCAGTTTCAGCCTCCTGTAATTCCCTCTGTGTAAACGGAATTACTCCAGGGGTAAATGTAGCTCCCAATGCTATGTGCAAAACAAGCTGGCTGGGTTCTAATGTGTACAGACTCTGGAAAAATAATAAAGAAATAGACCTTAGAGGAAGATGACGTATATTGTGGCAGCTAGTCTGGCTCAGGAAAAATACCTTAATTTATCAAAATTAATGAGTTTATTTAAGATTACTGAATCCTAAAATTCTAGAACAAGAATTACCTAATGATTTTCTTAAATAACAAGGCCAATGATTTAGGGAAAAGTTCATGTGGCCTGTAAGACCACAGTTCCTTTCTGGAAGGAGGAGAGAGGTTGTAGATATAAGGCTAACATGCGTAATTAAAAAAGAAAACATCCAACAACACAAAAAACCCCATGCTTTCAGGAAGGGGAAGGGGTGTTTCTGAGCATGGGGCATTTGTGGGATCAGCAATTAGAGGGAAATTAAAAGTCTGTCACAACAGAGGTACTGCTCTTCTGCTTGTCCAAGAGGAAATGGCAGGTTTCCTGAGGTAGGTTTGCATTTAGATACCAGGCGAGCTGAAAGGGACCCTGTGAGCAGTCTCTGGTCTACTGGGTTATCCTCCCCTGCTGGGAATGCACATCTCTGCTGCTGGCTCCCTGAGGGCAGTTCTCCCCAAGAGAGTAGGCAGTCCTGACGTCCCAAAGGGGCTGTGAAAAGGCAGTGGCTTTGCCTTCAAGCCTGGGTTTGGCAGGATCTCTGGTGGAGCTTTCAAAGCTACCTCCCCTTCCCTGCTGGGACTGGAAGGGGTTGTCCTCCAAGGACAGTGATTACACAGGCTCCCCTGTGATCAAGGGCCCTTCAGGGATAAGTTCCTGGAAGAGCAGGAATTATGGACACCTTCAACCCTCCACAGCAACATCTCAAACCCAACCCATCTGCAGGCAGACTTTCTGCTGTTGGGGACCTTATGGCAGCTTATGCCTGCATCATTACATCACTGTGCTGGATCCGGCCCGGGGCCAAGGCACTCATGGTTTAATGTAATGAGACATTACCCTTTTGGCTACAGCAGAGCGATGACCTTGAATGATGGCAGGAGTACTAATCTGCAGAGCGTTTATGTGCAGTTCTAAATGAGATTAACATTTGCCGTGTATTCAGTTGTTCGGTAACGATCTATCATTTCACTTTCCAAAAGGAAGCAGCCATGGTCAGGGTGATTTTCTAAAGAGCATGCAAAGTGATAAACCCAGAGACGGTGCAGGATACGTGCAGAGAACCCGCTGCCCCAGAAACACTGTACTTCTCTTTTGTGTCAAATCCCCTGGGTTTTGAAAGCAGGCTTCAAAATTTTTGGTGTATCAAATGTGTCACAAAGACAGTGGACCCAGTTCACAAGAGATACCACTCACAGTGTAAAGTATTTGGTGGGCCTGCAATCAGTAATAACTGACATCTTGGCTGTGAACAGCAGTGGTTGTGCTCAATTGTTTAGGTTACAATACCTTCAGATAAGTCTTGTCTCTTGAAAATTTTTTCTTTAAATAAAATCTTTTTGGTGATTCTCTGGCTGTAGCTGGAGGATTGCCTTTCCAGTGGCCAAAACAGGAGGGTGTCTGATCTGCTAATTTCTCTGAGCATCGCTCAGTTCTCAAGACATAAAAGACCAATAATTGAATTGTATTTTTCTACTTATAATCTGATGTGCTATACCACTGTACGCAACAGTATGTCAGAGTGAAAGGACACCCAAATAGCTGATGTCCATTAACAGTAAAAGGCCATGTATAGCAATTTCAAGTGTGATACTTGCATTTCCCATGGGAACTGAAGAGATGGTTTGATAAGCTGTTCTGTAAAGCATCCTAAAGCTTTCTGACAACAAGGAAAGATCATGTTTAATCTTTGCAGTAATTTTATGATCTCAGGAAATGAAGGTCATAGTGAACTGAGGTGTTGGCGAGCTTTAATCTCACTGATGTGTAAACAGTTCAGGGAGGTGTTGTTAGGAGCTCTGGTAGTCATTGCCACTGCCTAGGGTGGCCCCGTGACGCACCAGCTTGGAACTAATGACACCACATGTGACTTACAGGTGCAGCAGAGATCTCTGGGAGGTGGTACTTGTGCCTCTTACACTTGGTGCTGGAGACCATTGGGTGCCTGAAAATGGCACCTTCTCATAGGAAACGATGAAAAGACAGATACTGATGTTTGAGTCCTCCAATTACATTGGTTGCAAGCTTTCTACTTTGTATTTATAATGATGGGAAAAGTGCAACACTTGGAAAAGATCATCCTGAACTTGAGGCTGGAACTACACCCTCCTCCATACCCTCCCCTTCCCAAAGGTAGGAAAATGTCTTTTTTTTCCTTGAAAAGATATAAGAAGGATGGTTCCCCCTGTTGCCTCTGCTATTTGTGCTCTTTGCACCTTGCCACAAGAGAGGTGTCCAGAGAGGACAATACCTGTCTGACACGGAACAAGCTCCCAGGGCAATGGGAACCGCTCTGCCCAGCCTCCAGCAGAAGCTTCTGGATTTGCTTTTCTGTGTCTCATGAGTTAACACCTTTTAAAAGGTTCTTGATGCTGTTTTATAATATTTTTAAATAAATAAAAAAAAAAAAAAAAGTGGGAGATCAGGCAAAATTGCATGTGTCTTAGTGTTGCATTTGGCCATGCATGAGCAGCAGTGCCTCAGTCCTTTGTCTTCTTTCTCTACCTTGTACCTTGTTTTCTATATTACCTTTTCAGTGACGGTAACTTTTTGGTATGTTTTAGTACCAAAATTGCTTCCCAAGAGTTCTGTGAAAGGAAGATCTGAAGATGAAAAATCTCACTGAATAAAATTCTAAAAACATTTCCTATGAAGTTTCTAATCATCCTCCAGCAATTCTTGGCAGAACTACTTTGATTCCTGGGAATTTTTTATTCTGTTGTATATCTTATTGCCTAAATGAATGGTAAACAGGACACAGGAAAGGGAATGACCCGAAGAAGATGTATTTGTGTGTCACAGGAAGGACGTACCTCCATAGCCACCATGCTCTTGAGAGAGCATGATGGACGTGGAGAGAAGGACAGATCTGGGAGGTATTTCTTCTTGCCATGTGACATGGTCACATACTGCTTTCTTCTAACACAAATCAAAGAACACCATTGGCTTAGAGAAAACAGTGTTGCCAACCCTTTTTCCTGCATTCATCCCTTCTGTGTCCATGCAAGAGTCCTTAAGTTTTTTTGGTTTTTTAACTTTGCTACCTGGTCTCCCACCTCAGTTTTAAAAGGGGAATATATAAATCCTACTAGCTCTGAAAGGTAAATAATAGGTGGAACACAGGGCAACCAAGATACAGTGGTAGAGAAACTCCTCTGTTTCTAGGTGATCAAACATTTGCATGATTAAACTCAAACCAGGTAACATATTGCTTTCAGAAGAGTACTTTGTCTGTCCCTTGCTGCCTTTAACAGCCTTTGGACTCTTCAGGTGTTCACAGCCGACTCTGACTCTATTTCTTAAGACAAATGCTGACACCTGCTTCAACAGCAGTATCTCCTGGGCCACATAAAGACTGAAAGCTCAGTCACCCTAAAGCAATTTCAGATTCTTGGCTCGAAGGCAGTGCTAAACGTAAGCCAAAGACCCTAGTCATAAGTGAGGTGCTGCAGTTTACCTTGCCATATTTCTATGGCGCTGCAGTCTTGCAGTTTTCATTTCAGAGCATGCTTGCTTTTCCCTTAGTACTCCACGTTTTAAAACAAAACCAGAGGTTTCTTATTACAACACGACAGCGATAGCAATATTTTTCTCAGGCACAGAGATTGAATGGAAAATCCTCCTGCTGGCCTCTTCCTGAGCAGGGAAATTCAGAGGCAGTTTATAATAAACTCAGTTTATTCTACTATCTGTGGTCATTTCAAGGGTCTTTAAGAGAATGCATGAGCTTGCGTAAGGCCCGCAGCATCATGCCTGAGCTTGAAGATCTTCAGAGAATCCACCTGGGGAGAGGGTGTTTAACGTCTCACAGCCCCCCCGATTGGCTTCTGTCAGGCTTCAGTGTCTTTATGGCGCTGTTTACAAAAGAGCGAAATCCCCAGTTTCCAATTTGAATGCCACTAGTCATTTGTAACCTTAGAAAGCACAGCGTAGCAAAACATGAAATTTGCTCCTTTTTCATTTCCACTCCACCACCCCCTTCTTCCTCTCTCCTTTGAACTGTTCTCACTGCTTGCCAGTGTAGTACAGCTTGTTAACTGGCTGCCACTCTGATTTTTCACAAGTTTGCCACGTTGCAGTGACAAGACCATGTCGGGGCCCAGATGCTTCAGAGTAAATAAATAGCACATCTGGGATTTGGAAATGGGCCGGCTCTGTATTATGGAAAAAGCTGGTGTGGAAACACATCCAAAGAATACACAGCTGGAAATTGTTAACTCTGGAAGGAAAGGGGAAAAAAAAAAATAAAAAGGAGGTGAAAACTCAGGGATTACTACTGCTTGAGATCTTGTGCATTATAATTGTTGAGAAACAGAAACTCAGTTTACACAGCCGTTAAATTAATGGCATTCCTGAAAAATTGATAGTTTATAATAATTGACCTCAAGCAACATAAAGGCAGCACAGGGTGGGAGGCTTGACTCCTCGCTGTCTGGCTTTCTTGGATGTGTTTGGTAACATCCCAGCTATTCGAATTCGCAGGCGGGCTGGTGGGAGGATGTCGGTGGTGGAGACTGCCCCTCTTGAGCCATGGTGCTGAGAACCTCCGCAGTTTCCCAGGCCCCCGAGCAGCCCGTGTCACCCGGGGTGTGTCGGCCCCACAAGAGCGTGGTGGAAGGAGACCCAAACTGGGGCGGCCGCGCTCGTCGCATCGCTCCCGCAGCAGCCGGGGGAGCAGCACCCTTGGTAGATGATTCAGGAGGGTGAATCAGCAGCAGCTACGGAGGGGGCTGCTCCTCACCTACTCTCTGAGCCAAAGCTGTGAGCTGCTTTCCACCCAGGGCAGGAGAGTCTTTCGACAAGGTAAAACCAGGACAGGGGAGGCGAGAAGGAACCCAAAATAGAATGAAATTGTATCTTTGCAGGTTTTTGTTTTTTTTTTTTTGGAAAAGGATCCTTGCATTTAAAGAAAAAAAAAAAACAAACCAAAAAAAAACCAAGCCAAAGCAACAAAACCCTCAGACAGTAAAACGACTGTGAGCAATTATTTTAAGCATTGCTCCAAGGGAGGCATGCATCATGCAGAAAAGCTCCTATTTTCATATGGGCACCAGTCCTAGTGTTGAGCTATCAATGGAGTGCCAGACGCTGCCACGGTCCCTATGCTCAGAGCACCTCTCCTTCCAGACTCCAGTAACTCTTTAATAGCTCTGAATGATCCTGTTTTCGCTGGACGAGATAACCATTGATTGCAGCTCAGAGGCAGCCAAGCTGAGGCACCAGGTATCTTCCGTCCAAAGACAATGCAGCTGCCTGTGTTTCTACAATAGGTTTGTCACACATCAGAGAGGAGAAAACATATTTTCTCCTACTTTTTTTCCTCTCTTGTTTGCCAGATTTCCTTTCCTTGGTAAACATTAATTTGGATTTGTCATTGCATAAATGGAAACTGTAGTAATAGAGCAAACCCAGCATTCTAGATCAAAATATACCCTCTTGGGAAGCTTTGGGTCTGTAGCACGTATAACAAATAGGGCTAATCTGTGGTGGAGGTAGGTGATGCTACAGATACTTCACTGTAGTCTTGTACTTTTAAGAAGCCCTTTATTGTGCCAGGACAGATGCCATTTCATTTTCTGCATTCCTCGCAGTGATGCCTGAGTATTTCCTAGCATTTACTTTATTTACCCTAACAACAGTCTGTTTCCATTTTACGGTTAAGAAATAGGATATTTTGGCAAAATCCTTAAAAGATTTTGGGCAGAAGAAACTAAGGACCGTCTCTGAAATCTTTCCTGCACCACAGACATAGGGGTGCGGAGTCAAGAGCCCCCTGTTTGGTGCCTCTGTCCCTTACATGGAGCACTGGAGGGACGGGCGGAAAAAGCCAAGTGGTATTTTTGCCTTCTACCTGAGGAAGATCAAACCTATTCTGTCTCCAAGGAGTTCCCCTTCCCACTCTTACTGTCACGAGGGCCACTGAGGCCCTTGCACACACTCCCACCTGCTTTTCTCCTATGCTTTCTTTTATCCCTTACTTAGCCCTGGTTACCTTAATTCAGGTGAGGCTGAAGGCAAGTGCTCGGTTGAGTGCTCGGAGAAAAAAAAAACGTAAAGCCTGAGGCTAAGAGCATGATATTTTGGGAGATTCAGAGTTAGATCAAGCAAACCATATTGTGTGTGCCCATGTCAGTAAATCAGGAGTGTTTGCTTGCCCTGCCGCAGGGTGTTCTCTGCCCTGTCTGTGATTACTAGCCGTGCCAGCAGCAGTTATAACTTTTATAATAGTCATTTCTCGAAGCCCCAGGAAGAACTGGACATTAGCTGCTCCACAGAGGCAGCAGCTTATATGTCAGCTTATTGAGTTCAGTTCTGTTATTAAGAATTAACCGAAAGAAGTTGTATGGCCTCGGCAACGCAGGAAATACATACCATAAAACAAATCTGCAGGAATTTCTGAAGCTGTGTTAATCCAAACAAAACAAAATATCCCACAGAAGGCTGGAGGCAAGTCCTGGCTTCCCAACCACTCAGCTCCTTTTTTCCCCAGAGCTGTTTAGAAAGTGATCCTGCTCACTTTCTTAAAGAAAGGTCTGGGGTACTCACCCTCGGGAGAGGATGCAGGAGGAAAGTCCAGAGTGGAGAAGATACAGTGTTGTCGAAGTCCATTTGATTTCACTGTGGCATTGTGGATTATATTGATTATATTGACTCAGCACCATGTCTCTTATGGATCTCCTTCAGAGGGACCGGGCCCTCTATGGGGAAATCCAAACATGAGTTCCCCTGTCACAAATTTTCATTACCCAAGAGTCATTGAAGGACCCTCTTCCACCTGCTCTCTGCAGCTACAGACCAGCGAGGTCACTGCATCATATGCATATGAGGATTTTGTGGAAGTCCTGGAAGAGCAAGCAGAAGACCAGGGCAGTGTATGTGACCATTAGGTTGGTCATCCTATCCATTAATGTTTTATTGAGGTCAACAAGGGTCTGCAAGATGATGGAGGTGAAATAGCCATAAACCCCATGTGAGCACAACGTGGGGATGTGAATCCTGTTGGTGTCACTACTTTCTGGGAGGGGAATTGCTTCTGATCCCCTCAGGGGGTTAGTATGGGAGCTGTGCTGGGGACCTGCAAGACGGCATCACTGTCTGCTGCCCCATACCAAATTATTTGTCCAAAATGGTTGGGGGCTGTTGAGCTGAAAGGGGTATGACACCTCCCTCTTGGGGGGGCAGAGGTGTCCAAAAGGCAGCATGCTGGCCCTGGATGACAGGTTACATCTTGAAACAGTGTGAGTGAACATGGACTCCCCTGGTTATCTGCCAGTCACTCAACACCCTGATCAGGGGATTGTCACCCCTGACAGCTGGTCTGCTGGGCCCAAGCTCTGCTCTCAGAGAACAAGAGCCTCTCCACGCTGTGTCCTGGTACAGCGCCAAAGACCTCAGGCATCTCTTGTCCTTCACATCCTGCAGCATGATGTCCAGACTGGGGACACCAGGTGTCCCCTCCACAGCCCAGAGGAGGCTGGCCTGGTGATGGGTACCATGGGAGCCGGGATACCAGCAGCAGCGGGAATGAGGGGAGCACATTGTCACAGCGAGCACCAGGTGTACTTGAGAGAGGTGTGGACTACACATGGGGCTGACGAGTGCCAGAAATGCCAGGGTCTGCAAAAGGTTGCAGAGGAGACGTTGCACATGGTGTGCTCTGTGCTGCACTGGGTACCTGCTCAGGGGTCCCAACCTTGAGTATGATGTACACGGGTGGCTGGGCAAAATTCTCAGCAGGATTCAGTGCTGCCATCACAAAAGTCATGAACGGTTTTGATTTGCCAAACAATTAATTTTAGCAAGGTTTGTTTTCTTTTTTTTTTCTTCAGTTGAATCCTAAATATTGTTTGCATAAACTACTCCTGGACACTAGCAGACTCGATTATTTTTCTCTGTGAATCCCCACATAGTGACAGTAAAACCAGTTTTACATAGTACAGCTAAGTGTAAACAAATTAATAAAAGCCCAAATAGAAATATCTGTGACTTTGGTAGGACTAGAGTTCAGCTCAGCGCAGAGCCATCTAGGAATCTCAGGGCTCATCTTACGTTGGTGGTCCTTCTTCCAGATGCTGAGAGTTTGCAGAGGTGGGTCAGATTGCATGGGGTCTGCATTCATTTCAAAAGCTGAAGGATGGCTTTCTAGAGAAAGCTTGTGTTTTGGAACAGAGTTTGCAGCTAGTTAAACTATTGAAGAACAAAAAGCTGAAGTCACTGAGTAATGGGCCAGTGCCCCTCAGTCTGAGTTTTCTTGTGCTTATTTGAAAATACCCCTTTGGCCCATCTGGCTTTGTAAGTTTGTTTGTTTGTTTGTTTGTTTGTTTCTTGGGTTTTTATTGTTGTCGTTGCTGCCCATTTGTTGCTTTTTAAGGATGGTGTGGCTTTAGAATTAGTACATAATGGAAAATGTTATGTCAAGCATATAATTGTGCTTTCAGTTTAATCGGTTAAAGATGACTTACTGATACACTGATTGTTTTCATTAAAAAGGGAGAGGTCCCTATTTCTAAATTTCTCTAGAATTCTATTTTGTTTATTTACAAAGTCCATTATAATGATGCTGGTTGAACAGTCTTTTAAAGTGTCACTATTTTTTTTGAACTGTAGAGTTTTGGTGTTTTTTTTTTAAATAGGATAGGAAAGTTGGGACGTGGGGTGATATGAAACATGGGCGACCTAATGCTGGATAACAACTTTCAGGTTTTCCTGAGACTTGTTTCCCTCCTGTCCTCTCAAGACTGCCAGCAGAAAGCCCTCTCAGACCCTGGACTTGGTTTTGGGGGGAGCACATTTCTTCTCAATAAGCAGGTGGCTGAAGAGCTTGGAAGAAGGGTCAGCAGAGGGCTGGGACTGTTGCCCAAGGTGGCTGAGAGCAACCTCTGGCCATTGTGGGACGTGGCGGGTACTCCACAGCCTGAGAGCATCCTGCAAAAACACAGACTTGAGAAACCAGAGTGCCCGTCAGGAGCACTGAGCGTTTGAGGCCTGCAGCTTTGGGGCGGTTTTCGCATGACCAGTTTGACAGGTCACGTCAATCCATCTCTGGCACGCTCCAACAACTGGGACTACGTCTGTCCCCAGAGATTGACCAGACGTTCTCTTGGCCAAATAAAGTGGTCGTCCTTGCCAGGTTTTGAGTACGTTATGTGGCTGTATTATTCCCATTTAGAGTCTCCTATTCATTAGCATATGCTGAGTGCCATTTGTAATTGCTTTCTCATCCCATGCCTGTGTGGTAGGAGAACTGGTCACTGGCTGCATGGTGGTCTGCAGCTCTTGTCTGCTTTTCTACCAGGGCCTTTTTTTGGTTTTGGGAACATACATTTCCCACACATGATCTGTTAGCTTCTTGTGAAGGCTCGCAAGGCTGTGCAGGTCAGGATGGTACATGAGTTCCCTCAGTTCGGCAATTAATTTCTGGTTTTAGGATTAATCTTTTCTCTTGTTGCTCTTACGTTCTTTTTTCTTGTATTAGACATCTGAAAGTCTTGAATCAACCCAAAGCCTCTTACTGGCATTGAATGTAAATTTGTAGCGATGTATCTGTACCTGCATCTTCTATTAGTCTATTATATTTAATTTTCACCTTGTCTTTTGTAGCTTTTAATGTACATTTTCCCCCCTGTTGACAGCTGACCCTGGCTTTATGGTAGCGATGCGGCTTCCCAGTGAACTACAATTTCACAGGCATGCAGTTCTTAGAGATTACATTCACTAGTTCTTTTTCTTCAAGCTACATATTTTAAAAACTAGTAGGAACGTTCAGCTAAAGCTATTTGAATTTATTTTTTTTTAGGTTCATGCTAAAAATAAGAAAAAGAAAACAGGACAAATATTGTACTTGAGTTGAATCAAAACAATGTTTTGGAGGACAACTGGTGAAACTGAAATATTTGCTTATGTTACCAAATTTTCTAATTTTGCTTAATCTTTTAATTTAGGTTAACTTCTTTTCATATTTCATTCTAACTTACAAGAGTTCATTCTCGACAACTGCTATAGAAGAGATCATCAAAAATTCTACTATATAATATTAGGCA
>JAOXJM010000012.1:134711793-134724020 GCA_026413425.1 Tringa solitaria
TCCCTGCCCAGGGCAGGGGGGTTGGAACTGGATGATCTTTAAGATCCCTTCCAACTCTAACCATTCTATGATTCTATGATTCTGTGATTAAAAACACTAACCTAAGCAGAGCTTTACATTCAGACCACCTCAATACTTCTTGCACGCTAGCTAAACTGTATGTAAGAATGATCAACAGTATGGGAAAGAGGAGCAGATCCCATCCTGGGTCTAGTCAGCTGCACTTTGTATATGCCAGGAGAAATAGTTTGGGATCAAGAGGCGTTGGTCTGTTCCCACTTCTTCTACACACTCAATGCTTTGATTTCCCAGCTGGGTTAGGAAGGCCACATCTGTCAGCTAAGATGTGGGGTTTTATCTTCAAGTTTCCCACCTGTTTATTTTTAACAGTATGTTGAACTACTCTTGCTTTCAATAGAAAAAATAAGTTACTTGTCAAGTTAATGAAGTAAGAGTAAGTGTTAAAAAAAACCAAACCACCACCTTCACATATGTATTTCTACTAGTTATTTGCATTACTGTAAAAGGAGAGGGGAAAAAGGGAAGAAATAGCTGGTTTAATCTAGGCTCCCCACTTACATCCTAGCAAGGTTAATCAAAAGATCTCAGTAGGGACTCCTTCCACAGTCTGCTCGTGTTACCATTTTAGGGTTACTCTGCAGGAGTTTAGCTGTGTTTTTCATCTTTACTCAGAGGCAGCAGTTTTTTCTGTCCCTGTGTACAGTACCACTTAATAGATCGAGGACGTGAGGAATTTCCTGGCATGTAAACAGAATACTGTAGTGGAGACAGTAGATTTTGACTTTTAATACATATCCATTAAATGCATCTCAATGGTTACAGCATTTTGATTTTAGCCATAATTTCCTGTCTGCTAATTCCTGATGGTGTCCCTTCCCACTTCATTATTTTCTCTTTTTTCTTTCACTTTTCTTTAGACCCTTCATTCCCTCTTGACTCCTTTGTCTTTCACTTGTATGCCATGATTTTCTTCTGCCTCTAGTTCCTTTCATTCCACTCCCTTATTAGCTTTTGACTCTATTTCTTTCTTCATGTTGTCCTCTTTTTGCCCTCATATCCTTCACTTTCTAGAAAATTGCCACACTGGCATGAATTACTGGGGAAAGATTGGAGATATATGTCCTCTGAGGATAGAGGAATTTATCAACAATCAGGTCGATGAATGAAAGCCAGTTTCTATTTCAGACAAAAAAGCTAAACGTTAGGAGAGAGGGAATTATTTGATGACTGCAGCTGGAAGTCAGCTTAGGAGTCAAGGTGATAGGCTCTACTTTGGCTTGATGTGTGACCTTGAGTAAATTGGCCAACTTTCATGTGCCAGGATGAGCAATTTACCTACCTGTTAAAATTACCATAACAATATTTCTGTCTTAGGAGTGCTGCAAAGTTTAATTAAGCTTGGTAAGCACTCGAACATTCTTAATTTAGTATAATTACCATCATTATGCATTAACCCACCATGACATTTCTGAGGCAGTAGGTGTCTCAACGACTCCATTCTAGACTTAAACATGACAGTATCCTTCAACTACATTTAGCCAACAATTAAATTGTTTTGGAAAATATATCAATTACAGCTGGAATTACAGTGATTGGTTGGATCCCTAAAAGATCTCTAAATATCACAAAAGCCCTGAACAAATATGCAACTGTTGAACTTGCCCATCTCCTCTGCGTAATAGAGGCCCAAACTCTCCAGCTAACTGCACACATCTGCCTTCACATGCCTCCAACCTGCCTTTCCTTAGCACAGGATTTGCCTTTTCAAGTGTCTCAGACGTTACTTGATTGCTTACACCAATAAACTCAGCGACTCCCTGTGGAAAAGGCTGCTTTGAGACAAACTTGTCCCTTGTAACAACGCCAAAATACCTTCAAATGCAATGAGATGCTTCAGCTTCCACGGCAGATGACTGCTGCCAGCCAGTTTTTCGTGGTCGTGGGAACACGTACCAAGGGGAGAGATTCATCCCAGGAGCAAGACTGGATGCAAGACAAGAGAAAGGCTGGAGCCAGCAGCCTGCCATGCTTGCTAGGGAGGGCACGGCTGTGTGTCCCCCAGGCAGCGGGGCTGCAGGGCTCTGTCACAAGGTGGCCAGGAACCTCCCAGCTCTGGCTACATGGCTCTTTTGTCAGCAAAATATGGCTTGAGCTTCATGGGAGAGCGGCAGCGCTTTGTCATTATGCTGGATATCAGCACTCTTGTCTTTATCAGCACCTATTCACCGTAATTCAGTTGCACGCATCAGAGAGAGGATTAGATTTTAACACGGCTTTGCACAAGGATTTTGCACAAATGGAATCTGGGTAATTCTTTCTCTCAGAAGTGGATAAACCTCTTCTGATTTATTCCCGATAAAGATGCAGGCTGACATTTTGTTCATAACTCTAAACCACTCCCTTCAAGATATTTCCAAGTCACTTATTTCCACAAAGATCTGGATAAGATCTCATTTCTGAGACTCTCAGCCGACATGGCTTTCTTATGAATTCCTCCTCCCTGACAAGGGAAGCTAAAACCTACTTCTCCCTTGCATCTCAAAGTGAAATTCAGTACCTTTTTGTCTGACTGTTTATCATTTCTTGCAAATACTCAAATCCATTTCCTTTGGAAAAGGTTTGTCTTTGTATGACAGGCATACAAATAGGTTTTATTATAGTACTCTATTCACTGGTGCAGCTTAGCCTGGAGATAAAAAGGAATTCATTTTCTAGATTTTCCCCAAATGTCAGCTCTACATTATCAGACTTCTTAACTCAAGAAGAATGGGCAAAAAGAAAAAAAAAAAGAACAGATGTATTGTATCTGACTTCATGTTGGTCACTGAGAGCCCAAACTTCCCCCCAGTGAATTGAATCAAAGTATAATCAAGAGCGCAAGATTAGGCAGAAAAGCACCGAGTCATCTGAATTTCAATGACGGTAACTTAGACATCGCAATTTTTTAAATATTAATAGTGAGCTCTGTTCACTGACTTAACCATACTGCTGTGTATGCCCTAAAGGTCAGAAAAATCAGATTTTCTTTTCTATTTTTTATTTCACACACTCACACCTCCTACACCCGCCGGAGGTCTTTGATGTGTATAATTGGGCTTCTTTCTAAAACCAAAAAGAAAACCAAAAAATTACCATACTGTCATGATATGACACCTCTGGCCTTGTAAAGCAAATCAGCGTATCATGATACTGGAGAATTAGTAGACAATAATCAGGAGATTGTTATCTTGCCTATTTCTTTTCTGCTGAGACTTGAAGGAAACCGGTGCAGGAGCCTCTTCAGGCATGTTTACTGGAACTGCTCTTGCCACCTTGGCCATTACCTGTCCAAGTGTGATTTGGTTTTGTAGGAGTGTTACTCGGTGCTGTACAATTAGGGTCAGATCCCAGCTGGCGGCTGGTTCCAGGGGTGGTATCCATGGTGGCCCCTCCTGCTGACCAGTGGGTATTCCTGCCATGGGAGACTTATCGCCACTTTCCAAACTCCTCCTCACAGTGGTTTGCCCACGGCTCAAGATACTTCTGCCAGTTGTGCTGACTGGGAAGGATTCCAGCAGTATGATTTGTGGCACCCAGAGCAATTCAGATGCATCAGCGACTGCAGAGGTTGTGCCGATTATCAGAGAAAGATAGAAGATGGGTAGAAAGCTTCACATAGTCTGTCAAAGTCAAGGTAAACATACGTTTAGCAACAGAGCAGCAAAAATAAAGCAAAGCCCACTACCTGGAGGTTCATACCACCTGCCTCCTCCCAGTGTCTCCTCTTCAAGAGTGGGGCTGCTGAAGTGAGGAGTGGCTCCAGCCCCAGTGAAGAGGCATCGTGTAGTCCGTGGCCCCACGGGCACGTCTATCCTGGCGTGGGCTCACTGTGTGATTATGGAGGCTGGGCAGCTCACAGCCCCCTTCTCAAAAGGAAGCCTAGCTCTTATCTTGTTAAACCACTATACGCATTGCTATCCTTTTGGCGCAAAGGAGATATAAAATGACGCTCCCAGGAACCTCTTCTTTTCATCTCACTGCTGAGCTCCAGAGAAATTCCTTGCACTACAAGTGTAAGCTTAATTGATTGTAATTGACCTACAAGGAAGACACAAAACTCTCCTTATACTCAACAAATTCTGGCGAAGCAGATTAAGCAGGGTTGCTCTGACTAGTTTGAATACTGCCCGCTGTGCTGCTGCTTTCTCTCACTCATTCATTGATACTTAAGTTCACCTGATGCCCGATACAGGCAGTTTCAATGGCAGCCATGTATTACAAACCATATGAAATTATTTAAGAAATTAAAATTAAGCCAAAATTAAGCTTCATCACAGGACAAATATTAGCATGGCAATAGCATTTTATAAATACCAATGATGAGCTGGAGGTACAGTAGATGAACGTTCAGACTGCCTCTGTTTGCAGCCTGGTCCCTTTGCTACTGCTAAGATCTCTAGCAAAGACAAGAAATCTGTGGTCTAATCTGATTTTGGAATAAATCTCTTCAGTCAGCTAGCAGAGTTTCTTGACTTAAACTAGGAAAAAGTTGAGTACAAACCAAATAGAATGATCATTTTTTCATTAAAGTCTGCCTGTTTTCATGTTTAGTGAGCCAGAACCAGCTTTATCAAATGTTCTATGATTTCTGACAAAGAATGAAGAGAAATTTGCATTAAAAATGCGTTTTGTAGAGTTGGCTGGTGCTGTATCATTATAGCAGGAGTCATTTTGATTTCGTTGTGAGGAAGCAATGGCATCTTACATGCTCTTTAAGCCATTTGTGTCCTGTAGCTTCTCTTTCTTCTAAGAATCAACCAGGAATTAGGAAGCATTGATCTGGGAGGCCCACAGGTCTCGGAGGAGGCCCATCCCACACAGGCACTCTCATGATTTGCAAGATCCTGATGACATGGTGACCTTGGAAAGAGGGCAGGAGGTGTCTCCACATGCTCAGACAGAGAGATCACTAAACAGGCTGGAAGAACCTGAGAACATCTCTCAGGCCTGCCCCCAAGAAGCCTGAAATACAGGCAACCTGGGATTGCGGGTCATATGATGATCTCTGTTTATTTTAACTATACCGAAGCTGGTGAATAAGACGGTGCTGATGGTGATTTAGCTCCGCTAAGAGTGGCATTGCCTGAGTGTCTTTCTTCTATAAACATCACCATGTGAGTCTGAAAAATGGTTATTTTTCAGACACACAGCAATACTCTGGTAGAAAACTTTCATGCAAGCCTTTGAATAGAGTTATGTGTATATATACACATGGAGATAAGGGAGACAGAGAAAGAGGCTTTTAAATATATGCTCTGTCATTCTTACTCTTCTCTTTATAAAATCTGATTTGTAAAGGATCGTTGAACTCTAAGTCATTGCTGTAACAAAGTTATGAAATTTTGATCTAGAAGTGATCCATGAACATCTTCAAGACTAATTTGTGGCTTTGAAATTTTACTGATCATTAAAAACCAGGTAAAACTTCTTTTCCCTGAAAAATCCCAGAAAGTTTCAGCATTTTAACAGCCTTACTTCTAAGAAAAAGTAAATGTCTCTACAATTTATTCTTAATGCAGTGCTTGTGATCCAAACATAAACATATGGACGTAGATTCTGCAGTAAATGTAAAGCTCCAGAAGTCAGGCATGACTTTGAAGGCTCAATGGCTCTTATTAGGCATTTAATTCTGCCCTGAACTGTACAGGAAACCCAAGTACTAACCTGAATTGTGCATTTTGGTAGATTACAGTATCTAAAAGTGCCTAACTCCCTGCTGCGAATCCATCCAGCTAAGGACAGAAAAACTTTGAAAAAGCTCTTCATTGCATGTAATAGAATCTATTTGCCTCATAATTGTAGTGCTGGTTCTATAAAGAGACCCCCAGCAGTTGCTAATTGCATCCAGAAACCTCATTACATTATACCAATTGGATTTTTAATTAGAAATGCAGATGGTAACTCATTTATTACTGTTGTAAGATCCAACTGGGAAAGAAATCTCAATTCCGTTTTGGATGCATTCACCTTTTGGCTGCTGGAAAAGAATGAGGAATGAGAATGGTGAAACTGTGACTGATGTTACGTCTTCCAATAAAGATGTATTATTGCACTGAGGCTGAAGGTCACAAGAAGTAAAAGGAAGGAGAAGCATCTATGAAGCCAGTTTCTGAAAAACAAAGAGCCTGACAAAAAGCTCTGCTGGGATAGCCAGCTAGGAAGTTGAGAAATGAAAAGCTAGCCAAAATGATTTTGCGGAGTTATTAACATACCCTTCTCCATTCTTCTGAATGGAGAGAATGAAGGCGAGTATCTCCACCTACTATTGAAATTCACTTGTGTCTCTAAATCCTTTTCTCACTGTACAGAAAAGAAGACCGTACATGTCCTGCTTTACACTGACAGCACTATGGCACCTGTTAAGTCGACATCGCTGTGAGCTGATGTGCTCGGTGCCAGTTCAGATCCTGCTCCTGACCGTGGCCGTGGCAGGACCCAGCAGTCTCTTGATTACACAACAGACAAGGTTACAGCCTTACACCTTCACGGACTGGCAATGACAACTCACACTGCCATTTTTTCTCTCTTTGCCTTGTCCTTTTGGATTGCAAATTCTTCAGGAAAGTGACTTGCATTTATTATACATTTCCCCAGCCTGGAACAAAACAGTCCTTGACTCAGAGAACCGACAGCAAGCTCAACCACTACCACTGAGCTCTTACCTCTGAAGGTGTAAAGGGTGGGTGGGACCTTACGTGCTGAGTTTCTGCTCCTCTTTTTGTTCAGCTGAAGCTTCTCATTACGTTCATTTTGTTTACAATCGTTTTGCTCTGTCTCTCCCACTTGTATGCCATCAGGAAAAAGAAAAGTGTTTCTCTTTCACTGTAATGAAACCACTTGAAAATAAAATACCATTAGCTGGTGTCAACCTGAAGAGGTGAGCACTATCAACATGTTGGTAACTTCGCACAGTAGCTGAACTGTTTCCTCTACAGACACGTTTTTGTTTGCGTGTGAATCTCTGTCAAGTGGACCCAATAAGTTGCCTTCTTGCCTGCAAACTCTCTGAGCACAAAGCTATTTTCTTGGATCAGAAAGGAGTAACACAGCAACAAGGACACGGATTCTCTTTTAGAGTCTTCTGTTCCCTGTCAGAAAAATGCAACCTTGCCTATTCTCACATTTTTTTGGCAGTAATGCTACAATTTCTACTGAGAGTTTGAGGGTAAAAAAAAAATAATTAAAGGCTTTTACTGCAATTTTAAATTGTGACTTATTAGAATTAAAATTATAGTTGTGCTATCAGAAATACTTTTAATCCTTTATGAGTATATGTCAGAGCCTACTACACTTTATTCTGGATAAGTGAATGATTGCTGAGCTTTCTTTCTGTGAATTCAGAGAATTAAACATAGGTATCATATAAAAAACTAATCCTGCTACAGCCAGTAAGAGGGCATTTTTTCTTCCCTCTGAGTAAGATGGAAGTAGGAGCCTCACTGGCTCCCAAAGGGCCATATCCTTTCGTTCTTAGTCAGGCATGCCGTTTCATGCCAGGAAAAGTTGAAATTGTAATTTATCTCACTTGATGCATCCTGTTTTAAGATCCTGTCTTTAGTTGTGTTAACACGAACAAATTTAAACCATGCAGGCTGCCTTTTTGCATTATATTTTTCCTCTTTTCTTCCCTTAGTTAAAAAAAAAGAAAAGAAAAGAAAAGAAAAGAATAAAAGTCAGCAGTCCGCTTGGTGAAAAGTTTCACTCCAGCACAGGTATTGGAAGTTTACTGAAAGCAGCCCTACTCAGAATCATAGTCATAGAATCATAGAGTCATTCAGGTTGGAAAAGACCCTTGAGATCATCGAGTTCAACCATCAACCCTACCTCTAATCCATTTTGATGTTCTGTTAGAAAAAGATGGCTAGATAAAACCAAATGATGAACGTCTGGAACGAAGTCCGTTAGCATGGGCATGGTAAATTTTGACAGCTGTATCCACCACACGATTTGTCAGCAGCGCTTGAGGTGACTCGGATGAAGGAGGCTCTCTCCTGTGTCCTCAGAGCTCAGGGGTAATCAAGGTAACATCAAAGTGGAGAGATTGCCATCCACACCAGCTTCCTGGGGCAAAGAGAGGATGAATGGGAGATGAATGAAAAGCAGGAAGAAAGGCAATAGCAGAAAGTGGAAGACTGGGTATTTTTTTTAATGCAACTTTTGCATGATTCAATGCACAGAAAGGACAGGCTGCTGTGGGCTGTGCAGAGAAGCAGGCTCTTATCTGTAGGATCCCCACTCCTCTTTGCAGAAGTCGCCAGGTAGTGAATGACCCAGAGGAGCTCCAGGAGAAGTAACCACTGTGGGGTGCGTAGAGCTGAACGCTGCCTGGGAGAACTGGGTTCTGCACTTGTCCCTGCCACAGCATCCTGCTGGCGGGCTTATGGATTGCATGGTCCTTGTTTTTGGACACCCAGTATAAAACTCCAGGAGTTGTAACAATAAAGCCATCATAAAATCATTCTACATTTTAATAAATTTGCTTTAGTACCCTAACAAATGTTAAAATGCATTTTTCTTAAACTTGTTGTGATTTGGCTCTTGATAAATGAGCATGGTTAGAAGCCTCTGTCATGAGAAAAAAAGTCAGAGAACCAGGCACCTTGGACCTAGAGACTGCAGTAGCAAGTTAAGAAGAATGCCAAAAAGGAGGGATAAGTGAACATTTTTACAGAATTGTCATGCTCATTGCCTTGATTTCCCCAAAGGTCACCAGTACAAAACATGCTGTTCCTCTACGTGTCTGCCTGGGTAAACATTTAATAGTCACAAATATCATCCTGCATCAGTGAAGTCAATCTATCAGCTACTATCTCTCTTTTCTTCTGAAAAGCTGTAAGAGTAAAAGCAAGAAAATATTAAGCAGAGAAATTGCTATTGAGTATGTAAGTGTAAGTCTTGTCATGATGCTTTGGGATTGTTTATTAACAATAAACAATATGCTGGAGATGTAGCAAATTGTGATCATACAGCATGAATTGATTTACTGACAATAACTGGGGGAAGGGGCTTAACCCAGTTGCTACTGTGCTATTTCAACTAGAAAAAACAGAATGAAGTGAATGGATATCTTTTTGGGGTACCTACCTCTACATATAGGAGGCAGATAGCTGCAGGTAGGCAATTAAATACAGTCTACTTCTCTACAAGTTTCAACATTGGAACAGGATTATTTTTAACTTTGGAGAAAGAATCACCATGGAAACATAATGAAGTATGAGAGTGATCTGACTGATTGACAATGCTACAGCAAAGGAAGATTGACATGAAAGGCAGAGATAAAATTCATGCTGTTCTAAAGCACAGTTCCTCTAGCAGCTGAATCATCAGGTCTCGTTTTCCAGACACTAATATTACATGAGATTTTCTTGCCCTTATTCAAAAGGAATGTATTGCAGAGGTCATGCTTTCTCTCTGACACATTGTCAGTCACGGGGATGGTAACAACACTGAGGACCTTCCTATTTATGAAACAAAAGGTTAAGACCTGGAAGAAAAGATTTATGTTTCTGTTAAGTGATGCCTTCCTATAAATCTGTATATTAGTTTGGGCTTCTCAGTACTAAAGCTAGATGAAACTTTGCCCACATTTCTTTATGGAAAAACATGAAGTACTTGTAACCTCAAAGTGCTTTGCAAATTCATTCTGGTTTTATCAAATTTTTCAGTGGGTGGAAAGGACAAGAATGGAAAAAGTCCTGGGAGAATAGTTATTTCAGCCTCTCATTTGGAAATTAATTTTGCTTTGGAATGTCAAATAATTTTATTTTTACTTATAAAATACTCACAGCATTGAAAGAAAGCATTCTGAATCATAGTGAATAAAATATTTCATTACATCTGAAAGGATATTTTTTTACTTCTTTGTTCACATTAAAAAAACACAACAGCTTTGACTATTGTAAATTTAGGCAGATCTGGCTGCCTTGAACTCGCAATGTAGGGGATAAAAAAAAAAAGGTATTTCCATTTCCTGAATTCATTATTTTAAGTGCAAACCTTCATTTTCTACCCTTGCTATAACGTAAATTTAAAAATCTTATGCAAGAATATTCTTCCAATCTCACATTAGAGCTGTAGCCTCAGAAGAAGCCTTCACTTACAGCAACAACTGACCAGGGGACTAATGCCTTGAACCTAATCTGGAATCCAAAATCTTGCAAAGGCGGGCTGGTTTTGCTGGTGTTCTCTGTGCTGCCTGCTCAGCCCCAGCTCTCTTTGTCCCATGGCTCCCTCTAGCTCATGCCCTTCTGCTCAATGACCGACTCCCTCGTTCACTGGCACTGAAAAAAGAAGCCTATTGACCATGTTTTTCTTTATTTTACAGTGTTTCCTTTTCTATTTATTTATTGACCTATTTTTACTCAGTCTACTCATTATTGTGGAGGATTTTTCAGCTCCAAATCCCAAAGCTCTTGATACATGCTAAGTCTTTAAATTGGCCAAGAGCCACAGTTGGCATAGGAGGAAACAGAGTTCAGGAACCCAATTTTCAGTCCTTACTGTATGATTTTAGGCCAAAGTGTCTGATGTAAACTGGTCACAGGACAGCAAGACAATCACTTTTAAGACAGTTCAAGTATGACAGTGATGCAGATGTTAAAATAAGCCCTGACCACAATGACCCTTCATGGCCGTTTCTGTTTTTCTCTCTAACACCAAGCAAAGAATAAACTCCAATTACCTCATTGAAAAGCCCATAGGGAGCCAAGCCTGGCGTTATATCAGCCATGGACATTTGGTGGTTTATCACTGTGGTATGGAGACCTATGGGACAGCGCACATTCTTCCTGTAACAACGTCTTCATCTCATTCTTGGTACCGAGTCCATCGTTGCATGACTAACAGTAGGGGAAGTGTTTACTTTGTAGGGGAAAAGCTCATGGCTCTTTTGTGTCCGTTCTGTCAGGAAAGCTGGCCAGAGTGCAACCTATGGACCTTGCAATGCAGCCTCTTGGGAGCACAAGCAGCTTTTCTGCTCTTTTAGCAACTGCTGTGGGAAAAATAAAGAATCTGGAGTGGGAATCCTGGGGTAAGTCTCTGCCATGGTGCAATGGGAGCACCAGGGGGTGTGCTGAGGAAGACACTCACAGGGCAATGGGAAAAGGAGAGAAGAAAACAAGAGGGGTAACAGAAAGACCAAGAGAAAAATAACTGTATAGTCAAAAAGCGTCCTATGGGAAAATACTTATTTACAGAAGAAGGGGGAGAAGATTGTTCTTAACCAGCAACGACTACTCTGATCATCAGCAAATGCTGCAGTAACACATATGGAGCAGTTTTGGGTGGGAAAGTCTTCTGGGCATGTCACAGCCCATGGGGCTCATCTCTCCTCCTCCCCAGACTTTCTACAAGCAGATTTTAAAGTCCATTTAGGTACATATCACCCAAGAACTTGGTGTCTGAATACACTTAAAGATCTAAGCTTTAGAGACAGACATTTAAAGCCTTTCTGGCACCTAAAGACTTCCAACAGCACCAAGTTACTTAGTTGCCATTGAAATCAATGGGAGTTCTTGGCTTTTATCCTTAAAATGAGGAAAATAATAGTTTAATGAACACGGTTGCTAGGGTAGCTAGAGATACTGAGTTCTCCTTTTTTTTTTGTATAGAAGCAGGGAAACTCGATTACGTGTCTGTCCTGTTAATGCTCTCTGCCCTGTTAATAGCTGGCAGGTTTTCCTTTGCCCTCAGGGGATGGTGACCATATTGCTGGGGCAGAGGGTGCCAGGCTCCCTCTCCTCTGCCTCCATCAGCTCAGAGGGGCCAGATGTGCAGCACAGCAGCAACCAGTCAGGAGTGGGTACCCGAGGACATGCCAGAAAACAGTGATGCCCCAGTTTATTGATGTTCATGAGGTACATTGCGAACTAGTATTGTAAAAATATTCAGAGACTTGAAGTTGCATTAGCTTTTTTTTGTTCCCAATGCCTGGTGTCAGTCATATTGCTGTATAGATTAAAAGTAATTTTATGGACTGATGATTATTGAAAAGTCTGGGAGACATTTTGTGAGTTGATTTCATGAGACCCCACCTGGAGTGCTGTGTCCAACTTTGGAGTCCTCAACACAGAAAGGACATGGACCTGTTGCAACGGGTCCAGCGGAGGGCCACGAGGACGATCAGAGGGATGGAGCACCTCTCCTATGAAGACAGGCTGAGAGAGCTG
>JAOXJM010000012.1:134724120-134766981 GCA_026413425.1 Tringa solitaria
GGAACTGGATGATCTTTAAGGTCCCTTCCAACTCTAACCATTCTATGATTCTATGTTTAAAGAAGGGTTGCGAGGGTCCTTTCCCAGACATTTCCACTGGCATGAAACTTCCCTGCGTTCTCAGTGGTAAAATGGCACGGAGAGATTTCTTGTTACAGCCATGCTATGGCCCAGTAGGCTGCCATCTTCTCATATTTTGAACAGTGGTGCTGCATCTTGGTGAATTAAGATCTCACATAAGATGCCTCCAACTGACATTTATGAACAACTATGTTTTACAGACTTATGGGAGAAGTTGAAAATTATTAGTATGAAGTTTGGTTGGAACTTGGTAATTTATATAGATAAACCTGTGTCTTTAAGCAGCTTGCCTGCTGCTGGAATGAAGGAAGAAATGTGCATTAGAGTTGCTAACACTCATTGATAATCCAAATCACAATTCTTCCGCAGGGAATATTTTCAGCCTGTAAACAGAAAACCTACTGTAAATGCCACACTGATGTTAGCTCAGTACTGCACTGATTCATTCAGTAGAGTACTGCAGAAATTAAATGGCTGTTATGTTATGAATTAATTATGCCTCCTAAGGTGGTTATTTTAATGATTGTGATGGGTAATAGTAATTACACATCTACACACTGTGTGTTTAGGTATAAAATGCCATGTACTTGTTTTATTTCCCTTACATGTTTGTGCTTCAAAATACTATTCTTTTTAATGGAAATATCTAGTAACATTTTTAATGTTAAATCGGCAACAGTTTAAAACTGAAAGAGGGGAAATTTAGATTGGACATAAGGAAGAAAGTTGTCGTGATGAGGGTGGTGAGACACTGCATTGCCCAGAGAAGTTATGGATGCCTGTCACTGGAAGTGTTTAAGGTCAGGTTGGAAGGGATCTAGGGAAAGATGTCCCTTCCCATGGGAGGGGGGTTGCACTAGCTGCTCTTTAAAGGTCCCTTCCAACCCAAACCATGCTATCATTCTATGATTATAATAGATTGTGTTTCATGTTTAATAGAAATAAGGGGAAAAGCAAAAGAGCACTGACACCAAGAGCTAACTGAGAAACCAAGAGTGGAGCATGTAGAAGCCAGCAGTATCACTGGGGCAATATTCTTAGCAGAATATACATGACATGAGGTGGCACAAAAAGGTTTTGAAAGAAAAAGGTTTTTGAAAAAGGTTTTCTCTTAACAAAGATATCAGAGTAGTTAATTAAGTGACAACAAATAAAAAGTGTGTAACTATCTAGATTGCCATTTCATGAATCAGAAATCAATAGAGGGAATGGCTGCTGATTGTCGGGCAGTTTCATCCTGCACTACAATACCTGGCTAGACATAACAGAAGAATATTAACAAAGGAAACCTCAGAGCTGAAAAGCTGGATGAAACATCCAAATACCTCATGGAATGAACAGCAATCATTTTTTCTTGATACTAGTACAATGGCTTTAGCATGACTCTTTCCTTAAGCTGATATAAGAGGAAAAATTATCTCACGTTCCTGTACCTGAATTAACAGCACTGTGGCTTCAAACAATTTGTCCTGGGAGAAGGGGAAGTCTTGCAAAATTCCTTCCCTCCACTCCCCACACTGCTTCCACTGGGAAGGAATTAAGGTTGGAAGTCCAGTGATCTAGCATGCCCTCCAAACAGTCTGGTACTGGCTTTACAGATATTCTCCCCATCTGGTCAACTGTTTGCTTAAGTTGGCACTTGCCACCAAAAGATGACAAAGAAGCTTGATGGGCCATCCTGTTTTCTGAGCTATTTTTATGGCCCGCTGGTCACCTAATTTGGCAAATCTTCTATGAAGGGGTAGAGAAAGGCCTGTTGTTGGGCTGACTCACGCTCCTTCTGCAGCAGAAGAGAAACAGTTATGTAGACATGTATTAGGTGTATCAAACTACAGCTCCTGGTTGTTCCTCCAGAATCTATCTGCTCTGGCTACAGTTTTTCTCTTACCTATTCATTCTTACCCATCCCACCAAACCTCAGCTTGTTGCATGGTCTCTTTATTATCCTCTCTTTGGCCCTGGCCAAACTGCTCTTTCTCAGAGGATTCATGGAAGATCCCGGTGAACTAGTGGGAAATAGGTCTTCATCCTGCTGCATCACTGGGCAGCACTTCTTGGGCACTTTCTAGGAATGGTTGGTATTGTTAGGAGTACTCTGCTTGCTGTCCCAATGGCATGGATGGGCCACCCCATGTTTGTGACCCTTAAATCCTCTGCTTCCCTCTGCTTTTATGTTCATTATTCATTCTTAGAATAATTTGGTATTTTCCCTGCTCTCTTTTTATCTAACTCCTCGCTTCTGAAGAAAAGCTTTCATTATGAACAGGATAGCATCTGTCTTTAAAAGGAAAGACCAGCAGAAACACAGTTCATAAGCAAATGCTTTGGTAAGAGTAAGAGCAGAGCAAACATATATGATACCTGCCCACTAATACTCTCCTCATTGGCAACAATTTTCAGCTCAGGGGATTTTCCTGATTTGTTTTTATTTTATTTTATTTTATTTAGAAATACCCAGTTGGTCTCTCTAACTTTCAAATATTTGTCTAGTCTTCCCTTGCATGTATACAGACTTCTTGCATCCACAACATCCCTAGCAAGGAGTTCCACAGATCTGCTTCTATTTCTTGTGTTAATAGTCAGGTCCTATTCTTGCTCTGAACCTGGTGCCCATAAACTGCATTTTTGAGCCCTATATCTAGCACATAAAGACGCAGTGAACAGTCAAAACCTTTTACCTGGTGGTGACTTGGTAAACCTTAAACACAGTTTCCCCATAAGTTGTCATTTCTTCATAATGAAGTTTCAACTGAGTCAACTGTTGCATTTATAGGAGTTTTCCATGCCTTTGATTATATCTATTACCCACCTCTTTCCTTTCCAGCTCTCAGAAGTCCTTTCTTTTGACATAAATGATTGGCTTGTGTCTTCTTAACTACTGTAAAGCACTGAACTGACTTTTTCATGGAACTGTCAATCATAACACCAAAATCTAGCTGCTCCTGAAATGCAATGGTCAGTTTAGTGCCCTTGCATGAAGCCAGAATTTTCTTCCCTACGCAAATCACATTATAACTATGCATGTTGAGTTTCATATGGTATTTTATTGCCTATTTCCCTTGGGTTGTAGTCTTTCTGCAGCTCACCAGCCTGTACTCGTCCTTAATATATTAAATAACTGTGCATCAGCAACCTTTGTCACTTTGCTGTTAAACCAACTTTTCCAAATCATGTATGAACAAGTTGAACAGGAAGATTTCAGTACAGACCCCTCCACTGGTGACTTCCTCTGTCACAAGAGATGGCCATTTATTGCTCTCTTCTGTCTCCTGTGTTTTACCAAATTATTTATCCATTCTATAACCTTTCCATTTATGTAAATGGCCACAAAGTAGAGAGAAGGAGTAGTAGGGTTAATAAAAAAATATGCAGCTCTTGAGGACAAATACATGAGGAAGAGCCAGCAATGTGCGCTCACAGCCTAGAAGGCCAACTGCATCCTGGGCTGCATCAAAAGAAGCATTGCCAGCAGGTGACGGACATGATTCCACCCCTCTACTCCGCTTCGATGAGACCCCACGTGGTGAACTGTGTCCAGCTCCGGGGCCCTCAACACAGGAAAGACATGGACCTGTTCGAGTATGTCCAGAGGAGGGCCACAAAAATGATCAGACAGATGGAGCACTTAGGCTATGAGGACAGGTTGAGAGACACTTGGGGTTGTTCAGCCTGGAGAAGAGAAGGCTCTGGGGAGACCTTATAGCAGCCTTCCAGTCCTTAAAGGGGGCCTACAGGAAAGATGAGGAGGATGTCTTCATCACGGAGTGTAGCAATAGGACAAGGGGTAAAGGTTTTAAACTAAAAGAGGGTAGATTTAGACTAGATATAAGGAAAAAAATTTTTACAATAAGGGTGGTGAAACTTGGGCACAAGTTGCCCAGGAAGGTGGCAGATCCCTGGAAAGATTGATGGTCAGGTTGGACATGGCTCTGAGAAACCTGATCTAGTTGAAGATGTCCCTACTCATCGCAGAGATGTTGGACTAGATGAACTTTAAAGGCTCCTGCCAATCCAAACCATTCTATGATTCTGTGATAAGAAAGAAGGGCCAAGAAAGACAGAGCTATTTAGAATGGCTTTGAAACTTGCTGTTGCTCGTCTTCCACTTGACTACTTGAACACATAAAACAAAAAATACCTTTCTTTGTCTAAACTGCTTGTATCCAATCCAGATCAACTGGGAATAAAATGTTACTGCTTTGAGGAGAGAAATTGAGTACAACAGAGGACACGTTCTTTTCTTTGAAGACTGTCTTCATCAACCTTTACTTGAAAAGAAAAAGGAAAATAAACAAGTAGACCAGAAACATCTCTCTATATTAAAGAAATAAGTACTTCTCAAGAGATTCTTCAAATATTAAATCTCTTCTCCCAAGAGACATGAGGAGACATTCATTTCCAAGACTGACACTGACTCAGAGTGAGCAGCTAATACACAATAAAATGGGAAAAGGCACACTTGTCAGCTTCCCAGAAGCTGACATCAAGGACAGTGTTTCTAAATCATACCCCACAGAGCCTGAAAATCAAGCAACAACTAAATTTGTTAAAGACATAGTAGAAAAACTAGCAAACCAGAAGTAGAATATTGCACTACTGAAAGTAATGGATTTTTTTGCTCTAGGATTGTAGAAAAGCTCTTCTTGACTTCTAGTCAGTGCTATAGAAACAAACTTGAATTAGCTTGAGACAGTCCAAATACAGTAACTGTGAGTATAGCAAATTGAATTCAAATAGCTTCAGAACAGTGCAACAAAATAAATTAAAATAAAATCTAAAAAGTGTCCAAAAATGATAGGTGGAAAGACAGATGTTTGCAATAATTGTGGGATGGTGAGTTCAACACTTTCACAGAGGTAAAATGATCCTGCTGACTCACAGGTTGTATCTATACAGTCAAACCTATGGTGTTCATGTGTCCAGATTTCCATGAGTATCTAAGTATAATCACCCTTCCTTTCTTTTCTGAATGAGTTGCAGTGGATAGTTCTGGCTGCAGTTTTTCTCAGATCCTCCAGGTGATCTATCAAGACTATTGGAGTTGTGGCTATTTGGGACCTCCACCTGTTCTTTACTTCTCACTGGGATAAGGATCTGTGACAATCTGTCATAGAGAACTGGAACTCACACTGCAAGTCAAAGACTAAGCAACCAAGCTTAGGAAAATAAATAATCTGTAGCCTAGTGGCTCTCACAACCAAGCCTGGTGTACTCACAGACTAATTAAATACCAGTCCACTCTGCTAGCAACTGATACAAGTAAGCATTTCTGAATCATTGTTGTCTTATGTGGGCAATGTGGAGGTGAGAATAAAGTATTTATTGCTCAAAATCTCCATAGCCCAAAGTTAAAGAAACACAAGTCACAGAAATTCAATAAAAAGTGGATACAGACACTTGCACTCACATATATATTCATAAAGAGTAACTGCTTCCCAAGTTGATGTCTATGATAATAACGTCTTTGTACGCTGTCTAAACTTGTAACATGCCAGAAAATTTGAAGAATGTGTATACAATCAATGATTTATATATTTAATGTGAGTGTATTACTACTGCCAAAGGGTTGTGAGCTTCCAGGCAGCAGTAATTTGAAGTAGTTTTTGTGTCTGCCTTAAGGAGGAGCCAACAGCATCTCAAAAAATTCGCCTACCACCAGAATAAGCAAGAGTAAAAGTTTGCATAGTTTTCCCAGTGGCTCTGGATGAAATTATCACAAGTATTTATACTTGAATCCCAAGACCTGACTCCTATAAGTGTCATCAAGAATGATGACAACACAGAAAACAGGATTCAGAAGGTGGTGGGTCTTCCTAGGAAGGCATGCCTCCTTCCTGGCCAGGATCCCAGGTAAGGCTTAGATTTCAAATCAAGCGTAACCCTAAGGGTACGCAGATCTTACTGTCAACACTGAAGGCCTACCTACATGTGACAACAGGCCAAAATCTTGGGATCCTTTGTAAGAGATGATGATTAAATAGCATGTGGTTGTAAATGATGCTGTTTTCTGCATCTGAGATCTTTGCTCCAGTCTACTATCTGACCCTAGGTCTAACTAACACAGCTTATATTTGCTTTATTATTAAGCTTGTCTAGTGGTGAAAGCAAGATCAAAGAAAAAAATGCACCATTTTCCCAGAGGCAGTGGACCCAAAGAAATGTGCATACAGAGCCTCACTGACCCTTATCCAGAGAAAGTCTTAGGAGAGAGGTGGAACTGAGAGGGCTTTCTGCCAGACTGCACTGCCAAGTGCCAAGCTATGGGAAGGATGTGATCATTATACAAGGCAGAGATGCCAATGACTCAAGGGTACCTCTAATTGTAGACTAGCACAAAACCTGAAAGTTACCTCAAATCAAGAAAAAAGGAAATCCCTCTGGTATCATTGATTGCAGAGCTTGCAAGGCAGTCATCAGAAGTCTGTTAGAGGTGCTTCTGGAAAGCAATATTGAGAAAAACTGAGAGAAACTGGTGCTGAGCCAAGAAAAATAATTTATTTACATCATAGAAACCTAATTCAAAGCACACTGTGAAAGAAATTCTCTCTGTCTAGTAGGTAAGTAAATATTAAGTTATGTAGCAGAACAGCGTTATTATAGACTAAATAGTAAAGCTCATGTTTGAAAAGTTTGAATTGAAAGAAGCAACAACCCCCTCCCATTTGTTTGCTTTTAAAATCAGAGATAGATTTGACAGAATGCCATGGTATCAAAGAACTGCTTAGCAGCAGGAAAGCTTTTCTTATCTAGCTGCAAAGAGGCGTATCCTACAACAGAATTTGGATATTCTAGGCATGCATATGTTAATGAACAGATATGCAGACTCAAAAACTCCAGATATGTTTTTGCAATTTAATCTTGCTGACTTGGAATGGTTCAAAGAAAGAAAAAGTTTTATTTCATAACCATTACTTTGTATTTGTATGGAATAAACAGGTGCAATATTGACATGACAAACTAGAAAGCAGGTGTTTTAATTAAAGCAACCATAGGAAGGATCATTTGACACGTCTCAACAACCACAATTAACTGATCGCTGTGTCTCAGTGTTAATGGAGCTCATTTAGGAGGAATCAGAACATTTAGAAAATTCCGCAAGTCAATTGTTTTCTATCTCCTAGATTGTAGGGTTACTGCAGAATATTCATTCTGCCTCCAACATAGCTTCAGTCAACATTAGAAAGTCCCCTGCATTGTAGTTATAGAGCTAATTGCCTTCATTCACATTCAGTACTTGTTTATTATGCAAAGATCTGACCATTAAGAAGACCTCACTGTGGCAGTTAGGTAGTGTGTAAGCTTAGTGGAGGCTTCTCAGACACAGATGAAATTCACCCTCAAGATGTGGGTCCATGGAGGATTCTATACCCATGCCAGGGATGCAGTCCACAAACAGGTGTGATCTTCACAGCCTGTGGGTCTGGAAGGTCCCTCAATGACAGTCTTGTGTCAGGCTGTTAAAGCTCTCTCCAGAGGCTGTGGCAAAAGGAGGAGAGGATAGACAAGTTCAAAGGACAGCACAGAAGGACTGCATCTGCTCCTTACCACTCCAAGCATGGCTAACGGTGTGGGGAAATAGACTTCTCTGCCTGGAAGGAAACAGGCAAGCAAGCAAGCTGTTCTAGAAAGACCTACATCCAGAAAGAAAAATTATCACTATTCTAATGCTTTGTTTCAAAGAGTAAGAGTTTTCCCAGATGCATTTTTGCTCAAGTATTCACTGTTCCTGTTGGTCCCAATCTAAGCCGTAGTAAACAGGCTTCTATGGCACAAAACTATCATCACAAACACAATTCCACTGGACAAGGTCTGAATTACTACAAAGACTGAAATAGTAACACATTCTGAACATTGCACTTCTATTAATGAATTCTGATGATATCTTGTGAAAGAGAAACGGTCATGTAAAGAGACCCTGTAAGATTTAAAAGCTATCCATGATGAGGATCGAGACTATGAGTTCAGATTACTGAATGGGGACATTTTACCTAGAGATGTTGTGGTGGTTCAGCCATGAGCTCTCCCACCAACCAATCTCTCAGGGACTTTCACTCTGATCCAGGAAAAGGTCAGCTCTTGGTGAAGCAGCACATGAACTCCAGTTGTTTACAATATGATGTGTTAATACAAACTGACGTTCAATTTTTATTTTACTTAAAGTCTCAGGGTAGCAGTGGTAGCAATCCAGCAACTGCTACATGAGCTGGAGATTCATCCAGGGAGCGAGGTGGGACATGTAGCTGGGGACAGCACCACCATAGCTGCCCCAAAGGCAATAAGTAGCCCTTGTTGCAAAGCAAACTCTCTAAGTCAGGCTTTCATAGCGGGTATTATCACCCATTGAGTGGGAATGAATACTAGGGAAAGTTATGATCTACCATCTTAGTGCTCCTTGTGAGTTGAGGGGTGTCATGGCTTGGGAGGTTATTCTTGTTAGTTAAACATCAGGGCTTCAGCCTTCCCTGCACTTGCAGTAGGAGGCCAACTGGGAACAGGAACCTCATCATGGCCACGCTAAGCTCTGCAGTCCTTTTCCATGAAATAGAGCTTCTAGTAATCGTGTAGCATCCTGCAGCAATTTAGAATCTGGGTTTTTTTGACATGGTTGCACCTGGACTTCCCATGGGTTTCAGCTATCCCTGAGGCTGATTAAATATTCTTCCTGCAAGAAAGTGGTGTTTCAACTAAGTTAAAATGTTTGGAGATTGAACCTTTTTCTTTTTTTAAAAAACATTATTTCTATTGGAAAAGCAGTAACATTCAGCTGTAAGCCTTTTTATCCAGGCTATTTGATTTTTTTTCGCAAAAACTCAAAGGTCTCTGTGGGGTAAGTTCTCTGCATTTTATAACCAGATCTGATTATCTGATGCCTGCCTTCTCTGGAAATGTAGTATATTCTTTAAACCCTTTTGTCCCGTAAGTGTTTCTTTTGCACTTTAAATTATCTTCCTTTTGATTGGTTTTTACTATAGGAGTTCTCAGCGCTGTGATGCCAGTCTCATTGTTCTCATTCCAGGGCTGAGATCCATGTCAGAAACTTCCATAACAAGAACCTTTTATGTAGCTCAAATATTTGTTACCCTCTGAATCCTGTTTTTCTGCTTTTTTGCAAACCAGTGCTGCCTCACTGTCCCTTTCAGCTGTACTTGTCTGCAAGGCTCTCCCTCCTATTAGAACGGTGCCTCTTGGATTACTTCATCCTCTCAAATCAAATGGTGTGATTTTCCTCATGTTTTGCTTTCATGAAAATCTATTAACAATCACCAGCATGTGAAGTGACATACAAACCAGAAACAAGCTCACTCTCAATTTAAGGCTCTAATCTTGGAGACATGTCTGTATTTATCATTTGGTAATGAGCCTGTCTCTTAAATTGAATGGGACCACTCATGTGTATGAAATTCCTCACCTGTATAAGAGTTTGCAAGATTCTGTGCTAATTAAAGGAAATAAATATTCAGATTATTTGCAGCAGAACCACAACATGACTATCTGCTTAAGCCAACTCTTCTCCTTCCATGTTTCTTCTTTCCCAGTCTGCCACCATCTCATTACACCTACTCTGAAGTTCAGGCTTTGTCCCCGTGCAGGTTGGCTTACGAGTTCTGTGGGACTTCTCCTATGAGTTATTCCAGTGCATCTGCAGGACAGGGGGGCACACTTTCATCAGCTTGGAGGCACCTTTACTTTTTTGTCCTCTAATATGATTTAGAACTTTCTGAACATTGCAAAAATACTCACAAAGAGACAAGACCAGGACAGAGACCATATATTTTCAAACCAAATACGCATAAACTCCGTATGCTCTAGAGGAAAGCACATTAAGGATATGCATAAATGATACATTTCTAATGCATCTGTTTCTTTATTCTTTCTGTCTCATTGAGATTTTTCACTATACAATTTTGTCCAGGAAGGTAAAATAAGATCTTAGTTATTCCACATTAATACTGGAGAAATTTAATACGCAATGGCAGATCTGCGGGATACACCAGTAAGTACTTATATGATCAAGCTGTATCTTATGAAGCCAACTTGCTAAGCCATGAGGTGCTTTCTTTGCTTCATCTGCATATCTGACACTATTAGAAAATACTCCTTTGTTTAAGAATTACGTATTAAATGACAATGTCCAGCTGGGAAGCACCAGGAGTGTATATTGCTAACACCATCCAGTGGAAAATCAACCACATGTAGAAAAATTTTCCTATGAGGACAGACTGAGAGAGAGCTGGGGTTGTTCAGCCTGGAGAAGAAAAGGCTCCGGGGAGACCTTTTTGCGGCCTTTCAGTACTTAAAGGGGGCTCATAAGAAAGATGGGGACAGTCTTTTTAATAGGGCCTGTAGCAATAGGACAAGGCATAATGGTTTTAAAGGGGGTAGATTCAGACTAGATGTACAGAAGAAATGTTTCCAGTGAGGGTGGTGAAACACTGGCACAGGTTGTAGGTGTCTCATCCCTGGAAACATTCAAGGTCAGGGCTCTGAGCAACCTGATCTAGTTGAAGATGTCCCTGTTCATTGCAGAGGGGTTGGACTAGATGACCTTTAAGGGTCACTTCCAACCCAAAGCATTTTACACCTCTATTTTATGAAAATGAGAGGGAAACAGAGGGTGTTGTGTTCATATGCCCATGTGCATGTGTATGTTTGTCCATCACTGTACCTCTGAACAGACTTCAGAACATCAAATAAATAATATGACTCAAAAGGTAAGTCATTAAATAAAATATCTTCAAGTGCACCATTTTTTTCCAGTATATGAAGAACATAGACCAAGCATGCTCTCACTGAGAGAGGAAGGGCTCAGAGCAAGGTTTTTCTGTCTTTAAGAGGGCAAAAGATGACAATCTGTTTTTTTAAAGCACCCTTGACACAGCGGTCCTTGTCACAGTGTTTCTTTTATCCAGAACTTCCCTGCATGTAAAGTAAAACATCTGCTTATGGACATTTCATCACTGATGACACCTATAACTATTGGCAATTACTCTTTTTCCAGTTCATAACTGTTTGACATTTATTTTAAAGGTGGCAACCTTAGAAAAGACAAAAATGACTGATCTTTTGAGCAGGCTCCAAATGTCACATTGTGAAAGATGTTGTTTTATCATCAACATATGGCATCTGTCTGGGCTCCTTAAAGAAGTCTCTAGCTGGAAAAGAAATGTTCTCTAAGCAGGATCTTTGTGACTCCAGCTTTCAGGCAGCCTTGACTGAAACACCATTCTGAACATTATTTACCTTCAACTTAATTTGATCCTCAGGAATTTACACATAGTTTAAAGTTTCAGAATAAATTCCTCAACTAACTCCTCATTAAATTTACTTGAAGGGTTCTTTTATGATTAAAACAAGCTGGTTCCCAGAAGACTGTATCTGCATAAATGTACACATTAGTCTTTAAGACTACCCACATCCTGGCACTGTGGTTGCCTGTGCTTTTTAATGAAGAGTCAACTCCACAGTATATTTGCCTTGCCAGGAATCAAGATATTTTCAGTATGCTGCCAGATAAAGAATTTATTTGAGCCTTTATTAGGACCTTCTTAATTTGTATTCTACGTTTTGTTAAAAAAACAATTTTTTTTCTCAAGAAATTATAGTTTAGTTGACAATGAAATGGGGGCAGAAGAGCCCAAACTGTGCAGTGATGGATGCTATGGCAACCACAGCAGGTATGAAAAATGCTTTCAAGTAGAGTATTTAAGTCAGAAAAATTATAACAAGAGAAAGCTAATTAGCAATTTAAGTAGACACCTTTGACTCCAGAAGTGAAGGGCTCTGGAATGTTAGCAGCTGATATTGTTACAGCTTATTTGAAAGTGCTTTTAATTTGTTGTGGGTTGTTTCACTGCAATTCACAGAATACAAATTTAAATTCATGCTAGCTTTTTGCCAGCTTCTTCCAGGGTAAATTCAGGCTTCTGTAGCAAAAGGTCTGCCAGGAAAAGAGGCTGTGGCAATGGAAAGAAGCAACCAGCCAGGTACAGCCACACTATCCTTGGTAAGCCAGCTCATGAATAAAGGTGGCACTGCTTTCAGGAAAGAGCCATGGGCAGGAAAGTTGAGGAAATGGTGATTTTAATGTGTTCATCTAGTAAATGTAGCTCCAAAATCTAACTTGAAAGTAGATCTCTAGCTTCAGAAAGTCCAATCTAGCGTAGTAGCATAGCTCGTTCACCTTTCACGTCTTCTCCAAGCACAAGTGACCAGGTTAAGCTGAGAAAATAGGCCTGAGTCCTCCTTACATGACTTGGCCTCTTGTGTTTTATTCAGAAGCTATTTTCTTGCTTCTGGAGAAACATATACCTTCTATATACCTTTTCTATACCTTCTATGGACACATATATCTTTGCATCTTTGGATGCAAAGAATTCAGTACTTGATTTTCAACATGTGTTGGGCAGCTATCCTGAGCTGATATTCAGCTTAGCCTTCATCCAAATAATGCAAATCTTCTTTCATCTCTGCTAAAGAATATTAGTACATAAGAGTTGATACTAATATCATCGTTTTCTCGCATTCTTATAAGAGAAAGGAAAATATTAATTTCTGCTGTGAAGATCAAACGCCAAAAGACAAGGAAAAAAGTAAATACTATTACTTTATGGCAGGAACCCACAAGACTATGTCCTAGACCATCACATCTATAAGCACACTATGCTTTTGATCTGTGTGTGTCCATGGGACAGCATGGGAACAGCAACTCTGCTTTGCATATGCAGTGCCACCAGCTCCCCTCTCCCCCCACCAAATTTCTGGATTCCTTAGAATAGTGCTCTTGAGAAATAGTTTATAATGGCTTGGTTGAGCTACTAAAGACAGTCTCCAACAGGGTTTCTTTTGCATGATGACATACTCCATTCTCATTGCTGTGCAAGGTATAGCTTACAAGGCAGCAATTTGTGGGATGAGGCTGCTTAGGAATTTGAGAAGCTGAAGGTTGGTTACAGATGATGAAAACAGCCTGAAACCAAAGGGTTAGTTGGGAAGACATCTGAGAAACTTACAGCTCCACTTCCCATTGATGTTGCATGATGAGAGACTGGGATGCCCCCTATAACAGAAAACCTTAGAAAATATGTGAAATGTTGCTGACGATCCTGGCACCATCCCTGAACACGGCAGGATGCAGGATGCAACACCATGGGAATGTGAGGAGCATTGTCCAGTGCTGTCTCTGAGATGATAAGTCCTCCTGGAACTGAGGGCAGGTGGGTGGCTCACCTCACAGGTAGGTTCAAGTTGCACCAGCGGAGGTTCAGATTGGATGTTAGGAAATCTTTTTACACCGAAAGGGTTATTAAGCATTGGAACAGGCTGCCCAGGGAAGTGTTTGAAGCACCATCCCTGAAGGTATTTAAAAGACGGATTGACATAGTGCTTAGGGACATGGTTTAGTGATGTTTTTTTATCAGTTAGGCTGGTGGTTGGACTAGATGATCTTAAAGGTTCCTTCCAACCTAGACAATTCTATGATTCTGTGAGTGGCTCTGGGCATTCCCGGGTCCCACATGGGTCCCTCTGAGCCTAGGCTGCTCAACCTGAGATGGCTTCAGTGTCTGTAACACACTCACCAGCACTTACAATGGCAAGCAGGGGAGATACATGCTGCCATCCTAACTACCCCTATGGCTTCACATGGCAAGGAGCCAGCCAAGGCACCTGTACCTATATACCTACAGATATAGATAACTATATAGACAACTCACTCAAAAGAGAGCTGATCGCTGAAGGTATGCTACCTCTAATTTAAGTAGTCTGCCTCTACAGTGGAATAGGTGGAATCGATTAGCAAATCCTGGAATGTCTTTGTACCTTTGCTATAAGGTTCTAAGACCACTTTCATTACTCCTAGATTACAGCGAATTGGTTCTCAGGGGTCCTGCAGTTTTATAGTAATCACATCCCATACCATGCAGCAGCACAACACAGAGCAGATCAGCCTTACACAGAGGGTTTGCTGTGCTAGCTGAAATATTCGCTTGTTCACGTCAAAGTCACAAGGAACTGTTCTATAGTCAGCATCTCAACAACAACAAATCACAAGAGTGTTTTTGCAGAGTCCATGTAACTGCATCAATTTTGGCCTAATATAAAAGACCATGGAACAGAGACACGCTTCTATATACATCACAAGCCCCTATAAATTAGATGTTGACCTTTTGCTTCCACAACTTCAGGACTATTTTCTTTAAAGTAGCCTCAGCGGCTACTTTCTTTCTAAAGAAAATAAATGTTGTTTCAGTTCTGCTCCTGGGGGCTGCACACTGCGGAGGTAGTAACAGCTACTTCAGGTGACACTGAATGGGGCTAAAGAATTAAAATGCCCTCTCTGGTAAGAAAATGCAGGTGATAGATGAAAACACATTTCTTGATCACGACTTTCACAGAAAGTACATGAGAGTTCAGTAAATTGATCCTGGTTTATTAAAACAGCAACTTGATTTTTAGGGTCAAATGGCTTAAAAACAGCCTCTCAATTTGGGTCTGCAGTGACTCAGGAGCACAGAACAAAGGCCAGCTGGAGACCCTTCGCTTTTCTCTTGTCTCCTGGCCACTGCAGCCACACAGAGCAAGTCTGTCCCACGGTGCTATCAAAATGCTGATTGATGGTGGTGATTCGTTCCAGTGCAGTTCTGAAGATCTGGATTCTTTTGCAGTTCAGGCTGGAGCAGAAGACCCTGAGTATATTGCACTGGCATTCAGAAGAACAGGAGAGCATGCATGGGCTGACAGACCACCACACAATACGTGCTTCCAGCCAGAGAAAACAAGAGCCTGAATGCAGCCAGAAGCATACGTAGGAGATCAGACCTGGGATGACAGAATGAGCAATGATGGTTAGGCAAATCCAGCTTGCAGACTTGATGGGGCCTCTCCAGCAGCAAGAAGCTGCATCCTACCTTTTCATCTTTCTCCCCACACGCTGAGGTTAGTGGTGGCAGGGAGATGTTACCCTCTAGTAGCTGTGAAACTATTACCATGCTCCAGCACTTAATGGGGCTGGAAAGATGAGTTACTCCCAACAGCACTGAGGCCAGAAAAAACAGTGGTGCACCTTTTTAGCCAGGTGACCGCTTCCTCCTCCACGAACACAGGTATTGACATGTAGGACAGCAGAGTCTCTTACAAGTCATGGTGACAGTTAACTCCACCACACCCTGTGGTTCACCTCTCTTGATTGCTAGCCACTGTTATAGAATCCGTCTGTCACACCACAACATTGTATTGGAAAGAGTGGAAAACAGCCAAGGAACTTTTCCAGGGCTGTAACACAAGATATTCAGCAGTTCCAGTAAGAACCTCCTAACCCTCATCTGACTGACGTATGAAACCAATGAAAAAATGTAAGGTTGAAAATAAACCCAAAATTTAAAGCTGCAATTTGCTTGGATTTGTTTTTATCAGTTCACTACACTGAACCCCTTTTCCGTTGTTTTTTTTTTCCTACACGGAGCAGCAGAGGTTTTATGAGTGTGTGTCTGAGACACCTCTTGGGGCAAGTTGAAATATTTGCCTCCAACCCTGCTAAAACTGAACCTGAATTTTGCTTTGGGGTGCTTTCCTGAGCATCGGCCTATGGTCACGAAAATCTGGCCAGCAGTTCCGCTGGTTGTATTTCTGTGCTCTCAGGTTTACATCTGCTCTGGTCCATGGAATGTGATGCCATGGGCCAATGGCAGTGACCTGGCTTAGAGCCAGAGGGACGATAGTTGTATTAACAAATTGGCACAAGCATAATGCCACACTGACACGTCTCTCCTGCTTTCAGCACCCAGAAAAGTATCTTTTCATGGCTTTGTGCTATGCTACGTAGATACAACAGCTTACTTGGTGTCTTATAGACATACGATTCCTCTTCTCCAGCAACCACTCCTCATTTTCTTTTTCTGCTTTTCTTAGGTTGGATTTTTTTTTCCTTCTTTCCACGATGATTTAGAGCTAAAATTCCTCTTTAGTTGGGAGAGGTTTTAGTTGTGCAATGACACGGTCCTTCATTCCTTACTCAGGTCAAGCGTCTGGTACCAACGGCGGGAGTTCCGCATGTGCACTGGCTGCTGGACTGGCCCCAGGACCCGTGCATCGCGAAAGGGTCTGTTCTGCAGGGTTTGCTGGCTGCTACCTGCTGCTCTGCAGCCAACAGAAAAAGGGGAAAACTCAAGGCCAAGCTCCATTCCTAGTAGAACCCCAGTAGATTTATGTAAAATGGAGTTGGCTCGTAGGATGTTGTAAAATCCACGAAAGGAATGGCTGGGGTTTTTTCTGCAGAAATACTTCAGCAATGATGATAGTTCATTAGCTAACTGCTGCTACTGCCACCTAAAGAAACATAAGCATAGCAGTTTCTTTACACGGTACAGTATGGGGGGCTCACCTTCTTTTGAAAAAACTTCTATTGATCAGTCTACTTAATACACATTAGTTAGCAGCTCAGTATTTGGTTTCTAAATCTTAATACCTTTAAATTAACTCTATCATTTGATTAAGATACTGAAGTGTTTTTTTCTTGAAGGGAGAGATTCTATATCATTGCAAGATGAAAAAAAAAACAAGTCCTGTTATTAAATTTTAATATTGCTGAATCTCTCAGATTAAACTACTGTTGATACCAATACAATACCACAGTGGTCCTCTAGCTTGTCAGCTCCCCATACTCCTGTGCCTCAGGAACGTTCTCTGTGTCTCTTTTTTGTCATTAAGTTGTCAAAAATGCCTTTATTTCTAAGCTTACTAAAGTTTCTTACAGAAAAATCTTTCTCAGAGGAGTAGTTAATTTGATCTTTTATCTTAAGCCAATATTTTTCATTTAGTTTTCTAAGCAAATAAAAGGTCAATTAACACTTATAAAATAATGAAACAGTCTCCACGTGTTTTCCTTGAAATCTCTAAGGTATCATTGAATGTGATTACATAGGAAGATTGTTAATTTCATTTGCAGCTCTCTATTGCCCTATTTGAAATGTTCCTTAAGGTACATCTTTAACTCCCATGTTTGGGAAATAATGTTCTATTTTAGCACTGAAGTATTACACAAGAAGATTATCACACAAAGTCCAGTTATAATTAAGTTCTAGCTACAAACTGGTCTATGTAGAGATGCCTTTTTTATTTTTCCAGTCAATATAAAAAACAAATATTATTCCAACTTTATTATCAATCAGAATTCCATTAACAGATACTTTAAGGAATACTATTTGTTAATTAAAAATAAATACTACCCTTGAAAGCTGAAACTAGTTGTATTTTCACTATTTTTCTCCCCTAAATCTCAGTATTCAAAATTAAATATTCCCTAGAAAAAACATCCCCATGCTCCTTTTGTGATATCCACATCTCTTAGAGAGACTCCCTCCGGTGCCTTTGCCACTTACATTGCAGTTGATTCAAACCTTGATTGCCAAAGGTTGGAAGGAAATTAACCTCCCTACCAAGGAAAAAAACCCTCGTGCTTATCCTTTCTTATATATTCTTTAAAGAACTTCTCTGTCTGTCAGGGACAGGCTGCCTAACTTTGGACAAACCAGTTCTTTCTATTTATACTCATAGGTGATGTATAATCCTATTTCAAATAATCTAGTGCCAATAGCAGGTAATCACTGACTGCTTCACTTTCCTGTGCAGGGCTGACTGCTTTGGTGGTATTACTAAACAGAGTCTCTCCAAAGTTATTCCAGTTTTATGTCTGTATGCTGTTCCTGATTTGACATGTTAAATCTCTGACATCACTGGGGTTTCTATCCAAGACAATGGTCTTGTTGAAAACAGAGCTCTGGAATTTACATTTGGATTGTGCATGGCTCACTGCACGACTTCAACTGTTGCAGAAATAGTTTATGTATACAACAAGCAAATGTCATAAATGAGAAACTGGAATCAAATCAATATTGTAGCAGGAATTTGAGAAGGTTCATCAAGTTGTCTGTCAGCAATCTCATTTTCTCTAATTCCTTTATTAAAACCAGCTTTTAGTAGTTTATTGTATGAGATCATTTAGGTTGAAACACAACCCGCATTCATCCTGTGGCCAGAGAGTCTCCAGGAGTAGCAGAAATTGTACAATTCCACTTTGGAGAGGGAGGAGCAGAACTGTAAGGTAGCACAGAGAAATCCACAGCTTCCCTCCAAATCCTATAGCTGTGTCACGGGAAGGCATTTACTATAAGCATGTGCTCTGACTATGCTGTAAATCAGTACACTGCTGCCCTTCATGTGGGGAGGGGGGAAAGTTTAATCTTAGAAGCTTCCCCCACCAAAGCTCATTACGCTTTCTTCTTGAGATAAAATGAATTTCATTCTTATATAATGACTGGCACTTTATGTATTCATTCTCTGCCATCTGGGAATATAAATCCTTTCACACTGGCATTTGAGTAGCTTTTCAGCGCTTTACATCTTTGAGCAGTTAAGAACTAATCCCATCCTCAATGCTCAGTTTTGCGTGCTGGATTATCTATGGCACTGGGAGAGGGAGAACTTCTCTCTTGGCAGGCTGGAGCACCTTGTTGGCTGGTCTCTACTCCCAGTAGGAAGGTGAAGCAAAGATTTCTTGCATCTTCGGCCTCTAATAGTTCTGCCATTCCTGTTACCCTGAACCAACTATTCAATGGGTTTGAACTGAAAGGAAACATCCTACCAGCAAACATCCCAAAACTGGCCAGGCTGTCAATCACTGACTGGGCTTCTAATGCTGCCACCTCTCCCAGTGCGGCTTCAGTTGATTTCTGGGTGGTGGCATTGGGCAATCTGTCATGAGTGCTGACTTGCAAGCATCAATGCTCAAGGAAACAAGTACTGAGTTTTCAAGCAGGTGTATACTGGCTGGAGCCAACCATTCTAGGAGGCTTCGGGCAGTTAGAGAAGTAAAAAGAACATGTGGAGATGGGCCTGAAGACATTTTGCGTTTAGTCGGTGACAAATCAGATATTGACACACACATTTTAGACCACGCACATATTTGCTGGTTTACTGGCCTTTTGCCTGAGGTCCTGTGGAGATGTATTGTCCCGACACTGACAACTGCCAGGAGCTGGGGTGAACTGGGGCCAGGAGGTGGTGGCAAAAGGCAAAGGAATGGTTTTGAGCTGGGGATAAAACCAGGAACTAGAAATAAGAAATTTCAGAAGATTAGCAAGTTACTCCAGTTACTCCAACAGAGAGAGGATCAAGAGAAGGAAAATCTGGCAAACTTCAGGCAAGACATGGGGAGACAGTTCTGTCCTTCTCTTGAAACCAATTTGAGCAGGAGAACATGATCCCCAGAGGCCACGGAAGCAGCATGGTGGTGCAGGAAGGTGCAGGCTGGTCTAGTAGATGTTAAGTCTCATCTAATCTGGGAACCATTTTTTCCTAAGAACAAGAACAATCAAGGCAGCTCCCAGCCATGCTCCCCCACCCTCCCAGCTGGGCCGAGCGCTGCCTTAGCGCAGCTGACAGCGCAGCCCTTAATCTTGTTTCTCTCAATAAATGGATGAAAAGCATGTATCATCCTTTCCTTGCTGACTTTTACTTCTGGCACCATTTGTTTCCATTTCATTTTAAGGTCAGCATGAATTGTCATGGGCAAAAACGACTTAATAATGAAATTAATGAAATGAAAGAATGTTAAAGTAATACTATAAACACGTCTTTTGGCAACCAGTACAGCAAGAGAGGCCTTAGATCAGATTATTCTAAAATTACTTTTTATAAATATACCTAAGTCATTTCTCAGCATAAACTTTCAGATAGCACAGGCACTCAGCAGTCCCTTGTAGGCTGCGGATTCACATCTTTCAAAAACTCAGCAAGGTTTGCTGTATGAAACTCTCCAGTCTAAAGACTGTGATATAACTTATTGCTTTAATATAATTTTCTAGCAGAATGTTCCATGGAACATTGTGCCCTGAGATAGCATCTGAAAGTGGTTGTTTGGGAGAGGTGTAGGAGAACCAGGATTCAAGATTCTATGGCAACTGAAAAAAATGGGATCCCAAAGTCATAATAAAAATGATTCCCTGCAATAGGAAGTTCAGTTTACTCTTTGAAGCTGAGAGCAAGAGAAGAAAAATAATATTTAGTATCTAACCAATTGGAACAGGTGGGGCATTTTACACTCTGGTCGGAGAAAGTAAGTATGTGAATCATCCTGCAAGAGAGCAGCGTGAGGCAAATAATAGAGAAGAAAAGAAAAATAGTCCATGGGAAGAAAATAGCATCCCTATAAGAAAATTATTCCTTTGGAGTACATGGGGTTCCCAGCCAGGGACATGGCAAATCACATCACCAGCCAGCCCACAGCATCATACAGAGGAAATGAAGGCAAAAAAAACCTGGGGGACACATCTCTTGAAGCAAAAGTGCATGGCAGCACTTCAGTCAAGGCTAAGTAAGAGCTGGGCCTGGAAGGGATTAATGAATGGACAATATAGGAAATGATCTTCCAGAGTTTTGCATGTTGAGCAGAATCTTATGTCTGTACTAAAAAAAAAAAGGTGCAAAAAATGTTGTCATTTTGCACAGATGACTACCTGAGGAGCAAAGGCTGAGACAATCAGGTTTTTCATCTTGATAGCTAGATAGGAACCGAAGACATTTGATGATCTTCTACTAATGTCATGATACAAATTTTTTCTTCCACAGAAGAAGATTAAGTGCATTCTGTCAATTAACTTCTACCCTTCTGGTAATAAGCAGTGAAAGACTATTTTAACTAAGCCCAGCAGTAAATCAAAGACATTTGTATACAGAGTAAAATTGCTTCTTTCCTTTTTACAGTTACAAAAAGACCATCTGACTCCAATGATAATCAGCCGCTCCACATGATCCCCATTAGCTCAGTCCCTGGAACACCTGAACAAAAGCCAAAGGAACTTGGATATGTTCCTCATTCTGCCTTTTCGTTATTTTTTCATCTAAACATCTGTTTTCCCATGTTGATGTGTGAGCTCATAACTTGTAGAACAAAGACAACCCAGGCCTTCATGTAGCAGCATGTTTTTGTAGGTAGCATTGGGCTTTCTGACACTTTCTAGATATCAGTTCTACCCTTTAGCCTGTTGCACAAATCCACTGCCACTTTTAAAGGAGTCAGCAAAAGGCACTGAACGATTTTTACGTGGGGTAAGATTTTCAAAACATAACCAGAAATTATGGCATAATTTAATGAAGGATATTGGTTAAATGGAGCTTCATAAGGAAAACATGATCGTGATTACTTCACAAATAGCAATGCTATGACCACTATCACAGATCACATCTATTTAGCTGCACAACACCATAGCATTTTCAAAACAAATGGAACACATGTGCCCTGTTCTGAAGCTCTTACATCCTGTAAAAGTTTGCACTTTTCACAGATCATGGGGACCAACTGCAATACCCAGTGCTAAATACATGTGTGTAACATCTCAAAGGACTGGGACCTCTTAAGCACAGAATAATCCTACTGTATTTAAGATCATGGGATCCTGCGGAATGTCTTTCACTTGGAAAGTTATGAAAAGTCTAAGTGCTTGCAGATCAAGTAAGTGAATTTAGAAACAAGAGGAAAGATAAAAAAGTTAGAGATTACAAAACTGAGTACAAAGTGGAGTTGCTTTGGACTGTAATGTGCTTTGTGCTATTCCTGCTGGTGTTGGCTTTTCTTTGTTTACATTACAAATGCTGTGTACCGGAACACGCTTCCTCCCCCTGTATATATCCCAAGTTTAAATGAAGGTGGATTCAATGTAACGCATTGAAGTATTTAAAAAGGTTTAACAGTTTACACTACTAACATTTTTCTTGCACTAATGCAGCTAATATTATCTTTAGGTTAGAATTTACATTTTCAAAAACCTTAATTTTATTACTTTGTTCTCAATCATATAAGGAGAAGCTGGATCAGGGAAGTGAAAGGTAGAGGTGGATAAGAAGATAATAAACAACATAGGAGTTGCAGCAGGAGGATCTTGTAAATAAGTAAGAGAATGAGTATCCTCAGTAGGTTAAGAAGATGGAGCAGTAATAGTATGGATTTATGGATTTGTGGCCATCTGGGCAATTTAATACAGAAATGCTGAATACCAAATGTAGTTCTGTGTATTCCCTCAGTAATGCAAACAGAGCTGCTGGCGTCAGGACTGCAGCAACTGGCTCCAAAGGAGTGGGCAGGCTGTGGTAAGAGACCATGAGAGGGTAACAGCTCCAGCACCAGCTCCAGAGAGCTGCTCTGAGGACTTTAGAAAGCTCCTCCAGATGCTGGTGGCATGGAAGTGGAAAGGACCCTGGGGCTCCAAGTGGCTCTGTGTTCATTGCAAAAAGTCCAAGTTGGGGAGCAGCAAATGTTTCAATGGATTTTGGGTTTATTCAGGTTTCTTGGTGGTATGATTCTTCATGTACAAATTGTGTTATCTCTCCTCAGCTCACTTCAGGGATCCACATCATGGATTTCTGGAGATGCTCATTTCCGTAAAATTTATTGTTTGAAGGTTGAAGATCTAGCCATAAAAGATAGCCTTAACTTCAAGTATTAGCCACCACCACCTTACCAGCTACAGCTTTTCACATATCTTTCCCACCTAGGAGGAGAGTTCAAATGCCATTTTTAGCTGACTTTGGTCCCATGACAAAGAGCAAGGGATTCTTACATCAGATCTACATACGGCAGATGCACAGGAATGCAGTTTTTTTTGCCAAGATGTGTTGCATCTGAGATAAAAGCTGGGTGTTGTTTGTGTGATATGCACTCAGAGGAAGCATTCATGCTGTGCAGTTTGAGGAGAAGGCTTGGAAGGGTGGAGAGCTAAGATCTCTGTGTACAGGACAAATGGGCTCCACTGGAGGGTGACGGACCATGCTGTAGATTCCTCATGGGCTCAGCATCTGTGCAGCACATCTGGCCAGCTCATGCCAAACAGGGCAAGAACATCCTCTTCTTATACCTCCCAAATACCTGAAGCTGTGTTTTTCATATCTTCTCTTGCACTGGCACTGGTGCTGCACTGACACTGTCCTCAACGTCATCAGGAACCACGCTGGGGAGCTAAAGCAACACCCAGCTATTTGCATTTTCCAGTGCTAGTTTTCTGTTAAGTTGGCTTCCTGGTCCCATTCACTTTGAGAGGGCAAGGGATGTCCCACTGCAGTGACGCTGAGCTTCTGCATCCCTTGGGGTGACCCCAGACCACCAGGCTGTGCAGAAACCTACAGCACTCTGGGACCCTGCTCCTCCCACCTCTCACTGCATACAGACCAGTGCACCCACCAATATGTCTCAAGGGCAGGAGAACTAGCTCCAATCTAGAGAAAACTAGACAAAACTGTACAGTGACTGAGGGTAGCTCACTCCCACCAGCAGCTTCTCCTACACTGGAAGCCCTGGAGTGTCCTCAGTCCACACCAGAAACCCTCATCAGTATGCCACGGAGTGGCAGAATTTTGGGTGCTGTGCATGAAGCCCTTCTGCAGGTTTTTTTAGTTCTTGCTTCCAGCCTTTCTCCTTCCTCTATTTGTGCTTTTCAGGCAGAAAAAGGAAACATCTCAGCTTCCAAGATGCAGAGGGATATGGAAATAGGAAGAGGCTCTAGTTCTCTCTCAGATAATCTGGCAAGGTCAGGAAGGACTTCCCAGCAGTTTGGATTTTCTGCCATGACAGAAACATGGAGCTTTGATGGGTAAAGTGAAGATGAAAGCCACCTTTATGAAGGTTCAGGACAAAAAAGGGACATTTGGGCTCACCACACAAGCATTTTCATACTATGATAAGCTGAGTGCTACCATAAACTGAGTAATACTGCTGTAATGCTTGTGACCCAGGATCCTTCTGAAGACTATCTCCACAGGTGCCGAGATGACTTTTTGTTATAAGTTTATGCAGACAGAAAGTGTGATGGCAGCAAAGGCTCACCACAGTGAAATGTTTTGGGCCTCGACACTTAAGAATTCTCGAGTTGTATATATACACAGCTATAGAAACTTAGGAATTTGATGGTAGCAGGGCCTGCAGAAACACAGCTACATGCTGCCGTTGCCCTAACAGATTTACAACCCAATTTGGGAGAAGACCAAATGGAAAGGGAGAAAGGAAAAACATCAAATAATAGGAAAAAATATTTATATAGTACTACAAGCAGCTAAAGTCTTAAAGATTAAAACAAGATTGAGCTTTAAGAGGAAACACTTGATAAAGGTATGGATAATCTGGGAAAGATTGCTTGGAGAGAAATAGTGTTTCATGCAGTTTCACAATCCTACAGATTTGTGTCATTCCCAGCTGCCCCAAGGTTTAGATCTGAGCTCCTCCTTCAAAGAGAGTGTAAAAGGGAAGAGTAATTTGTTGCAAATCAAATCAGAAAAGATAAAGGGGCACCTTTAAGTGGCACACAGCAAACAGGCAACCACAGCGAGCGGATGGTTGACGGTCGAGCAGTGTTACAGGAAACTCAGTCATGAAGTGCTTTCACAGAAAATTTACATGCAGCGAAACTCAACAAAAACAAGTTTTACAAATCTGTTTTCATGCTCTGCATTTATATTTAGGGCTGGTTTAAGCATCTATTTCAATTATAGCGGTTGCAGTACAAATTCATTCACATAGTTTGGTTCCAACTGTTCTATTTTGATTTATAAAAACCCCACCATAATGAATGAGAATGAGAAGTATCCATTTATGTTCTTTAAAGAACCCTCTGTACTGTGAACTCTGAGCTCTTCACAGTTATACTCACAGCCCTATTAATTAAGAAAATGTTGTTATCCTCGGTACCATGAGAAACCGAGTTACTGATAGAGATAGACCTTTACAGTTTTCAGGTACCCATCTCCCATGGGAGCTCCCAATGAAAGGAAATGTGCATGTCTGACAATCAAAGTGCTTTGCAGTGTGGCTGATAAAATTAAGTTTGCCTCTTTGCACCCTCAGGTATTCTAACCAGAGTGGCATCCTTCTTGCAAGCACTCAACTGGATTCAAATTGCACTGTTGGTATTATATGTTAAGTCCTAAGAGGTTCAGACTGTCCTTTTTCCATCCTTCCTTGCTTCCATGTACACCCAACCTGGGAAACATTGTACATAAGGTTCCAGCAATGCAGGGATAGAGGAACTTTGTGCTTTGGAGATCCCATGCCAAAATAAAGTGTCCAGGACATTACCGAATCCCAACTTGATTTTATATATCAGATGGTAAAAACAACCTTATGTAAAGTGATGCTGATTATAACCCTACAGAGTGAACCTGCCAGCAGTGCTAGATCAGATTTAAGTCTCAATAGTTCTTCTTACTTGCTACTATTTTCTTGCTATATTCCTTCATGCTTTGGTCCGTATAGATGTGGAGGTGAAATCACACATGGGCTACATGCACTACTATTTATGTTACACCTGGCTTACGTGTTTTGATTCAAGAAAAAGGAAAAATTATATCTCCTAAAGTCAAGATTCCAAGGAGAGGATTGCTGATTCATTAAATGCATAAAAACATTTACGTTTCAGTCTCCCAGCACCTAAAGCAATGAATAGGGGAGAAGAAATGATAAGCGGAAGCATTTAGTCAGGCAGGCTTTATCTTTTTCCCCACTTTCGTCTTTCTCTCCTTCCAGATACATGAAAGGAAAAGAGCACACAACGGTTAGCTCTTAGCAAACCAGACTAAAATCCAAGCAAATATCCCAATCTTTATCATGGCAATGACACAACAGCGCAGTATGTTTAGAAGAATGAATGATAATATTTTGCAAACAAGTATACATGCTCCTGAGACACCTATTTATGACCAAGTGTCATTTGCTTCCTGCCCTGATAGAAATTGTATCATCCAAGAAATTGTATGTGCAGTCAGAGCCACTTAGGTCTGCACTGCATCTGACTGCACAGATAATTTAGGAAAACTACTTTCTAAATTCTAAATACTAAATTCTTCTTATTCATGTTTGATGTCTAACAGTCCAATGTTACATACTGATGTAGGTGCTACTAAACACTTCATGCTATATTTCACACTGGCATGAAAGCCAAATTTTGCAAAGTGTTACATTTTTCTCCCAGACATACTTATCCCTGTTAGATATGAAGTAAGAGACAACAAGACTTGCTAGTGGAAAATTTCAACACTTAACCTTTGGCATAAACCTCATAGGAAATTCCCTAAATTCAGAAACAAATTCTGGAACTCTTACTCGGATTAAACTGCCTTCTACATAAATAGTTGGTGTGTCACTCAAGTTTATGCTGGATAACCAATGGAAAAAATGGTTTCACAGTCTCCTTGAGATACCTTCTACTGTATAAAATGGCTTGAACATGAAATGTGGGCAAAACTCCTACCCACACAGTAATGGTATCAATAGCAATAAAAGCAATAATATTAGTAAAGTATCATCTGAAATTATCTAGTTTTGCCAAGAAGCTTGCTATCATAACAAAGAAAATAAAAATCTGTTTATTTCTAGGTGTTCATGGGGCATTTAAATTAATAATCACAGAACCATACTAAGCAGCTATAACATTTCCCTTTAAGAGCGAATATACTACCTGGGAATGATCCCTGTCCTGGCACAACCTGATCATTCTCTAAAGAGTGCTTCACTGAAGAAAAGATCAGAACCAGGACTAAAGAAAATTTAAAATAAAATACTGGAAAGAAATGGCCTTATAGAGTACTATATAATCAAAAGAACCCAGCCAGCTACAAAAATACCCACTATTCCCAAGAAAAAAAAAAGTTACAAAGCTCATTAGTTTCCTTTGCATACCATTTTTAGGGTACCAAGGAAGAAAAGTTTGGGTCTTCTCAGCTGAATGGCTAATGAATAAAGTCCTAGATGCCATAATGTCTCCTATGTGGGAACACTGATTCAGAAAGTGCCAAAGAAAAATTAGTATGGAAAGCAAATATGAGATAATTCATATAGAAGAGGGTCTTTCATACTGCAGCTCAGATCTGGAAAATAATTCAGGGTCTGCAAGAGAGGTCACTGTTTGCAAATATCAAGCCATTTCCTACTATTTCCTTTGTCTTGTCTTTCCCCAGTGGAACATTTTTCTTAAGCAGAGGACAAATAATAATAGAATGAAGCACAGCAGTGAAATTAGAGCTCTCTGTCAGCTAGTGTATTTTATGCTTCTTACACTATGAGGTGAACTTTAGTGTAACTTCTCTGACTCTGTGAACTTACATAAAGGATAGAGGGAACTAATGAGAACGGTTGGATGAATGGTAGTAAAAATAGAGCTGATTTCAAGATATACTGTGAAGTATATCAGGGCTTTAAACTCGCTATATATTGGCTAGTCTTGTATGAGTTGCTCCTGTCAAAAAATGCCCACCTGCCTTCTGGTCTGAAAGAATTCTGACTCATTAATTCACTTGATCAGTGGCAATTCATGTGATTCAGGAAATATTAGTACTCAATCACCATAAACATGTGCCCAAATGAGAACACAGTTCCCCTTATTTTTGAACAGCTAGATCGCTTGTCATTACTTTACTTAATTTTTTTTTTCCAAAAGGAAAGCATAACGAAAAAGAAGTATACATCTAGGAATTCTGCACTAATTAAATACATAAGAAATAAAGCAAACTTGACTCATGCTACCCAAGATATTTTTGAAACGTGCATCTTGAAGATCGGTTATTCAGTTTTTAACTCCTGTTTTTATTACGTTGCGGTTCCCACAGGAGCCGTGCTGATCTGAAAGGCAGGATTACATTGGATAAGCAATATCTGCCATCTGCTGGAAGGATATTTTCTAGCACTGATGCGTCTGGCGCTATTTGTTCAGGTGGCCAAATACAGGAAAACTGAACTAATAGCATTCTAAAAGTTGAGAAATTGAAACTTAATCTGCAATTTAATAAAGAGCTTTACATGCTGTTTACCAGTGGAGAAATGAGTCACAGAGGAGAAATTATTTACTAAGGGACCTAATGGAAAAGGACTAGAGACTTGGTCTAAATCCTAATCAACTTTTATGTACATTATGCCACACTGCTCTCATTATAACTCATAAACCCTGCTAAAAACATCTTTGTATTCATAGCATTTCAACAGAACAAACTTCCTCTATCCAGTTTGCAATTATTTGCCAGAAACACGGAATATAGCAATACTGCACATTCCAACAGAAAATGGTCTCAGTCTTCTTTCCTTATTTTACATGAGAAGTAAAAAGTTTAAGTTAACCTTGATGATACAACATTTTAAAAAGGGAACCAAACCCAGTGTTCCTGTAATGGTGTTATTGATATAGATGGCTGCTGTTACACATACATGTTGTGTACAGATAGACTTTCACATTAAATATCTTTGGGATTTTGACAGAACACTGCTATTTGGCTGTGCTTCATAATGTCTTTGAAAGTATTCCATTAGGCTTCAAAACCATATTTCTGTGATGTGAATGAATGCAGTGAAATGTTATAATCACCTCTGAGCTAAAAGAAATTGCACACTGCCTTTGCTACTCTTTGGCGAGCAGTAGTAGGCTACCTGATTTGGTTAATACATTAGTGTGTTGTAGTTGGACTACTATGACAATTATGTATCACTTCCAAACCCACAGCCCTGTTATCAGCTGCATATAATTTTGCCACCCATGAATTGCTCAGTCTGGAATTTTCCATGCTGGATGTTTGCCTCCAGACAATTTTCTAGAAAATTTTGGTCGAAAGCTTTCAGCTGTTTCTGAAAACACAACTAAGGAAAAAAATACATTGTTTTGACGACATCAAAAAATTCTGGCAGGCTTTTCTTTAAATAGCTTTAGAACATTCATCCTTTGGTACAGGGACTTCCCGTTTGCAAGCTGGGTGGCCTATTTATCAAAGATGAACTTCTTGCTATCCTCATGAAATGTTACCAAAGTTTGGCCACGTTATAGACCTTGGAGACTGCACACAACAGATGTTTTCAGTAGAGACCCCAGTTTAGAATTAAACTCTCACAGAGTCCATCCACCTGAGCAGGCTCCAGCCTCAGGCTGCTCACAGCTTTCCTCACATTTCTGGCTCTGAGCTGTTGTCATTGCTGGATGAAACCTGGGCATGGGATCTGAGAGCAAAGATGTGCTTTCAGCAGTCACAACACTGGGTCTTGGTGGTACAGGAGAGAGAAAAGGGCAACTGTGGGATGGGAATATTTGAGAGGAAAGAAAAGGCTGGGGCGGGTTACTTAGGATCTAGTTTGAGAAGAGACTGAGATGAGAATCTAAAGGAATCCGAGAGTAGACCAATTGGTTGGTAGGAAGGAGGTATGAAAAGGAGATATAGGTTTAATTAGTGATAAGATATGGTGGAAATGGTGGGAGGTGTCTAGGAAAAGACACTAGAACAAGAAGCTGAGATGAGATGAGATAACAAATCTAAAGAAGATTGGAAATGATGGTGAAGCTGAGGAAGAAAGAGTAGATGAGGAGTTAGGAGAGAAGAAATGCATTAGGCAAGCATGGAAACGTGACCTGAGGAATGCAAAGTGGCCAGTCAAGGAGATATGGCGGGAGCAGAGCTGAATTAGAGATTAGTACTGGCTTGAGAAGTTTGTCAGACTGAGTATTCTGTCATTACTTCAAGATTCCTTGAGCAGTATGGGCCATATGCCTCAGTAGACTATGTACAAGGCATGGGCTGCAGGCTGGGCATCCCTAAACGATGTCATCACACACTATCTTTTCCTCTTGTTTCATCCACTGAGCTGCACTGGTGATGCATTTACTTTCATTTCAGTAAACGTACCCCCTATCAAAAATAGTAAGTTTTCACTTGGTCCTTCCCTCAGAAAGGTTGTGCGTGTGTGTGTACACATTCATTTCTCTTAGGTTACCTTTCCTTCAAAGGGTGGGAAGGAGGTATGAAGGAGGAGACACAGTGATCTATCACCTCGACCTGTTGTAGAGGTGCCTCCCTCATTCTTGCCTGCTGCTTTAAATATCAGCCTCAAGTATTTTCATGCTGCTTCTGGTGTGAAGAGAGCTGAAAAGCATAAGCTCATGTTCAGAGAGTCAGCACATGAAGAACCAAAGGCTGGAGGGGCCAAGATGCGTGGGCAGAGCTGTGGGCAGCTGGCAGCGAGCACCAACAGTTAACTGGAAGTTGCTGCATTTTTGCACTGGGTCATGTGAAGATCCCACCGCTTCCCTGGACATACACTGATTTTGTTGAGAAACCTAATCTCAAGAATTCCCCACAAGTTTACTCATAATTTTTGAAGACCACATTGGTCTTGGGGCACTCTACTAAAAGACAGTAATCCATTATTTTCGGATTTTCATAATCATGGTTAGACTGGAAGTTATTTTGTGAGCTCAGTAATTAACAGGATGCCCATTTGTCATGCAACTGAGGAGCAGGGGGAAGAAGTAACTGAGAGAAAAACAGAATCTTTGCCCCTATACACTGAAGGCTGTAGTGAAAATGCTCATTTCCATGAGTGCAAAAGGAAATATAAAATACATATGAGACTAGAAGAAATTTAGTCATGTGTATAACATTATGGATAAGTGGATTTAGAATAGGTACTGACTCATTACTCCCTCAAAAACTGCATATAAAATCTCTAACATCCTGTAAAATTGTGTGTTTTGCTAACTAGCAAAAAAAAAAGGCGGCGGGGGGGGAATTATTCAAATATTTAAAATATTTCATGTGTATCTGGAGTATAATTTTAAGAGAGCCTTACTAAATCTTCCACAACAGATCTTTTAGTCTCTTTAGACTGGATTTAGAACAAATATGAAAGAACAACCCATGTTATTCAGTGACAGACAAGGAAGTCTTTTAAACTAAGTGGGTGATGTGTGTACTTAAAGGCTTCCATTGCTCTCTGGTGGCAAAGGTTCCCAGGCACTAAACACCAAACCTTTCCTGAGCGGTCAAAACCAGAGTTTTTTCAACCTCCTCTAAATTCGAAGCTATTTTCTTTCATCTTTCTCAGTCCACCCTTGCCTGTTCCTTTCTTGGGTTCATGTGAGTGCAAAACCAGTCCTGTGGTATTGCTGCCTAGTGCCCAGAAAAAGCTGTGCTGCGCAATAGCTGCTCTGTCTCATGTGCTGCAGCTAATTAGTGTTGTGAGGAACAAATCCAGAAAGAAAAAACCCCCAACAACATAAAAATATTCTTCTTTTTTTTTTAGGATCAAAAAAATGATTTCACTCTCCTGGGCCAGTGTCAGAAAGACAAAATCCAAACCATGTAAATACACTTCAAATGATGGGTGATGTATTTTTATTCCAAATTTCTCCCTCCCCCTCTTAGCTGGCAACTTTGAGGCAGAGCTAAAAGAAAAATCTTTTGAGGCTCACTTGGAACTTGCTGCTGCCTCTCTGTAGCCCAGTTTCTGGATGTTTGAGCTCCAATTCACAGGCACATGTCAATACAAAGCCTCACATTGAGCTCAGTGGGATCATTTGTGACACTTTTCTTCTTGACATGAATTTCATGGTTTTGGCAAAACGTCTCTTTACGCCCCTCCATTAAGAAGCATTTCAATTCCTTGTTCTCCGGGTAGTTCATCTTTGTTTTAAACTCCTCCCACTTGTTATCATAAGGCCAAATTTCCAAAGCTGCAGAAGAGCTTAAGTTGGGAGAGAGGCACAAAAGGGGCAAGGGCATGGCAAACATTTCTGGAAGAGGGCACTGAGTACCTGTGTGGAGGAGTGACTGCATGTCCACAGGAATCAAGCTTTCTGCACACCATGCCTGTGGCCAAGGGTAACATGACGAGGGATTACATGGTCAGTAAATAATTTTGAGCCAAGTAGAGGGGACAGAAGATACCTACCAAGATTCATCCTAAAGAAAGTAAGGTCTCAGGGACAGGAACTGTCTTTTTGTTCAGTTTCTACAGTTCCTCAAGGCAACCCACTGCACAATACAAATAAGCAGGTGAAGAATTTGGATGATCCAAAGATCAATTAAGCAGTTAAATTGGAGCCTACTTTTTGTTCCTTTTTTACTGCTGCAACTGCAAGAAGTGTTCAAGCAACACCTAATGTTCAAGACATGCAAGTCTAACGTGAATTTTATCTAAAGACAAGCTGAACAGAAAAGACTATGTGTTTTCAACACTGTCAGAATTGTTAATCCTGAGTCACAGCACAAGTGTGATCGGCATGCTCCTCAGAAAGCAGAACGTAGTGTGAAGTCCTGCTATTCTTTTTGGTGGCTTCTGGCCGAGAGGATTAATGCAAGGGAGGCATGGAGAATTACACTTGTCCAACACTTTGGTCTTGGCATTTTCCTCCAGGTGCTGCTCAAGCGCAAGTTTGGAAATCCTGTTTTCTAACACGTTACTGCAGCATCTTAGCAACTGCATCCAGTGTTCCTAGTCAGTGATTTCCTGTTACAATGTCACATAACTGATTAGGAATACTAATAACACACAGAAAGAAGACATTTTTACTGTCAATATTACTATTAATGCAGCTCTCATTTCTCCTTTGTAACCTAGTATATTGCAAGGAGTTGCTACAATGGCTGATGAAGGGAGAGCAGGGGACCACGTGAAAGGTTTCTTTTTAAGTCATCCCAGACAATTTCCCAGCACTGTAAGTTTCTGACTACTCCTGATCTGCCCTTCTTCAGCACCATAGCATCTTCTCCTCTTTCCTGGGAATTCAACTACTCCAGTTCTCTCCTTCTTTAGTAGAAGATGGTTCCAAATGCTGATTTGATTTCTGCTGTATTTTTTGGAGGCTTGGATAGTTATCAGCCTAGACAGACAATTTAACCAGGCTGGAAATGTGCCCGGTGCTCCCTAGCAGCCAAGACAGATATGAGATCTCTAAGTAAGAGCCAAAAATGGAGAACACTAAGTCAAATTCTCTTTCTTTATTTCAGGATGTTGTTCTTCTCTAACACATGTAGCAGATGGAGCCTCTTTCATACTTTTCCCAGCCAGACTGATCCATTCAAGTACTTGGGTCCTTGCAGCGGTAAATAAAAGCAATGTTGCAGAGGTGCCCCAAGGCACATCATGAAGGGGATGCCAGCATACCTGAACCCACAAAAAAATGATCATGATATACCAAAAAAAGGTATTGTCTTCCTCTGAACAGCTTGCACTACAATACAGACAGGATAAAAGCAAGATGTAACATACACATGGAGTAACTGGAGTAAAGGCTAGCAAACTTTTTAGCTATATTATATTTTAGATCTTGTTTCTTGTTCAATTATGTTGCATACTAGAGTGGCATATATTTAATTAAAAAAAATATTAGACAATGAGTTACAGGAACTACAGAGTTAGGAAAGGGCAAGAGTGCAGGCATAGCTCTGGAATAAAAAACGTGGCAGGATCAGAGGAACAGGAAGGGGTAGGAGAAAGATGTCAGAGTACAAATAGATGTCACAGAAATGGCAGTAAAAGAAACAGGGCCAACAAGAAGAAAAAAATACCTAGCATCCACTCTGGAGTACACAGTATAGCATTTGTGCCCTGTTGAATAGATGAACGACCTATCGGCCTTTTTAAAAATCTCCTCTTTCCATTACTGTTTGAATGCTACTGCAAGCAATGCAGTGTTTCAGAAGGATTTATCCTAGAGAACTTTGGGAAAAACAGTCACCATAAAAAGAAATGCTTTAAAATATTATCCAGACATCATCATTAGGAATTGTGTGTAACTGTTGGCCGCACTTTGGCATCTGCATAATTGTATCACCTTGGATTTTAATAGGAGTCCATTGGCTTGTAAAAATTTTTAAGCATTTGTTATTTCTTCCCTAATGCACACAGACTGCTGATACCCTGAGAATATTTTCTTATTATTGTTCAGTATAATTCCCCAAAGAATATCCCACACTTCATGACAGGATTTGAGAGTATGATTTTAATACAGGAAATAGAAAGTCTATTTTAGCCACAGTAAAAATGGAGCAGCAATTGTTGAATAGTCTCCATAAATGACACATAATAAACCTAAGTATCACACAAGTTAGTCCTTGGGTTAGGGGACTGCTTGCTTCTTTTTTTTTTTAACTTCAAAGAGACTTTAAAAATAAAATGGAAAGAAGACAAGGGGACATGCAGAATTTTCTTAAAGTCAAAGGCCATAGGTCAGTAAGACGGAGGCAGCGCAGCTGCAGGACGAAAGCTGGGACACTGCTCAGAAATTCAGTGTGCAGTCTGCAGTGTTTGCATCATACTGCTTCATGATCATGAACATGCTTTGAAAAATATGTGGAATTAAACACCTGTGACTTTCTAGGTCCTCATTTTTTAAATGAAACTCTTAGGTTTGTTCACCTTTTGGAATCCATAAGATGCTTCTTAAAGCTCAACATCCATACAAATCAGTTAATAGTGAATAGGGTAAAATGGTATTAAAGCGAAGTGTTCATGAATTTGAGTCAAACTGCTGACTAGCAGTTTTAGCTAGAAGACAGGGTGGAAAATCCATATAGGTTGAAACAGCTCTGCTTCCTTGCAATAAAATATTTCTTCAGAAATGCCAAAAGCTTTAAAATACCAATTTTTGTTTCAAAAGAACATTTTCACATTTTAAAAATAGCCTAAGTTAAAACAAGAAAAAGACTAACCAAAAGACATAACTCTAAATGAAAGAGGAAAAAAGACATGTTTCACATTTTGAGTGGCCAAAATTGTTTCTGCCTTTTCAGAAAGGAATTTTTGCCATTGTCCCCATTGTTCTGGTTTAGCTTTCAGCCCAAAATATCTGATCATTTCCCAGTTTTCTTTCTATTTACATACTGATTTTCAGGCTCTATAATGTGTTTTCTCAGTGTAAAATTCACTGTTTTCCCAGTATTTTTTTAATACTTAGAAGGCTGGAACATATGAGATAGAAGGAGAGTTGGGTTTGGGTCGCCTGGAGAAGAGAGGTTAAGAGGAAATTAATTGCTGTCTTCAGCTAACTAAAGAAGAATTATAGAGAAAACAGGGCCAGACTCTTCTCAGATGCGCACAGCAAAGAGACAAGAGGCAATGGCTGCAAGCCACATCACAGGAAATTCCAGTTGGATATAAAGATAATATTTTTCACAACAAGTGTGTGGCCAAGCACTGAAACTTGAAACCAGAGAACCTGAAAAATCTCTGTTGGAGACTTCCAAAACCTGACTGGACAAGGCTGAGCACCCTGATCAAACTTCAAAGTTAGCCCTGCTTTGTGCAGCGGATGGGCATAGGTGGGTCACTCCAACCTAATTTACTCTGTAATTCTAAAGGTGAATGTTTTGCATAGCAGTGCTCTGGTTTAGATGAAAACCATACATGGAATGATTAAGTAACAACTACATGATTACCAAAAAGCATGGGTCTGGCAGCTAATGCTCAAAACTTCATAGAAACCTAGGTGGTCTTTCATGTCCTACTTTAGACTTCCAGGTTGAGCTTGGCTAATGTCTAGGAGGAAATATTCAAAAGCAAACACTTCAATACCTATGTTAGACATTTTAGATAGGTCTCTTTATATAAATGAAAAAGGACAAAGAGTAAATTTGAATCATTTACTCTGAATATTCACAGTCCTTAACCATTACTTTACATCCTGAGTTTGTTTTGGACCACTCCACCTAACTTTCCAACCAAATTCAGGCAGCATGTGCAGGATAGTTTACTGTAAGTGCTGTTGACAAGGTTTGGCTTTGTCTGACCTACACAGACTTCATGTGTTGAAACATCTTCACAGATCCTTATGGCACACAGCAAAGCACACACCCCTCAATTTCATTCTATAAAAACCTCACTCTGACAAGCTGCAACACAGCCCTCACATTGTTCCAGACAGTTTGACAAAAAAAAAAAAAAAAACCAAAAAAAAAACCAAAACAGTAAAAAACCCACAACCTACCAAAAAATAGCAGTTTTCTCTTAGGTTCATAGGAACATCACATGGTACCCAAATAACCCCAGAGGCCCAACCTGTTCCGTATGGACGTAGCCCGTCAGCTGTAGGAGAGTCCCAAGCAGCGTGGGTGGGAGCCAGCATGTCTCAACCCAGGGCCAAAAACTGAAACAAACTCTGGGATTATTTCACTGAGCACTATAAACATACATACTATAGACAGTGAGATCTTTCCGGATGTCAAGTTTCAATATGTTTTGAATGAGGCTGAGGTTTTTACTCGGTATAGGTATAATTTCAATCGGAAGTAGATTTTAAAATCAGGAAAACTTTTTTTCCTATTTGATTTTCTAAAAAGTCTAACTGGTATGTAAATTCTCACATTAACTAAGAATGCCAAATCAAGTACCCGAAAGTTACGAAATGCCATTTCTAGCATTGATGGTGCAGACTGAACTCACATATGTTCTATGTATTATTCATCGTTTCATGACTGACTGTTCTTTTTTTTTTTTTCTTCTCCTCCCATGGGACTACACAGTTTTCCATCTGCTGAAAAAATGGACTGAAAAGCCATGATACCCCAGCTCAGGCCAAGGTTTGGGTTTTCTGGGTTTCCAAGAGTACAGCTGCCCAGAACACGTCTTCTCTGTAGCAGGCCTCACAGCCGAGGGTGCTCAGGCTTCACAGCACACTGCTATATGAGCCACCAGGAGAACAGGACCAGGTTAGGGTTCCCATGGGAGCCCCAGGTGTGCTGCACCAAAAGCTCACTGAAACAGAGACATCTGCCTCCATGGCTGTCATTTCCCTGAATTGGAGTTTTCTGATAACATTTGGTATTTTGGAATATTCCCACCAATCTCTGGGTCAGAACAACATAAAAAAGTCCAAGCCTATAACAAAATTATTTAGAGTAGAACATATAGGAACAACTAAAATAGCTTGAATATGTCCACATTGCTGTCCCTGCTGCTTCTGTCACCAGCTATCTCAGGGACTCACAACGCAGGAGAGTCAGAAACACAGACTGCAGTGAAAAAGGCTAAATGCATAAATTAGCCTGCACACTTGAATCCTGTAATTGTATTGCTAATAAATGAACCACATGGTTTCAAGTTAACTTGGTGCCATCTGCATGAACAGCAACTACCTCTTGATTAAAATGCCATATTAGAAAAACTGTCTTGACTATAAAATAAAGCTGTGAAAACTCTCCAAAGATAAATGTTAGAAGACATATTACAGGAGATATTTAATGTACACTTGAAAAAATACAGAAAACAATTTTGTATAACCAGTGATATGAGCTAATAGGTCTATAATTCGGTGTTTGCTTTCCATTAATTTGAAGGGGTTTTTTCTCAGCTGGGTAGCAAGTCTTTGCATATTTATTTTTCTCAGCGCTTAGGGCTGATAGAAATTTGAACGTGAACAGTCTGCCAAAATGTTTTTCACCTCCCAAGACACTTACAAGCTCTATCAGTCATAACAACAATTTAGCTTTGATGACTAAACACTATTTATGTCAAAGGTTTAACGAGAACAGACTTATCCCTCATACAGAGAATTAAGTTTATGATTTTTGTCAGAATGTTTCTATATTTGAATAATACGGTTACACACAAGAATGTGAACTATAATGAAAGATAATGTAAAATTAAGAAAGACTTTGAAGAACACAGTACTCCTTAACAGTGAATCTTGACTTAGGATTCTGTGTCAGCTCAAAAAGCTGATCATGTCAACAGGAAAAAAAAAATAGAGTGAACTACCAAGGTCAAAAGTGGGACATGGAATACTCATCTTCTAACTGAACTGTCCTCATCCTCTCCCCTTAGGTGGGAAAGAAACCCTTCCTGAAGCACTGCATTAAAAGAACTGAAAAGAACTGATTGTCCAAAGAATTGCTGAAATCCTTCACTACTCTAAGAGGAGGTCGCTGAACCTTAGCCCTGGTCCCCCAGTCATAGCCCAGATGAACAAGTTCTTGGGTGACAAATTTTTTTTTGCAACCTACATCTTCCTTCAGCAGCTCCTTTTGAGCCTCTCTCCAAATGGACCTCTGTGCTTTTTCTCTCTCCCAACCCTAAACCTATGTGTTGGTGTAGACATAGCCCCAAATACCCCAGATGTTGGTTTGGATTGAGATCAAAATATCCTAGACATGACTCAGATCAATACATCCTCATGTCAGCTGAAGCTCAACACAAGATTACAGCCACAGCTCAGGTGGAAAAGATCTCAGGAGAGAATCCTTTTGACACTCCACTCTTCCCTTTGACACTCCACTATTTCCCTTTCCAGACCACAAAACTGTGCCTCTTTTAACCCTTACGTCAAACCTAGGTGCCAGCTGAATCCTAACCCAACAATCCCAACCCAAGTGGAACTCTAGACTTCCTCTCAGCACCAAATACCTAACCCAAGGTGTAGGCTGAGACTTAGCCCAAGGCCCCTAACCATCAATCAGATGAAATCAGAGAAATTTGTCGGAGGGTAATTTCTTTTGCAGTTCTTTTCCTGCCCCACTCCAAACAGAGATCCAAACTTTTTCTGTTCCCTGTCCCTAAGCCTAACTGTAGCCCCAACTGTAAGACCCGATATCAACAGAGATTAGCCCAAGACCCCAGGCCATAGCCAGGACTATCAAGTTCTCAGAAGACAATTGCTTCAGGAACTCTTTCTCAGGTTGACTCAAAGCGGAGCTCTAGACTCAGCTCTGTTAAAACTCTAACTTCGTCTGAATGCAAAGGATGGCTTGAGCCTTCGCTGCAGACCCTTAGCTAGCACCCAGACTAAAAAGATCTCAGGGAAGAATTATTTTTGCAGCCTACCCCTTACAGAAAAGGCTGTTCTTTTCTGTCCCACACCAACTGTAACTCTAGGCTTTATCTCTCTCCCAACCATGAACGTAACGTTAATGCTAACCCTAACCCCAGACATCAGCTGAGCTTCCTCCAACATGCCCAGCCATGGTCTGGATGAAAAATGTCTCAGGGAAGAATTATTTCCATGTCCTGCCCCTCTTTGGTGCCCTTGGTTGCTCCACTCCAAATGCATCTCTAGGTGTGATGACTCTCCTGGCACTAGTTCAACCCTTAACTCCAACCCTCAGCCTGAGCTAAGTCCTAGCCCAAGGCACCCACCCATGACCCAGATGAGTAATTCCTCAAGGAAAACTCTGTCTGCAGACTACTAATCCCTTTCCTGCCTATTTGTTAACATTGCCAAGGATGGCGATTGTTGGATCAGGGATTTTTTTGTTGTTGTTCCCTCCTTCACAATCAATAATGAGTATCTGCCTTAATATTTTCAATCAATTATATACTGAGTTCACCTTAAAGTAATTTGGAGTCATGACCTATGTGAGACAGCGTACTTGCTTATTGTTCAAAACTTTCAGTTTCCTAACACAAGGAAACCCTGAATGTATTTCGTTGGGATTCTGCTTATTTAAATGCTGAGAGGCTTAATTTACTTCTGTTGTACCCATCTGACTTCTGGTCTAAAGAATAACCCGAGCAGCGAGAGACATAGCTTCAATGTTCTTTGAGATAATCATAAAAACGACATGGGACAGGTATTTTGAGATCTATGAAGCAATATCCCCTTTTTCCTCATGCCACACCAAATGGCGGGTTCCGAGTTTTAAAAGTGGTTGTGGAAAGGTATTATATACGCTATGTCTAATAGCAGTTGTGTTAAAACAAGGAATGTTTGCAGGGATAAGAGAAATTACAGTTAAAAAAAAAAAGTTTGTCTTCATTATTTTCTCTTTTGTAATGTGTCATTTAACCTTCGGTTGTGATCCCTGGGAGAACATTGTGAGAAAGATGTTTTATATTCAGCACTGCCAGAAAGAGTCCTTGGGGTAGCTTAGGTCAAATCTATTAAAATATTTGAAGATTAATATTAAACTAGTATTAGTATCAAATTTAGTATAAAACAGAGTGTTTTCTTTATGTGAATACTGTCAACAGTATGTATGTTTCTGCCATTTTTAATGTCACACAAACTTTCTTCAATATATTTCAATTTACTAGAAATCATATGCCTATTTATGGCTGTATCTCATTAGTTCAGAATAAAAAGATATTTATTAGTTTAACTTGCCTCGCCAACCGAATCAGGCTGAAAGTGGGCTATTTTCAAGTGAGGATCTACTACCTTTTTTTTTTTTATTTTCCCCAAACACAAATCGGTTTCCCATGGCTGCTCGGCTGTTCACGATGCTGCCACTCGGTGGTGCCGCGGGGCCGCATTTAAAAACCTTCGGCGGGTCTTAAATCCCAGCCACTTGTACTGTGGTACTCAGCCCCACCGGGTTCTCGCCCCGTTTTCAGCATCTACTGTTCTGTGGCCTGGGTTTTAAAAACACATCTGTTGTAGCTGAATGATGCTTTCAAATTTGTTAAGCATATTTTTTCAGATAATGCATTTTGAACCAAAACTACTGTTGTGTCACTCTATCTATTTAGGACAACAACTTAAACAAAGAAACTACTTACAGAATAATTTATGTGTGATGTTAGGGTGGCTGAGTTATGCAACAATCAGTACAACGACAGTTAATATTTTCCAGTAAATATGCATGGTCTGCACTGAAGCATAAAAGGTTTTTATAAACCCCAAAGTATTATGAGTTTGAACAGAAAAAGCTGATCTTCTAAAAGTATATAAATATCTAATAGTAAAATGCTCGACCTGAGATTGTTGCTACCACTACTTCCAGCAATACCCTTGTCAATTAGAAAAGCAGGAACTGACCACCTGGTGGTACCATAAAAAACCTAGGACTTAGGAGCACTGTAGGAGTAATTTACTAAAAAATTTTGAGAACACTAAAAACATAAATACTTGTATGTGAAAGATACATTGACTTTACAAAATAATGCAAAGTTATGAGTATATTAAAGCAGCATAAGCTATCACTGTGCTATTTAAACAAACAAATTTTATTTTACTACCTTTTAAATTTAAAGTATTCCACACACATTTCAATGCACTAAACCCAGATATTTTTCTAGCAATCTATGAGAGTGGAAGACCTTTCATAAGCAGGACTGAAAATGAAAAGAATGGGTCGCATTACTTTCCAGCAACGTACCACTGCAGAGGAACTATTGTCACTTTAAAGCCACTCAACAACGCCAGCCCTGAGGTTCTGACAGATCAAATTCTGCAGGAACTCTGGATGCTGCGAGACAGGATCTCTGAAAAATCAAGACATGTTTCCGACGTCAAATTTTTTAGGGCCCGTTTTTAAAGTACGTGGAGAAACACAGTTTTGGAGATACCCTGAGACAAAACACCACCCACTGTGATACATTCGGGTGTATTTTTCATAAAGCTATTTAACTTGATGTATCGAGGCAGTCTGTGGGAGTGGAGATCTTGGAAAATATGTCTCTTAGAAAATATCTACGTTGTTATATTGCCTTGTCTAGTATATTTAGAAATAAGTACAAGCACACAGATGGGTTTTCGGTTTTTTCCAATGCCTTCTCCGCATTAGAGCTGGCCTCTGAGGGGCCCTGATCCCTGGCCTGTGAAGCCTGAGGTGAAGGAGCATCTACCTGCAAGCCCCAGAGACCCCCGGCAGGGCCCCAGGGCCGCCTCTGGAGTTACACCGGCGGCGACCGCACCCGCACCGGAGCTGCCCGGCCTCCCTGGGGCAACCGCAAACGAAAATCGAGCCGATAGGCGCCCGTCACCGTGGAAATGCACCCACGGTGCCGCGGGTCCGGAGAGGGCCCTGCTGTGGGGCCTGGGACACCAGCGCCGAGGCCGCCCCTCAACCCGCCGCCTCAGCACCGCGCGGGCGGCCCGCGCCACAGGGGGGGCATGTGTCTGGGAGGGGGGGGCGCTGCCCACAGGGGAAGGGGCACAGCTCACACACACGGATACCACCTCAGGCCGCCATCTCCGAACCCGTGTGAAGCGCCACGGGGTCTCCCGCCCCGGCCGCAGGGGCGGCACCGAGTAACCCTTCGGTTCCGCCGCTCCCGCCCCGCTTGCTGGCTGCCACGTCGAGGTTGTCTCTGCGCCGCCCCGGGCAGGGCCGGGCAAGGCAGGGAGGAGGAGGAGAATGAGGAGGAGGAGGGCGCCCGGCGGCCGCTGAGGGGGCGGGAGGTGGGGAGCTCCGCGCCCGCCCTTCAGGCGTCACCGTCCGCCCCGCGGCCATGGCGGCGGCGCGCTGCGGCAGCGGCGGGCCCTTGGCGGGGTGCTGACGTTGCGCGGAGAGGCGGAGGGCGGGGAGGAAGAGGAGGAGACCCCGGCGCCTGCGGGGCTGAGGCAGCTGCGTCCCGCCGAGGCTCCGCTCGTGTCCCGTCCTCCTTCGCCCCTTACCACTGCCACCGCCACCCTCGGCAGCTCCGGCTCGGGCAGGCGAGCGCGGCTCTACGGAGGCCGCGATGCGCTCGGCCTGAGCGCTCCCTCGCCGCCCCGCCCGGTTTGGGCCTCTGCGGGGCAGGGGGGCCGCGATGGCTGTGGGGAGCTGGCAGGAGGCGGCGGCCCAGCAGGCCGAGGAGGCGGCGGCCCGGGTACGGGACGTCCTGTCGGGCGGCCTGGGCCTGCTGCGTGCCGAGCTGGGCGTCGAGCTGGGCCTCGACCCGCAGGGCCTGCCCACCTGGCTCGCCCTGGTGGTCCCGGCCGCCTTGGGGATGGGGCTGCTGGGACTGCTCCTGGCCGTGGCCTGCGGAGGCGGCCTCCGTAAGAAGCCAGTGCGGAGCGCGGCAGAGAGGAAGGGCGACGAGGCGGCCAGCGCCGGCCTGACAGCCGGCGGCGGCCAGGGCAAGGCGGTGGGCCCAGGCCCCGGGCAGCAGCTGCACCTGAAAGGCGAGGAGCAGAAGAAGCGAAACAAGAAGAAGCTGCCGGAAAAAACGGCGCGGGTGAGTCGGGGGGAGGGGGGCGGTGGGGTGGATTGTGAGGGCCGCGCCGCTCGGGAGGGAAGGGGTGAGGAACGCGGTGGGGCGAGGGAGGCGGCCGGGCCTGGGCGCCAGCGGGGGAGGGG
>JAOXJM010000012.1:134775363-134791740 GCA_026413425.1 Tringa solitaria
CTGGTGGGAGGTGTCCCTGCCCATGGCAGGGGGGTTGGAACTAGATGATCTTGAATGTCCCTTCCAACTCTAACCATTCTGTGATTCTATGGGATTGCAGGATGTTAAAACTTCATTGCCCATTCTGTTTGTGAACACACAACTGCCTTGTTTTAAATACTAGAAATAAACAGACCCTTAGGGATGAGGAAGAAAAGTTTATTTTTCTATTGCTCTTCCATGGGCGACAGAGCATCTTAAAGACTTGAAAAATTTTGATAGGCTTCCTGTGTTCCTCCTGTGCTCTGTGGCTGGTGGCAGAGCTAACACTGGCAACCTTCTGTATTGCAGAAGGTGATGCTTTGAATAAATAGGCTTCTGCAAAATGATGGGCTGGCTTGCTCAGTAACTTCTAACATCTCTTGCTTTTTCGGTCAGTTTGTTACTGAAATAGTGACTGTTACAGCACTAAGTTGTGCAGGTGATGAGTAAAGTTGATAACTAATTATGGTTCTGGTTTCTCAGATGAGGTTCTAGTAACTCTGTTTAGGAAAGTAAATATATTTTTAAGATTTGAATTCTTGATATTTTTAAAAACAGTGTTTGTTAGTAACAAACTTATTTTTATAACTGTTAAAGTTTGATGTTTTCATATTGATATCTCTGTAGAAGCCTAGTTATTTAAGAAACTGAAGCTATAAGTTGGAGGAGCAGTCATCTTAAACTGCTGTCTGGGAGATTTCTGAAGTCATTTCTGGTGTTCTCTTAGTGCCAGAGGACAGTTGGGTAGTTACAGCTTTGTGTGTGTGAGATTCTAAGACCTGAACTTCGGTTCTCAATGTAGCTGAAAATGGGAGATGCAGGTACAAACTTAATAATCTTTCCTCTGCTTGAGGTCCAAGAAGCAATTCATAACTGTGTTTCATGCTGTTTTTCACTTTCATTTTTAATTCTTTCCTTAGAAGGTGCTCTGGCAAATAACTTGGCTTGTTCATATTCTTAGAAACAATTCTTCTTGAGTTGCTTTTGAAGCTGGCCCTTCTCTTGGAGTCTTTTCAGAAGTTACATAGCTGATGTGAGGGTAAAGATGGTCTACTGGACAAATAAGTGAGATAATTCGGTTTTGCTGCATCTGTATTGTGGGTCCCCTAGTACAGTAAACCATGAGTTTTCAAGTCAGGTCCCTAAGTGTTAGAGCTGTGTTGGCAGAGCATTGCATATAAGCAATGCAATGTTTTTTATCTCTAGTGCTGCACTAACAAGCTATACTGCTTTCAGTACCTATATTGAAGCTACATGGTATTTCTGGGGCATGCTAACCCAAAGGTGTATGAGCTGTGTGCCCTTGTAGGCCTGTAGAGTATCTGCTGCAGCTATGGTGGTAATTTAGCTGTTACCAATTCTGAGTTCCAGAGAGAATGTTATACTCTTCTTGCGCATGTAAGACTAGAAAATCATACCATTTGAACTTGCGTATAAAGCTGGCAATTGCTAGTCTTACTCTGGCAGAAGCATGTATTTCAGAAAGACATCCAGCATTCTTAGAGTATCCTTTTTTGAATATTCCAGAGACAGTAAATCACTGAATAGTTCCCCTTATAACATCTGAGTGGATAACCATCTTTCTTTGAAAAGGTTTTTCTGGTAGTACTTACACCTTTCTTCACTGGATTGAAAAGCTTTTCAATACTGTATTTTCTTTCTAAAAAGGTAGACAAGTCAATTTGCCCTTACTTCAGCTTATCAAAAGATTCAACACCAAGGATTTCTGAGATATACTGTCTCGCAATATCTTGGGTCACTTTTCATGTTTTTTTCTCAATATTATCTTTTTAACACTTTATATTGCTACCTGTTGCACCACAGCTGCTTGCGGAAGTAGTCATCTCTGTATATTTGTTCCTCTTCATTTATCTGTTGTACGGACTGTAATCACAATTCCTGATTTGAAGTCATTTTCCATGCTGGAATTCTCTTATCTACTTTTTCTAGAGAAGTCACTGTCATTCTTCATTTCTCTATGTATAACTTCATACTTGTTTCTGCACAAAACAGATTTTGCTTGAGTGGGATCTGCCTGCCAGACAGTTCGTACTAATGTGTGACTGTGATGCCATCAGCGTAGCTTCTTCTACCAGGCTTTTTGCTCTGTAGCATAAGTAATCATTCCCCCCACCTTCCATTTATATACTGCATAAGTCTTTCATTTTACTTCAATAGTTTTGACTTATGTTGAGGAATTAGTGTTGTTCAGCATTCCTTTCAAGGGACTGTCCATACGAAGGGTTCAGGAAAATCTGTTTTAAATGTACTCCTGTATTTTGATGGGGAAGAGTTCTAAATCACTGTGACAAGTGATCGCTAATTAATTATTAAGATAATGTTTTATTTTTATTCTAGTCAAAGAAAAAAAAGAAATCAAAGGGAGATGCTAAAACGGTTCAGGATATGTCACGTCTAGATGGAAAGGAAGTTGATGAAGGTACTGAACACGAACACACACACAAATGCAATTAGACATATTTTTGGTTTAAATGCTGTTTAACAAGATTTACTAGTTTGTGCTTAAAAAAACACAAACTCATTTTTGTCATAACTCCACAGTCATATCTGGAAATCTGGTCTTTGAAAAAACAGTATTTAGCAACTTCAACAGATTTTAAGTTTTAACAATTTACAAAAACTGCAAAAAGTTGTTAATAGTAGGGCCCTTGTGTTGTTATGTTTTGTTCTGTGAAGCAAAGTATTACCACGCTGCATCCAGAAAAACTTACCTGTGGCCAGTTGTTCAAGTTTTCAAACTAATGTTGAAGTTGACTGCCATGTCTGTGATTTCTAAGCTAAACCCGTACTCAAGCTTCAGCGTGATACGAAACAAGCTAAAACTCTTTCCTTTTTGCTGTCTGACTTATTCAGTGATGTTTTCATTTGGTGAATGTTTTAGGAGCCTGGGAAACTAAAATCAGTAACCGAGAGAAGCGGCAGCAGCGTAAGCGAGACAAGGTGCTGACTGATGGTGGCTCAGGAGAATCAAATCTCCAAGGGGTGGAAAATACAGTTACTGTATCCATTGAACAACTGATGCCTACGCCATCACTTCCAGTTGGTCTGAGAAAAAATAAAGGTATGATGGTCAATAGGGCTGTGAATGTGTTATAGAAAGATAACTTTACTTAATGCTTAAGTAGTGACTGTTTTGGATGTATGGTAGGTATGTTTGGAGGTGTAACTCATGAGGAAATTGTTCCAAGCCATATAAAGGTACTTACTGTGCAAAACTCCCCCTTTTTTGAGTCATCCTTTTGGGGAAGCTCAGGAGAGAACGCTCTGGAGTAAGGAGTTGAGACACTGGCCTCCACACCCATACCTTCCCAGCTTCATAGGCTTATTGCCCATTCCTTTGCTTGTAGTCTGCTGATTCTGTCCTTTATGTTCTGGAACCTTCAAAGGCACCCTTAGATTTGCTGCAGGCAGCACCAACTCCTTACCTTTTTGAACACTTCTCTGTGGGAAGGTTGTGCCTGTGAGATCTCTTCACACGTCATTCACTGCTTAACGTGGACATTTTTTCCAACATTATTTAGTAGTACCTGTGTTAAAGCTGTTCATAATGGTGGGGCACATCTTCCTGAGACCTAGCGATCAATTATTATAACTAAGGATTTAGTAAGGAAATGAAGGCTTTAGCTTCTGTGGGTGCTACTTTTTAAAAAAAAAAGTTGCATAGGCTGGTTTAAACCTTGTGTAGGCACAAGAATTCATATTTGGCTCCCACTGAGAAATGGTTTAAGAAGCTACAAGAATCTGAAGACACAAACAATTTAGCTTTTGGACATACTTCTGGTCTATTGTTACACTTGGTGTTCTAATTAGATGAAACTTGATGTTCTAGCAAAGTGGCAAAAAGACCTAGCCTAGCAGTTGTCTGGTACCTTGTAATAATATATTGAAATTTGTGTGCCTTACCTTGTGTTTATATTGACACTTGTTTTTGTCTTGACTGAGTGCGTGGATCTTTTCCTTGAGGAAATGTTCAGTTGTTTCCTGGGGCGTATTTTTGTTTTTTCCATCCATATACACACAAACAGCTTCACAAAATGGTGATTCCAACTGTCCATATACTTCGTGGCTGGCCATAACTACTGTAACCTCTCTAGCCAGAGTCATTTATGCATTGTATGTTCTTATGTATCACCTTGTACCAGACTAGTATGAAGAGAATTCAGCTGTATGTAGTGTTTTCATAATAAGGTGGAAGTTAGAAATAGCTATACGTTTCTGAAATGCTTAGAGCTGCCCTTTACTTGAAAGTGACGGCCTCTGTTTTAGATTTCTGCTCACCATTCTTGGGGAAACTGCTAGAGGTCTTTGAAATCTGCCCTTGATTTATAGGCCCCAATAGTTCACTCAATCTGCAAAATAAATGCAAATAATAAAAAATAGGGCATTTTCATTTTATTCTTAAGTTTTCTGAAAATCTCTTAATTTGCTTTCAGATATTGATGGCTTTTTGCCTAAAATACCAGTGATGGATACTCTTTTAGAAGATTTTTACAGGTGTTGCTATTTGGGGAAAAAAAAAAACTTACTCAGCTCTGTTTTGTCTTACTTCTTAATCAGGTGATGCACTTCTGAATGCGCAAGTTAGCAGCTCTAAGCCTGCAAAGGGGGAGTCGTCAATTCCACAAGGTAAAAGGCTTTCATTATTAGGCTTCCTAATTAACTAGAAAAGTGTTTTACAGAAGTGAAAACACAAATTGTCGGTTCAGGATTTTGTGCAATTACTGATCTGGAACTTTATTATGCAGCTGGCTTTTATGGTTATGCAAATGTTATACTTCTAAGTTGTAGTTAGTTCTTAATAGGTTAGTAGGCCTGTGCTATATGTAGAAAAAGGATTCAGTATCTAGAATTTTCAGCCAGATTACCTGTTATACAAATTGTTTCTTACAGAACAGTAAAGTCTCAAGCTCCACTTAAAAATTCTTTATGCTAGCTTTTCAAACTTACTTACTTTTTTGTGTTAATCAACTGAGTATTTGCTCAAAGAAAAACTTAATATAGATAACTGCAAGGAGCACAAAGATACCAGTCCTTATTCCTGTAAAGTTTGCACTTGTTTCAGATTGTACAGATACACCAGTTACTCAGTTCTTTACACGCTCCTTAGAGAGGTATATTTTAAATACATTTATATTTACTTACTTTCAAAATGAATGTATTTCTGTAAATAAACATACTTGATGTTATATATGTCATACACATAATTGTTTAAATATTTGGCTATTTTTAGATTGTGGTTGACTAGTGAATCTTAACAGTTTTCTGATAAGAGATACCGCTATAGTAATCCTTCAAGTAATAATACTTGAATTAAATTGGCATAAGGAGATCAAAATGGTTGCTTCTTACTCATAGCCAGCATTAGTGGTGTTGCTTTAATGAAAAGTATTCAGTGCAATTAAGCAAGTCAACAAATGGGTAATTAAAAGCACCCAGGTCCAGAAAGTGAACCACTTCCTACTTTTTGAGAGCTTTACTTCACGTGCAAATTTCCTGGACCACAGCACAGAAGGAGGGAGCTGTACTCTACAGAGATGCATTATGGAGGGACAGGAGGCAATAATCAGGCTTCAGTAAGAGAAATTCTGAGTTGCCATGAGGAAAAAATCTCTTCATAAGGTTGCTTGGAGTTTTTTGAACTACCAGCCTTGACAAAGTACTGTAATTCTGAAGTTAGCTGTGCTTTCAACAGAAAGTGAAGGAACTAGGTGACTGTTGGAGATCCCTTCCAATTTTAAATATTCTATGAAATCTTACTGGTCATGTGGAAAGTAAATATTTGTGATAGGAGAATAGTATAAACACAGAATAATCAATCTCTGGCTTCAGGACTTCAGCCAAATTTTTGAAAGGTTGCAAAAGAGGATTTCTATCAGCTACACTTTGGTTTCTGTCTCTTTGCTATTTTTTTCATTGCCTTCCCCTAAGACATGATGTTACACTTAAAAGACATTAACTCACACAAACAATGTTAGGACTGTGGAGTTGTATAGAGAAGGGGCAGGGGCTTTAGGTACAGCAATGGTGACCTTACAGATATCTGTGTTGGAAATTATTTGTCTAAGAAAATCTCAGCATATCTCACCTAATCAATTCCTTGTCAGTGAGGCTGCCTTGAATATGGCAGGTTCATGCTGCCCAATCTGTGAGTTCATTTAAGGAATGAAATATTTGATCTCTAGTTTTTGTGGCATGTGATACTGACTTATTTATGCATCAGGGTATGCCCATATTTCTTAATTTTTCGTAAATGAGAAGTTTTTCTGTTGTTTACATTGCATATATAAGAGAGAGGATTTGATATACAGATACCTTAGAGAAAGATATGTGATATATAGGAAGTTAGACTGGGTGTACCAGGTGACCAGTTACCTCTATGTTTTACAGGGGTATAAATTAAAAATAATTAAAATTTTTATAATGATCTTTACATCTCAGCATACTATTGACTCCTCTCAAAGTATACATTAAACTTGCCATGACTAGTAGTTCCTCAGGGTGGACTGTTGCAGATAGGCTTGTGGTCTTTTACCTTAATGTAATGTGAAATACATTGCTTATGAATTATTTTGAGTGTTATCATGGGGTTTTTTTGATGGGCTTTAGTCATCATATCATATTGACCAATATGATAGCTATGCTCTTTGCAAATACCGTGTAGTTTTTGGGAACCTCTTTCTAATCCTTGATTCCTTCTGCTTCCTGCCTAGAGAACTGCTGTGTGCAGCTATGAAACAGAAATTATTCTCCATTTAGTGCTTTGGGCTTTCCACAAATCATCAACATACTCTGTAAGAGAAATTACCTGGCAGTGTTAGAAGCACGCCCACCCCTTTTTTTTTAATGGGTTGGTTGGTTTGTTTGTTTGTTTTTTGTAATCTAGAGGGACTGATTCATGGAGGTATCAAGCCCTATAACAAAAGGGACAGAGATGCAGGAAGGAGAGTACAGTTTGATGCTGTTTTTTCCTCACTCTTCAAGTTAGTAGACAGATGGTGCATATCATTTGAACTGGAAAATCAGCTGAGACAGAGCAGCAGCTCTTCTATATCACACTGGTGTAGCAAAGCTGCTTTTGTACTTTTTATTGTTGAGTCTGTGTTCATGTAAATAATATTTTAATTCTTCCTCCAGTTCTTACTTTATAGAATGCTTTCATTATGCTTATATTTAAGTTTCTCCAGGATTGGGTGAAAGCCATACAGTAAATGGAGGAAGCTGGAATGAGAAGTCTGTAAAAACCTCCTCACAGATTGGTGTAGGGGAGGAGAAATGGACGTCTGTTCCCTCAACTGCAGCTGGGAAGAGGAAGGCTGAGACATCAGCTTGGGGCCAGGACACTGGAGATGCTAATGGAAATGGAAAGGACTGGGGTGTAACCCTGGTGGGCAGGCCCTGGAAAGAGCGTTCTTTGTTCACTTCTATTGGTAAGCTATTGCAGAGAAAACTTGCTCCACTTAAGCGTTTTTTTTTTTACATAAGTATATTTTTTTTAGTAGTGAATCTCTTCAAGACTACTTTAATGTATCAATGTAAAGTGGTCTAGTGAAGTGTGAACTAAGCCATTTCTGTTTACGTTCTGAGGTTTAACATCAAACTTTCTGTTTACAGTTCAACTATGTTTTTGGAGTTTATCTGAAATAAAATTATTTCTGTGAAGGAATCACGTTTTTTTTATATCACTTTCCTAAAATTCTGAAAGTAATCACAAAGTCTTTTGAAGTGTAACTTCTTTTTTTAATAGATGTGTTAAAACGCAGCTCATAAGGTTTATTCTGTTGATCCAACACAATGAAATCAACTGTGTTTGGTTTTGGCAGATGTTTGTTTCAGCTCCAGGCACAAAGGCTGTTTAGCGTTTGTGACATTTAGTATTGCAGTCTTTTTCTCACTAGAAATTTGTTTTTAGTCTTCTCCATTACCATTTTTTGCCTTGATCACTTGTACTCCGTAACAATAATGGAGAAGAGAATTCTTCATTTCTCTCTGGGCAATGATCTTCAACTTATTAGTAGATGCTGTGGTGTGGTCCTTACCACTGTTCAGTCTGTGATCCTAGTCCCTTCTGAACAGCCGTGTTCCTTTGTAGTCAGCAACGTTGCTTTAGTCTAGACCTCCTTATTTATCTTGGGTATCTTGAAATGTGGTTCCTGAGGGTGGACCCGCTATACCATTGGAAGCTTTACTATTGCCGAGTAGAGGCAAAGGGCTTTTTTCATATTGGGGTTAGCTCTATTCTGCTGTATATTGTAATAAGGTAGTTGTTAGTGACTGTCACCAGCTTATTGTTGATTTTATTACCAAGAATACATCACGCCTGACTAGGCTGACTTGCTTCTCGTAAAGTGATTAGTTTTGTGGGCGAGGGGAGAGCAGTGGATGTCTTTTATGACGACTTCTGTAATGCTTACAATAATACTGTGAGAGACCATGTTGAATCTGAGTTAGGATGGCTGAAAAAAAACCTAGTCAGGCTCAAAAGGTGCGTGTTGGGAAGTAACTGGTAACTGTAGACTGGTAACAAGGGGCATATCACAGGGCTCTGTGCTTAGAACTGTCATATTTGTCATCTTTATAAATGACCTGGAGGAGGCAATGGAGTGTCATTCGCATCAGATCCCCACATTACACCAAACTTGAGTGGGGAGGGAGGAAGCCAGTTAATACAGTCCAGATCAGGGGTGCCACTAAGCCAGCTGGAGGAATGGGCCAACAGGAACCTGAGAAATTTCAACACGGACAAATACGAATGCTGCACCTTTGTAGGAAGCACCCCTGGCAGGGGACCGACTGCTGGAGAGCAGCTTTGTGGATAAGGGGTCATGGTGGACACCAAGCTGAGCCATAGGCCCCAGCGGAAAAGGACACCACCAGTATTCTGGTCTGTATTAACAGGAGTCAGTAGATTGGGGATAGTGATTATGCACTTCTCGTACTACATCTGGAATACTCTATCCAGTTTTGAGTGCCCACCCCTCCAGTTAAATGTAATTCTAAATAAAAGCTATTAGTGTTTTTTATTTAGAATCACATTCTAACCAGATGTTTCTTTAGACACATCGGTGCCACTGATTATTTCTATGTATTTTCTACCTTTTACTTAACAGTCAAATATATCTTAATTTTCAAGCTGTATCCTACTTCTCAAAGATTGTTTTGAACTCAGGTCTTTTCTTTAACATATGCAATTTGCTCCAACATAGATTTCATTTACAGAGTTAATAAATATGCTTTTTAATAACTTCAGTGATTGCAATAACGGGAAGGAGAATAATAGTATGGAGCTCAAAACAAAATTTACTTCTCTGTGAGTTTATATGTACAGAAGTCTGTAGACAGAAGATCTTAGCTTGAAATTTGTTTCAAGCTGAGTGTTCGTACAGTCACAACTCTTTCAGCACTAATTGTCTGATGTAATAAGCAAAACAACACCCTCAAGTTATGTGAAAAGTTAACATGGCTGGAACATCCACTGTTCTACTGGCCCTATTCATAATTAAACAGCTAACTTTTTTAACATTGCCAGCAGTGTGAAGCTTTTCTTTTTTCTTTTTGTTTCCCCCCCTTCCCCGCAGCTGCTTGGAATGTGGATGCAAGGATTAATACCTCTGAACAGAATTCTACTTCTTTCTCTTCATTTGGATTAACTCCTGGAGTTTCTGGTATGTATGCCCTTCGAAACATTTTTCCACTCTCTTCTGCTCCACCAGGTGGAAATAGAATTTGCCAAGTATTATTAAAATGCATCTTTCTCATTGTTCTTTGAAAATAGTATTGGTAACTGGAAGCAGGTGGAAGACTCATTTTATGATAGCCTAGAAAACTTCTTTTGTTATGCTGAATGTTTTATATTTGATAATCAAAAGCTAGATCAATAAGAAGGTGATAATTCTTAGCTAGCCTTCCTGTTTGTGTGCAGAGTCTAAGTAATGGGCATAAGAAATTGCTCAGTGTTGCTATTTCTCAAATTGGAGATCTGAAGATTGCTTTCTAGGAAAGTCTGTTTACCCTGATCATCTGGGAGACTTGTTATATGATGGCTGGGTGTTTCCCCTTCAAGGAACTGAAGCATTACTTTCAAACTATGTTCCATAGGCAGGATTTGAAGTCTTGAGTCTTTTCTCTGTGTGATGGGCTGAGCTCTGGAAAGCTGAGCTCTGGGGTTTTCTTGTTTTGAAGGATGAAATTGCTGTAGAGAGCAAACCTGGCTTCGTAACGAATTTTGTGTGTTAAACTACTGACAAGTGCTGTAGTGATTTATTATGCAATAAAGGACTCATGTCAGGTTTTCTGTTCTTGCTTGCTTACTTCAGTTATCTAGCAAGTTTGGCATGTCTTGTTTTCTTTTAGGAAGCAGTTGGCCATGTGCTTTTGCACTTAGGCCCTGTTTACTTGTATTGCAGTTTACAGTCTTTGGACTGTGGAACTCAAACTCGGGCTCCTATAGTTCACAAGAGCTTTGTTCTCTGTGCACATCTGAGCCAAGATAAAAAAAGTTATAAATTAGACCTTGGCATTTATCAGACTTTCCGGAGAACCAGTTCACTTAATGAAAACTTATAGAAAAATTGTCTTAAAAGAAGAAACAAAGTCTTAATTGTACAGAGCATTTTAATAAAATATCATTTCCCAGGGAACCACTTGAATTCTAAAATTCAGTCTCTGGGCTAAAACTTGAGAAGGTTTAGTTAATAAAGTGGGACAACAGACTTATCCGAGATTCTTCGGCGATACCACCATTCTAAGTTTAGTAGAGAGAGGTGTGAAGACAGTGAAGTGTATTGGTCATCTTTGTACCTTAGCCGACAATGTTGTAACACAAATTGACCACATGAATAAATATTTACTACTTCTGACTGGCTAAAAACACATCACGTTTCCTGTCATCTGAGGTATCTTTTGCAGAGGTGCTTATAAAATAGACCCAGGTAACTATGGTCCTATTTAAACTTCATTTCAAAAGTAAGTCTCATCATAAAGTAATAATTTCTTTAAGTCTCACGATTAAGGGTTTTTTTGGTTTATTTTTTATTAAATGGTTTCTGTTTGCTGATGCTATATTTTTCTTAGAATAATAATGTTAGATGTCTAACACTCTGTTATCATGTCTGGTATTGGTCTTACTGTTTTTCATGCTGCTTTTATGTTCCTGAAACTTTTTACTTGAAATGAGAGTTGGATTCTTAGTAATGAATAAATTAATTCCTATATCTGCAATGTAATTGATGAGGTTTCTTTTTAGTACACTTTTCTTTTAAGCTTCTCCCTGTAAGAGTTCTTACTGTTACAGGTAGTAAAATTATTACCCTATAAAATTGCATTGTATTTTTCAGTTTGAAACTATTGTAGGCTTTATAGACTGCTGTTACTTATCCTTCTTATCTCTTTCCATATTCTTCTCCTACCTGAGTTTTATCTTTCTTCTTCAATTCCCTTATTTTCTGAATATATCTCATTTTCAAGAGCCTTGTAGTTTTTCTGTCCTGTGTGATCCTTAGAAGTAGATTTTTTTTCCTTGAGCCTTCTGTCTTCCTTTTCTACTTTGAATGGAATTTCTTTACCAAGAAAATTCAGGAAACTTGTTAACTTACAAGTAAAATTTTATTTATTCCCTTTCAGGATCCAACAGTGAGTCAGTTTCTCAGGCTGGTACTTCTGATTTTCAGTGGGATTTAAGTCACACTCAACCCCCAGTTGATGACGAATGGTCTGGGTTAAGTATGTTCCTCTAAAATGTTCATTAACAAAATTTTAGTTAATTGCCATTACTTTAAAGTGTGGTTACATATGTTAGCTATTTGTATTAGCCAGTGGTGGGCATCTGAAGAAAAACCTGGAATGTTTCACTTCTGTAAAGCTAATTGAGAGCTTGAAGAAAACCAGAAGTATTTTGACAAATGATAATAAAAAATGGTTAATTTTTAGGAAAAATATCTGGATATTGAAACTCAGAAATGAAAGAGCTCATGCAATTCAAGGTAGTTCTGCCTTTTGCAAGAAAACCTTGGCAATCAATTAAAACAGTCTTAGTGCAAATCTGCGAAAGACATTTAGCAGATTGTATTTGAGTCACAGTTTGCTCTTGCATGTTTGTACCTTACTGAAAACTTAATGTGACATAAGACTTTTTTATTTAGTCTGCCTTACTTTCTCATTTAGCAAACATCAGGAAGTTCTTACACATATAGAAAGCATAGGCAGGATAGAAATCACTGAAATTACTTGGAAATTGTAGTAAAATTGGTTTTTACTCACCCCTTTCCCTTCCCTGCCAATTTTAAAATATTCTTGTAGTTCTTGCTGTAGTCTCTCCCTAAACAAGAGCTGTAGTGGAATAAAGTTACAGCCATTCCTAAATATTTACTAGTGAAACTGTACCTGTGAAGAAAGCTTTCAGCCTTAAAACTGCCTTGTAATTGATAGCTTTATTTAGTCAAATCTAAAAATATTTAAGAAAAATGGTTTAGTGCCTCTCATTATGTTATTGACCTGAAAAATTGGTCAAGAAGTTGACTGTAAGAGCTGCCTTGCATGCTACCTTCGCTCTAAGAACAACTTCTTGTTTAGTGACTGCAAAAGTGGAATGGATGATGCAGTCCTTAATTTTTAATTTTTATATAATTTATCCTTTAAATCTGACATTTCTGTGTGGCAACATAAACGTGTGCCATCATAACAGAACGATAGCAAAATGGAGTAGGGACTTAGAGTCTTAGAAAAAAATAAGGTTATTAAAAATGTCAGTGTTACAGGATGACTTTTGTCTCAGTAAAATTTACACTTTCAGATATATCACTTTGTAAAAGATTCTTGCTAAGGTAAGATGGATCAGTGTTACAGTTCATCTTAAGTTTTTTCACAAACTAGGAAGGCTTAAGATAGAGAACAGCTCTTAAAGTTGTCCCTGTTCACGTAGTCTAGAAAATGTGTCTCAAAGGGGTTTAATTGCATCTAGCGAGCTGCTGCTGTGATTAGTTTGTAATCTCATTGCTCTGTAAAATAACCAGGTCTTACTCATTACCTACGAGTGTCTTACTGAAAATCTTTACATTTTTTTTTCAGAAATACTGGAAATGAGTAATTGTATCTTGATACCAAGAAGTGGTTTTATGCATAGATATAGATTTTTTTTTCATTTTTAAACTGTCAAAGAGCAGTTGTAAAATAAGGAGACATTCCTGAAAATCTTTCTAATCTTTGCAGATGGACTTTCTTCAGCTGATCCCAGCTCTGATTGGAATGCACCAGCAGAAGAGTGGGGAAACTGGGTAGATGAAGAAAAAGTTGCTTCTGTTCCTCAACCTGTAGAGATATCTGATGTTCAGAAGGTAAAAGGTGATATTTTCTCTTTAGCTCCAAGACTTTGCTCTTACCACTGCCATTTCTTAAAGAAACTTAAGGGTGATGATAAAGGTAATCTCTAATCTCTTTTACACTGATAAGAGTAGCACAATTGTGTTTAATGAGTACACAGAGCAGGAAAATGCTGAATGTTTTTAAGGAGAAAATAGAAGCCACTTAGCTCCATGTGGAATCTTACTGTCTCACCATAATATAAGAATTACTGTATCATTGCAGACTAAGAGAAGATTTAGATTTGTTTTCATAAATACTTCTTAACAATATTTGATTCTCTGTAAGAAAAACATTTCCATGCTACCAGTACATGGTGCTCTATTGTTTTTTTCATTCCTAACTCCTGTACCTGTATTACCAGAGAGCATATAAAGAATGTGGTCTTCCTAAAATGAACTGAACAGATAAGACTCTGTTCATTTATACTTTTAAATGCAATTAAATGCCTTATAGCTGTTAACATTTTGTTTAGTCTGTAGAAGGCATGTTTCCTTGTCATCTTAAATGCTAAATACCTATATTCCTGTATGTAGGCTTCAGATAATGAAAGAGAAAAAGCAGAGCCAATTCTTCAGAGTTCTACAAGTGGCAAATCCAAGAAAAAGAAGAAGAAAAAGAAGAAGCAAGGTGAAGAAGCCAACTCTCCTGCACAGGTAAATAGAACAAAATCTGGGTAGTCTGAAAGACAATTGCAAAGAATTCACAAAGTCACCTTATTTTTGTATATTAGTGTCCCCAGCAAAAATTTGGGGGAAATACATTTCCTTACAGTATTGTCTACTGCTATTTCTCAAGAGTTAAAGTAATCTTTCTCTTACTAGTATTTCCTTTAATTCAAATTATTCTATGTTAGGCTTGGGAATACAACATAGTTATGTTGGATTTATGGAAAGCGTGGAATATATGGAAAGTATTTAACCTGAATTTTTTATTTTATAACCAATCAGAATTGTGTACTATAGGGATGCTTCCAGGAGGAAGCATGGGAAGCCGCCTTCTGTTGTTGTTTGAAAGACAGCTGCCTTGGTGGACATAGCTAGCTAGGAGACCAGGAGAAATTGAAGTTTTCTCTTAGGCTGCCTTAACATACAATTCTATGAGAATATAGTGGTTTTCTGAGTACTGTTGTAGCTTGATTTACGCAAAAAATAAAGTATCAACACCATGAACTCAGTAGGTGGAGCTACTCTCTGAGTCAGATTTGAATGAGATGGGTAGTATTTGCAAACTGAGGATGACTGGAGTTTTCTGTGCTACTTAACATAATTCTTCAAAAACTATTTAAAACAGACTTGTAAAAATAGAAAAAGCAGATTGCATTTCACTTGGCAATTGAATCATATTTGAATGGATGAAAACAAGTACTTTCCTAATAGGAAAAAGCTTTTAATATCTCATGCTCAGAATACATCCTGCTTGTGCTTGTAGTGACAGCCATTCATAATTTACGTTCTTTACAAAATGTCAGATTCAACTGAGCATTTAACAAGGTGAATTGGAGAGAGGGGGAAAGCATTCTTTCAGCCATTCTTTTTGGTTTTGCTTTTCATGCACGGTTTCAGTTTGAGATTTTATTGAAACAATTTAAAAAGATCAAATTTTTATTACATAGAATTCTCTTAAAGTTGTCTGCTTTGAGGTGGATGCTTGTGTCAGTTTGCAGTGTTTCTTTTGAGGTAAATTCATACTGAGGGTAGCAGCTTTTTTTGTAATTGAAATCTATCATGTTCTGGTATCTGCAATGACTAAGTGTAATTCAAGATTTATAGGTTATGGTTAACAGATGTTCATGGAAGTCTTGCATGGATCTTGCAGTCAGGGAGTGCATACTGAAATTATTTCCTTTTACGTGGCCTGTGAGCTATCTTTTACATTGTATACGTCAAATGGGATTCTAGGGTCCATATTAACATAATCAGATTTATTTATTCCACCCACTCATCTCCAAACATTCCGTTTTTGTTGCTTTTTCTATCAGTCTATTGGTCAACAGTTTAAAGATGAGAATTTCTCTGTATTAAAATTTTTATGGAAAATTGGGGGGTGTTGCTTGATAAGAGCAGACAGAACCGCTAATACATCACAGATAAGTTATCCTTGTTACAGCAGTTTAGTAATGTAACTTGCCAGTCCTAATTAAAACTCACTTAAAATTTATATATTTGTCCTCTGAAAATTGAATATATTCATTTAAACAGCATCATCTTTCTCACTGGTTATATTTAAGGGTTCACGCTCATATTTGTCAAGGCAGTGGAAGCTACCTTCAGAGCTAGATGTAAGGCAAATATATGTTCTTTCCTGTCAAGAATCAAAACACACTTAAACTGTGGCTGTGTTTTCACAAGGTTTCTGGGGAAATAAGTGAAGGAAGAATGTTTCAAGAGGTATTTCCAGCTTAAAACCAGAGACCTGTGTTTTATTTACTGTTCACCACCACAGGATTCTTCTGGTGCTATAAAAAAATATAACTGCTCTAGTTCATCGTGTGAAATGAAAACTTTCCACTATTAGAGTGTCTAAGGAATAAAGGTTGAGACTCTCGGACAGTTTGGATATAATTTAAGTTTCTGTACTGAGAGGTTTGTTTTACAGGCATCATGGCAGACTAAACTGAATTGCAAAGATATTATTAAAGCTTAATATATGATAAAAGACTGTACAGGTCAATATGCAAAGCTTGCATTGAAAAACATTTTATTCATAACAAAGCACAGAATTGAGAGCAGTCAAGTCTCATTGTGCTATTTTTGTGAAGTTTTTGGAGTAACCTCAGTTTAATTTCACATCCTTATAATTTCAGAGGACTGAAGTGCAGTTCATTCAGAGATTGGAATTTTTGTTAGTAAATTGCATGAAGAATACTGCTTTCTGGGTTTTATGGGTATTTTTGTGTTATGTTACTCTATAAACTTTGAATGTTAGCATAGGCAAATATTAGCTCGCTGATTTTATTTTTAGATAGATTTTTTTTTCTTA
>JAOXJM010000012.1:134803998-134817299 GCA_026413425.1 Tringa solitaria
CCTCAGCCTTCTCTTCTCCAGACTAAAAAGACCCAAGTCCCTCAGCCTCTCCTCACAAGAGAGATGTTCTAGGCCCCTAAAGAACAATGTCCTTTTCATAGCCACCAACAGAGTCTTGATGCTTCTGAATTGCCAAAGAATGTAATCCATCACTATTTATTTTTCTGATAGTGTGCAGGGAAAAAAAACCTATAAATTCAGTGAAACAAAGGCGGTGATGTTGGCCTAACCAAGTTTTGCCAGAGAGCGTTTAGGATGAGGCAGCTCCCTCAGGTGCCTATTTCAAGCGATGCTCTGCAAGTAACCCCGCTGTGCCAGAATCATCTTTCATTTGACTCGAACTGGTTTTTTTCCTGCTTTTGTGTCTTAGTTACACTGGCCTTTAGCTTGGCTGGAAAGCTGGAGTCTCTCAAGTTCTTTGAAGCTTTTTCAGGTCAATCTCTTTCTCAGTGCTTGCCAGCATGGTCTGAGTAGCCGCTTCAAGACGAACCAAATCTGAGGTTGCCCGGAGACTCGTGTGCTCTTGCAGACCATCTGGCCAAGACCCTGCAGTGGGATCCTCACTCCAGCTGGCTCTCCACCACGTCTGCTCTAAGTCAAGTCTGTGGCCTGCATAGGGTAGAGTTGATATTGGTGTTACTTCAAGGATGAGACTTTCAGACTTTTTCAGTTGATTTTAACATGGGGTCCTTCCCATAGATAACCTCCTTTTTTTTTTTCTTTTCCTCGTCACAATAACTCCTGGCTGATTAGTTTTAAAAATTTTAAAACTCTTAATCGTAGTAGAGATTTAAAATATTTTTTTCCTTTTTGGTGGAATTCTTTTCTGCAGGTTCCAGTGACAGAGGTAAAAGAGCTGTCTGCTCTGAACTAATGTGATGATTGAATGTAAAAAAAAAAAAAAAAAAAAAAATTGAAAAAAAAGGAAAATTTGTCTTTTTAATAAGCAAAAGTAATGTTACTCAGATTTGACCTAAGGATTGAACAGTAGTAGTAGTAATAGTAAAATTTATTAAAGTGCTTTTCTGGAGTGGGGTCAGGATGCTCAGCACTTGGTAGAACTGAGCTGGAAAATCAATACTGTGCTATTTTATATTCATATACTCCAGAGGTGTGGTTTCAAAGTCATCCAAGTCATGCAGCTGCTGGTAACCATGGAACTTCTTTATGGTGTTTTTGAAGTGTGTCTTTTACTGCCAGTCCTTAGTAGGCAACACATGGCAGCAGATTTAGTGATTGGATTTGTAACGATTAAAATAATTTTACTACCTTGAATATAAAAAAATACTTTGTAGACTGTGACAGAGACACATAATTGAAAGATTCCAGGGTCTGGCATGTTGGTGACTAAGAGGGGCAGGTTTTACATCCCCAAGGACTGCCTTGTGTTTTGGATTTCTGTAGGTACCTGTTAGGTCCTAGTCCGACTGGTCCGGGAGGGGAACCATCATCCGAATCCTAGGCTATGGGAAACTTGAGGTTAGAAGTCATGTGGGTCACATCAGAAAATAGCAAAATAGCTTTTTGCCTGCTCACTTCCAGGCAGAACGTCTGTCGTTCAGCACAAGGTCAGCATGAAGCAGGATTGCAAGTGCTTCACTTTGCATTAATAATTCCATCACTAAAAATCTTGACTTTGTGCTAGTGTGCCGCTGGGATTCATCGCTCTGTGCTGCCAGAGAACATCATGCTGGAACGCATTTTCTTATGTAAAGACTTAATGTAATGCTAATGTCTCCCGAGAGCACCACATGCTGCCTTTCAAAAAAATGTTTTGCTTCTGCTTTGTGTTGCCACTGTATGGAGGGCATGATACAGTTTAAGGCTTTAAAGTCTTTAGACTTGATTGTTCTGAGTTTTTCTTGAGCAGTCCACATCGAAGCAGGTATTTTGACAGGTTAACTGGGGGAAGAATTCCTAACCCCAAATTGTGTTCCTTATGTGTGGCAAACCAGTTGCTCGGCCCTGCCCCAGAGTAAGTGAGTTATCAACAGGGTGTGTTCTGCCAGGGCTTTAAGGACACCTCCATCAGCCACAGTAAAAACTCTCAACAAAGGGTGCTGACTGGCTTGTAAATATTAAGGTGTCCTATGAGGCAGTTAAGTGGCTTTAAAGGTTCATATTCGTTAAACATCAAAGGAGAAGGGGGGGAAAATGTGCAGATTTGCATTTGCAGTTTTTCTTTATCGAATCAGAGGATTGTTGAGGTTGGAAAGGACCTTTAAGATCGACAAGTCCAACTGTTAACATTAGAGTCTGAAAAGAAAGTTGGATGCTGAGAAGCTGAGCAAGCAGTGTCAGGTGCTTCAGCAAGGAGGCTGCAGGACGTGTAGCAACAGCTTTGTACTCTTACATACCTACCCACTCACCCCAACTAGGCTGACTTAATTTCAGAGCACTTCCAGATTCAGAATTGGTTTAAACGTCGTCCAAATGTTCATCAGTTCACAAATTGGGAGTGCACCGATAACACGCTCAGTGTGTAGTGCAATGATGTACTCTCATAATACACCTCAGGCTGAATTCAGCGCTGGAAATCCCAAGTCGGCGCATGTTATCTGGGCTCTAGCAGGAAGGCAGCATCAACCACGCCTGGATGAGCTGCTGAGGTAGTACAAAATAGGAGGTGCTCCTCTCCAGACGTGTGTAGTTCTGATCTGCAGAGATGGGGTTTCCATATGCCATGGCAAAGCCCCTTGTATTGCAAAGGTTTGTACTCAGATGTTTGACCCTGAGTTGCAACAGAGATATGATGAGTTAGAATTGTGTGTGTCATTGCAATTAAAGCTTTTCTGTGCTTTTACCAGTCTATTACTGAATACCAATGTGAGTTGGAAGATCTCTGCAGCATTGCCTCAATCAGGATTTCCCAAGTTGCTTCAGGCTATAATCAAACATTGCATCAAAACATGCATCAAAACATTGCATCAAAACATTTGATGCAAACATGCATCAAAAGATGTGCATGCCTATAAAATGTTTTATAGTCACAATACAGTAATACACTTTATGCTTATAAACTATATAGACACCCAGCAAAAAGCAGTGTGTGAGAGAAGTGATTTTTGAAGTGATATTTACACTGCACTTGGGAATCAGTTACCAGATAATGCTATTTCAGTACAATTAATATTGGTATTTATGATGCTATTTGCTATAAATTGGAGGATTAAAAGATTAGGCTTATTATTTAAACTATCAATCTTCTGGCATGAAGGATCCTAATGGGACACTTTGGACATTTGGAGGAGCCAATGATGAAGAGAAGCCAAGAGTATCTTTGGTTTCTATAATTAGAAGAACGTTAGCAGCCTTGATCTGTCACTCTTTAGAAAAGACAATATAAAATATACAGTACGAGAGAGCTTCAGCCCCCCCCCCCCGCACACACACCTGGTACTGGTGGCTCCATCTCATTTTAATTTAATTTTTCCAGCTGCATTTCCCAATACATACAAAAGATTTATAAACTGGGAAAAATTTCATCCAATTAAACTTTCTGTGCTACCAGCACCCCAAATAAGTGTTTTCATTGCTCACGGAGTAACAACTCCGTCTGTGCTGTATCTCTGCACTTCATGAAGGACATGCCATGGACCTGTAATATAGACAGTGTGTATGAAAGGTGTGACATTGCATGTACAGGACTTGCATTTGGGTTCTGCATGGGCTGCAGAAAAAGGCAAATATTGGCTAACTGTGTGTGAATCCCTATCACGTGCTCAGCAAGTCAACCATCAAGGGGATTCAGGACGGAACACTGAAGGGGGCAAACCCAGCTGGCATTTTCATGGTATAAAGCCCCCAGCTACTGTGGCATGTTCTTCAGGCTGGGCTGGCAAGCTATTGATCTCCATTGGTGACTCCATATTAAGCAGTAGATGGCTAAATTGGTAGTGACGTTAAGAGAAAGTCAAGGGTTTTTCTTAGCACAGAGGAAAAAGAACATAGGTGAGGCTGGAAGCTTCTGTAAAGCTCTGTGGCAAACCTCTGCCTGTGGTGAACACTGGTGAGAAGAACAGGATGTCATCTCCTGGAGTTCATTCAGGAGTCCAGCAAACTTGGAAGTGAGCAGGTGTTATGTCCCAGACCAGCTTCAGGCTCAGAAAAAGAGGAATAACTCCATAGATAATCAAAGTAATGGTGGCAATGCTGTTCAGTTGCTTTGAAGTTGTAGATAACTCAAAGTTCAGGTTTTTGTCGCTTAACATGCTAAAGCACAACATGGAAGAGGGGAAAATCTAAGCAGGCTCACAGGTAAAGTGGTGAGTTACTGCTTGAAACCTGACTAGCATCCAAAAAGACAAAGCTGGGAAATGTTTGCTGTGTAACTTACAGGCAGTAATAAATTACACTTATGGAAGATGTGTTGTTTTAATTCCTCTTGACTGTACTTAAAAATCAGTGTTGGTTCTCAATAGGATGGAAGGAAATGATTTATCACTCGACTGAAATTGTTAATTAAAGTCAAAATGATCACGGCTTCTACTAGAAGTAATTAAAAAGAATCCAAACAAATTTGCAAACAGAACATGCTTGATGAGCAAAACTGGGAGGAATATCTACATTCTTCTACATTAAAAACAAAAAAACATTTTTTTTTTTAAAAAGGGGGAGGAAAACCCATAATCGTATAATGAAAAAGGGAATAAAATCTGGCAACGTTCCCAGTGTTGAGCCATACTCAAATGATTCCATAAATTAAACATTAACTAATCTAACTAATGGAACTAAAAGGAAGTAAATACTATTTGATGTATATTAGCTTTTCTTAGAAGGTCTGCCTCTCCTATCAATCAAAGTCCTGTGACCTCTTTGACCGCAAATTCAACTCAGCATTAAAAGCTGTCACTGAGATTTCCTTTGCCCAAGCAATCTGGCAGGCAGTAAGACACTGCTGGCAACACAACCACCTCTTTATCCACCAGCTCCATCTCCTCCTCGTATGCTGTATTTCATGTTCTATAATTGGCTACAGTCTATGGATAAATTGTACCCATCTGTACCAGTCGGTTTAATAGTGGGTTCAGTGTGAGTATTCAGGCCAAAAGACCAAAAAACCTCCAAGCGTCAGCTTCCACCAGGTCACTGTAGTAAAAGGTCAAGCGTAAATCCTGGGATGTTTGAATCTGAGTAGTGAAGAGGAAGGGGGGGTACGTTACACGTACTGTGTCCATTAATTAAATAAATACTGTCATGTCTGATGGCTGCAGTTTTAAAGGCTTTTACAAAACTAGCTAGACCTCCACATACTAGTAAGAGAAGCAATAAACGTACTCAAAGGACTGGAAGCAGTGTCTGATGGGTAGAGGTTTAATTTATCAAAAAGGCTTGGAGAAGACTTCATTGTAGAGTAGAAGTTACTAGGATACGAGGTGCTAAAGGGCTCATTAGCCTGATGGAGGAAGAGATGATGAGTTTGAGTTGGATACCAGACACCTGTGCTTACCGATTTTGTTGATAATGGTTAGAAGCAAACTACTGAGATTAACTCCACTTCCCAGTGTCTTCAGGCACCCTGAGCCAGCAGAGGGGAAAAGCCAAAGCTCTTACACCCCCCCGAGGCACAGGGTTCACTACCTCTGTTTAGCTGGGAGAACTAAAGCTGTTACAGAAATTCATGGACTTACCCCAGGTAAAAAAAGAGAGAATGGATCTTTTTTATTTCTTGTGAAGGCATGTTAGTGGTATAGAAATGCTGCAGGGTAGAAAGTTTCAAAGAATAAACATGCTTTTAACACATCATACTTTGGTTTAGATGTACTTTTCAGACTCTGTTTGACTTCACATGCTTTACTTTAATGTATTCATCTTGTGAGCATCTTTACTAACACCAGTTAATAAGAGTATAGCAAATATGTTATCTTCAGTCAAACTTGCATTAGCGCTTTTAAAATTTCCACTGAACTTGCAAATTATTTTTGTTTAATTGTCTCTCCAGTGAGAATAATTTTGGGGTTAGTAATGCTCAAAATTAGCAAACTTGTTGTGTCTTTATTCTTCTTTTAATTGATATCTAGGTCAGGCAACCTGCTTCTGAAACAAGATAGGTTTTGTGTACCACCATGGCAAGGGTCGCTTATGCTGGATGAATTTCTTTGGTCTATACTTTGTGTTTGGACGTTTAAGAGGGAGGAAACGTGTATGTGTCTACCCATGATGAACACCAGAGCTAGACTGAGCTGAGACACTCCAAATTTTCAGACCCTCTTGTGTCTTCTGGTTTGGCAGCATAGGCAGCAGCTACACTTGTGGTAGTTCCTGTCTAACCCCAATGGAGAAAACCTCTGTTACGAGCCACAGCCAGGGCTCCTGGTGGTTACTGACTGGAAGACCTGCTGTCTACAGACACTCTTGTATGGTGGTTAGCTGGCTAATTAGTAACCCTCAGTTTTGTTTTAAATAGTTGCTTCAGGGGAAGTCCTTGTGTATTCCTTTTCCTGGTACCCCTGTGTGCTTTTATTAGAAACTGCCCAGAGAGCTGGGCGGGTGACCCACACGAGGCTGAGGAAAACGCATAAGAAGGAAGGAATGGCCAAAGGAGTCAGTTTTGCACCAACCCCAAATCTCTGATGCTGCTGTGAAAACCCAGGAGATCAGTGTGCTGTGCTGCCATGGGGTGTGCGGGGCTCGCTGTGTGCTCCCGGTGTGGCTCTGGAGAGGATGAGGTCCCTCAGTAACATGGGAGAGTTGGGCTGATGGCCAGCTTAACGGTCAGTGGCTCAAAAGAGAAGAGCTTGAGAGAGTCCAGGCCCTACACCTCTTCCAAATACTGCCCTGCAAAAGGGAAGGGGGTTTTGGAGTCTGCTGATGGAGAAATGTGGAGCAATGACCCAACTCTGCCAATCCCACAAACGAGATGCCCCAGTGTGGAGGCTAGGAAGGAGTTGCAGTTGTTTTGACTGCCGGAGGTCCCCTTGCAGGTGGGAGACCCTGAAATCATGGTGAACATTAGTGCACGACCCAAAAGCCCCAACAGCTAGACTTGGTTACAAACATTCCTGGGCTATCGCTTGATGAGCCTAGTGGGGCATACTGTTGGTCAAGGTGGGATCTATACATATCAGACTGGGGGAGCATGCAGGTGGAGCAACACCATTAGCAGCACGGCCAAGAATAATACAGAAAATCCCTTAGTGTGGCTGACCTTGAAAAAAGTGTCAAGAAAGGCTGAAAACTGTCCATGCTCTCACCTTATAGATCTGGGACTTGGGGATCTTCCAGGAAGACATGGGAGAGGCCATGGCAGAGTGGGGTGGAATGTCCTTCAGAAGTCTGGCACCATGAGCCGAAGACTTGCACAGGGAAAAGGTGAGAACTCAGCTAACGCTGTTGGAGGAATTAGAGCAAAAGATCAAATCCCTCTGATGCATAATATTACTCCCCAAAGAAGGAAATGCTCGTACTACATCAAGTGAACACTGCTTACTGCTCTCTTCTGGTCTGGATGAAGCCCTACTGCTGTAGGATTCATAAACCTCTTGGTACTTTCAGGAGTGGTTCTATTTGTTGCTTAAACCATATGAATCATCTGCTTGTTTTCTAAAATACAGCAAATTACTTAGCCATTATATTCTTTGTTTGTGTTTTGCAGGGGCAGGAGGTGAAGCTTGTAGTAGACACTTGTTCAGTCTGTTAGGGTGTTAACCCCTGTAGCCTGGTCAGCAAGGAGGAAGGATGGACTCCTGTGTTCAGTCTGTAATAGCACTGACCCCATCATCTAGTTCTAGGGGTGGAAAGTATTGGGCGTAAATTGGAGGGTTTTGGTAGCTGGAGGCTGCAGGGCTGCCCTGTGTGGGAGGACACCATGCCCCATGCTGGTCACGGCCAGTGCTAGATGGCTCTAATTCCAGTGTCAGTATCTTCCACAGGGCAAAACTTCAGTGAGGGGACCCCGTGGCAATCCTGTGCAAATGTGCTTAAGAGAACAGTAGGGGAAGGGAGAGGAGAAAAGGAAGAGACAAGTGGAAGGAGATATTTTTAAGGACATAATGGGACACGTACTTTTGGAAGGTGGCACTCTGCTGGAGCAGCTACGCCTCTGAGGAGACTGCAGCCCATGGATAGCACACTATATCTGACACAGAAGGAAGACTTCCAGTACATGTTAACAAAATGCAAATCTGATGCCAGGCAAATAATTAGATAATTGCATACCCTATTTTTGAGGTTTCTAGTGAATGTAGCCCAGATGGTTTCTTCTCATTCAAAATGTTAAAATGCATGAATGGGAAGGCCAGAAGGAAAAAGAGCGAGCTGGACCTCGGTGTACTCCAGATCTCACCAGCCTTCCTGCGAGTCCTATATCTTCACGGCAAAACTGAGAGGCTTTCAAGTCAGAAAAGGGGAAAAGGAAGGAGACAGTAAGTGAGCTTTTTCCTGGAAAACATTTGATCTCTTGGCTTTTCTGATTTACGAGGGGTACATTTTTTAAAATCAGCAACTTTAAAACAGAATCATGAAGCTGTGGCCCAAGGGAGCTAGAGTTGCAAATGCAGTTTACCATCATGAGATAAAATGTGTAAGTGTATCTGTCATCTAAGAGATTAGAATCGCTATCTTCTACAGGGTAAATCATGTCAAAATATCCCAGAAGTGAGCTAAAAAGGTGCAGACATTTCTCCCAACATTTTTTAAAAGGTCAAAAGAAAACTTAAAAAGAAAGGGAAAAAAAAAACCAACAAAAAACAAAAAGAAAATATGTTGTTTGGTACTGAAACATGAGAATATGACTAGTTCTGTGGAAGCGGTTGCACACCAAGCTGCGTCATTGCGATGGCTCTCTTATAGGCTTCTCAGGTGTATCCTGAGTTTTACCAAGCTGGAGAGAAATACTATTCTCACTCTGAACTTTATTACACAAACCAGAAGAATTAATGACCACTTGAACCCATTTTGAATTGTGGCAGCAAGTCCTATTTTATTGCGTGTTGGCCAGCCTTTGTGGCAGGGAGATAGTGTTAGACATTTATTGGAGAGTTGGTTTTGGTTTTTTTTTCAGAAAGCACAGGTGTTTTTTAATCTTTGTTGCATTAAATATTTCTGTAGCCCTGAATACTTGAATCTTTCACAGCCGTCCTGAAACACGGGCACTGAAGCAAGCTGAACAACAATGTCGACTCTTAAAATGACTCTTTAATAGAATCACAGTCAGTTTCCCAATGTTGTTACCACCCAGTGCCCAAGGACAATACCCAGACCTTGGTTTCTGGACAATGTTTAACCCTTTTCTTATCTTGTCTTAACCTGGCCAAATACAAAACAATTAACAACTTCTTTGCTCGCTCTGGAGCACATGGTTAATCCTACAAGCAGAAGATGTGGTTCCCTCAAGCTGCCCTTTTGTGTATGTGTTATAAGCAACACTGGGCAACTGTGTAATTGAGTTATTCAAGGCTAATTGACCTATGCTCCTCCATCTCTGTGGACCCTTAGTACAGGCAGAAGGTGGGAATGACGGGCAGCTTCCAAGCCAGCTGTCCTCTTCAAGCAATCTTGTTCAGATAAGTATTAAAAAGGTTGGGAAGAGGAGTTTCAGTAACCCATTTTAGTGTACGCTAGAAAGCACAAGAAAATGCCAAATGGATCAGAGCATCCTCTGGCAGGAGGGAGAAGTTGTCCCCTGATGAGAGAAGATCCTGGGGGACAGAAGGGGGAGTACAGAGCAGAAGCAGGACATGGAATTTACTGGAATTTTTTAAACAGCTTGCAGAACAGAGAATTGGCAATGAATCGAAGTTGGGCTGGGTCCTTCCCCAGGGGGCTAGCAGAGCTCTCAGGGTGTGCTGTGGGGAACGGGTGGGTGTATGAAAGGGGTTCAACCATTTCCAGCTCCGCTGTGGTGAGACGGGCAGGTGGGAGCCGGGAGCCTGCGTTTCTCTTCTGGATACATCCTACCTTCTACACACCGACCTGTGTCAGGCTTTGACCCCGTGCTGTCTTTAAATTCAGAATCAAATGTTTATTTGGAAAATAGTCTTACCATATTACGGATCCCACTGGAAAGATTATGGTTTTTTTCAGCACAACCAAAGGGAGTGCTTCTGAGTAGGCTGTTTGTTCACTGGAGTTTGGCAAGGCGGTGATGCTGGTCTGTTCGGAGCAAGGCGGCGGTACTGGTCCTCTTCAAGTCTGATGTATAAAGATGATAATCCACGGTGTCTCTTTTACCTCTAGGAGCTTTGGCAAAACCCAGGTGTCTTCCAGTTCAGAAGCTGTCACTGGTGCATCTTAGACAGTCCTCCACTGTTCTGGTTGCTTTCGGGTGTAAGATGAAATATGACATACCCATGTCTTTAAGTGTTTGTTTTATAAAGCAAAGTGAATGGCACAGAGGCTTGAACTACGGAGGCTGTGGCTATGGGTCTGTAGCTGGGGGAATACTCAGGCTCTGAAACCACTTCATTTCTGTTGAATTTTTCACTGGGTGCACACTTGACAGAGTACTTCTAAGGCCTTTAAAGGTGCGTGTAACAGTCTCAGTAAGTGGATTTCCTTCTGCTAAGCGGTGGCTGCCAAAGGCCATTTGGCATCACTGCCAGTGGAGGGGCACGCAGCACTGGAGATGTCAGGTCTGGAAGGAGAAGACCGACACGGTCCCAGCAACTGCGACCCACAGAAACTGCCGCCTGGTGCTGATGCCCTGCCAGCCAACCCTCCTTCCAAAGAGCTCGCTCGGAGGCTGAAGCGGGAAAGGAAGTTCTCTTCTGGATGAGGTTTTGCAGAGAAAGCTGCACGCTTGACTTGCAGCAGCCCAAGTGTCTTCTCAGAATCCGTTTGCCAGCCAGAAAAATGGATTGCTGTGCTCTGGAGCCCCGTGAACCTCCTGCATGTAATTTGTGTTGTGACCACCCCCAGTTTTACTGCCCCTTGCTTCTTTTTGTTTTAATTCTCTTTTGGGCTAGGTCTTTGCCTCCGCAGCTGGCAGCAAGGGGGTGAGCGGGGGTCAGTGGTCGGGTCTCCCCAGAGCCAGTGGGGCTCCATGCAAACGCACAGCAGCGCTTGTGCACGGTCAGCTGCTGAGGAGAGCTGGAGACTATAAATGCTGCAAGGCAGGGACTAGGTCTTCCATCTGCAGAGTACACAGTATGCCACAGAAATAAAAATAGAAAGGAGCAGATTGGACTTTATCGTTTCTATAAACTCTGCCCGTGATTTATACTTCTCTGGACTTCTAGAGTTGGTTATAAATCAGGAGTGTGATACAAAGCCTGATGCTTCCTGATCTTTCCCATCAGGCTTTTTGAATGGAAATTAATAATTATACAGGAAACTACTCTGAAGTAATTAGTGTTCACCTTCCCATTCTTCCTTCCTTTTTCTTCTGAGGATATCCAGATTAAAGCCATTGATGGGAAACCGTAAGCAAGAGAAGACATGCAGTTAATTTCTCCTTAGGGAGATGAGAGCTGTGCTGGGGGATGTTACACATGGCTGCTGCCACCAGTAGCTCCTGGGGGCCTGGGGTTCCTTCTGCCCAGCTGCCGGAGCCCAGCGTGTTGTGCCCATCCCAGGCTGATGGATGGGGCTGCTGCTTTCCCATCTGCAGGCACAGGACACCAACAGGGATGGATGGCTTCGCAGATGGGCAGAGACAAAGGGCTGCCTTCAGTTGTGCCTCCTACACGTAGGACTCGCAGAAGACCTAAGTACAGACCAGCGTGGTCCAGCTTGACGTTTGCAAGCAAATAACACACACTCCTACGCTGTTTGGGGCAGATACAGACTCTCACCCCCCAGCAGCCAGCCCCAGGCACACAGACCCACGGTCCCACTTCAGCCGCCGGCGCCGAGCCCCTCGCTCATGCTGGTCCCCCCAGTAGCTGGCACTTACTCCTTGCAGCCCCCACCCCCGCTGTGTGCAGAGTGATGGCACACAGAGAGAGAGTTAGAAAAGGATTTAAGAAGAAAGGGTGATCAGGCACAGGGCTGAGTCCGGTAAGTGTACTTTACACACAACTGACCCCTTTTATATCCCTTTCTATCTGATCCCTGCTTTGCTCCTTCCCAGTCCCCTTCCCCTAAATATTCCTTCCTAAATTTTGCAGAGTCCCACAGTCCCCCCTTGGATATCCCAGATCCTCATGTTCCCCTTGTTTGCCCCTTCTTATCAGTTACAAAGTCCAGGTGACCCTCTCCAAAGCAGCTCAATCAGTAACTGGAGACTTTTGGCTTTTGGCATTGTCTCCAGTGTCCCTTGCCCCAAGGTTGGTGTCCTTGTTTTTTATTTCCCCCTTATCACCTTTCCTTTGAAAAGATCAGGTCCTTGGTCAGATAACCTTAATGAAGCAGATGCTCTTACTACCTTCCCCATACCCTTACAAGCCATACATACAAGGTTTAGTCCTTCTATCTCCGTCTGTCAAAGTTAACAGTAAGATAGTCCAGACCACGTTGTTTGGGATTTTCCTTTGTTTTCTGGAATATTTGCTTGGTCAATATGGATGTTTCACTTTACTAAAATTTTAGTGTCATTTTTGAATATGAATCTTGAAAATACAATATTTGGCTTATGCATATAATCTAGTCAAAATTATAAGTTCGGTGTCAAGTGGCTTTTCTCTTTATGCACCAAAAAAACCCACATCCAAACCCCAAAACCCTGGAAGTTTTATAAGGACAAACTAAGAAGAGAGGTTATGTAAAGGTCCTACTTAAAGTATTTTTAATTTAATTTACTTTAGTGGATTTACAAGTAGGGAAAAGGCATAGCTAGCAATGTTTCTCCTTGCCAAGTTAGCTTTTATCTTGGAGTTCCTGCTCTTTGCAGATGTATATATGAAATAAAGAAGAGCCCCAAAGCAACCATATAGGGAAACATACTTTTCTATGTTATAGTTTGATGATAAATTGTGGGATTTGGTAGGAAGCCAAGATAGATGTCAGTAAATAAATTATTCTGAGGGTCAGGCTATGCATACAGACCTCCTGGTAGAATTTTCTCTGTTATTTCCTGTAGAAAATGATAAAAATCTCAAATAATAAACTACTAAAAAGGCAGCTGCTTGGTAGGAAGTTTAGCTTCTACCCGCATCAGTGCTTGAATACTCAGCATTGGGTCCTTCCTCCTAATGCTGCTTCCCCCACCACCATCAGGGCGTTAACACCAGGTAGTGACGATGGGGTTAACATCAACCTGTGCATCAGTTTTGGGAGGTGATTCCAGCCTCCTTAACAGCAGTGACTTTGTGAGGGGATTAGGAGGACACTGTGAAGGAAAATAAATCATGGAATCACGGAATTGTTACAGTTGGAAGGGACCTTCTAGAGATCATCCAGTCCAACTCCCCTGCCAAAGCAGG
>JAOXJM010000012.1:134828224-134838861 GCA_026413425.1 Tringa solitaria
TTCGTTGCCCTTCTCTGGACCTGCTCCAGCACCTCAATGTCTTTCTTGTGGTAGATCTGTAAAGAAACTTGGGCACACAGGGAGGACACCTCATTCCTTCTCACGTTTGCCTGCTCTCCACAGCAGACAGCTGTAAAACCTTTATTGTTAAAATTGCCTCCTTGTTTTTCCCATATTCAGAATTCAGGAAGAAAAAAATACACTTTGCCTAACATGGAGACAGAGAAAACAGATAGAAAAATCTGCCTCTATGGGGCATTAGATCATAAACTCATCATCAATGCAAACAAAAGAATTTTGGGAAAAGTGCCCCAGATAGTGCAAATCTAGCCTGAATTATTGAGTTAAACTTGAATTTTTTTTCCCCTTTTATAGGGTTCTTTTGTCCTGTTAATGGGCACAAGTGTTCTTGCCTTTATTAATGGCTTCTATGCTAAGAAAAAAAAAAGCCAGAGAAGTGCAAAGAACTTGCCAAGTGGGAAGGCAAATGTAGATGGAGAGAATTGAGGTTGTTGACTTGCCTTAAGTATGTATTTTTGGCACATTGTTACTTTTTCTAACAGTAATACTGACTTCAAATATCCAAGTATTCTAAAATATTTACAGAATTTCTCCTGTTAGTTTAGTTTCAAGAAGCAAAATATTTTAAGATTGGGATTTTCTTTCTATAGGGAATGAATACCTCCAGTCATAAATTTACCCTGAGATTTTTGAAGGGGGATGGAGGGTATAGGGTTTTGCTTGAGAGTTTCTTCAGTTTAATTAAAAACATTTAGGATGTTTAGGATGTAGTAAAATTAATGTTACTGGTGATTTGTGTCAATAATATCTCTGTAGAGGGCAACAAACTAAAGCCTGCAAGTTTTGTGGATTTTTTAAAACATGCTAGAATTGCGTGTGCCGGTTCAAAACCTGGCCAAGGGTTAGGAGCCTCGGTCAGCAACACCTTGAGATGGCTCTATGTCCAAAGTCTTCAGAGAAATCTGCTGTTATTTGCTGCTCAGTCACAACCGTTTTTGTTCAGAAACGTCATCTCCTCCTTTATCTTGTAGCTCATACTTTGTCAGATACAGGACTATAGAGTAAACTACAGTGATGTAGTAACTAGCTGACTATATCAACCCCAGTATTACAGTTCACTAATATAGATGACAGAAAGTTGGGGGGTTAACACAGAATGACTGTTTTCATTAAATCTATTTTTTTCATTATTTTCTATATCATAAGAACAAAATTTATCTTTGCAGCTTTCTGTTTTTCTCCCCTTATGGAAAATGATGGGGGATTTATACCCAGGTGGTTACTGGGATGTTCACTGTCATTAAACCAGCTCTCTGGAACTGTAAAGGGCCCCCGACAGGGAGTGCAGGCAGCAACTTAGTGCTCCACCAACACAGAGATTTAAGGAACGTGCTTAAGTGGATCTCTCTTGAGTTCAGTGAGGCTGAAAACAAACCCAGAATTAACGGTGTGTGTACGTCTTTCACCACAGACAGCACCCAGACTGTTACATGCATGGATTCAGTTATAAATTGAACTCTCAATATAAGGATCTCTCTTCACTGCATTAGGAAATCTTGGGAGAACTGTCAAAGAATATTTGTAGAGGGGACCCCGTGGACCTCAATAGAAACATTGGTGTATTTTTAATGCAGTTTATCGAGTTAAAGTAAGCTTAATGTTTCCTCTTCTAAGCTCCTTTATCAGAGCAATTTTATTTCAACACTTGACTGTAAGCTGGAGGAAGGCAGGGACAACTTAAGCCATTCTAACTCCTGAAAATTCTCTTAGTATTAATGGACATCTATGTAAGTGGCTGGCCTGAGCATTTCTCTGTCTGCTTGAGTTAGGAATCAGTAAAAGATCTGTGTTAATGGCATGCTCTTAGGAGCTACTGGAACTAATTTGATTTTAGACAAGCTGGGACAGACACCATGGAGCTGCACTTCTGTGAAAGGTCTGAAATTATAGTGGTACTCATTTTCTCATCACCTGTTGATGCAGCGGTTCCTGACACCTTCCCTCCCTTCCAGTTTATCTCCACGGGCAGTTCACTGCTCATCTCTGGAAAAAACAGTGTGGAAAAGGAGGCAGCTCGCTCCTTGGTGGCAGAGGTCTGAAATCTTAGTCCGTTGTGTGGTTTCTAAACGCTGGATGCTGTCTGTGGGAGACGGGAGGTTGCTTCCTTGCATCCTGAACGCTGCCCGTTCCCTCTAGCAGAGCTGCCTCACATGGCACATAAGCTGCTGGTTCTTTATCGTGGCACAGATGGAAGCGGCAGCAGCGGCTCCCAGTCTCAGCACGTCCTGCCTTTCTCCCTCACGCCCGCACACACCTTCTCTCACACGGTGGCTGCTGTTTAAAATATCTTCTACTCCAATCTGAAATTGTGTTTTGTAAGCCCAGAGCAGGAAATCCAACTAATGCTCCAATATTTGGACCAGCTATTTCCTCTGTAATATTTCCCGTTTCCCCCTTTTCATCATACGTTTCATTAGCTCTAAAAAGCGGGGCTATTTTCCTGCTCTACATTGATTGAGAAGGTGGATGTGTTCCATCTGGTTGTCAGAGAAGCAAGATTTGGGGATTTAAAAAAATTATTATTTTATTTCTGTATCAGTATAAGAGAATAGTTGGGCATTTCTAGGGCTTTCGGTGGGATCTTTGTCCAGTGTCTTGTTAGGACACTCTGGGCAGCATCCTGCAGGGTCTGAGGCCAGGTGCAGAACTGGGGGCTGATAATGGGAGTCCATTAACAGCCCCCAACACGGCAGGTGATGAACCAGGTCCAAGGGCCATTCAGGGGCCTCAACCAGGAGCAAAAGGGGATGAGACCAGGGACACAACTGGAGAGAAGCTACAACACGCAGTCAAGGGGTCCATCCGGGAAGTGTGACTGGAGACGGGCACTCCTCTGGTGCCACTGGGGCAGGGACTGATGACCCAGGCCGAGCTGAAATTGGGTCCTGGGCAGGGTGTGGAGAGGCCCAAGGTGGGACTGGGCAGGGCCAGCAAGGCCTGTTAGTGCCCCTGGGGCACTGGGGTAGCAGCAGGACCCAGTGGTCACAGTTCTGACTTCATAGCACAAAATCTTGCATTCTACTCTTATCACTGAACACCACCTTGCTGCGTGTTCAAGATCATGTTTCTGTTTCTCCATCCATAAAAGGAGGATGACATGTCTCATTGGGAAGGTACAGGGATTAGTTCCCTACTGAAATTTTGCATAACGGTTATGCTTCCTAAGCGTTGTTAATTAGTCGTTACATTATTTGTTGCTGAAGCAACGTAAAACATCTTGAAGCAAATTTTGGCCCTATTGAGAGAGCAGAAGAATCTCCTTTGCTTTTCCTAGAACAGAGATTTCAACTCTCATACCAACTGGTTATATCAACAGGGAGTCACTTTATGCTCTTGTCCTTGATTATGTGTCCTTGGAAGATGCTACATCAGTAAGTTTTTAGGCACATTAAATTTATGCATTAAAGGATTTTTCGAAGTTCAACGGTCACATCACTTTCAAAACAAAAGAAAGAAAAACCCTAACAAATGCAATACGTCCACCTGTGCACACATTTCCTCCTGGAGAAAGAGGATAAGCAAATAAACACATGGTGTATTTCACGTGCACTGCTGACAGCACAGTTGGAAGGTGCTCAGAGATCGTTATGAGGATCTCAAGAGAACAACCAGATAGAACAGAAAAGTGGTGCCTAAAGAGCATTAGAGATTCCTACTGACCGCAGCAGACTTTAGATCAGGCAAACACAATCTGTGTCTTATACGGAGACTTAAAGGCAATGCTGACAAACGTAATCTGAATCTGGACATATCCACATGGAGAAAAGTAGAGTGCCTAGGTCAATATTTTATGAATCTTCCCGACTATATCTGTACAAAAGCTCAAACTTGTATGCCTTTAAAATAGCAACACGGTATACATTTATAGTTTCTGATTGCTTGGTTATTTTGAGTAGTCCTCTTAAGTAACATGTTTATTACTGGCACATGTCCTTTACCTTCCTCAAAGGAGTATAAAGCAAGAACTGGAGTGCAGTATAAAGTTACGTATCATGTTAAAAATTAGTATGATTTATATAATGTAACTTTGAATCTTGACAGTCATCTGATCTGTCTTCAAACCAAGACCATCTACAACTACAGCATTGCCAACACAAAGCCATTTAACTGTTCTATGAAAAATGCAGTAATGAAGATCTCTAACCCCCTCCAGACAATCGCTTCTGCTGTCTGATTGTTCTTATTGTTCAGCTAGCTGCCTAACCTAAATTTCCTTTTGCTGTAATTTAAATCTGTGACTTTACTCATCTCCCAGCAGATCTGGAGAAAAGTCTATTGCCTCCTTTTCCTTGCTATTCTGCACATGAAAGACTGAGAACATCCCTCTCCACCTTCTCCTCGTTTAGCAGCTGCATTTTTTTCCCTGTCCGTCCCACTTTCCAGTCTGATCACCCTCCGTTCTGCTGCAGGGTCTTCCTCAGGGTTTTCCTCAGCACATTTTAAAAGGACTTTGACCTTTCTGCAGAGGCCCTGGGGAGGGCAAGTGGGAGGATGACTTGGACGTCTAATACTCAGGTTTCAGCAGAACTGGCCACCACCATATAGCCACAAAGATGAGCTCATGGGGTGGCACCAAGTCACATTCAGTTTATTCACTGTCATACCCAGACTCCTTTCTGAAGAACCATTACCTACCAGTTATTTCTACTCTTGTTCTATGGTTTGTCACAAATGTGATGCTCTATGCTTGTTGGTACTGAATTGTGTTCTATTGTCTGAATTCTGCCGTAATTGGTGAAAACCTTTTTAATCTTATCTCTTAAAGTGCTTACAGCTGGGCATTGCCTGAAAATTAAAGAAAGGTACAAGTCAAAAGTGACTTGAAATACCAAATCTTTCAATGATACTAGAAATCCCTAATCAATGTATCTTCTGCCCTGGCTGTGAATCCCTGACAACGATTCTTTCATTTCAACTATCCAGCTGACTGTGCACTCACCTTCCTGTGCTTTCAACCAAACCCAATTTGCCTAGCTCATTTATGAGAATCTCATAATGTCAAAAGGCTTACTAAGATGCAAAGGCATGACATCTACTGCTTCTTCCCTGTCCACGAGGCCACTTCACCTGTCAGAGAAGGAAAATAAGATGAATTAATTATGGTTTGTCCTTGACAAGCCAATAGTGATTGTTGGTTGTGATTATACAAATTTGAAGTGCTAATGGGGAGATTGCTTGATTGTCTGTTCTGAGGTTTATTTTGTTCTCAAACCTCACAATCTGGCTAGAAATTCTTTACATGCCCTTCCTGCTTTGGAAAGGCAAAAACTGTGCTTGCTCTTTCCCCATCCTGTGAACTCAGCCTATTCTCAACAGTTTTTCAAAGATCATTGCTAACAGATCTGATACCAGCTAACTTAATGGAATTTGCCTGTCAAATTGCATTTATCTTACCAAAGAAATTCTCTAGTCTGTTAGGTCTTATAATAGCCTGTGTTTCTACACCTTTTTCTTGCTGTTAGTAACTTGTGATCAGATTAGGATGCCTTTGAAGTGAGAACGAAAGCAATAAAAATCCTTCTTTCCCAATGTACTCTATTATCAGCTTCCTTCTTTCCATTTTCCTGTTCATCCGTTATCTTCCTCATTTGGTAGAATAATCTTTTAGCCAGGCTGCATTATTTCATGCTGAGCAATCTTCTTGTCTGCAATTAGCCCCCTTCACTTCAGAGCGATATGAGCATTTGATTCAGAGTTGTTTTAAAATACAGCTCTTGGCTACCTCTGCATTCCTCTCATACTTGAAATGTGCTTCTACTGAAGCACTTATACTATATTCTTGCAGTCAGTTCACTTATTGCATTTCATGGCCAAGACCTCAGTGTATGTGAATGTCTCTCTGTGCCATATGACACAGGAATGTGCGCATCAGACGTTGGGCTCACACTGCCACCCACTCCTGCCCCAGCCAAGGCCTCCTCATTTAGCAGCTCATGTGAATCAGCTCATCACTCACAGCCTCTTAAAATTCAGCCTCTTCCAGCAAATCAGCCCCTCTTTGATCATCTAGTGATTTCACAGGGGCTGTCCCCAATTCCAGCTCAGCCATGATAATAAAGCTTGATAATAAAGATTTGTAGTAATCTCAAAATGGTTTGGTTTAATTGATTTTAGTTTTTGCAACAGAACAAACTAAAGTGGATATACTAATGTGTTTTACAATCTGAAACAGCAGCAGTAACTTTTCTGAAGGTGGGGGAGAGAGTCGGAACAAAAAGGGGTAATCCACATGTTGTTTCGTTTTCCCGTTTTCACAAATCCAGAGAAACTAATTGCAGTGTTTGTTAAATGCTACTTTTATACAGTTGGAAAACAAACTCTGCCATGGTTGGCATGGACCATGATGGGTATATGGTGCCCAGAGGTTTTTCAAGGTTACTTTCACAGCCTGACCCTTTTCCCTTTTTCTTCTCTGCAGATTATTAATTCGGTGGTATTGTTGATTCTGCTGAGCGCCCTCACTGATCCTGACCAGTACCACCTAACCAGTGCTGAATTAGGGGGTGAATTTGAATTCATGGATGATGCCAGTAAGTACAAACTGCCTAAATACTAGCACTCATCGCTCCAGCGTTTATGTAACTCTCCTGTCATTTCAATAATTACTGTCATTTCAATAATTTTAATTATTGCTTCACCTTGGTATCTTACAGATGCATTTTTATTAGTTATATATATTAATAATATTAGTAATGTATACTAGTAATCTTTTTATTAGTAAACCATCTGCTCTGCTGTGTCCTGGCTTGGCAGGGACAGAGCCAGCCTTTGACATGGAGATGTTATCCCTGAGCATGACGCTGAAAGCCCCAGGGGGATTTTGCAAGACACAGGGAGATATGGAGTCTCTGCACCTCCCAGCACCACGTCCCGAAGTGCCTGCACGTGCACAAGAACCCATAATGCTATTTATGTAACTGTCTGAATGTGTTCATTCACGTTGTACATATTTACACATCCCCTCCACGTGTTTCTGGCATGACTTGCACAAACGTGTTGAGATAGACGCAAATATAAATATTAGCTGTGTAGTCGTAGGGGTATTAGGGATAACACAGGGCCGCTTCATTCTCTCACCAAAGGACATCACAGAAAATCTTCAATACCATTTCAGGGAGGGGTGAACCGTGTCTCCTGCAAAAACCTCCTGTCCTTTGCAAACGTTTCTTTCTTCCATGACTGTTTCAAATCATTTGGTGATGTTTGGTTTGTTGATTTGCTTTAACCATTTAATTCATATCTATGAAAGTTTTCCCTCAATGTGATTTTGATAAAAATGTCTGTTTTTTTTCATTTCTGCTCACAAGATTGTTACATTCAACATTTCTCACAGTAATCTGAAACAAGGGCTCCCGCCAGTTACACTGGTGTCTTGCTGCTCAGAATCACACCCATCCACAGCAAAAAGCTCAAAGCCCTTTCCTCAGTCCTACTGAAGTCGATAAAAATATCGGTAAGAAAAGGAATAGCCCCACACGTGAGAAAAATAATTGCAGCCATGGTGTGTCAGAGCTGCTGGGTATCAGTTAAGGGATTCTTATTTCTACAAGGTCTTTAGTGCAGATGTGCCTTGAGGGCTTACATTTAATTAATAATAAGGGGCAATTGCTACTTTATTGCGTCTTCATTTAAAAACCACCTACAACTTCCCACTAAAAATCTTTTTATATAACTGGATTTAAGAAAGTAAGGACCATAGTAGATACAGATGGGCTCCTAGCTGATTCTGACATATTAAAACTGACTGCCTTGTCCTAATTCTCAGAGATTAACCTTGGTAATAACTGTCTGTCAGTGTGGTTTTATATAGCCGACATCAGAGGCCTGCCAGTGCCCAAGGCTTTAAAATAGTAATTCTGTTTTGTAATGCAATAGCTGTCAGATCAAGTACATTGGGGATTTCCATCTACACTTGAAAATTGTATTTTCTGTATTTTTTTATCAAGGCTTCTGAAGTGAACCCTGCAAGACTGTAAAAGGATGGCTTGTGGGCCAAGTGACCTCATTTCCATTCAGTAAAGGGAACATTTCACAGGCAGTTAAATTACGAATGAACATTTGAATTAATGTCTCCTTTTATTCTTTGACTCCCTCTCGTTTAATACCTTACTGAGTAAAGGCAGCTCAATCAAACTACTGGCTTTTATAGTTACTGGAAATAGCTGGCAGGAATTTGTCTTCTCTTTTTTTCTTTAAGTATGACTATATTTGTTTAAATCTGAGGAAATGTTCTCTTATGAGATAAAACATCAGAAAAACCTCCACATGCTCTTCTCTTGTCCTACTTTTATTTGTCTTTTTTTGAAAAAATGTTTCCCAGGTTAGCTGCATATGCTGAAATTCTTAGATGGGAAAACGTGTATGAAATACAGGAAGATATATTAATTTTTATCGTAATTTAGGTCCCAAACTTGTTATCTATATGTACTTATGTTGATCAATAATAATGATGGTAATACTAGTAGCCATTTTTACTACTTTTCATGCTCCTATCAATAGCAAAAATTAAAAAAAATATGCAGACACAAAGTTTGCATGTAATATTGTCACTCCCTTTCCTTCCCTCCTCAAATTGGCTCCTTCAGAAAAGATCTGAAAATATCAGCTAGAAATAAATTTATCAGCTGAGCCACAATAGTGGAATTATGGCTAGCCTGAAGTTAATGACAGGTTTCCCTTGATTTCCAAGAAACCAGGATTCCCCCGATATTCATATTTATATTTATTTCTGGCTTGATTTATGGAGAGTTTTCAATTTTCTGTTCCAGCAGTGGGAAAAATTCCTACCACTTGCAGAGCCAGAGCCAGTCTAGTGCAAACTGCTTGAAAATGCCAGTGCAGCATCAGTGCTTCTGTGAATGGCTGCTCAGCCTCAATTTTGGGATTTAGCGTGGTTCCCAGGGCATCGCCAGAGGCTCCAAAATGCCTGATTGATTAAGCAGAGAAAGGATTTACCTGAGCACTTAGAAAAAGCTGTAGGTTATAGCTCTTCCCTTCTGTTCTAGAAAAGGAAACAAGGCGGGAAAAAAGCCTGCCAAGACTTGCCATGTGTCAGATGGAGGTACTGGAAGACACCAGTGTGTGTGGTTTGGCTGGCTCTCCGAGACATACATCTGGGAGCCGGGGAAAACACTGGGCTTCCTCCTGTGCTGGATATTCAGCTGAGCCCATTTAGGCTCATCTTTCTTTTTATTATTTCCTTAGGGCCTGAGGGAGTTTATGAGCTAGAAGCTGCACCAGGAAAAATTAGAAAAGTGTGAGCTGCCCCATGCAATACTCTGTTGTTAAAAGACTAATAATCTCTGGATTATGGAGATGGAAAAGCCCTGAAAATAATTTTGACTTCCTGGAGTGTTTCGCCTGAGCCTCCTGCTCAGCTTCTCCAGATACACAGACCATGGTCCTTGACAGGTCACCAGCCCAAACAAGCAGCAAGCGTTGCTTGATTTTATTTACTGCCTTCACCATGTCACTGATGTGCGTTATCACACATATAATATCACTTCATAAGGACTGAAATCCTATGTATGCCCCATAGAAATTGAGAGCAACTCAGGCCAAAAATCCTCCTGTGTCCCTGCCCTGGGACAGGAAGAGGAGATAAGCAGAGGTCTCAGGGTAGGGCAGGATAGTGTGATGGATGGTCTCTCTGCCAAACGTGACATGCACAGGCCTTAAAAAGATTATTTCAAAGAGAAAAAATTTAATAAAGAAACCTACAGACAGCAGGCTTGGACTTCTTTTGGGGGGTAAATGGAAGTGGTAGAGCAGATACTCCTCCTGCCCCAATCTATCAACACCATCCACGTGCCATGACCCTCATGTCACAGGGAGGGGGTAAAAAACTAGATCCCTGCCCCAGCACTGCATATTCAGGGCTGCACCTTCCCCTCTAGCCTTATCACCTGGAGGAAATGAGGAAATGCAGGTGCAGAAAACTCTTTCCTTCTCGTTGGCCTCCTTCCTTTTCCAGAGGGAAAATGCCACCACCTCATGGGTTGTGACCCGGGAGGCTGCACGGCGGGTGGCAGCAGTGGCTTGCACAAGCAGCTTGGAGGTGAGAGCAAGGCAGTTATCCTTAGCTGGCAGTGAGGAGGCCAGGCTGCTGGATAAATATGGGTAGGAAGGTGGGCAAGACTGCCTGAGGGCTGCAGGCTGCTCATCAGCTGCTCATCAGTGAGCCAGCGATTAACGCCAGGGCTGGGGCAGGTGATGAGCTGGAGGATTTGAGGTCTCCATCACTCCAAACAGGTCCTAGCTCAGGGACTGGCCTCACTGGCTGCTCCTCCCTGTCCCTGCAGCACCTGCCACCGGCCTCCTCGAGGAGAGAAGAGGAGAGAGCAGGGAAATGCTTGTGAGACAGGTTCTGCGTGGCAGGAGCTCTGCCCAGCCCCAGCAGCATCTTCTCCCCAATGTGGCAGGAAGATAGGATCCCACTACAACTTATGAGGGGAAAAAACCCAACCGGTTTCTTTAAACTCAAGCGGAAAACTCAAAAAGCCATAGAATCATATGGGGTTGGAAGGGACCTCTGGAGACCATCTAGTCCAACCCCC
>JAOXJM010000012.1:134850098-134860961 GCA_026413425.1 Tringa solitaria
CCCCCTCCCCCCCTCAAAAAAAAAAGATAATTTCCCGATGCACTGGGCCGAGTGCTGGTATAAGGGGTATTAAGAGGTTACTCTGGATTTATATCATCACCACCAAGGATACAGTTATAGCTCGGTCTAGTTAATTGTCCTGACAAGGATGCAGAGCTGGCCTGGTTAAGTAATTAGACCTGTAAGGGAAAAGGGGATTGTGCGTGGAAGGAGCTAATGCATTCAGTTATAATAGCGAGTGTTGCAGCAGAGCTATCTTTTGTGGGGAGCAGCTCTGTCTGTGAACAATGGTTTATTCTAACTGAAACAGGAACTTGTGCCTTGCGATATTTCAAAATGATTTGGAACATTCATTTTAAAGGGTGTGTTTTCTTTAAGCAATAACAAATACAGTGAACTATTTTTAAAGGTTGTTTTTCAGCCAGTGATCCAAAACTGTTTCACAACTGTAAATCACTAGAGCCTATGCTAGAGTAAGAAGATTAATTTTGTCACCTCTATTTCATGTATGAGATAACAGAAGGACCTGGAGCACATTTCGGTTTGAAATCATGACATTGCTCTCTTGTAGGACCCATGCCTGAGGGCGTGCACTCAGCAGCACTAACAAGTGTTCCTGGGGAAGTAGTCCAAATTTAGCCAAAAATAAGATCGAGCAGAATGAACCAAATATCTTTTGGTCAAATATTTATGTCCAGCTTTTCCTGCTTTGACTTTCTGGAAGGATCTGCTACTTGTCTTTGGCAACCAGTGCCAGTACAAGATAATGCTTAGTTAATAAGTACAGGAATTGCCTGCTGTTGCCCAAGATGATAGATTTCCTGCTGCAAAGCTCCCAGAGAGATGTCTTTTGCTAGTTTGTGTCAGATACAAACCCATTGTGCAGAGAGGAAAAGAGCCCATACCAGATACACAGCAAACACAAACCCCACAGCCCTCCGGTGAGCGTTTGGCAGCTGAGTCTTTGCCATGCCACTTCCAGCCAAACTTACTGAAACTGGTTCTTGGTGCAGAGAGCTCCAGATTTAGTAGATCACAGCAAGGTTTTTAAGCTGTTAATTATAGAGTGCACTAATTGAATGGCTCTCAAATGACTCGTGAGATTAACTTACAGTGTTTTGCTTATTTTTGCTTATGCAGCCCACCAATTTTCCCTACAAGGAAGAGATTATGTCTGTGAACCCTACGTGTCTGGTTGTGATTATCCTCCTTTTCATAAGTATCATTTTGGCTTTTAAGGTAAGTACGTTACTGTGTATAAAGTCTGCTTCTGGTCACGGGTGGAACGTCCCTTGCTGGGAGGCCTGGCTTTAGAAGAGATCTAGGGCGCTACAGACCAGGCAGCCTGACAGATACACAAAGCAAAGTGATAGACATTATGGAAAAAAATCAGAAAATCTCATAGACAAACACATGAACATATAGGCCACAACAGGGAAGCACAATGCTTGCAGGGGGAGCTTATGACACATAAATCCTTTGAAGGAGCAGATCATCCAGTGGACAAGGCAGACCCTGTTGATACAGACTTTGTGGTTTTTCAAAAGGTATTTGGCAGAATCTCTCATCAAAGCTTTTAAAAGACACCCTAAGATGTGTAGGGACAAGAAGAAAGGTCATCTCACAGATTGTAGCTAGGAAATAAAGAATAAGGAAAAATGATCAGTCTTTACAACCAGATGTAGTACTCCAGCTGACATCTCACGAGAGCAGAGTAGAGGGACAGAATCACCTCCCTTGAGGTGGTTAGAAATAGATCCAAACAATCCCTCATGGGAGGAGCAACATAAAGGACTGTCACACCAGCCAGCAAAAGAGCCCAGGGAGTGATGGTTTATTTGCTGTTATGCAAACCTCACAGGTGAGAGCGCTGAAGGTGGCAGGTACCAGATGAAGGGAGATGTAGCATCACCCGGCGCAGACAGAAAGGGCTCATGTGAAACCCCCGCGCCCAGGTTCGTGCTCCAGTGAGGTCGGCCCCCACCGGCTGTGCAGGGCAGGAGTCCAAAAGGAGCTCAGAATAAGATCAGACAAATCAATGTGTGAAAAATAACCACCTGTGGCACCACTAGTCCCCTGAGCCTTGGACCTCTTGGAAAGTATGATGGACTGTTTGCCCTCTTCTTGCAGCCTTCTGCATATTTCTCGCAGCGCAGTGCTGCTGGCCTTGTATTTCTCATGTTGGGTTTTATTTCAGAATAGTTCTTGCTTTTTCTCTGCAGAGAAATTATGCTTAGATTAGAGAAGTCCCAAAGAGCCACAGTGGCACCATGAATGTTGCTTCCAGACAACACATTTGACAACATGGACAAGGAAAGTTATTGTGACAAAAGAGGGTGATTAGGTTATTGAAGCTACTACAAAAATGAAGAAAACCACCCAGATAGAGTATTTTAAGGTGCTGTTGGAAGTGATATTCAGTTTTCTTCTGTGATTTAGAAATATAATTTAGCCCTCTGGCTTTGTATGTTCACAACTATACAGTTGATTTTGTTTGCACCTTTAAGAAATACATATGAATGTAGTAAATACATCAGGTGCCATGAGGTATGTGCCTTTACATTTCTGAAATGCAAGCATTAGCCCATTTTTACCCCAGGTAGGTAGGGGGGAAAGTATGGCAAGGAAGTCTCAAGCTTAAAAAAAATGCAACTAAAATTGGAATGGCAAAAAAACTTACTACAGGAAAAAAGAAACACAAGAAATTAATAGTGCAAAAGACTTACTTTGTTTTAAAGTGGCTAACACATTTTTTCCAGGAGTATATGTGGCTTTTAAAATGCTCATTCTAGCAACATATTATAGTGCAAATGAGTCACAAAATATATGACTCACACAGAAACATATGCTAAATTCCAGTTAGCATTTTATTTCTTGTGTTTCCAGAAGAGCTGCCATGCAGATTTATGGAATCTGCTCCATGAAAAGAAAGCTGGACACTATCAGATGCATCACACTTTATCACTGATAGACTTAACAGATGGTACCACATTTATATACTGAAAGTGAAAAGGTACTATGCATAAAAATATGCCTGAGCTCCCTCTCCCTGTGGAGTTTGACTAGAAATAGGGAGAGAATCCAAAACATTGTAACCTAGGAAAAGCTGCATTCAGGAAATATTAAACAGCATCACATAATTCCTCAGAAACATTTGGTGTTATGACACTCTTGTTTTGGATTAAGCTATGTGCAAAGGAAAACACTGTTGTGCAAAAAATCAAGATATAGCGGCATTAGGTGGTGGGTTTCTGCTTTGCAGCCATGGGACTGTGGAAAGGGAAGTGGGGGACAAGAGAGGGTAGTAAGAAAGCAAGCTAGTTAACCGCACACAAACACTTGTCTTTTCAGTCCTTAGGATTTACTTGGATCTGAAGCAGCTAATGGGTATTTCAGGTGCTTTTGTAGAATCTTTTTCAGAGTAGACCAAAATGTGTTGTTCCATTTACTGTGTTTGTCTAGAAACTGAACCAGAGTCACATACCATGAAATATAAGTGCTTCCTATCTGGCTGAGGAAGGACATTCAGCAGTATAAATGCATATATGTACATGTACACAGGACTTCAAATGGCATATAGCCAACACAGTGGCTTTCAAATCGCGCCCTCCTCTGCAGCTGGTCTGAGGAACAGGGCTGTGGTTTCCTCTGGCCAGCCCCAGCTGCTGAGACAGAACGGATGAGACTTCAACCTCCCAACCACAGGCAAAGCCCCCAGACCCAAATGAGCTAGGCTCAGGTGAGCACAGCCACAACCAGAAGAAACCCTTCTCCAAGCTGCACTCTGCAGCTGCTGAGTATGGCCTCCTCTTCTTTGTTGGCCTTTCTTTTTCTGGAAAGCAGGTAGGAAGAGGCGGTTGCCAGTGAGGCAGCTGAACAGTTTTCCAGCTCAGTGAGACAGGCTGATCTTCAGCAAACTGAATATTAACCCTGGTCTCCATAAAATGCCTGTAATCTCTGTGTATGAGGTGTTGAGCCTGGGAATGAGACCGCTGTGCACGTCCTGGTGTCCTCAGCAGCTGGGAAAGGGTGATGCAGAATGAAGTTTTATGACCCTGAGAGGAGTTTTATCACCCTGAGAGATTTTGTGTCTCAGCCCAGGGGGATGCCTCCTGGCAGGGCTAACCCTGACCTGCAGCACGTTGCCCCAGCATCATGCTGCCTTCCCACAGGGGCGATGGAGTGGCAGTCAGGACCACCAGCACATCCCCAACAGCCAAGCTCTGACTGCCAGCACAGAGACATGAGGTTGCCACCTGCTCCACAAAAGCTGGGGGCAGGTCCCAGCACCGGGCTTGTTGGTGGCAGGGTACTTAGAGGATTGACTTACCCCTCTCTAAAGCAGGGGTCGTTTGCATTAAATTGCATACCCTACTATGTGTGGCTGTGAGCCAAAAGATGACGTCCTGGCCTATATAACGTGTCTTTAAAGTGTTGCAGGCCAGTAGTTTGGTTTGACATCATTAATTCTTTTCAGTCACAGCATTCCTGAGCAGTTATAAGGAGTAAATCTTACACAGCCTTTTTATACGCAGAAGATACACGTTCTAGTGTGCTGAGAAAATGGATTTAATTGAAGAGTTCATCAGCACAGCATCCTATTGTTTCTCCTCCTGCAGCACTGACACGTGAAATACTTGTGGCTAACTGATCTGCCATTAGCACCCCTCTGAAATCTTCATATACTTCTCAGTTTGTGTGGAAATCTTTATCTGCTTTTTACCAGTTACGGGAGAGCAGCCCAGCTCTGTAAATAGAAAAATCCAAAGCAGCTGGAGAATAAACTGGGACTTGGTGGAGACAGCTCCTGACCTGAGGGGGCTCTGTCGGGTCTGCGGCGTTCACCCTGCGCTGGCTGCCCGGGGGGCTGCCGTGACCCACATCGCCACAGACTTTTCCTTGCTGCCTTACAAGAAAACGGCAGGATGCAGCAACCTCTAATTTCCACAAACACGCCGGTCAGTCAGCCGGCAGGGCACGTGCCTGATGAGCAGAAGTCGTGCAGAACCTTACTGCTGTTTTCCAGCTTAACAAGTCCATGTGCAATACCAACGGCGAGAGGCAGGGTTATAAAGTTTTGTGGGTTTCGGTTCCTTAGGGGCTAAAGTCGTTCACCACCCTCCAGGTGGGAAGACTGAAAGCTGATAGAAGGAGGCACCGTGCCTGTTTGAACGCTCAGCCCTTCTTGTGCACCCGTCCTTTCACGTGGTGGCTACTGGGCTGCCCTCCCCCCCCCCCCGAAAAAGGCACGTGTCAGCAGCCTGTGCGGTGGTATGGGGGAATCCCACTAAGTTGGGGTTAGGCTGAAATGACTTTAACGCCGTTTTTATAGGGACTATTCCAACTGTGAACATCGGTCTCTTGAGAGAAAAATCGATATATTTATATACTGCGTGTCCGGCCACGTATTTCAAAGCAGTATCGGAAACCTCAGCCAAGTTTTTCAGGAAAAAAAAAAAATTGGTAATCGAATCAGCGGTTCCATTTAACGGTTCAGCGGCATCAGCAGAAAACAGCAATTAGGAAGAAGTTTAAAGAAGAAGTTGCGGGTTGAGGAAACGAGTTTCCGTGACTCAGGATTTGCGGGCCAGCAGCCGCGGATCCAAAGCGCTCGGATAAAGACATGCTCCGAGCTGCCCCCGCGCTCAGCCGTATGTGGGTCAGTGTCTCCGGGCCGATGACTTGGTGTGTGCTGGCTGATGGCCTCCTTAACTCAAAGGCTGGAATGGACCTCACCCATGGAGAAGCAGCCCGTGCAGGCGGGAGCAGGGCTGATAAGAGCGAAGGCGCAGCGACGGGGCGAGCTGTAAGGGTTCATTGGGCGGTTAAATGTGTTTTATTCTCCGCCTGTAACAGAATGGGAGCATTCAGAAATAAACCTCCCACTAGCTTCTCCCAGATAAGAGGGTATTACCGGAAACAAAGCTTCCCTCAGTTTGGATTTTTAACAGGGGGAGTATGGAAATCTGTTTGCAAATAGGTAGGCTTAATGTAAAGGGTTTCTTATGAAGATGGGTAGTGTCCCCCAGAAGTGTATATGTGTATATACATCCATGCCTTTACATCGTTTGGTTCAGTAGCCTAGGGCAGGCTTGCAGAGCCTGCAGCCCAGGCTGTAGAGCCAGCCTAACCTTCTCTCAAGACTCAGCTACCTCCAGAAGCCTTTTACTCTCCCCATTTAATGTTAGAAAGTATTGTCAAAGTCTGTGACAGCTCCAAGTCATCCAGGGTCTGTAAGACGCCGTAAAGAAGAGGAAGCAAACTTACTGGGTTTCAGCCATCTCAGTCCCGGTGGAAAAAAACTCTTTCTGATCTGCAAGCGAGCCATCAGTGAGTCATGTGGCATCCCAAAAAACACAGCTCATGTGTGACAGCTCTGGGGAGGGAGGAAGCACAGGGCAGCTCAAAAGGATAAGAAGCTCTTGGAAGGTCATCAGTGCAAGTGAGTCAGAAAAGCATGACTCATTCAGAGACACACATGCAAATCCAATCAGCGCTGGCAGTTTAATTTGCATGCTCTAGGTTTGTGAAAGAACTGCTATGCAGGACCTACTAAGTAAAAATATAAGATGGGCACCACCAAAACACATTGTTCTCCTCATCACTCTCATGTGTGACCACGTGGGAAATGGAAAGCTCCAACGGGAACTGCTTAGTCCCACCAGCCTTTTCACTGGCATGTTGAGGATCTAACTCCTGCTCCTCCACAAGTGTTGCTGCCTCCTGTCTTCCAATCACTTTGCTCATCTCTGTGGGCCAGAATGGAATCAGTCCTGCTGGTGAAGGAGATGATAGATGTGAGCACTTTGCCCAACCAGTTCAAAAAACAGATCGTTGACTAGCTGTTTGCCAGGCAGCAACCCTACCCAGAGCCCAGACAGCTCCAAGAACAAAACTAGTGAAGTTTATGATCCTGTGGCAGGATTATTTCTACAATAACAGTTTTTTGTTTTATACTGAAAAAATATGAAGTATTTTTAATAATGGTTAAAAGGTCAGAAATGCTTTCATATTTCTATAAAAACTTTTACACTGGCATTTTTCTCTAGTCAGGCAATAATAGGAAGACCCCAGACCATTCCAGTCATATGGAATACATTGATTTAACATCAGATTAAGTGAAACAGAGTATTGAAATAATGCAGGTGATATATAAAATCATAAAACAATCAATGGCCAGGCTTCTACTCACAAGACAAGGTGGATTTCCTGTAATTTGTATGATGATTCTTCAGTCCCCGGTGTACTTGTGCCCTTTTTACTGGGGTTTGCTTCCACTTTCTAATACTAATAACACCCAGTTGACAGCATTTAAATATGCTTACCACGGAGGAATCCAAAACTGGTTTCTATTTACTTTTTGCTGCTGTCCCTGAGACATTCTGTATCTGCAGCACCATTGCCCCTAGTCCTGTCACTAAAGGCCTTGGTAAAAGGTCTGTCTCCGTCTTTTTTATAAGCCCCCTTTATATATTGAAAGGCCACAGTAAGGTCTCCCCAGAGCCTTTTCTTCTCAAGACTGAACAACTCCAACTCAGTCAGTATGAGGAATGGTTTTGGGTTAGTCACAGAGTCACCGCAACCAGCAAAGTGACTGTCCCATGCTTCTATCTTATTCTCATATTCTTATTCTTATTCATATAAGAATAGAAATGCTCTAAAAGAAAAATATATGTGACTTATTTTCTGCACAGAATAATAAATCCCTTTTCTTTGCAGGGTTACTTGATAAGCTGTGTGTGGAACTGTTACCGATACATTAATGGCAGAAACAACTCGGATGTGTTGGTGTACATTACCACCAATGACACTGCGGTAAGGATGTTAGATCGCAAACATTTGTCTAATAATATGCATTTAATATTTTTATGTTATATTAATTTCTGACTGCTTTGTTAACCATCTAATTCCTTTGAGAGTCCTCATCTGCTGGTTATGTTTAGACTTGAGATTCAAGAGCCTGGTGTGCTATGGTTACAAATCACATCTATTGCTAATATGCTAGTTTTATTTTATGCATAATCTGTGAAAGAACCTGTGTTAAGCATAAACTGCAGCTTACCTTGTGGTCCCAGGAATGACCCCCATCTCTGAGCTCTCCAGATGTGTGATGGTGTGGACAGTGGGGGGACTGATTACGACCCAGGGATGCCATGGTCTACAACCACTGAGAAATGTGGATTTAGCTATGGAAACTGTGATTTAGGACACTCAACATCTGGTGTAGTGCTTTGCACACTCACAGAGAGGAGCTAAAAGGCAGCAAAAGTTCAGTGATTCATCTCCCAGCACACGATGGGTTTTGTATAGTAAGGAAACAGAACGAAGCAAAGATGAAAGAAATGAATAACCAGACTTTAACCTCAAAGAAAGGAAAGCACCAGCTCATTTTACAGTAGTTTAGTGCTGACATGCACATGTTCAGGGCACAACTGCTAAGCAATGCCTCGCTTGTTGCAGAAGGTACTGAAGGAATACCAGAAGAAAGAGTCCCTGGAAAGAGCCAGTTCTGTTTGCAGCAGTATCTCCATGGAGCTGTTCAGTTCCACTCAAACTACACACTGAGGGCGCTGTGCCAAATCTTTCCCTGGGGTGACTCCACTGGCTGATGTAAGGAGGGTCTTTACATGGTTTACATAACAGAATGACAGCAGCATGAACTTGGTCCTTTGGATCATCTGGGTAAAATTTCAGGATTGCTTTCCACAGGTTTTCCTAATCGTGGGTGGTCTCCACACACTGAGGTATTAGACCATCAACTTTAAACCACTGGAATAAGTGATTCCTGTGCAGCCGCAAGGGCTTAGAAAACTATTACTACTTTTACATGAAAGTTGTAACTCTTGCATAGTTATTTTTCTTCAATAACTGGAGCTCTAAGAAAAGCATAAGCAGTTTTACAGACTACGATCACAGCTGGCAACCAGGATATTTAAGTATAAAAATATGAGTTTATTGAAAGCTAAGAAGTAATACTGCTTTCTTTACTGGAACCTACTTTGAGTAAAACCAGGAGGTTTACGTGAAATAATTTTGATAGCTCTTTTGTTCAGCCTGTAGGTATCTGTAACTCAGCTTCAAACATCACTAACTCTACAACTCACAGAACTGGCAGGCTCAGTGGTTGGAGAGTGCAGCTGGGTTTTCTGGGAAACTAAATTTACCAAAGCTTTTTAAAAGTTGCGTTTAACTCACCTGCTCCACTGCTCCCTTTACAAAGCAGAAGACTTTGGTGCTTGGAGATGCCTGGTTGGCAAAACTCCTCTTGGTGCTTTTGTATTTAGCAATTACAAAGGTGCTGTGGGCTGACTCCTCGTCTTTAAAGCACTTGTGTTTTTGTGAGGAAAGGAAGCCCTTTTATCCCATTTAAAGATGACATATTCTTTCACTAAGAGTTTAATTTAACTTTGCTTATCTTGATCTTACAAGACAGCTGCAGCAGAGGAAGGTTTTGAGAAAGGCTGTGCATTCCTAGCTAGTGCCCTGACTTTTGGGCTCTGCTTCTTTCCTCAATATCTACATCTCCTAAATTTTAATATGATCAGAATCCCTTGCTTATGGGTATGTTGTTCATTCTTTCTAAGTTCAATGAGATGATGTTAGATTAGGTCCTAAGAAAGAGCTGTTTGGGAATTTATCAGCTAACCAAAAAATTGACCCAAAAATTCTTGTTGAGGAATACAGCAAGGCTCCAGAGCAATGCTGCTGGGGAAGAGTTTCTCAGGCCCAGCCAGAGAGGCAGGAGAAGATAGAGTCAATAACAGCCTGTTGTTTTAATTATTTATTTGGTGTGGAGGCAAGGTTCCTTCAAACCCATGTCTAGCTGCTTCTCTCCAGTCAGGATGAGTTCATGTGTCTCTAGGTGATGCAGTCAGTCTCCATCTCTCGCACATCCTTCCCTGACAAGATCCATGGACACTCGCCAGCGGAATGCACTCAGGGATGTGATGGAGGAGCTGACATGCTCCTGAGCAATCCCTTTCTTTCTTTTACTTATTGCTGAGCTTCAGCAAAGAACAACAGAGTCTGTGGGGTTAAATCCTCATCATTCTCCACTGTGAATCAAAAGATTGTTCTTCTCTCTCTTCACTCCCCTGACTCACAGAGTCAAAAATATTTTTTTCTGTGTCTACATTGAGAGACATCAGCAAAAAACACTATTCACATGACTATTAAAAAAGTAAGCTCAACACAATTGGATAAAAATGGTTTCAAAACGAAGTGTGGAAGAATAGGACTTTGGCAGTTGAGTGCTGAGGACCTTTGAGAGTTTAGGACTCTTGAAGAAACTTCATGAAATTTTGAAGTTCTGTGATAGGTCACTGCTGTCTGTTGAACTGTATAATATTCCCCCAACATTCAAGTGTACTTTTGTATTAAAACAATGTTTTTTCATTCTTACTGATGCTGGGAAACTTCTCTCCTTCACCTCAACTTGCCTTTAAATGTCAAATTACAAGTTCCTTAAAAAATGTGGGTCAATCTCTTCCCTCTGCTTTGAAAGAAATGTGTCATTTTTAGAATCAAACCTGCTAACTGCATTCCAACAGAGCTGCAGGTCATACGTGCAGGGCATGTTCTCATCTTCAGGAGCAGTTTTTGATATATGCTTATCATCAGCATTAGCTGAAATAATACCAATCTGTACAAACAGAAGTGAAAATCTAATCTTAAATATGGGACTAGGCATAATAGCTACAATTTAGAGTAACAAGTTTTAAATATAACCCAACACTTCAAAAACCTAGAGATCACATCCCAGCTGCTACCTGCTAATATCTCTTGTACTGCATAGTAATTAATGCATCTCATCAACATTCTACACACAAGACTTTTTTTTTTAACATTAATAGGTTTGCAAGT
>JAOXJM010000012.1:134867020-134886154 GCA_026413425.1 Tringa solitaria
AGAACCATGTCAACTCCTCTCTTGAATACCTCCAGGGATGGTGCCTCAACCACTTGCCTGGGCAGCCCATTCCAATGACTGACAACTCTTTCAGTAAAGAAATATTTCCTAATATCTAACCTGATAAATTGTATTTTACATGGCAATGTTATACCTTACTTTTTAATACTGGTACCAAAGGAATGTGTTTGTATGAAAATAAAAATTAGTGAAAAATATTTATGGAAGACAGAACTAGACATTGTTCATCTCAAAATCGCAGTTCTTACTGCTCCCAATGTTATGAGACTTCAAAATTTACCTCCAAATTTATAATTGGCCCATCTGTTGTGGTGCCCAAAGACTGACATTGGGTCACTCCATGTCCCTAGGTATATAGATAGGGAAAAATGGTCCATCTGGTGAGAAGAAGATAAGATGGAAGACTTTCCAGCAATATCTGTAACACAGGCACGGCTGTGATAACCACACTTCTGGGAGATGACCAGTCCTGTTAAACAATGTGGCTGCCCTGTGTGAGCTATTCATGGGTTCTTGTCTTGTTTATTCTTGAGTGGGATACACAATGAATTGTAAAAGGAGATTAGGTTAGAAAAAGGTGCAGGTTAGTAATTTAAAAGTCCATCAAAAGACAAATGCTCTATTACAGCCTCTGCACTCAGGCCAACACATCAACCCTTTGTTACACAAAGTATACTTCTCCAAGTCATCAGTACTGATGATATGCGGGCAAGTACCCCTTGAGAAAGCATGTGCTCATCCACCAAATGCTCATTTTGAAAAAAAAAATGAAGGAAAAACTCAAAAAAAAAATGCTCTGTCTTCTGTACAGAATCATGATGCACAACTTGAGATGCAGGTGTTTAGGGTTGGCCTCTTGTAGGAAAGACTTCTGTGGCCTGAGGTGGACTATCCCTCCATGCCTTTGAACAGAGAGGGTAATTAGACCATTATTCTTGATGACTTTTATGAGGTTGCACATGATGGAAAAAGACAATAGCTTCCTGAATCCAATTTTCTTCCCACGCAAGGGTAATCACAATCTGTCCCTAAATATTGCTGTGTCGTAGTAATATATACATTTATTCCTCTATCTGGAGTGCTGAAAACATTGTGCTGCTTCATTACAGAAATCCATAAACTCGTGTAAAGTTTCTTAAATAGTGTCTTGGAGAGCTGGTGGCATGGAATAAACAAGCACTTTTATCAAAGGGAAACAAAAGATAGCAACTCAAACTTTGCACAGATGATTTTGCAGCATTGAGTCCTACTTCTTTGCTGAATGGGGTTATAAATTATCTCTGAGCTATTCTGCTTCCAGTTACTCCATCTGTAATCATTCTAGTGTGGTTTCTAAAGGAAATACATACCCATAAACATGAAAATACTTCCTGTACATGTTGAGAGGAAGGTTTCTTGGGATTTATTTGACAGACAATAGATCATGAAACCCTTAAATAGTAATTAACTAGCATGTTTTGGACAAACTTTTCAAGGAAAAGAATCTGTGCATAAAGCAAAGTAAAACATCTCTCATTTCATATTAAATATGATTTGGCTCAGATATGAAGCTTTGGCCCTATACCCAGGGCTTTTTTATCTGGGAACAGGGGAAGGAAAAAAAGATGGGAAAGGATTTTGTAAATATTGCTTTCTGACTTCCTCAGAAACAGTTGCTTTGACTGGACTCATTTGACCAGAGCAGCCATTTGCATTTTAAAAATCCACCTCTGAAGCAGATATTTATAAGCATTTCTTTATAAGAATTGCTTTTAAAGGGCAGTTGATCTCATCTGGAAGAACATCTAAGACAGGTCAGGCAGGTGAAAGTCCCTGCTGCTCTCCAGAGCGTGAAGGAAGCTTCATCCCAGTGGAGGTCAGCTCCCTCCCCAGCACTCTCCTGACTGTAACGCTTCTCCACATGCCTGGTCCTGGAGCTCTCTCTTCAGCCTGCACCCAAAACTGTTGAGTCTCTTAGTATGAAGAAATTAACTGTGGACTGCACTGCAGGGGAGCAAAGATCCTTAGTGGGATGAAGGAGGGACAGAAAACAAGAAAATATGACAGAGCTTTTTAAAATCATGAGTGGCAGAGGAAGAAAGGAGGAGGAACTGCTCACTGCCTTAGCAAAAGAGCCAGGGGACATTCAATGAAATAGATAGTGGCAGGTTTCATAGCAGATCAAAGAAGTTATTTCTTCATGTAGCACCTAGATTATCTGTGGGACTGCTTACCACAGGACATTGCAGGTGCTAAATGTCAACATGGGTTCAAATGCAGGCTAGAAAAATCAGTGGAAGAAAATTTCCTATAAGACATGACCAATAATTCAGCAAGTTGTTGACATTCAAATTTCTTACAGTTTGGAGAACATTCTTGGCAAGTCATGACTGTATGTTCTTTCTTCATTTCTTTTATTGTTCTGTCTTGTACTTCTCTTTCTTCATCATCCGTCATCATCCATCACTAATTGCTGTGATCTGGATGGAGCTTTCACCTGATCCAGTAGAGGTGTCCCTACATGCACGTGCTTAGCTGAAGCATGTTGAAAGTTTGTCCTTATTCCTTTCTCCTGTGCTTATCTTGTATGCAACACTTGACTGCTTCTCACCACAGAATTAGTATTATTCCTGGTTCTTCACTACTACTAAAAAGCTCCCTCTTCCCTGAAGGCTGTCAGTCTTTTCATATAGTCGATGTAAAGTGTGTCCTTACGTTAAGGGGTTAAAGAGAAAACTCTGAATTCCCAATGGATTTAGATTTAATAGTTCCTAACTGTTTCGGTCAATCTCTCTCCCTGGATAATCTGAGTGTGCGTAACCTACTGTTCTTTGAGGCCAAATATTACCCGCTTTTCTGAAGTTACCTCAGAGATGACCAGACCAGATGACACAAAGGTGCCATTTGCACCTGCAGTTTATAAACTGAACTTTTAAAAGTAGTAGAAGACCTTGAGTGACACACTTCTGAGACTTCTGACAAGCCTGGGGCCTAAAAACTCTTGGGTACCCATTATAGAAGAATCACATTTCTTCAGAAACTCTTGATAAATGCTACTTCTTCCCGCACTATGCACAGAAACATTAGAAACTTTTGAAAAGAGACTGCCTCAATAAACTCAGTACATCTAGTACCTTCCAGTAAATTTTGTACAGGAAATAAAACATGTGCTATGTTAATAGGCTTATTTCCTTTCAAATAATTCAAATACAAAATTAATTATATCATCACTGATATTTACATGTGTTCCAGTGCTCATTGTCATACACAGTACTAAAGGAAATAGCTGCCACCTTGTGCCTTGAGTCTCCAAACCAGGGCTCTACTGAGAAGACCTGGATTTCTGAAAATTTTAAGCAAAAAATTCAGATAGGGTTTCTTGCCAAATATTTCAACAGTTTCTTATCTAATATTTTGTGTGCCAAAAATTGTATTTTTAGACAACTCTATTCAGTACACTAATAATCGCCCTAAACCACCGTGTTACCCCATCTTAATTTTACATTTTCCTCTGCAATCTCAGACTTCTCCAAAGAAAACCACATTGCCAAACTTGACAGGAAGATGTTGCAAAGAGAAAATTATTCCCAGCCTCTCCTGCATACAGAGCAAAGCAATCAGCAGGCCACAGCTGTTTATGCACATAGCAATTTTCTGTTTTCCCCAGGTGATTTTATTATATTTGTGTAGTCAAGAGCCCAACAGTAGATGTGGACTGTTGGGACTATCTTGAACTGGAGAGGTGGTCACGTCAGCTGCCTTCCCTCTAGAGCTGTCTGTGGGCTCCCTGCTTGCTTCACTGCAGCTGAGCATCGTTTAGGTTGTGGTTAATGGCTCCTCAAAGCACCGCAGCTGTGGGAGGAAATTCCATCCCTCTTGGCTGGGTGAATGACAGGAGAGCAGGGAAGTAAACATGAAATTAGTAAATGTGATTGCATACCATTAAAACCTCTCCAAACTTTACAATAGTATCCGACCAGTATAAGTCGGTGATTGATCTTGGGCTGGAATCACTGAGATTAAATGAACCCCAAGTAGAGAACTGGTACCACTAGGCATGTGCCACTTAAAAACCTCATCTTTCAGTTCAGTTGTCTCTGAACCTGGTGTATTGACCCTGTGCTATGAGGAAAAAATTTATCCTGACTTAGGAAAGGCATGTGGTGAGTGTGTTTCAGCCTGCAGCTGTGTCACTGCTCATCCCATCACCAGGCCAAGGGCTGCACGTTGGACAGAGGATCCCAGATGAGGAAATTCCTGTGGTTCAGCACTTTTACTTGTGAAACGGTCCAGCACTGGACCAGCACTGGAGAGGCATGCTCTTGCCATCTGCCTACTGCTTTGAGGTTACTCTCCTTCCCTTTTTAAGTAAACAGAGGGTAAGGCCTGAACCCACTGACACTTTGTATGTGAGCTGTCTGAAAGAAAAGGCTCCTTTTGCCCTCTCTCCCTTTCCTCCCTGCGTATTCGTACAGGCCTCCCGTAAGGATTCCCAGTACTGGTTTGGGTGTCTGAAATGTAAAGGTCACTCCTGCAGAAGAATGATATGTAATGCATATATAGCTGTGCTGAAGAGGTTGGGGTAAACTTTTCCAGGCATAAACTGAAATTTCAGCAAATGTATATTTAGTTTGCAAGTATTTCCACAGTTTAGTTCCCGTCTGATATAGTTGTATACAAGTTTCATCCAACAGAGTTTTAAATCTGTCTTAAGGTTTCCAACATATTTAAAGATGTTTTGAATAATATACATGTTTTACAAATGGGAGGTCTTCCTAAGTCAAAGTCAAATAATTTGTCAAAGCTCAAAAGGTCAGACCAGAATTAAATTGCAGCAGCAATGACCATAATTCTAATCAATTAGTCATTGCCACTGTCCCTGTCTATATACTGTGTACTGATGCAATGTGAAGTCCTTCAACATAAAGGACTGCAGTTTTTACTGGAAAATCTAAAGTTTGAGAAAACATCCTGAATGCTCACTACAGCCATCAGCACTTACCATAGACTTTTAATCTGTAGTTTTTCTGGCATTATCAAGTCCATTTCTGTTGCAGAAGGTGTTAGAGAAAAGTACGTTAGAGCTGTCTCTAACAATGTTTGTTTATAACAAGACATCAACAAGGTATTTTGCCATGGGAACTCACAAGTTTCATATAGCTGCTAGCCAAAATGCCATTCAAGCTGTTTTCAAAGCTGTTATGTGACAATTGTACCATTCTGCCCAGTGGAGAATACAAAAAATTGTGGGAAAAAGCAATCCAAAGCTCTCTGGAGACACAGAAAGATTTCTACTGAGTTCAGTGAGTTTTGTGCGGGACCCTTAGGAATACAGAAGTAATCAATTAATTAAATATTTAAGTTTACTCATACAGGACTAAACACATCTTCTCCTCTGGAAATGTACTAGACACCAAACAGATCAAAGAGCTTGAGTTCAGATAGGAATAACTGCAGCAATATGAAAAAACTTGCATGTATGCTGAAGAAAGGAAATTTTCTACTGGAAGTTCAGCTCAATGCGGAATCAGCTGCAAAAATATGGAATGATTATTGAAATGATGCAATTCCTTGCCCCCCCCAAAAAAAAAAAAAACCAACAAAACGTCCCTACCTTTGGGCATGATTAATTCCAAACTGTTTGAATGTACAGATACTTGCCTATGTTTCTTCTTAGACATATTTCTAGCAATGGCTTTAAAAACTTCTCCAAAACCAGATTAACCAGGTCGTAAAAAATAAGAAATGACATATGCTTATATTAACTGGGTATGTTATAGCCATTGGCAAACTGCTGTGGTAATTATTTCTTCCAGAGAAGGTCATCCTGTATCATCTGCTTTACAATGGAGAGATGTTTACGTAATACAATTATCCAAAGCATTTGGATGACACCAGCTAAGTCAGGACCAGGATTTCTTATGGGTCAGTTCTGGGCTATTTCTGTGCATTATACAACAAGACTGCTTATCACAAAATGCTTAAATGGTATTGGGAGCAACGCCCAGGACTCTCTGTCCCACTTGAGCACCCAAACCATGGGGCTACACAGCCACCCTTTCTCCCGTTTTCTTTCTTTTTCCATGGATTCTTGCATCCTTGCCTTCACTGTGACAACAGGAGGGTGGAAGATGGTCCTTCCAACCCATCTGAAAACTCTGTGTCTGAAGAATTCATATGGCAGATAGAGCCCCTAAAGCTCTGATGTCAGAGTCCCCGTGCAATGCTTTTATCACCAACTATACAAGTTGTTTGTATATACAGCCTCCTCTGGCTGTATATTAAAGGATGATGTTAAAATGCTACATTCACAACCATTTTAGGGGTTGTGAAAGGAGTTAGGAGCTTCTGTCCTTTAAATTTTAGGCACCCTATATGACTGAGCCCTGCAACCATCTTCCAAACTTGCTTGCTGGTCTACCAATAAAAAGCCAGAACTTCGTTTCACAGGATCACTGAGTTACAAAAAATAGGTGTCCTTCATACTTACTTTTTATAGTAACTTGTGAGTGACAATCTATCTCAAACATTCTGTAAACATTAGTCCCCAGACATCCAGGGGAACTAACATACATTTTTCTCAATTCCCAACAAACAAGCAAGGAAATGCTCAAATGTAGTGCTTAGGAAGCAAAATGTATCAGTTGTCCTAGTGCATATTCTGCCTTGGGGATACCATGGACCTAAAGGATGCATATATCTTAGTCCTTCTTGAATTATCTTAGACTGCATCCATTCTAATTAGGTTCTCAGACAAGACTGTATTGTGAGTTTCTTTCTATTTTTCCAGTTTCTGAATTCACCCTTTGGCTCAGTGACTGTCTTCCAGTTTATGTCTCTGGAGAGTATAACGTATTGCCTGAATAACTATGCTGTTTTACATCCAAGGCACTTATCTGCTTCCATTAAAGCATGTTGAGATTTAAAATTAATACGAGAGAAAGGGAAAACTACTGTGATCCAGATTTTTATCTCAGCTACTTTGGTATTAAATCCAAGATTAAAATTATAATGGAATTTTCTTTTCCTTGAGATTTTTGTAAACTGTTAACCATTTCAACAGTAAAGAGGTAAAAGATGAGATAATTCAGGTTTTATCGTATTTCTCCCTTTTGCCAAAATAGACTTAATTGAGAAAAGATGGAAAAAACTTTCAGGGAAAGTAATGGCCTGAAACTTTGTTCTTGTCAAAAATAATTAAAAGGTAGTCTTACAGAGGAAGAGTTGCAAGATCTGTAATTATAGAGTGGTTGAAGAGTTATTCAGACTGTCACAGAAGCTGAAGGATGATTATTTAGACTTATAGTTGACAGATGATTAAGTGACAGTAACAAAACCACACTGACTGAAAGTAAAACAGTTAAATTAGCTACAAGGACTTTTACTATACTAATGGCATGAGATATTTGGGGTCCCAGCCAGCGCCATGTTTTCCACGAAATCTGAGTGCTTTCTTCCAGGTGTTGTCCATCACATTTATTCTTCTTAATCTTTGTTTAATATCCTGTTCACATTTTCTTTGTCTGACTCAAACACTGCTAGGAAAAGGTAGTAATTTCGAATTCTGCTCATTCTACACTCAAAATTTTTTGTCACTGTTCTGTTCATGTCAGGGAATGCAAGATCAGGATATTTAAATATTTAAACACAAAAATGTCAGGGAGTAAGCCTGTAAAGTCATCCTGATAGAACTGTTCAGACAGATAACTTTTTCCAGCATTACAGTGACCCTAAACCTTAGAGACGTTTGGCAAATACTCTTTAGCCTTCCACTGTACATATTTTCTTGTGAAACTTCTGAACCTTTTTAGTCGTCTCCCCAGTTCATACCTCACATACCTTGAATGTTCCTGTTGAAATCTGTATGCCTCAGGATTTAGTCAGCAGCTTCTCCAAAGTGGCTCCTCTAGGTATTCCTATGTCCCCTCACTTCTTGTTGAACTGTTGATAAGTGATAAAACATCTTCTAAAGGTTCCTTGGGGCCATTGACCCACATATGAGTTTGGGGTCCATAGAGCAAAGGGGAATGTTCACCTCTCAGGAGGTAGAAGCCTCACCAGGAGGCTGTTCTCCTACTGGACAGATTTTGTTTGATACAGGAGTGAAGGGAATGAAGAAGCTCACTCAGATCAGTAAATCCTCCAGTAGGCCTACCACAAATGACAGTAACCTCAGTGCTGAAGTAGTAATATTGATGTAACTACAGTACTCTTAGGACACGCAGATCTAAAAGAGGATCAGAGCACAGGAAGAGGTGTTGTCCTTTATTAATCAGCTCATAGACCTAGAAGATGGACAGCTTTTTGAACTGGGTCTGCTGTCATTCCTTATCACGCCTGATGAAATGGACTCTGAACCTGAAAGGAGTGGACTACAGTTTGGAGCTTAGCATTGCAAGAGTGCAATAAGATGGCTAAATCTTCACAAAGTTAACCTGATGCATTTTCAGAGGCATCTGTAGATCAGATTTAATCACTATTTATATTGCTTCATAATCAACTAATGAACGTGTTTCAGTACCTTTGAGAAACTAGTGCCTTTTTTAGTAACACAAGGATTTTACTAGAAACTCTGTTATTAAACTAATGATCAGCACCAGGGAGAGGATCTCAACTGCACTGTTTTCACAGTTTGCATGCTTTAGCAGTGTGATTTACTGAGGCTACATTGCAAAATATATTTATGATCCTTATCACAATATTTATTTGAAGTTCTATGTGTTGTCCTAATTTCACTAGATAAGTGGTCTGCCAAAAGGTGTTTGCATCCTTTAAAGTTGACATCATTTATTAAATGCTTTTTGATACAAGGCTTTTTTGATTATGTAGTGGATATATGCATAGTATATTTCATTTACAAGCTGAAACATATGGTGTTAATAAAGAGTGACGGCTCTGACAATTTCCTTTTCTAAATAATGAAACATTTTTGATTAAGGGCTGAAGATGCCAAGGTAGCTGCTCTGTAATCTAACAAACATGTGCACAGATGTACTTGAACACATGGTCATCAACGCATGTCTGTAAACTTACATAAGTATAATGTGAATCACCCTTGGAACTATCCCACAAAAGCCTGAGGTAAAGTCTATTTAAAACTATAGAAAGATTCCCACTGATTTTGTTTATGTTATGGATGAGGTCCAAAAGGGATGATTGCGGATGTTTCTTTGCAGAAGGCAGGTTATCAGCTTCTTTAAGAACTGGTGAAATGTTCTCATGGCAAAACTTCCATTGACTTCCTTGAGATGAGGATTTTCCCTATGTATGTTTAGACAACCAGCTTTATGTGCTCTTTAATGACCAAGAAGCAGTGCAGATAAATCTGGAAATTCCATCATGAATAATTTATCTTCAGCTGCGTAAAGTATCTCTGCCAGTGTACTACAGCTGATATTCTTACACAATATTGAGATATTTTAGGCAATGTACACTCATTCTTCATTCAGACATCTATTTTATCCTCAGTCCCTGCTGGGATTCACAGACCGAGTGCTCCTTTGCCTTTTCACATGCAAGCTAATTAATGTCAGAGCTGGTGCCATTAAAAATTGCATGATAGCTAGCATGCTTGCTTAAAGAAGTAGAAACCTTGTTTCCAATCCCTCCTCTGCCCTGTGTGGCCCGAATTTGCATCTCCCTTGTCCGAGGAAGCTGCCTCGCCTCCTAAGAATGGGGCTGATACATGATTAAAGCTGCCATAACTTCTATCAGATGTTAAAGTATTCTATCAGATGTTTAAGTATTCTTACTATCTATCAGATGTTTAAGTATTCACTGAATGTAGATCTTCCTTCTCACAGCTGAGCACCCAAGAAGCACAAAACTGGAAATTTATTTAGACATTGGGGAATTTGTTCTCCATTTGCTTTCTTATCCCCACCCCAAAATAATTATTAGTTATTCCAGAGAGACCTCAGAGAGTTTGGGGACTTTTCTCAACCTGGCTTAGCAGTTTGAACACTCCTCCAGGAGACATGTTTTTAGAGCTCTTGACAGAGGAGAGCTGCAGAATAAGCAGCTGCTGTCACTGCCAGACTGAACAAGTTCACATCCCAGCAATGAATGATCTCTGGCTGAAGTCAAGCTGTCACCGGAGTCAGTAAGAAATGAGAAGAAATCATGTTCTCCTTCATAATGAAAAGAGACACACAAATTGAAAAGGTGGATCTTCAAGCTAATACTGTTTCATTTTCTAACTATTCTGCTCCTGTTTACTAATTTACTCTTTCTTGTTATTTTTTAGGACAAGGCCTTAAGGGATTTCTTTTCTGTAAATGTTATCAGCTAGCTTTTTTAAAAAAAAAATATAACCTTTTTTTCCTTTCCTGCAGGTTCTGTTGCCACCATATGATGATCCTGCGAACGGAGCTGCTAAAGATCCACCACCACCTTACGTGTCAGCATGAGCGAGAGAGTGCTGTGTACCTAGGGAGGATAGCTTTACTCTTCAGACATCGGAGCAATAGTTTTAATTTCACTTCCAGGGTATAACCTCTATGGGTTATACATTGCTGTTTTGCTGACATATTGAAACCTAAATTGTATGTTTAAAATTCTGTAGATAGTTTTAATAATTTGCTGCAACTACAGTAGTGTTTCAGAAACTGGTGAACTAGTTTCAGAATAATTCTGGGTAGCGCTAAGGTTAGTCTCCGAATAGCTTTTTCCACCACCTCTGACATGCAGTGCTAGAGAACATAGAACTTTGCATCCTCAATCAGGTTCAGAGTGTACTTTTTTTTTTTAATTTGTAAAACTTCCAGAGCATTACGAATGTGTTTCTCAGATGCCCACTTTCACCTTCAGAATACAGACCAAGTCTAAAAAAGTAACATTCCACTTCAGTTCTGTTCTGCAAGAATTTAAGTTATTATGTTATGAAGGACGATGATTGCAAGAAGAGGAGTGGGTCTTATGCACTATTCTCATCAACCTGTTTTATGGGAAACAAGTTTAATTGGGAAGAATAAGTATGGGGAATGAAAGCAGACAAAGCACTCCATGATGTGTAATAAGCCAGAACCTGTGGTCTACATGGACTCACTTTGTCTCAGCCTGCAACCATTCTAACGCTCAAAGAAAAAAAGAGTTCTTACCAACTTCTAGTAATTTTCTTTTCCTGCCTACACACTTTTTTCTTCCCCACCAACTTCACAAATAGTATTTTGAGGTCACAAAATCCTTGTGTTTGAAGTCCCATGGTTAGGTGGCAAAGCTGTCTCTTTCGCACTCAACATGCAAATGTTTTCCCATTGGAATGTGCCTGTAAATATAGCAATGTTCTGCTGAGTGTGAACTAAATTATGCAGATTCTAAGATATATGTTCCCAACCTATGGGAAACTTATGCATGTAACTTCCTTGAGCATTAGCAGATATGTTTTCATGTTTCTCCTATATGTCAACCTGGGGATTTTAGATTCATTTTATGACTGAACTGGTTGTGCTGAGAATCTTTCTTATGGGACTCATCCATCCACGAATGCTTGTGTGAGGTATTTATTTCTTCCCTAGAGAAGTGCCTCCTGCACATGTTACTTTTTGTTGTTGATGAAAGTTCTACTTTTAATTGAAAAGGAACAGGAAAAGGGAATATAATGTTTGTCTCTACCTCTCATTGTTTCCCCCTCTGTTGTCTCTTCTGCATTTGGGGTGATCGAACAGGCTGAAGCTGGACTGATGTTACTCACTGCCCCAGGCAAAGGGCAGTGCAGAGCTGAGCCACAGTTTGGAGGGCCACCAGAAGAAACTAAGGTGCCGTCCCTCCTGTGACTGGGCTGGCATGAGAGTCCACACCCTTCCTAAGGAGGACACTGGTTCTCACCCTCAGTGCATTGACTCCATTCTGCAGACTGAGGAAGAGTGGAGGTTTTCCTGCCTTTTTCTGGAAAAGAGCTTTCCAGGGGAACACAGGACCAATAACTTCTTTTCACGGCAGTTGCCACTGTGACCTGTCCTTGCAGAGGCCTGGAAAGGAAGGGCCAGACTCTTTCTGCCTGTCTCCTCCACACCCCTGGAAAAAGGCATGTCCCTGTCTGCTTGTTAGGATTTTACTTTGGGGTTCATCTACTCTGAGATCAAACCAAGCAATGCTTTTGACTGAAAAAGCCTTGAAGTCCATCCATCGATCTCTGTCACAGTCCTATTGCTTCCCTCAGAATAATTCCATGTATTATTATCTCATCACAGTTATCTTCGGGAATTAGTCTGAATTTGGGGGTTGAGATGGCTGGTTGGACTTCTGAGCTTCATTTTCTTTCATTCTTGACAGATTTGTGAAGGATTTTAAACAGTCATCTGTTTGAGAAGAGCTGATTGTAAATACATCGCATCTGTGTATACAAACTTCTCTACAATAAAGGGTCTTTCCTCAATACTACGGAAATCATTTTTGCTGATCTTCCAAGCACAAACATACACAAATTCCTGTCCAATCAATCTGACAAGGCAGGATTTTCTCTGTAAATGACCTAAACAAGAGTTTATCAGTCCACTCACCAGTCCATTCACCAGCTTTCCCTCCATACTGTATAAATGGACAATAAAAAAGATCTGTAATTTATGGTACAATAAAAACAAGAGATAATTCAAGCTTTTAGTTCAATGTCCAGAACTGCAGGCAGTTTTCCATGTCTGATGAAGTGTGTAATACAGAACAGGACTATGCTGAGCTACACCAAAATCTGGGGCTTCTTTTTCTCCACAGCATTATAGGGATAATGTTGTGCTAATTCACATGAAATTTCTGCAGACTTTAGCTTTTCTTACTAAAGAATCAAGTCTTCTTCACACACACCATACGTGCATAAGTGTCAGTGCATGTGTCATGCCAGTACTCCTAATACCTTTTGGATTTTGTCCAATTTGAGTTAAAGAGGGCAGGAAGGTTATGGTATCAAAACCATGGCATTCCTGCACATAGTGTAACTAGACAGCTGGGTAGGAAGGAGCAGATAATGTAATATAAGTTCAACTCTGCTGACATATCAGAGGATCCACGTGGGAGATGAATTCCCCTGCTCCCAAAGGAAAACAAGATTCTCTGAGCTACATGAAGAGACATGAACTCCAGCTGAAGGGGTTTTATCCTCAGTTGTTGAATTCATTCTCCATTTCCATGTCTAATCCTGGGGAATTCACTCCACAGCTTTTCTATAATTCATTTTTAATAGTCAGTCATCTGTGACACAGAAACCCATTAAAAGCGTGGCTTCTTAAGTTTCTTTGCTTTGGGAACTGTTTGCTCCTAACAGTGCTTTTATCACTATTTCTTGCATTTTTTCCTTTCTCCCAGATATTGCTTACTCAACTTCTCTCCGGTTTTCTTATCTTAAACCTTAACATAGAAGTTTATTATTAGTAATTTCTAGTAACAAGAGTGGAAAGAAAATATTTTCAAGGGATGTTGACATGGAACATCATAAATATCAGGCCAAAACCAGTAAGTAGGAATCTAAACCTTGATAGTACCAGAAACTAGTAAGTAAATCTTTTGCTGAAATCTTCTAGTTTTTTGAAATATCTGTTAAAAGGCATTGCAGGCTTCACAAAGCCTACCCTAAGACACAAATCCCATTTCTTTCATTTGCCTGATGCTCTTACTCCTGATGGAACAACACAACGTCCCTTCATTGTACACTCACCTGTGCATTGTATGGGAGAAAGCAAAGAGGAATTCACAGTGGTGACTCGTGCTTGTATGTACATTACATTTTCTAAAACAATTATTAACTGACATTATTTTAGGTGTTAGCTTGTCTGTACTTCTTTGGGAAAACCTCTTGTTAGTAAAAACAATTCAGACTTGATATATTAGCAGAAGCTATATCAGATAGATTTATGGCCAGAGAAAAGTTTGGCAAGGAAAGGGGGGGAACAATAACTAGTCTGAAACAAACTCCAGATTCTGTGCTTTCAAAATAGTGTGTTCCTCACCACTACCTTGTTGGCCAAAGTGCAGCAACTAGGGGTACCATGGACAGTTATAACAAATTTTTGCTGATATCAACAAGCCTGCACACTGATGCTTGGAACATGCAAGATGGAACACTTTTAGTTACCAGTAAGGGCAGATGGAGGGAAGACAGAGCATGGGAGGGGAATGTTCATGTATGTATGTCCTTTAAACAGCACATAGAGATAGATGTCCTTGCATTGACAGAGCTCACTGCTACAAACCTGTTTGGCTTATGTACTCTTTCTCCTGTGCTGTGGTCAGGAGGAAAGAAAATTGCTCCTGTAACTTGGGACCTTAGCTGTTGTGCCAGCTCTGTTTCAGACTTTTATCACTGAATAATACACCTTGGTCTTACTTGTTGTAAGGCAAAGACATCTACAGATTTATTTTTCTAGACCTAAAGAAGTGTTGGTTAAAGTCCTGCCAAACTGTCTGATTTGACAGAAGACTCCAAGCTGCTTATCTGGAGCGGTTACACCCTTAGAGGCATCTCTCCTTAGAAGCTCTCTCCTTAGAGGCTGCTTCTCTGGAGCTAAGTTATATCCTTCCCATTTACACATCTCTATTAGCTGTAGAAATTGCAGTCAGTCATGAGAAAGCATTTCTTGCAAAATTCCAGTGCCTATGGCTATGGAGATGTTCACAACTCCGGGAAGCCCAAAACAGCAGCCGTAGCTATCTAAAGGGAGGTTTGGCTCCAGTAAATCAGGATTAGAGTTCTTTCAGGGAAGGACTCTGGTATTTCTAAATGATGTCTCCACACCCATGGATTTGACCCAAAATGGTTCTGCAACGTGGCCAGTTTTTCAGCTGAATAACTCAGCAGGGTGTGGAAGCCAGATCTGTGACCTTCTGCCTGCAGCCTCTGTCTACCTCCAGCAGAAGAGGACACGGAAGCAACAGGAATGAAAAACCTCATTATCACTCAGCCAGCAGATACAAAGCTTTTTTCAAAGCAAAAAGGCACTTCTAGAACTATGTCCTAGGCAATGAGCTACAACAGTAGTTTATTTTAATGAAGAATTTAGGTGAAACATAATGCACTACCTTACTTTTTTTTCTTTCAGATTATTCCAACCTTTTGAACAGGAGGGTTTTCAGAAAGTAAGGAAAGGTTTGTTCTTTGTAGCCAGAGCTGGACTGCACTGGTTGGTCTGAGCAGCGAACGCAGGGTCACTTGGAAGGCTGAACAAATGGCCAGGAGATAGATGCAGCAGGGCTGGCTACGTGGCTTGCAGGAGAAGCACGTTGGCCCGCAGGGACAGGAGAGCTGTGAAGCCGCTCTGAGAGAGGGAGCTGCATCACGGTGGAGTCTCCGCAGCCATTTCAGAGGTCTTCTGCTTGCTCTTTGAGGTCAACGTGACCAGCAAGAGCAGGGATGAGCCATACACAGCTTTTTAGCCCAGAACCTGGGATCCATTACAGTACCTACATGCATCCCGCAACTAACTCTATGTAACAGGTTTCTGTTTTCATATAAACTTTGCCCAAGTATCCAAATACTTCTGGTTGTTTTTTGGTTTTTTTTTGGAGGGGGGAGAGATTTGTTTGAGATTCCTTCTACTTCATCATCAGAAACTCTGGGGAGCTGATCACCTGTCATTTTGAAACTGTTTACCTCCAAAGTGCCCCATTTCAGCTCCCTTCATGACAGCAGAGTCAAGGATGCAATTAGAGACAGAGGTCCAACATCGGTAGACTTCTAGCATCAAATCGTCTGAGGACATTCAGTGTCAGCATGAGCAAGGTGTTCTTAAAAACATAGATACCATCCTAATAGGACAGATATGTTCTACTTTATGGATGGCAGATGCTCCAGGCTCCTCTCTGGGCCTGGGACAAGCACGAACAGGCATCCTGTCTCTTATGGAGAAAAGCTGGCTGGAAGGGCAATTACTTTTACACTTCTATTTTGCAGATCACCAGAACACCAGTTTAAGACTGACAGATAACTAAAAAAATTGATGGGACAGTCTGGAAGATTAGTACTATTTATATGAACGCAGTCATTCGTGGCAGTATCAGACATGCTTACCTGAGGGCAGCAAGGGAAATAAAAGTAAAGGAACAAAGGCAAGAGCTGGCAATTAGTTACAAATATTTATCTTCTGTGAGTTCATGAATTCTTCTCCCTACCAAATTATTAGAAAATTGGAATGAGTTTCATTTCCTTCACTGCATTAGAGCAGAGGATGAAATTAACTTTATCAATTGCACAGGCCAGCTTAAATTTCCTGCTATTGTGTGATCCTGTTTCTTTGCTTCTCATAAATTAAAAATAACTAAAAAAGTTCAAAATGTGTTTCATGAACCAGACTACTTGATACAGTAGCTTTTGGGTTTGTCTTTTTCCTGAAAAATTGAAGTTTTCTTCTTTTTAATGCAAATGTTTTTCTTTTAAATACAGGTATTTAGTAAAGGTATCCATGGCCACATTTTCATCTTAGGAACTCGCTGGTTTCTGTTGCAATGATATATTTTCTTTGTGATTTTTTATCTTGTGAATTAACAGGAAAAAAAAAAAAAGAAAAGAAAAGAAAAAACCAAAGACAAACACAAAGTATTATCTTATCTTTTGGTTGTTGTTTCCTCGCTTGCAATTCAATTTTTCAGCCTGGATAAGATGTTCTGACCCAGTGGTTTGAAAAAAAATAAAGGCAAAGTGTCATTATGCTGAACAGACACTGTAAACACCCCAGGGGTCTAGAAAAGTAGAGTTCCTATGAAAAAGTGAAGCCCAGAAAAACTTGTCTGTAACTGTTGTACTCCTGTTAGCACTGAGCCACACAACATACGTTTCCATAATCGCCGCTGCGTGGCTGGGTGGCAGCAGCATTTAGACGTGGGCTGTCTCTAGCCCCTGGAGTGGCTTTATCTGTGTCGCTTGTATGAGAGGCTGCACAGTCCCAGTCCCATTTGAGCTGGGACCAGTTCATTTTGCACAAGCAGCCTGAGGATGAGCTACAAAAAGGGGTGTTTGAGGAAAGGAGGGAGGCGAGCGTTTGAGGAAGTATGGCTTTGCCTCGGGGATTATGAGACCAGATAAAGTCACAAGCTGGGAAAGTTTTGAGATGTGATCCCTGATCATATGTGAATTCTGCATACACCCAACATGTCTTTTCTGGACATTTTTTAGTTCCTAACTAGCATTCCTGCATTATACTTATCACAGATAACAAAGTCGATAACTGATTCTTCTTTGCTTTTGAAGCAAAAAGAGTTTATTCATCTTATTGTGAGTGTAACTTTTCCCTCTGGGCTGGATTCAGTGGCAGTATTAGCAGTATCCTTTTGCTACCTCACCATGTTTAACTCAACTAAAAACTGTATCGAGGTTACTACAGATCTTTGGCATCTCATACTTTTTCTTTAACTGCAATTTTTATCTGATGCCCTTTTCTGTGAAACCCCTTCTTACACTTGGATAGATTTTCCAGATATTTGGGGGGAAATGAGGGTTGAGGACTTTTTTAACGTTACTAGGAATATATAAAATTAAGATATATCTACAACTCTATAGTAGTATTTTCAAGAAGTCTTTCATCCTTCAACCTTTCCCTACAACTTCTTTTTCAAAGTTTGCTTCTTCTTCAGTCTGCACTGTGATCTGGTGCAGAACCAAAACATTGGCAAATGCCACCACCACCATCAGTGGTAATCAAAAAGCATGTTGTGGAGAGCTCCCAAATTAGAATTTTTAGACTTCAAAAGATTCATCATGCAGGCCTATAACTTAAAAAACCTGAAGACCATCCCTGGGGATTTTTTTTAGGTCACTTCCTACCTAAATTTTTCCATAATTCCATCGTTTAGTGCATTACACGGCAAACTGATAATAGAACACAGAACTGCTTGGAGAATCAGACTTTTTCAAACTATGCATTTTTTTATTTTTTTTTTAAATGGGGCTATGAAATGGATCAATATCAGGTTGAGTGTAAACATTATACACTTGGAAATTTTTTATCTATTTTGTATCAGGCACTTTACTTGATACAACACAATATTTAACTAGGGAACTAGAATGTTACAGCAACAGCATTGCACATGTGAAATAGATTGCAAAACAGCTGATAAATCTCAGCTGTATGTGAGCAAAGAATTCTCAGTAAGTGAGTGTGTTTCAAGACAAATTCTGCAAGGACCAGTTTTTTACTCCCTGGTGCTTAAAATTCTTCATCCATGACTTCAAATCATCACTAAAAAGGAAAAGATATATATTTAAATTTTTCCTATACCTTAAAGCTGTGAGTAATTCATAGAATCATAGAATTGTACGCAGAATTCAAGCAGAATGTTTAAAAAACCTTGGAGTGGGTTAGCAAAGAGCTGAAAGAACCATTAGTGAGTTGGAAAATATGCCATCAAGCGAAAAACTCAGGAAATGCAATGCCTTTAATAACTCAGATTTAGGAGGTGACTTAAGGACACTATATAAGTAAGTATATAGGGAAAAAAACTTTAATAAAAGGTGTCTTCAATGCAGCCAACAGAAATGTAACAGCACCTAATGACAGAAACCTGCAGCTAGAAAAATAAGACTAGAAACAAGCTGGTTTTCTGCTATCTCTGTCCCTCATATTTGGTAACATTTTGTATGGGATTTTTTTCTCCTCGGTAATTTTTTGTGTAATAAGGGAATATTTCAGTAAAGCAACTCATAAATTAATTCAGGATTTAATTAATTCAGTGACATTCTGTATCTTTTGGTATGTAGAAGGCTCAGAAAATACCTTGGATGTTTAATTCCAAACCTGGTATCTAGACACCGTATTCAATCACTGCTCAACCTTACAAACACTTCAACTTGCTGGATGTTTCACCGCTCCCTTGGTGCATTGGTTTTCTGCAGCCTGTGGAGCTCGGCATTCACCTACGCCTCCAGGGGATCCAGTAAAGCAAAAGACCTGATATTTATGTTTAACACACCACCAGTCTGGAGAGGGCTGAGCAGGCTGGTGCCCAGCTCATACCCGTTACCTAAGCTGCCTGAAGAACCTTGTTGTTTCATTTAAGATCCATACACAGGTGAAAATTCAAACACATCACTACGTTGAGAGTATTCTTCCTTGTGCAAGGACTGATTTAGAGCCAGCAACTTACACGCTTTCTGGATCAGGTTGTAAGATCAAGTTCAGCTCCTTGTGTATACGATCTCAATTTTGGGGGGGGGGG
>JAOXJM010000012.1:134913045-134923171 GCA_026413425.1 Tringa solitaria
ATATACACACATAATCTTAGCCTTTTTTCTGTAATTATCTTTCTTTCCACTTGATCTGCTCCCACAAATCGTATTGTAGTGTTATCTTTGTATCACAACCATGCTGGAATATTTCATGTTATATTAGTAAAAATAATTAATAATTTGATGAGCCACTAAGATAATAAGATAGAAAATAGTTAATATGTCAGGATATCTGTATTCCATTAGAACTGGAATTTTGTTTCTGCTCAATTTGGCTTGCACTCAACATCCTCTGATTTTGAAAGAATAAGCAATTCGAGCATATTCCTATGCTTATGAATAAAGCCAGACTGTAGACTGCACATGAATAAATCCAGGCAGTCATTTCCATTGTCATCAAAGAGCATTTTTATTCTATGCCCACAAATGTTCTTGGTAATCTATGAAAGAGGCCTCTGAGTTAACAAGTGAAAACAGGCATCTTTCTCACCCCGTGCCTTGGCAGAAGCACATGGTTCGCATTCATCAGCAGTCACAAGTGAACTCATGTAAAGGCTTGTCTACAGACAGATGGTTTTCCACTTGAGTCGTTGATTGGCCCACTTCTACTTGTGCAGTATGACATGACCTTTAATTATACAGTCAAATACTACTTTTCCACCAAGCATTTGCCTCATTCAGTGCACAAGATAGATGAGAGGGCACAATAAGAGAGATTACTGGTTGGGGCTATCTCAGTTTAGTAAAATGAGGATGCTACTGCAGCTTGAGGAGCATTCTTGCCACTTGTAATCTTTCAAGCCAAGCAGACAAACAGTCAACTCACTATCTCACAGTTTTATTCATAGCCACAGGAATTTAAGAACAGGAGCAGACACACTGATTGAAGCCATAGTAGATGGTGTCCTGTCTGTGACAGCAGTCAGAAGTGGATGCATACAGAAAAGCTTAAAGACAAGGCAATACTACCTTCAGGTATTCCCCCAGCTGCCATGCTTTTGGGGCTCAGGAATTTCCAAATCTGGAGGGGTCCTTAAAGTAGATATCAAACCTCAGTCGACATCTCTTCACCAGCATCCCATAAAGCCTTTTAAAGTCCTTTTAATATTTTGCTGTATGCTGCCTTCTGTGGCAAGGCTCACGGCTCACCTTAAGCCTGCCATGTGCTGGCTTTCTGTGAATGGTCAGTCCCTATCCGTTCTCATCGTGCAACTCATGCGTGTGTCTCATATTCTTTCAAAAAAGAAGGATGCTAAGCAGAAGCCAGAGGGTGTACACCCAGAGTCCCAGAAAGGTGGTAGCAAGCCCAGAAGGCAGCCAGCCTTCCCTGCTGCTGTTACCTGTGATAGCTTGGCTTGCCCACCTTTGCAGTTGTCAGATGTAGACATACCCTGTGGTATTTCTGCTTCAGTGGCTTTTGGAAAAATATACTGTTGATGGCCGAAACAGAAGATTTCAGGAAGTAAGTACATGAGTGGTCTTTTTGGCCAAGTTGAATGCCACTGTAGACAACAGGATTTTCTCTCTGATGCAGCCAGAATTTCTGTGCGATGCTGAGCTAGTCCAATAGGCGAGACTTCTCCCAGATGGCCATTAATTATGCATTTGAAATCATGGGGTTTGATTTGCAGAAGTGCTGAGCACTCACAGCTGCAGTTGATGTCATTGAGAGCTGTACTTTGTACATGCAAAGTGCTGCTTAATGCCAAGTTCCCTGAAAAATCAGTCTCTTCACATCTCTTATTGGTCACCGCAGTTAACAGATGCTTTTGACCTGAATTTGTGTTCTGTTTTCCCTGTTTGAAATGGAGGACTGATACCACACTGCCTCATCAGAGTGTTGGATTTCTAAATTCTCAGGCAATACCACGAAAAGCATCACAGTGTAACCCAAACAGTAACTATGTACTTCAGAGTGGGTTTCCATCCTGCCTGGGGCATGAGGTCAAAATCTCAACATGACAAAACAGGGTAAAGCAAAAGTATCTACCCATTCCACTGCCATTAACCATTCTGAGCACTGATCTCACAAAAAATAAATATATATATACTGATCGTGTATAACAGGCAGCTTTTGTTATTTACTGGAGGCCAAATTTATGTTGCTCAAGTAGCCTTAGTTCTGGCATCCCTGGTTTTTCATGTACTTTCCCAGCACTTGTCGGGGTGTTTGTTTAGACAGCATGTTTGAGACATCAGGTCGACGTGAACCCGTTTGCATTTTTAAATTCTTGTAAAGTATTTTTGTTTGCGTTTTGCCTTCCAGAAAATACTTGCGACAACAAACCCCTGGACCTTGTCTTCATCATCGACAGCTCTCGCAGCGTACGTCCTTACGACTTTGAAAAAGTGAAGGAGTTCATTTTAACCATCCTGCAGTTCCTGGACATCAGTCCTGATGCCACCCGAGTAGGGCTGATTCAGTACGGCAGCACGGTCAAACACGAGTTCTCGCTGAAGACGTTCAGGAGGAAGCAGGATATTGAGAGAGCGGTGAAGAGGATGATGCACCTGGCGACGGGCACCATGACTGGCCTGGCTATTCAGTATGCGGTGAACATCGCGTTCTCAGAGTCGGAAGGAGCTCGACCTCTGAAGGAGAACGTGCCCCGAATTATCATGATAGTGACGGATGGGAGACCTCAGGATCCAGTGGCAGAGATTGCTGCTAAAGCTCGTAACTCGGGTATCCTGATTTTTGCCATTGGAGTGGGAAGAGTGGATATGAATACGCTGAAGTCCATTGGGAGTGAACCGCATGAAGAGCATGTGTTTCTGGTGGCTAATTTCAGTCAGATTGAAACACTGACCTCTGCCTTCCAAACTAAACTTTGCGGTAAGGTTTTTTTTTCTATAGATTTGAAGGCATTGATGAAGGTAAAACACACAAAAAATTATGCATGATAATTAAACACTTATTATTTTTTTTTTTTACGTGGAGCCTTATCTGTTAGAATGTATATATAGAAAAAACAAGGGAGACTAGCCAGACAACATCCAGAACAGCGGTCGTACATATGGGTAAAAATTAGTTCTGCTGCTAAGTGCCATAAAATGTGATCTAATTCCTGGTAGTCATAAGCAGTGAGGCAAAACCACATATCATTATTTTCTTATTCATTGCATAATAGCAATAAATTTAAACGCCTCTGCTATTTGAAGTAGTTTCATCTATTGATTTTAAATGAGATCTCCCTTAGTACTGAAACTTCAAACTGATAAACAGTCTTTTGGTTATTTAAAAAATTATATGGAGTTCATGTATTCCTCTTCTAAATTTACATACTAATTCTCTGCAAATAATTACCTCTGTGCATGCCTTGTGACTGGAAATGAGACACAGAGACAAGGTAGTGTTTTTATTTCATCCATTTTAAATACAGAAAGTTGGGAAAAGCTATTACAGTGATATTACTCATTCATATAATAAAGTAAATAACATCTAATAGATATTAATTTACAACGGAGAAATCACTTCCATCCGTTATTCCCTAGTAAGAAATTACCTTTTACAAATATCTGTGTATTTAATATAATTTTCTTTTTTATTTTTTCCTGAGATAAATATGAAACATCTTCATACAGATTTGGCATTAAGCTGAGGCATTTTCAGCAGAGTCCAGAAAAAAAAAAAAAAGCGTGGTGAGATTGAATGCTCACTCATTTCTAGGGATGATTTTGCCAGAAAAGAACTGAGGCTTATTGTCGGGATAGTCTGGAGAATTTTCCTTACTTGGTCTTTTCCAAAATTCTTTCAAAGACCAACAGGACTCCAGCTGAACTGCATCAGCACAAAACTCCATCACAGACATTCATCAGATAATAGATTTTTTCCTGTTTCTTCCTTGCCATATTATTAGCTGGCGTAGTAAGATACATTTAAAAACCAAGACAGAGTAAACAAAACATGGATTGCGAGTTTTAATGGAATGAACAGCAAATGCTTCAAAACTTCATCTCACTGCATTTTTTTAACTGTGTTTTAGAAACAAGTCCAGTACAAATAGCACTTACTAATTATTTTTTTCTGACTAGGCAGTGTCCTGTAAATGTATTAGAGTTTTATAGCTCATTTTTAATTCAAATACATGTGATCCTCAATAAAACCACCCGTCAGCAGGTGGAGGAGTACGGAGGTGACAGAGGTTGCTGCTGCTTCTTTTTCTCAGGGAATGCTTCCACATTTGCTGTGTAAGGAATTGAAGGCGAGATCCAAAAGCGCATTTAAAAACCCAAGCCCAGGTGCAACAGAGAATTTAAGCTGTTAGGTTCTTATGGATTTCAACTTAAGGGACTAAATTGCAGATAGAATCCTTTATAATTTACTGAGTCTGGGCAGCGTTCAGCTTACTGAATTTCAAGAGAGCAATCTAAGCATCCATAGCTTCTGCTTCCCAGAGCAGACATTCCTCCTGGGAAATGTGGTTAGTTTTTTGAAGTCCTCCCCAGTATGGACCCAGAGGCAGTATCATTGCAGCTGAACTGAACATATGGACACCTTGTTCCTTTGCTAGAGCAACTGAAGGCGCCCCTCTGGTTAAGCCTCCTGGTGTGTAGTCTGCTGGGCTTCATGCTGTGGGAAAAGACCTTGGCATCTGAGCTGTCCTCCTGTCTAGATTGCCCTTCTGTCTGTGGGAATGTGTCTTCATGGTTCCTGTGAATGTAAGAGAAAAATCTGGCCAAGTGATGAAGCTCTGTGGGGAAAATAAAGAGTAAATCAGATTAGGCACTCTTTACCCATGGATGGCAGAGATTACCCACTGCCTAGCAGATATCCTCAGAAGAGTCTATAGAGAATCATAGAATAGTTTGGGTTGGAAGGAACCTTTAAAGGTCATCTAGTCCGGCCCCTCTGCAATGATCAGGGATGTCTTCAACTAGATCAGGTTGCTCGGAGCCCCGTCCAACCTGACCTTGAATGTTTCCAGGGATGGGGCATCTGCCACTTCTCTGGGCAACCTGTGCCAGGGTTTCACCACGCAATTGTGCAACTTGCCCAACATCAATTCAGGACCCTGTGACATAGACAGAGATAAAATCTAATTCATAAGGCTCACATTCAAATTTCTTGACTATGAGATCACCCTTTCTATTACTTCAATCTTTGGCTGTGTCCACCAAACACCTCCTGCAACAAATGAGGTTGCAGAAATCACACAGACAGCAGCCTCCTTTGCCACAGAAATTTGACTCATGACCAGAGCACCACTGATTCTTTGAAATGGGTGCTACAGAGACACTTTAGAAAAAATTTTATGTGATAGTATGTCAGAAGATTGGTAACAGATGGTAACAATATACTCTCAGAACAGACTGAGTTATTGGGACGCCTGTCACTGAATACTGTGTTTTGCAACCTTGTGTTCTTTTGATATGGGAGGACTGACTGTTTTTGGAGTAATGTTCATAGATTCACATTCTGTAGCACTAGTATATGGTAGATTTTCTAATGCTTAAACTACTGAAATTATTACATTTTTTCATTTGTCATATTTGAAAATGCTTCTTTGGTCGTAACAAGCTATACCTGATGTTGAAAGCCAGTGAAATGTAGACAGAAGGAAACTCCTGTTTAGAAAGTACCAGAGGCCATAAACTTTATTTTTAGAATGACAGAAAGATGAAAAAACAAGAAGTCCGAGGAGGTCTGTATTCACATAAATAAAAGTACTTTAGAAGTTTTATTATGGCAGAAAATTAGGAGATCCAAAAAGCTGATTAAGAGATTTGGGAATTGTGGTGGTTTGTGTATTAGTAATAAATGCATAACTCTGGTAACCATTCCAAAGACTAGATACATACTGTGTATCACAAAACCACATTTATTTTTCCACAAGTACCACACATACCACATGCTAAGTTATTTATCAGGCCCCTGTTGTGGCTGCTAGAAGATTACTATTAATATCTATCCCATAAATTTTGAGCTTTGTTGATCTAGCACAATAAGGAGCACAACAATCCCTAATTGCTGTTGAGCAAAATAGATTATTTTCCACACGATGTTCTCTGAAGAGTAATTCACCCATATATTATAGAAATTGCATACAAGCAATTCTCCAGTGGAAAGAAAACATCAAGGAGATTTCTTAATTCCCAATTACTGATCTGGAGAAAAATAGTTCAGCAATGAATTTGACAGAATGGGCCCACTATTCTTTTTCTTTCTTTTTGTCTCCGTCTGTTGCGTTTTACTACTTGCTATTAAAGACATAAGTTACAAACAGATTAAAGATAGACTTAGAAAAACTTATACTGTGGAGTGTAGCTCAGCTCTGCTCCAATGAATCTTGGAGATGCATGAGCTCAGTGTCATGATGTATTGCTTGTATGTTCCTCAACAGTAATAACTAAGGAAGCAAGATTCTTCATCAAGATGGGCTGTTTTCTAGGCATTCTTCTTTAGTATTGTGCTGTGTGATGGCTTTCCTCATTGAAGAGATGGAATGTCCTCTAGAACAGTTTGTATTTAAATTTCACTTGCTTTCTGAATTAGAATTTTGTACGTTTGTTTCATTGTCTTCTTGGGACCAAGTAATTAGTGTTTCCAGATACTGTATTGTGTATTTTATTATGTTTATATCTCCATTCCGCTTGTATTTTCCTGTCCAAAAACATGCCACTGATGTCAGCCAGACAGAAAATATCTAAATTCCTACTTATTTTATGAATAAATACATAGTACTGTTTGTTAAGGATTTTTTTTTACAGTCTGGCAGGCTTCACCTTCCATTTTTGTCTTTACTGTCAACACTTAATTTGAAATTTCTAAATTACTGCAGTAAAATTTTCTGCACTATTTTTTTTTAATTGTGACCACAAGAAAGACCAGTGGTTAATAACGCTTTTTTTTTCCTTTCAGTGCCCCATATGTGCAGTACAGGTGAGCATCGCTGTGATCACTTCTGCATAAATACCCCTGGCTCCTACGTATGCAGGTGTAAACAAGGATACATTCTGAATGCTGACCAGAAGACTTGCAGCAGTATGTAGTCTTTCTTAACTTTTCTCTTTCACACTCCCAAATAGTGCTTAACATCACACCCCCTTTTTATTGGGCTCATAAAGAAGGACTGAGCTCAGTATATAATGAATGGTAATCATCTGAAAGTGTCTGGAAAGGTAAAGTTGTAATTCTTTTTCTTGTTTTGTGTAAGTGAAGTTCTTATAAACCTTTCTGATATACATCAAGCTCATTTTTATACACAGCTCTGCAGAGGTACACTGTAACTGCAAAAAATTGCATTTGGATTTTATTGGTGTAGTAAGTTCAACAGTGAAGCAACAATCAAAGGAAGAACTGTTTTATCATCTCACATGAAGTGAATCCAACTGCTTTAGTAACTTGTCTAGGTAGCAACCAGTGTTAAGTAGTACAGAAAGGTGCAATAAACCCCATACGAGAGAACTGTGAAATAACTTGCTGTTCTGAAAAGCTCTTCCTAAATATAAGGGTTTGCAACCATTCAAAGAATAGTTTTAAAAGTCTTGCTTATGCTCTCATTTATTTCTTTAAAAGGGTTGACTTTTTAAGTAATTTGCTTTAGAGTTTATAATAACAAACTGTATTTCGCTCTAAGTGTGATGTTTGTAAGCAGTATTTCTTTCATCCATTTTAACTTGCTTCCTAGTAATTAGCAGCAGACTACATTAGATGGGTATGCCAGTTTTTTTCTGTATCCACCATTATTTTAAAGAAATTATGTAATACTATTTTTGGTTACTGGTGGAAAACATACTTGCTAAAAATTCGGTTTCTTATCCCCCGACAGTGCATGGATTCAAGTGAAATTTGCCAAACTGATTATAGCCAGAAGAAAAACTTTGGAAAATGTCTTTTCAAAAAGCTGGAGGACACAGTCGTGGTGAGAGCATAGGATGTACCCTTCACAATTTATAATTTAGAATCAAGGTGAAGGATGCAAGCTCAAATCCTGACCTTGTGTTTGAACTCGCATATTCCACATCTGAGAAGAATGCCATAAAACAATCAGGTAGCTTGGAATTAGAGGGTTCTTACTCTCTCTTGCTTAGTGTTGTATTTTGTATGAAATACTTAGTGACCACCAAAACAGCAGGAGTATGTCAGTAACTGAGGTGACTCAGCAGCTTGGGAATTAAAGTCCTTACATGTGCAGTGGGACACATGGTTTCAGTCAGAGCCACAGTAAATAGGAATGGGAACAAAACAAAGCCAGCACCCGAGTGATTTTGACATTCTTGCTGCTGCGTGGGCTACAGTAGGAAACTCCTTTTGAGCTGTTCACCTCCTGTGCTATCGGGCTATGGAATGAGTTACTTCTAGGAATCTCTGTTTTGTAGACCTTCTCGCCAGCATCCTTCACCAAATGTAGGCATTTCCCATATGCATGTGTGTGAATTATAGGGGAGTTACTTGTGTTAAATGGAACAAATTTAACACTTCAGTTGTGTTTTTGTTTCCTCAAGAAGATGAAAAAAAATTCAATCCAATCTGGAATATTTCCTAATTATTTTTTAGTTTAGCAGCTAAGCCAAGACAAGAACAGTGACAAGAAAAATTTTTCACTCAGCTTATTTTCTCTGCTTCCGCATATTTGCTATAGCTCTTCAGAAAGAGGGTGGTCAGAATCCAAATGATGGCTCCAGCTACGTAATCATATTTCAGTAATATTCTCTAGCCTGTTCTTTTTATTGTGTCCCTCTTAAAATGTTTCTACCTTAAAACTTTCATATCCTTTAAAACTTCCTTTTAAACCTTCATCATACTATTAATTTTCTTAAAGAATTTTTAAGAAAGAATTATTTTGCTTTCAATTTTTCTGTAAATTATTTGAAATTCAAAATTTCTCTTTTTTTTAATTTCCTCTCACACATTTTCCCCATCCTCACCCCTAAGATCGATTTTGACAATTGAATTTTTTGAGTCAATTAAAAAAAAAATAATTACAGGCACGAAAAATTCTTTTTTTTATTGTGCCTTCTTTTTTATTTTGTTACATGTCCATGGTTTTTATCACCCAGTAGTTCAGCTTCTGGGCACTGCACTGCTTCAAATTACAGACTGATTTCCAAGAGAGTTTTGGAATTGTGTGTAGTTTTCCTACTGGTGACCCATGCACAGTAGTCCTCAGTGTTCACTTTCTATTATTTTTCAAAGCTGCAATGCTTTAGGGTTGTTTTTTTTAGCTATGACTCAGTCATACTAGTTTTCCCCACTTACCTGTCACACATGATTTGCTTTACTCTCTTCTTGCTTTGATCATCAAATAGATGATACTAGATTGCAGCTTGCTAAGTATGAGAGGGGAATGAGTCATTCAGTGTGTTTGTAGCCTACTTCTAATGGACTTTTTTCAACATCACCAAACTATAAACTAATTTTAGCAATTAGCACTGGAAATCTAATATTGAGAGCTATCAAATTGGCCTTAAACGTGCTAGGATGTTGCAAGTCATTGATGCAGAAGGGAGATGATACAGTAGCAGTCTAGACAAGGTCAGACCATTATGTCTGAAAGCTCCCCAGAGAAGTAACAGAATTCATGAAGAAAGGGGACTAAGCCTGGAAAAACTGGACAGCTTTTTTCTGGAGGTAAGGAGAAGCACGGCCATATAAAAACCCAGTCTGTGAACATTTTAGTTACCTTCATTGGCTGCTGATTGCCCGCAAGTACAGAGACAACGTGTTCCTCAGTTGACCTCTAAGTAAAATAAATCTTCATCATGTTTATGTTTAGTGCAGTACATAAACACAACACAAAACAGATGTATTTATGCAAGGTTTGGACATATTTCATGGAAGTCATGGAAGTCACAGGATTGTTGGAGTTGGAAGGGGCCTCTAGAGATCATCCAGTCCAACTCCCCTGCTAAGCAGGATTGCCCACAGCACATTAGCCAGGACTGCATCCAGGCAGGTCTTGGAAAACCAGAGAAAGGAACTCCACAACCTCTCTGGGCAGCCTGTTCCAGGGCTCTGTCACTCTCACTGTAAAGAAGTTTTTCCTTGTATTCGAATGGAACTTCCCATGTTCCAGCTTGTGCCCATTGCCCCTCGTCCTGGCACTGGGAACCACTGAAAAGAGTCCAGCTCCATCATCCTTCAACCCACTCTTTACATACTTGTAAGCATTAGTAAGGTCTCCCCTCAGCCTTCTTTTCTCCAGGCTAAAGAGTCCCA
>JAOXJM010000012.1:134948555-134971717 GCA_026413425.1 Tringa solitaria
TTAACCTCTTAGTTCTTTTGTAAATAATAAGAAGATGAAACCACTCCAGGTTCTTTCTATGTTTTCTAATCTCTTCATAAATATTGCTCCCCTAAAATCTCTGCTGTTTATCAACATCCTTGTGGAAAATAGTAGACACAGCAGTGTCCAGGGTAGAGGAACTATTACCCACCTAATTCTTATTTGAATCTACCTATCTTTTATATATATATATATATAATCTTTTTTTAAAAATCTCTGGGTTTTTTATGACCAAAGGTAGCATTAGTCTGTAACTAAAATACTAGTGCTAGCTCTTGTGTTCAGTTAGTTATCTACCATGATCATAAGCTGTTTATGACTCCCAGTCACACAGGTGACCCCCATCCTGTAAGTACAGCCTTCATTCTTTGTTTCTAAATGTGTAAGCTTAATTCTGGCTATTTTAAAATACAAATTATTGGCTGTTATCCAGCTTGCAAAAAGATTCGTGTCTCTTTATATTAGCAGCTGCTGTATTCTGGAGTAACCTACAAACTTCATCAGTGATTATTTTGTATTTTCTTTTGGGTTGTTCACAAAAATGTTAAGTAGTAGAGGAGCAAGGCAAATTCGTCTAAAGCAAGCCACTTCATGATACCCCATTGACCATTTATTCTGAAGACCTCTTTAGCCAATATTAATCCGTATAACATTTGTTCTGTAGTCTGTTTTCTTAATCAAAAGAAATAGCAAGACTGCTGCTTTACTGAATGCTCCATTATATGAATAGCATGAGCTTGATGAACCAGCCTCATAATTAATTAAAAAAGATGTTTATTTAGTTCCCCGTGATTTATTTTTCCTTAACACCAAGTTGCTTGATATTCTCTTTCTTTGATTTTACTCTGAATCGAGTTCCACATTACCTATTTCATTACTTCATTGCAGATCAATGTCAAGCTGACAGGCTTACAACGAACTACTCATCCTTTTCAAACAGTATTATTTTTTCAGTGTGTGTGCATACCCTGGGGACGGAGACAGCTTAGTGTTTTGGGGCTTCCTTGGAGTTCTAGAAGATAATGAAAAATAACACTAAGCATCCAAGGTGTTCTTCAGCCAGGCCTTTTACAACTCTTTGCTGCAAATTATCTGGAGTTACGGATTTTAAAAAGTGTGTGTTCAGTAGGGGACCTGCTCTGGGACCTACTTCTCAGCTGATGAAACTCTTCACTCCTACAATATTATCAGTAGCCTGTTTCATAAGTTCAGATCTAAATACACTAATTATTTTTAACTTCTGCATTAAGACTGGGGATTCTACCATTTCTATCTATTAATTAACAATACATTGTCAGAATGCTTTTTGTTTCTAATAGTCTTTAAATAACTAACTTACTCATACTATCCTTTATTTTGTTGGCTATGCACCCCTTTATCTTTTTTCTTATTATTTCACTGTTTTCAAATTCCTAATATTTTTATGTTCAGTAAATGCTGTGAATGTTCGTTTCTTCAAATCATTATTTAAATCTTATAGCTGTTTACAATTTCAATTTCTAGATGGGGTTGGTTTTTTAATTACTCTGGCATTCTTCTTAGATTATGAGGCTACATTTTTGGGGGGTATCTAATAAAATAACCTTAAATAGTACTATCATTCACTATTTTTATTATTTTTTGTATTATTTCCACCCATCCCAAAATACTCTGGCTTATATTTGCTTTTAGCTATGTAAAATTCATCCCTTAGAAGTAATAGCTATGTCTGCTGCTGGTTTGTATTTGTTTCTTTTTATAAACAACAAATGTGTCTGAGTTGCACACAGCTGTGTACAAGCAGATGCTAATTTTTACTTAAATGATAATTTCTTCTTTATCTGCTATCATGGGATCTAGTTTAGATTGCTATGTCTTAAACGTAATGTTTGTTGAGTTAGAAGATTGCCCTCTGTAATAGTTTTTGAAATTCTTATATTGGCAGTGTGAGATCTCGAGGTAATTTGGCTCAGACAGAAGTTCTTGTAAAAATATGCTTTTCTTCCCTACACATGAAACTTAAGTATTTTGCTGAAGAGTCACTCTGAACTTGGCTGGCAGTACTGTTCTACTTTCTGGGCAGAGGTAGTTCTCCATTAGCAATGGAGAATGTTTTCTTTTGTGTTGCAGTGAAAAAGAAACAGGGAATACCGATAGATGTCTCAAGTCTGTGCTTTCTCCCCACCTACCCTTCTTGAAGAGGTTTTAGCCAACTGGTTTTAACATTGCAGTCATACCAATCCTCCCATCAATTTTCAGCAATACCAGCTCAATTTTATTTATCCTCTTAAATGAATAGTTCCTATTCTTCTGGGGTTTGTTTATGCAGACCCTTGGCATTGATGTAAGGAGGTTAAAGAATTATTTTGCTTCATGTCCTGTGGTGTTTTACTTACTTTTAGTTTTAGCAGCATGAATTTGTGCTAAATGACGGTACTAAATTATTGCCTCCTTTCATTCTTACTGCTCTTAATGTAAACTCCTCCTTAATCTAGTCAGATTAGTCCTAAAATGATTTATCGTTAGTGGGAGGCCATCCAAACCGTGCAATTCTTTCTGCTGATGGTGAAGAACTCATGCTCTGTGGAAGCTAAACTGTCTGTCATTTCACTAGCCAGAGATTTGCTTTCAGTTTGCAGGCTTCCATCTTTCTTTGCCTCTGGGATTACCCCTACAGCCTTTGTATTTATAAAAAAAAGTTTAACTAGCAAACCACATTAAATATTATCTAACTATTCCCAGGCAAGGATATTTGCAAATCAGTCAACCATGGCTGTGAACATGCTTGTGTTAATGCTGGTGATTCATTTGTTTGTAAGTGTCGGGAGGGATTCCTTTTAAGAAAAGATGGAAAAACATGCAAAAGTAAGTAGTCTGACATTTATCAGCATACTTTTTATCTGTGGCTTATGCTTGTGTAGAAATGCATTAACCGGCAAGAGTTGTCATCTGTTTTCAGATAAAGATCTTTGCAAATCAGTCAACCATGGCTGCGAACATGTTTGTGTTAATACCGATGATTCGTATATCTGCAAATGCCATGATGGGTTCCTACTGAGAGAAGATGGAAAAACCTGCAGAAGTAAGTAGCATGAGAACTTAATTTGATGAATTACACATATAATCAAGGCCTCTGCTGATATATGTTGACTACCAACTCCTCGGTTTGCAGACAAGGATGTTTGCAATTCAGTCAGCCATGGCTGTGAACAACTTTGTGTGAATACTAAAGATTCCTACATCTGCAAGTGTCATGAAAAATTCATACTGAAGGAAGACGGAAAGACATGTAGATGTGAGTAGCCTGAGATATAAAAGTATGTTTTTATTTGAGTATATATGTATGTATTTATTTTATTTAAAAGTTGAGCCACAACTTTTAAGTGTTGTGGCTGTGAGTGTTTGCACAGGTGTTATGTTTTGATTTCCAACTATTTGAGTTGGATAATAAAATATATTATCTCTCCCTAACGAACCTCACCTCATAAACTCCATCCATTCTTCTCAGATAAAGATGTTTGCAACTCAGTTGACCATGGCTGTGAACATATTTGTGTTAATACTGATGATTCCTATATCTGCAAGTGTCATGAGGACTTCATACTGAGGGAAGATGGAAAAACTTGTAGGAGTAAGTCGTTTAATCTCTGTTTTGTACTTCCTGGTCTGTTAATAAAACACACTCTGCAACAGTAGTGTGTTATTTGTGTCTTTAATATAGAACCAGCTTCATGGAAGTGAGCTCCTTTATGACAGATTATTGCCATGATTTTTACATTTTGTTAAAGTTCTTTACCTAGCTAACTGTGCTAAATATAATTTTCATTATTCCAAGGTAAAAATATCTGCAAAACAGTCAGCCATGGTTGTGAGCATGTCTGTGTTCCAACTGGCGATTCATACACCTGTCAGTGTCACGAGGGATTTATATTGAGGCGAGACAGGAAAACATGCAGGAGTGAGTAGCTGAAACTTTTATGGGGAATAAGTATTTTCAGTCATAAAAGACATAATTTCACTCAAAGCTTGTTCATGCCAGTTCTGCATTTGAGAAATGGTTTAATAAGGAAATTCTCTTAACAATTCTCAGATAAAGACCTGTGTAAATCCATTGACCATGGATGCGAACATGTGTGCATTAGTAATAACAATTCATACAGCTGTCAGTGCCACGAGGGTTTTGTCCTGCGACAAGATGGGAAAACATGTCGAAGTAAGTAACTCAGTATGTCTGTCAGCCACTCTTCTCCAGCATTGCTACAGAAACCAACAAAGATGTTATACTTCTTTGTCATACATTCTTCAAATATTGTCTTTGGAGTCTTTGAATTTATAAATATGTCAAATAGAATACACATAAATATCTCAATTTTTTCTAGATAAAGATGTCTGCAAATCAGTTGCCCATGGTTGTGAACATACTTGTGTTAATAATGACGATTCATACATCTGCAAATGCCAGGAGGGATATGTACTAAAAGATGATCAGAAAACATGCAGGCGTAAGTAAATTTTATTTAGAAAGCATTTGTTTCTTTGATTTCTAAAATTACTTGACCAAGTAATTACTTGAGTCAAGTATCTCACTTCAAAAATGATATATTTGAAAGCCCAAAGCATATGTGAGTGTGATGGAAAATGTCTTGAACGATTAACTTGATGCTCTTGTAAGCAAGAAACTATTGCAACAAATTGGAACAGTTGTTTTGGTATAGCTTCAAGCACGATGATAATAATATAATAATAATTCTCTCCAAACCTCAGGAAAAAAGCCAAAGGGAAATCTTACTACCAAAGAATGTGCACTTTAATCAGATTCATATACTGTGGAGCTTTTATCTTTATATACTCCATTTTAAATTACCATTAATTCTGTTTGCTTATCTTCTAACATGACATGCTGAGAGCATGACATGCATTTATTTCATCCCCCCTTAATACTTGAAGGAGAAATTCTTCTGCTGGAACTCAGTAAAAACATTTATTCTGCAAAAATGGAAGCCTTAGTTGGGGAGACTGTTATTACCAAAAGAATGGTAGCATGTTCATTGCTGATCTCAATCCTAACTAAAACCATTCACCTTGACCTGCTGCCCTATCTTGACTTAGGCAATGATATTGAGGTGATTGTAATACTCATATTCATTGCATTTCCATTGCCTTCATATGTGTGAGACAGCTTCTCCTCAAATGACTGCAGAAAGGAATTCTTGGATAGCAGTTTTAAAACAGAACTACTGTCTAAGAAGAAAAGCCCAAGCTTTAAAGCTAAAAATTCCTTATTCCTACACTGGCTTGGTAACAGACATCTTCAGTAATTTCTGCTGCATAATTCTCTCTTGTGTAGTGCTTACAGCATTCTTACTATACAGATATCAGAGATGAGTGGAGGTAAAAGATCATTTGGTCCAGACTAAGACGCAAATCTTACATTCCTCAGTGTGGCAAATTCTCCCTGGAAGATACATTGGTCAAATAGGAGCTGAGCATCTCTGCAGCCAGCCCCTTGCACAAAACATATTAGTCTGTGCCTGCTGGAGGCAGTTGCTTTCCACAATAAAAAAATGCCTGGCAGAACCAGTCTGCATCATCAAAGACATTCTTCAGTCCCTAAATTCCCTAACCTTGTCATGGATGCACAGGGCCTATAAACTGCTTTGACATTCGCATGTGCACTTGCCAAAAAGTGTAAGGACACCAAATTTGTCCGTCTTCTGACAAACTCCCAGCTTTAATGGGTTGTCATGGTTTAACCCCAGTGGGCAGATAGGACCACGCAGCTGCTTGCTCACTCCTGCCGGTTGGGATCAAAGAGAGAATCGGAAAAGTGAGAAAAATCATGGGTTGAGATAAAGCAAAAATGCTTACATCAACAGTTCTGATCCATGTTTAGCAGCTAGGCACATTTCTAGCATACACTCTCACCTATAGTTTTTTAGCTGGTTTTGTGCCCCTATAGGTTTAAATTTGTGCTATAAAAACATGTGCATTGTCTGAATTTCATCTCCAGACTTGAACCTCATGCTAAGCTCTAGGGCAAGCTACCTGACCCTTCTCTTCTCACTCAAAAACTCAAAACAATTGGCTGATTGTTGCTGTATTTTAAGTAGTATGTCTCAGTAAGTATTCATTGTGGTTATATTTTTGTTAAACTCTTGGTAATAGGCACACTGTTAGCTTTTGGTATAGACCATACACAACATCTTTAGACGAACTGGCAAAGTTGGATGAGCCAGGAACAAGGTACTCTAGAGTTTATCCAGTCCCTGGGTATCTAGGTCCCTTTTTCAGCTATGTGGAGTTTTTTCGTGATGTGGACACTCTGCTGCTCTTTTCACAGTATGCACTGATGGCCCACTTGACCTGGTGTTTGTGATTGATGGATCAAAAAGTCTCGGAGAGGATAACTTTGAAATTGTAAAAGAATTTGTCTCGGGTGTCTTGGATTCACTGGAGATTTCACCCAAAGCTGCTCGCGTTGGTTTGCTTCAGTATTCCTCTGAAGTTCGCACAGAGTTTACGTTAAGGCAGTTCAGCTCAGCCAAAGACATGAAGAAAGCTGTATCACAAATGAAATACATGGGGCGAGGTTCCATGACAGGACTGGCTCTGAAGCAAATGTTTGAGAGAAGCTTCACAGAAGCAGAGGGAGCAAGACCATTTTCAGCAAACGTCCCTCGAATCTCCATTGTGTTTACGGATGGACGAGCCCAAGATGAAGTCTCTGAGTGGGCTGCTAGAGCAAAGCGAAATGGTAAGTGGAGATGTTTTTGACTCATTCTAAAAGGCAAATATTGTTAGAAATAAGAGGTGGTGATAGTATGGTATGTGCTAATCAAGAGAGCATTTGCCACAGCAGTCTGGCTAGTACAGTGACCACTGTAGCAGAACATGGGACCTTTGGTGTTCACAGGAGTCTTTTCTAGAAGGCATTATGTCATCCCTAGTGCAGGACCAATGATGAGTGTCTCACCACTGGGGTTCCATGCCATCCACAGAGCACTACCTGTGGTACTACCCACCTTGGATGCTGTGCAGTCCCCTAACAGACCCACTAAGGGTAGACATTTGACACAGAGGTTTAGGAACATTGGGAACTTCATCAAAAATTTTAAGAAAGCAATTAAAAAAAAAACCAACTTGCATCTTCAAAATATAGCAGTCTATACTCCTGAGAAATACTATGATAATAATTGGCTGTGTTATATTTTTATTTACATATATTTTGTATTTTTAGCCAATTTTATAGTGCGGATGGTGTTCTGGAAGAAAGATGGGTCTTCTTTACAATAGGATATAGCTGTAGTGGTGTCTGTCTTTCTGTTTCTATGTGCCTTATCAGATGATATGCTGAAATGTAACTGAAAATTGGTGATTTTTAATTTAGAATATGTCTGGGCACAAATCCATCTTCTGGCACACCTGTACCAGAAATCAGAAACTTTTCAGTTGTTTAGCAGTCAACTGAAAATTTTCAACACTTTCCAAGAAGATATAGGATCCCTTTTTTCATTGCAAGACATTTTCTGTTTTATGAGAAAATGCTTTAAGAACCATGGCTTATATCCCACCAAACAGAGAAAACAGCCATACTTTAGAAGATGCTGCACATCTTTCTGTTCTTCTTTTACTGACTTAATGATCAGTGTAGCATTGGTCAGGACTGATACCTCTCCGTAAGGAGAAAAGGGAAAAATGTCCAAGCATATGAGATGACTATGTGCTAACAGTGTTGCCATTACAATGAGATAAAAACAAACTGGTTTTTAAAATTTTAAAAACAAAACTGAAGATGTATACGTTAACTAGTGAGATTTGGGAAAGTACATGGAGGATTTACAGGACTGAAGAAGGAAAGAACTAGAAGCTAACATTGCTTACTTGCTGAATGAAGCCTCAGCTCCAGCCTGCTTCCACTGAGATTTGTAACACTACAAGCCAAATCCATCCCCTGTGTAACTGCAGTGTAGGCAGTGCAGTAATGCTGAATATGAAATTAGCCTTGAATGTTTTATCACTGATATCTCCAAGTCTTTAAAAAGCAACAGCCCTCAGCATGACTGGTCCATTCATGAAACTGAATCAGCTTTTGGTGAATGTTTTACTTTCCTGGCTAAAGTACAATGGTAGGCAGATTCGTTTCGAAAAGTAAGGAAGTGCTTACGTTAAATGTTGGAAAATGCATGTTTTATGATGTTATCAGATGCAGGATTCTTCAGCAAAAAGGTTAAAGTTGCAATTCAGTGCGTGTGTAGCTGTTATTACCCCATGATAATAAAGCGTTATCAAAACTCCTCATCCTGTTTTATCTGCAATCAACTGGCTGAGACAGTAGCTGCTGCTCTTGAATTTTTTAAGAGAGCTTGAAATACTATGAAGCTCATAGTTGCCTTGTGAATCACAAAGTCAGTAATAGTTCTGGACACTTTTTAAGCCAGACCTGACATAAAGAGAAATGTATCAGATCATATGCTCACAAGAATTAAATAACTGCTGAAAAAGGCAATGTTGCAGATCACTATGTTTTGTATTCTTTGCTTGTTTAAAATCTGCCCAGTGAGAGGGCTGCAAACCACTCACTCCTTCCCTGCTTTCAGAGGGAAGAAAACTACAAATCCTCATTTACCTTCTCCCTAGCAACTCTGCTGAGGAAATGCTTGTCCCAAACATTCCTGTTTAAGGCTCTTTCTCTCCTAGCCCCACAAATCATTAATTTTCCCCTGTTCTTACGCTGTTAGGGCTGGGTGACTTCGCAGTGCCTCCCAGCCCACCAGCATCCTTTAGAGTGCAAGAATCTCATCTCAATGAAACACTAAGTATTCATATTTTTCTAAGAAAAATACTGCCATTTTTCAGGATTCTGCCCTATTTTCTAATATATAATAGGTCTTCCCATCAACCCATTAGCTGTATTGCACACACCCTATACATACAGAGCCATACAAACACCGTTTTGCAGTGATCTTTCTGGGTTCATTTACTATCAGTAGTGGCCAGGCAACTGTCATCTCTTTAACTTAAAAGCTGTTAAATTACAGCCAAGTAGAGAGTTTCTGCGCGTCTCTCAAAACCTAATGCATATTAAGCATACAGATTTTGAAGTTACAGAGCATATACATTTCTTGTGCTCTCCCTTTCTCTCTTGACTAATGCTCATATTTTGCTTTCATGGAAGAGCAAGGGTTTAGAACTGCTGATGTAATAATTATGTGCAATTTCTTTTGAATTTAGGTATAATTATCTATGCCATTGGAATAGGAAAAGCAATTGAGGAAGAACTGCTGGAAATTGCTTCTGAGCCATCATATAAACATCTCTTTTATGCTGAGGATTTCACAGCTATGGAGGACATAAGTGAAGAACTAAGAGCCCGAATCTGTGAAGGTAACAGTATTCTACTTTCATTGAGATAGAAGAGGAATGAATGCTTATAGATTTTTTGCAGGCCTAAAAGGGTAACTAGTGTCATACCATAAGTCCTAGATCATTGGTGTCAGATACTGCAAGGCACAAGTCGCTCACAGTAATTTTTCTGCCCTTTAATACGTGAGGAATATATACCCTTAATCTATCACCATGTAAAGGTATGTAATAATTGTCTTTCCTTTATTTTCATAACCGTTGCATAAAGTGTACATTTCTGTGCCCAGAAGAAACAATTGCTCCCTCCCCTTTCTTTTTCAACAGTTAAGTAAGCCACACACCAAACCCCACCCTGCCAAAGGAGCATGATCTACTTCATTAGGAATGTGGGAAAATAATCAGGGATTTTTAATGTCTTAATGAGAATAAAAAAATTACTCTCTAAGACCAGTGGCAAAAACCTAAACCACAGCAAAACAAATCATCAAGAGCTGTTGTACATATTTATAGACGACTAAAAATAGTTCCCTGAACATACATTCACAGCTACAAAGAGTGGATCTCAGTTATGCATAAGCTCCAAGTTTTGCTCCACAGAAGTGGAAGGTTTGTTCCAGAAAGCACCCTTCCTCACTCTGGCACCAGCAGCCTCTATATAAACATTCCCAGCCGAAGTTCTTCAAGGGGATGGGGGAACATGAGCTGGGATGAAAGCTGTTCAGCCAGAGGACAGTAAGTCTCTCCCACTCACACATTCTCAGGACTCAGTATTATTTGTACGTTCAGATTGGTACCTGAAGTAAAACTCAGAAGCGTCACTGTGAATAATATTAGTCATAGCACTAGAAGTGCACAAGATGATTTTGTTTTCACTAGCTTCTATTTGGTTGTTTTTCTTAGAATTAAATGCCAACAGGTTTTATTTTCTGTGTGAAATTGGCTGGCAAGCAGCAGCGCAATTCTTCCTCATACAGATGTCAAGGAAGAATCTGGGGAAAAAAAAAAGTATCCGAGAATGTTTTCTAGCTTGTATATTCTTTGTGATTCAGTCCTGAGAAGTCCTAGTTCCATCTTTCTGAAATTCAAAATACTGTGATAACATGAAACGAAGTCTGTTAAATTAACCTTCTTATTAGGCAGATAATCTGCTGATGACAGCACGTCATCTTAAAAGCTTGGGGAGACGCCAAAGCCAAAACTATCTGGCACCCGGTGTAATAATTCTCACTCAGCAAACCCCAGAGCTCGGTGATGGAAATGCCTCCCTCAGGTGCCCACAGCAGTCTTTAGCAACCACGATTTTCTTTTTTTTTAACCTGACTACTTACCATATGAAAAATAAGTAAATCCTGCCCCTTTGTGGCAGTTCCTAGACTACACCGCCAGTAAGTGGGCAAAGCTGGTGCTTCTCGGCTTCTGTCCTCCTCCTCCTCTCTCACCAACAGGCAATGCCTCACACCTGTGAACTGAGGACTGACCCAGCCTTGTTTCTCTGGACACTCCAGGACTACCTATTGCTCATTGACTCGCTCCACCAGAAGTTCTGCCTCCAAGCCTCTTACACAAGCAGAAAGTTCCTTTGTTCTTTTTCCCCTCCTCTGTTTTGGTTTACAGCCTTAAGTATTTCCCTCCTTTGCAACAGCAGTAATTTCACTTTTACTCCAGACTTGGTCCTTAGCTGAGGACTTCTGAGGCTGCGGCCTATGAAGGCAGTGGGAGACCCTCTGAACTTCATGGATTCCACTGACAAAGCCTCTCACCCCAGTCCCAGCTGTGGATGGGCTGCATGTTTCCAAGTAAAGCAGGAGCCCTCCAAATCTCTTTTGGGGTAAGGTTTTTTCCTTTTATTCTACAAGAAATCATCAGCCTTGTAGAATAGCTGCTACTCACTATTAATTATTCTTGATGACTAGTAGCAAAAAAAAAAAAAAAAGTGGTTTTCTCTTTTGCCTCTTATTGAGGGGAATTCAGTCAGAAGGTTCCCATTCATCACTTTGGTTAATGTTCATTTCTCATCTGACCAGAAGCACTAACGAGGCTACAGCAATGTCATATATAATACGCACTCATCATTATTGCCTCTTCACCTCTGTTCTGAGCATGTGCGTTATGGAAGCCTTTAATTACATGGTCACATACTATTTTTGTCACAAGCCCCCATTCCTGATCAGATGACAGTCCTCAGCAGCCTGCTGGTTAACATTCTGTTCTCCTTCCAAATTGTGGATCATTTGCAGTGCTGCAAATAGCCAGCCACTGTTTTTGAAGAGACGCTTTTTTGAAGAACGCTTTTCCACAGGCTTTTCCTAACAAAATACTTATGTTTTGTTAGAAAACACAAAAAAAAAACCCGACCCGACTTTAGCATTGTTCCCCAACCAATCTGAATATTTTTGTTCACTGCACTGACTTCACCAAGGGACTCAGAGTTAGGGTAAGCAGCCTCTGTCACTACTTGTCTGAATATGCACAGCTTCACAAAGGTGACAAGATCAGAAATCTTCACAACCAGTGAAGCCTGAAGAGGAGTTTCTGAAATGCCCGATTCCCATCCCCAACTGGAGACCTTCTGCCACACTTCTACCAGCGTATCCATCAGTCTTCTTTCCTGTCCCTCACATCTGAATCCTAATTACTTATCTATACCAGCCCATTGTCCACAGCTCAAACTTTTCAGGTTAGTTCCTCTGCCCTTCCTGGAGAGCCTCTAGACTTCTAGAGCAAGTCATTACCCAGGGCCAAACACTCAAGGTTCATCTACCCATTTCTTCCCTCCTACACTGGGAATCTCACCATCCTTGTTCCCAGGTGATCATTCTTCTGCTAGACTCCTCACCCAGTTTGTTTCATTCCTTACCTCATCACCTCATCCCACACCTGTCTGCCCTGAACTCTTCTGTGAATCCCACACAGATTTTTGAGATGCATGTATCTGCCCACCAAACTCTGGTCTTCTTAATCAACCACTCACCTCTATTCATTCCCTGTTCCTTGTGCTCAGGCATTCCAGCCCCCACCCAGAGGGTCTCATCTCCTTCCCAGTGCATCTTAGCACAGCTGCATATTATTGTGCACCTGTCAAAATCCACTACACCAACAGACACCCCAAACCTGCAGGGCCAAGAAACACCTTTCACCTCCCTACTGCATCTTCATGGCGCATCAGGAGAGTTTGCACCATCACCATTTACCCTCTCAGTCACTTTCAGTGAAGAAAGTCTGGGTATGTTTGCTGGAAGGAGTCCCAGATGCTCCTGGCACAGTCGATCAAGTCGTGCTGTTGTTAAATGTATGTTCTTCAGCTCATCTGGGCCATTAAGGGCTCCGCAGTTAGTTGAAGGTGAAGCATTTATTTTCTAGAAAAGAACCGAAGCTGCCTCTGCATTACCCTCTTGCGGCAAGCAAGGGGTACTGCACAGAACGGCTCGAAGTGGTTATACCTACATGTAAAACAATTTCCATTTCTCTCCAGACACCCTTTGACTAAAAAGATGGGCAATTTCGAGTCTGACAAATTCCTACATTTTAAAGCCCACACTTCATGAATTAGAAACTTGTGGTTTTGTTTATAACTGTGGTGCATCAAATAAACTCTACTGTGCCCTTCTCACCTGAACACTCCCAACTGCCTGAGCAGTATTTTCCACTATAAAACAGAAAATTGAAGGAGAGCAAGAAATTTCTTCCTTCTCCAAGCAGTTTTTTTTCTTATTCACCCCAAAGGACTGATGGATGACAATGAAAGATGCAAGAATTTTCACTAAAGGACACAAAGTAGGTTGCTGTCATTTCCGATTGCTTCACTACTATTAATCGATTCCTAAAGCACTTCAGGGTTAGGAAGAGTTCCTCTGATAACTTGAGTTGAAGGGCGAGTACTGGAGTTTCCATCAACAACACTGGACCTCTTTTAAACTGCACAGGTATGAGGCATTCTCCATGTGAATGAGACAGAAACACCAAGTTACTGGTAAAAACCATCTCCATTTCTAGGGAATATGAACATTTTTATTGTGATCTCACTTCCTGCGGCAATTTCTTTCTACCAGCCTTGAGAGAGTCAGCTCACCAGCAGGATCCAGCATCTGGAAGGTTTCACAAGACTGGTCCACAGCCTTCAGGTTACTGTTTTAACTCAAGTGTTCTGCTGTCTCCCTTGATCATTACTAAGTTGCCTCTTCATGCTGCCTTCTATAGAGAACCCTAACAATTCCTCTATAAGAGAGCTGTTTGTCCCATTCCCCTTCCCACCCACCCTCCTTTCTGAATTCAGATCTGCTTTGCACCAACAAAATTTGAGATGCACAGTAACAACCGCATGGCCGCATGCTCCTTACACCATCCAAACGAATTACTTCATGGGGAAACTTGTATTTCAACACTGTGCTTGGTATTTTAAAGCATGTTCAGCTTTCAATCACTTCTGTTTCTCATGGGAACCTTCACAACTCCCTTTCAATTCTGCAACCTACAACTTAAATCCTGTACACAGTAAATACAGGCTAACGGCTCGGTTCCTTCACATCTTTTTATCCCTAGTCCTCTCCATGAATGATCTTCAGTGCAATCAGTGAGATTACTCACTAATTAAGAACTGCATGTGAGTAGAAAAAAAAATACCATATAATTAAGTGAAGTGGGCTTGATTTTTAGACTTTTGGGGGGTTTCCTGCAGGACCTGAATCAACCACAATAGCCATCACAGATGTCATTGCCTGTCCCAATCTTGCAGTACACCACAAGTATCTTTTTGAAGACAGTCACACTCACTCAACAAGAACAACAGGTAATCAGGTGACCTTTGTTTAGAATAATCCAGACTGCTCTTTGAATATATAGGCCTAAGTGTCATATGCTGTTTTACCATATTTACAAAATCTGCCCCAGGGCGTTCCTTTGGATGTTGACCTGTTTTGAGAATAGGAAGCTCTATTAATCCTGCTCTGCATTTACAAGTCCTTGTCATTTCCTCCCTCACCCCATTCAATTTATTCAGCATTTACTCTATGCTTCACTGTTTCTCTTTTTCAGCAAAAGCTTCAAAAGATAAAGACCAGTGCAAATGTGAAAACCTTGTGACGTTCCAGAACTATGCAACCAATGAAGTACAAAGACTCACCCAACGATATATCCTTTCAGAGTAATTGTTTTTTCACGTATAAGACAAGGGGGAGCAGGTTAAGAGAAATGATAATTTTAACACATCAACTCTAAGCTGTCTCTATAGCTCAAATCAGTTTACTATAATGAAAAACTAAACTACTTAATAATGTAATCTCCAAGAAGCAAGGCTTTTAAGACTTGAAATCTGCCTCTCTTTCCTAGAAGGGACTGAAATACCAGGATATATAAGGATCTTAACTTTAATAATCCCTAACAGTAAACACCTTCAGGGACAGCAAAAGAAATGGCAGGGCAAATTCAAGACAAACACCCTTTGCTTTGAATTAATTCTTCAGATGGTACCAAAATAGCATTTACTGGCTACAGGAGATGTTTCCCTTCTGAACTGCCTGATGCAGTCAGTCATTTAAAACAATAATCCAAGTGAAGAGGAATTTGGAGGACTGAAGTCTGATTAATTCTGCATAAACAAATATGCAAATAAAAACTGGCAAAGCAGAGAGCAATAGCTTTTCACACACACACGTCTTTTCAATTAAGCTGTTAGTAGTTTCTACACTATCTGTAAGATTCACCAGGTGACTCAGGAGACAACAGCAGCAAATTGGCAATAAAACTTTCTGCAATATTTTGCATCATGCAGTATTTACATAGTCAATTCCTGTATTTTCTCAGGAAAGCTGCTTCTGCCCAAAATAAATAAATAGTAAGACGACATCACATTTTCTATTTTAAGTTTTGTAACTGTGTGCAAGATCAAGAAGCACTTATTTTCTGCACAGGAGAGTAGAGTGACACCAACAGCCTATAACAGTGTGCTTCTTAGACAAGAACAGCTTCAGCCTGAGGAACCCGTGGAGTTAACAGTCCACCCAGAGTCAGACTAACAGCCCTCGGTGGTCGTGACAGCAGGTGAGACCAAAAAGCACTTTTAACCTGATGCAAACCATTGCCTACCAGTTCAGAGCTTACCTCCAGCTATTTTGTGTGACAGCAGCAGGCAGCCTCACTATGTATTCTACCTTCCCAAGTGAATCCTTCAAGGGTAGCTTAAGGAAACATGTTCTGATCACTCACTCATTTTAAATTATTCCACGGAAAGTAGAATTACTTCAAGAAGGGGGAGAAAGCCATCGCATCACTAAGTGCTTCAAATGCTCATCAACATTTATACTGCTCTGAAGGGACTTCTCCAAAGTCTCCAGGTCTTTTCCCACATCCTTTAGAGCATTATCCATGTTGCACATGCAGTTCCAACCTAGATGCTGACAAGACCACTTCTTCCCTCTTCAGCAGAAGCCTTAGCATCTTTACTGTCATCTCCTGTAGCTGGGTTATGAGGAATTTTGAGCTTACTCAGAATGAAAGAAAACAGAGCTTACCAACATGTGCTTTTTTGCTTCACAAATTGAGCAGGCAACCCTGTGATTATTCTTGCTTAGAGTCGAAGGACTCCCGCTCTTGCTTCTCACTAGCACAAAAATGTATTCTTGTCATCAATACAATGAAGGGGGAGGGTAGCACATGGCTGCTCTGGCCAAACTCAAGAGGCTGAATTCAATTTGCCTGTCTACCCTAACCGATTTCTAACAGCCCCTTGTCAAAGATTCCACTTTTATATGCCCAGTTGTCCATTTTTCCTTGTGTAAGACCCTAAAACGCTGAAATCAAGACACTAGACTAACAAGCAAAGAGTGGGGTGGAGGAAATTAGTCCTTTTAGGGTGGGCCTTCAGTTCTCCCTTGATGCTAGGTCCCCTCTTCCTCTCAGCATCCCCTAGCTCCAGCCTCGAGAACACCACCTTGGAAGAGGTGGTTAGGCAGACAGTTGGGATCAGATCTCCTCCTGCAGCAGACGTGGCATTGCTGTCAGCTGGAGGTGCTCATCAGGACAGTGATGCTGTACACTGCTTTGCATCGCTACAGCTTCTTACTTCTGGGGGAGCCAGCCCTAGGAGCTCGTTGTGCTCTACTCCACATCTGTCTGGAAACCACTGGCTTGGTAAAAACAGCACCCTACAGCAGATTTTCTTACTGCGGTCATGGAGCTCCAGACAGTTTTATCATCTACTGTTAGCTTACATCTAGTTTTCCACATGATTAAGTGAAACATTTGTTAAACAGCATTAACTGGGATAAATATTTAGCTTCCCCTTTAAAATAAAGATGGTGAGTTTTCAGAACAACCAGCCTCTTTAATAAGCTGCAGCCTGAACTCCCTGTCAAAGTATGCTCATTAACAAATGGGGTTTCACACAGCTTTCTCAACTCAGGTGATCAAAGCAGAACAAGAAAATACAGGGGGGTAATAGATCAGAAACTACTGGGAGTCAGAGAGTAACAAAGAGGAAAAATGAGCAAGTTTACAGACCACAGCAATCAGGGAGCTGACACTGTTTTTCTATTAACACATGCCATCAGGAGCTGTCTTTCCTTAACTTTTGTCTACTGGAAGAAATGACGAAGAGAATGGAAGACTTGGAAAACAGGCTAAAATACTGATCAAAATATACACTGTATATTTATACACACAAACTTGTCAGAGCTATTTTCTTAAACTGGTTTAAAGTAAAATTACAAATCCTTGTGTCTGAGATTGAAAGAGTATTTTGGATCCCTGCATCTATATACTATGTGTTCTGTCTTTCATTGATTGCAGATAAGAAATATTGAAAGTTTTATATATATAAGCAATCTAGTAACTAGCAAAAATTCTAATTAAGCAGAACTAAATAACTGCAATAAGCTATGCAAAATAATAAAATGCTGTTATTTTTTTTGAAGTGAAACCTCCATGTTTTAGAGTACTTTGAGGGTATGAATTTATTTGGCTTCCTTTTCTGTATTTCCCTCCTCCACTTACTCTGCTAGTATTTAAAGCACCTTATCTGTGTGGATACCTCTACATATACATATGTATATAAAAACAGACTAAGTGGGACAGCATTCACAGCAACTAGGTTTCAGTTACACTCTTCCAACAAGAGTGGACTACTGAAATCAGTTGGAAGTAAAACCAGAAGTTTATTCATTTGTGTTGCAACTGTAAAAGTAAACAGGCAAGTGGGAAGTCTGAGGGATTCTCAGGGTATCAGGATCCAAAGTTTCAAGTAGTTTTTCTCTTACCACATCCAGACCATGCAACTTCTCCCCACCATTCTTTGGTCAGCATTAAGCTATTCCCTAACTTTCCTGAATGCAACTAGTATTTTAATTATTAAATCTTTCTTCAGGCAATACAACTAGCCACACACCTGTTTGTCAAACACCAAGACAGAAACCAAACCAGCAAATTGCTTCCAGCCATTCTGGCCAACTGAAGTGCCTTCAAGTTTTACTCCTTCCTGTTGGCAGCAACTGCCCTTCACTGCTGACTTTCACACTAACAGCAGTATCTGAACTCTCTCTTGCACTCATCCGTATCTGTGGCTTAATACGTAGAGACACCAGTGCTTCCTCCTTTGCTTTGACACATACTGGTTTGCCTCATTACTGTCTCCAAATGGGAATACACAACTTCACCCACGCTATACCAGAAGCAGTAGTTGCAGCCAAACTAGATTTAAGCGATCTCAGATAAGCTAATGAGTGTGTATGGGTACATAACAGCAAGCTCTAAAAGCTACCTTATGCTTTGGCAAACGAATGCAACCTCCGCAAGGATACTGGTACATACTGATTATCATCAGGTGTTTCTTTTACTGCATGTCAGCCAAGCTCTGGCACCTCAATTAATAATCCCTAGTAAGAAGGAACATCGTGCATTCATGGTCACACACAGAACAGGCACAAATCTGTAAGATACTGATGTCTTCAGCAACAGTGACTCAAGAACACCAACTGCTCTGTTTTTAACATCACATCTTCAAAAATTTAAAAAAATGGAGTAACTTAAAATGAGCTGAGAAGTTAATTGGTATCTTACTGCAAGTATGATGTCTAGCAGCTCCTCTATTTGCTATCTGACAGATATATATTCTCTTGGAATGAAAAGACAAAGGGGGTAATTTGCAGTAGTACTTTGTGATTGATTTCATAAAAGTCGTGTGAATTTTTCTTAGTGTAAACCCTTTGGGGACCCCACCAACATCCCAAATTTGCTGCTGTACCTCACATTATGACTTGGTTTTGCATTAGCAGTCCAAACCCAAAAACTAAGGAAGCCCTAGCCTGTTGAGCTTTGGTGCCATACTCACCATGTTCAAGTCTTACTCCACTTACCTCTCAACATCCACAACTTCTAGAGAAAGAAACAGGCAAGTTTTGTCCTGTGAAGATTATTTCTAACAGAAGAGGAAACACGGCAGTGGTAATGAATCTTCATTTATATAGTTTGTTCCCTAAAACCAGCAAAGGTATAATACAAAATTTTCTTAAAACAGATCTGTAACCAGTTTTATTGTAGAAATAACACCTTTACAGCATTTACTTCTCACTGGCTTGTTCTGGCATGCTTCTAATGATGTCAGAGTCACCTGTAAAACAAAAATATATTGTTACAAAAGGACTCACAGAAAGGTGTTTTCAGGAGTAAGTCAAAAAGTTAAGAAACAAAGAAACCACACAACACAGATTCTACAAATGGAAAACAACTTAAAAGCAATATAAAGACAGTCTGTTTAGAAAAAAAGCAAGTAATTATCACGGCTTGATAAAAACCACACTTGTAACTGTATTTAGCTAATCAATGCCCAGTGTTTTTATGTTAATTATGTACCTGTCACTAGCATTTACAAAACCAGTACTAGAGCAACAATCTAGTCCTGGAGGACACAATGCATAGTTTTACTATAGCGAATGTCTAGCCTCCCCTGATCACGAAAATATCAGGACAGCGAGAATATTCGCATTACATTACATAGCAATAATATTTACTTGCAGTTCCTTAGCTCCCAGTTAGCCCCCTGCACCCCCTAAATCAAACGTAAAAGTAATATTTTGAAAATTAAGCTTACAGCTAGTATAAATACAAGCAAGCTAAATAAAAGTTTTCTGAAAAAATAGTGAATTCAAAACAATTTCACTTGGGGAACATTCAGTGAAAGTTATTACAGAAATCATTAAATCCATTTGGTCAACAAACGGAGCACAAGATTGATTATTCTGTTACAACATTTTGGAAAAAGTAACTTAATTAGCAGTCTAGATGAAGAACCTCAGCAACTCTCTGGGAGAGCACAAAGAGTGCTACCAAACCATAGTAATTTCACACAGATTTAGAGTTCTTAAATGTTTAATATCATTTTCAGCCCTGGATTAGATCCACCTGCATATAAGTTATTTTTTATATATAACATTCTGGGAAGCAGAACAACTCACAATCCTTTGTCTTAGATAAAAACAGTCAGACAAGGTTGATGCCCACAGCATGTTGCACCAGCTCATATTCTAGCTGATGGGCTAAGAAACACCTACCATAAAGTTGCTTCCCAGCCACTGAAACCTTCTCGCAGACCGAGAGGCAGACAAAACGCACACTCACAGGGTTTGGCAGTAATGGGAGCTATGCACAAATATAAGCAGTAGTAATTCCAGGTTCTAAGAACCTCGGACTCACAAAAGAACAGGACCTTGGTCAGAGAAAATTGTAATTCAGAATTAAACCAAATGGAGAATGACAGCAAAGAGCGTCATCGCCCCTGCACATTACTTGCTCAGTGCTGCTACGCACAGGTGGGCAGAGGAACCACTGACACATACCCCTTTGGCCACTATCCTGCAAAAGAGCCATACCTGGGTCGATGATAGCCAGCGTGCACACTCTGTAGTATTTCCCGCAGGCTGTGCCCAATTCAATGTTGTTGCCGCTGTAATGATGGACACCAGTCTTGGCAAGCATAGCATAGTACTCGATCTCCGATTTTCTGGAATTCAAAAGCTACGTATTACAATACTGACAATTATGACTGACCTAATACAGCAAGAGCAGCTTTAACTCCAATCACACTTAAACCTTACAGTTTTCCTTCTCACCCAGACAAACAGATCTGTCCCTGCCCCGACAACATCACTACTGTGTTATGGCTCAGGAACCCTTATCCAGGAGGATGCTGAAGGTATGTAACAGCAACCCTCTTTTGGTTGCCGTTTGCAAATCCTAAGGTCACTCCTACATATGCCCGTTTCAGGGCTTCCAGACTTCAAAAAGGCTGTAGGAGCTAAGCCAAAGTGCATAAACAACAACCCCTATTAACGCTGTACTCAGTAGCCACAGATCTGACCGCCACTAGCTGTGAAAGAAACTCCGTATTTTTTCTTTAAAAAAAAAAAAAAAAAAATCAATATTCCCTTAATATTGTTAATATTAATATGTGGCTAATATTGTTTCTCAATCACTTTTGGGATCCCCACTAACATGTTGCCTAATGTAAGAGTCCTACCATTTCTCAAGCATCTAACTTTGGTTTTCTGCATTTACACTTTCCTGAATCAAGTATCCCTTGAAGACAAAAAGGAATCAGAAAAAAAAAAATATGTAAGGAAGTTTGTGAAGACTTGATTCTCAAAAAAGCAATTTCACTGGCCAGGAACCTGAATTTATAACTTATTTGAACAGCAAATTTTGTGTGCTTCAAATATTTTAAATCAGTGTCAATTTGAATTAGAAAGCTAGAAAAAAGTTGGGAAGCACTTCAACACATCCACACCTGAAATCATTATACACCAAACAACCCATCACTTTTATTTCACAGCATTCTGGAATATGCCAGTGAAGTACTCTGCATTAATAATTCACTGTAGCAAATAACACGAAGTACATGCTGTACTCATACAAAGAACCTGTTCACGTTTTAAAGAGAGTTGTTTTTTCCATATATCTACTTACCTCAAAGCAGGACAGTTGTTGGCTAGGATGACCAACTTGGCTTTGCCCTGACGAATCATTTTTAGAGTCTGTTTGTATCCTAGCACATATTTACCACTTTTCATAACCAGCTGAAGCCTAGAGTTTATAGACTCCAGGGACTTTTTCTGAAAAAAAGAAGTAGAAAAGCATTATCGCACATTATTTTATATTTTGCAAAACAGCAGAAAGCATAAGAAAATGAAGAAATTCCAAATACAAGCCATCTTTTAATAATTTCCTTATGATTTGCAAAGCAGAACAAGAAAAGCCAGCCTGCTGTATGAGTACGAGAAAGTGTGTGGATAGGGGGGTTGCTGACACTATGTTTTTCCGACATAATAAAAATATCTCTTACCCACGTATCTTAAAATAGAAAAACACATTTTAAAGCATGTTGCTGCTATCTACATTAATCAGTAACACCTGGGTGCATTTGATAGGCCTTTTCAAAGCTCAACTAGTCAAGTCCAAGTAAATACTACTTCTGCCTTCCAAATCTAAGCCAGGTTTGGAGTATGTCTCTTCCTAGGGTGCACCCTAACAGCGTTATACCGGTTAGCAGAAACAAGTAGCCACACGCAGTATGAGCTGACATTCCAACAGGAGACCGCGGTACTGGTGACAACAGGTAAGTCTGCATTTGCAAAGAAGAACTCCACCATCTAACAAAAAAACCCCAGGTACCAGAGTCGCTCAAAGAGAAAGGCCAGGACACGCCAGCAAATGCAAAAGCCGAGCTCCACCCGCAATAAGAACTCCGCACCAGCTCCCCCGTCCTCCATCCAGCACAGGACCCCTGTAATCGGCCCGGGACAGCGCACAGGACGGAACCGCGGGCAGAGAAGCCGGGGGGAGGCGGCCGCAGGGCGCGGCTGGCAGCCTGTGCGAGGAGAGCACGGCCCGAGCTGCCAGGGCCGCGACGGGCCTCTCCGGCTGCGCCCAGGGCCTCCCGCCGCCCCCGGCCCCCGCCCCAGACCACTCCGGGACCCACTCTGCCCCACCGCCCCCCCCTCCCGCGCACAGCCCGCCGCCGGCGCAGGCCGGGCCACCGCCACGTGAAGCCGGCGCGGCCGGCTCCCGCTCACCGTCTTCTTCGCGGCCACCATATTGCTGCCTCACGTCGCGTCAGGTCGGGCGGTACCTGGAAGAGAGGGGTGAACGGGGGGGAGGCGTTAGCAGCCGGCAACGGCCCTCTCCGCGCCCGCCCGCGCCGCCCTGGCCGAGCCCCACTCACCGGAGACGCGCCGCCAAGATGGCCGGGCCGCCAGAAAGGACCGAATTCCCACAAGGCATCGCGGATCCACGCGCCGCGGCTCTCGCGAGACCCGCGAGGCAACCCTCGCACCGCCTCTCTCTGGCTGACCAATGCGCGGCGGGGGGGCGGGGCCACTCGCACGTGTCGCGGCGGGGGGCCGTCATGGCGGCGGGGTCTGGGGGAGGGTGGTTGGGGCTGTGTGGCCGCCCCCCTTCCCTCCGCTTTCCCCTTCACCGGCTCGTGTTTCACGGAGTGATTTTAAATGCCCCTTTTCCTTATCACGGCCGTGCGGGAGGCTCCGGGCACCGTTCAAGGAAGCCCCTTGGTGGGAGGGTCCCAAGGGGCCTGAGCCTCCCATTCCCCTGTGGGGATGTCACTTCTGCCACAGGGCCCGTGTCGGGAGTTGCAGCGGCCTTCCAGTGCCTAAAGGGGGCCTACGGGAGAGGTGGAGAGGGACTCTATCGGGGAGTGTAGTGATAGGACAAGGGGTAATGTTTTTAAACTGAAAGAGAGTAGATGTAGATTAGATATTAGGAAGAAATTCTTTCCTGTGAGGGTGGTGAGGCACTGGAAC
>JAOXJM010000012.1:134980689-134995363 GCA_026413425.1 Tringa solitaria
GGAACTCAATGATCTTTAAGGTCCCTTCCAACTCTAACCATTCTATGATTCTACGATTTAGTTGTGGGCAGGGTGGAAGATGGAGCTGCGCCTCCTGAGTGGGGGCTCAGTGCACTGCTGCTGCTTCTTGGAGATGGATAAGTTACTAATTGCTGTTCCCAGCCCCTGACTTAGTCTTTTAATTTACAGACAGGTCCTTTTATATAATAGAATCTGAACCCAACGCTCCCCGCCTCCCTCCCCTTCCCCCGTCCTTTAAAATAACAGTCAACCAGCAATACCTGATCCCACGGTCCTTCCTTTTTCTTGTGAAAATCTATACATCCACCCCAACGCAGTTTATAGCACGGCAATACCCTCCTGACTTTGATTTGGCTCAAGACACGGAGGATTCATTTTGGGTGCAAGGCATATTTGTAGGATGCTCCATAAGAATCTCCTTGCTATTCAGTGGAAGTTAAACAAAACTTTGTTTCCATATTCATCCTAGTTAGCTCTTTGCTCTAAGGGAGGTTTGGAAACACTTTTATAAAAACCTGAATGCTGCGGTTACAGATGTTGGCCTCTCCAGAAAGATACATCCTGAAGATAGATGCATAAAAGTTGTTTGCATTTCATTTTACTGCGTTTCTTTCCTGTGTTCTTGAGTTATAAATACAACCTGTTGCAGTTCTTCCAGCTGCAGCATCTGTGTTTTCTGCATGGGTTTATTTTCCGTTTGTTCTCTTGGGGTGGTGTGGCTTGTGATCACAGAGAAGGTGGCAGGTTGTATGGGGTGGGCATTGTCTGTGCCACTACAGAGCTAGCACACACCTGCAAAACGAGGAGCCTCACTGACAATAACAGCAGAAAATCTCTTTATATTGTACCTGTTGTCTTGTTCGCCTGATCAATGTGCCAAATTCCTCCGCCTTTCCATCCTCTACTGAAAGGTGTTTGCATGGGAGCACTGAAGGGCTCAGGAAAACAACTGAAGTGATTTATTCTGAGTATTTTAGGAATTCTGTCTAAAGCCCTGTTCATGTTAGGATAGGTTATGAAATGTACTAAATACGTAACTAGTATCATGATAATGATAAAGTGCAGTTTGTAATTACAGCTGAAAGATCCCCATTAGTTGGGCAGTTACTGGCCAGATATGTTAGTTATTTTCTAATTTAGTTTAATGAGAGGATAATTTCAAAGAAACTTCTCTATATGCATTAATGGGGGGAAAAATGTATTTAACTTCATTCCATTGATGTGTAACTCACAAAAATGTGAGGCTTTGCAAAAGGAAAGAAAGAAGGCAAAGATAAAAACATTGTAGCCATAGCCCACTTAAATTCACTGTGCTTGTCACTGTTTCTCCAGCTGAAATCATCTGCAGCAGGGAAAATAAAAATTATAAATTTAAAAACAAAACAAAACTAGAAGGCATCCTAAGAATGTTGACTGCCACATGATGTTTGCTCTTCCTGAGGGTAAAGGTATTGAACAGATTACTGGGAGGATTTATTTTTTCCATATTAGAGAATTCTTTGCATTTCAGATGAGAGTGGAGGAATGCTTCCAGGGTTTCCAGCAGTGCAGGTCTCGCGTTGCGTGGCAGTATTTTATAATCCAATTTATATAAAACATCTTGATGAAGAGCGAGCTAGCTGCAAGTTACAGGGCTGAAGTTTACAGTAGCTGCGGGAGACTCCTAGCAATAATGCGTTTGAATTGTTTCCTTTACTGGTAACACAAGCTGAAAACTCCATGTAAGATGCTAGTTTTCATGGCTCATTTATTTCTGCCTCTAGGTTTTCAGTGCTGCCTGCCCACCTGGCACTGGGCAAGGTGAAGGCATGAGAAGTGCCTAAAGGGACAAAAAATGAAATGTGAAAAGATCAAGTCTGTGGGCTCTGAGTTTACACTGCTTATTTTTTTTTAGTCGCTGCTCAGAGTAGTTTAAGACTTTCTGTTATTCTGATTGGGTATTTATCTCACATCAAGCTTCATGTTAGGAGAAGAAGTGTCTGGAAGACAAGGTGTGATAGAGATTTGGAGAAGGTAAATAGGGAACTGTATTTGCTGTTCCATGTAACAGAAGAACTGTGTCACTTGACAAAATGACTAGAAGCAGACTTAAAACCAGCAAGAATGTGTTTTACAGGGGGTGTAATTGGGCTGTAGACCTCATTGCCACTGATCGTGGTGGAGGCCAAGAGTGTAAATGGTAGATGGATTGAAAAGGGGCTTGGGCAGGTTCATAGAGGAATGTCCACTGAGGGTCATGGACTGGGTCGCTCTGCCCTTTCCGCTGCTGTCAGAGGCAGGCTGCCACCCTGGGTGGGTCAGTGGTCTGACCCACATCACTGAGATTCCCTCCTTTTTTGGGGGTTTCATTATAATCACTATACCTCTTTGAATTTGGAGGGCTTGGTTGGACCTTGGTTGGTTCTACAGTTACTGGCACAAATGAGGTATTACATGTCCCACAGTTAAAGTTGCTTTCCCTCTGTCATGACACTCCAGATTCCTTGTTCTTGCTCTTCTCTGGCTTAGCCATCCTTCCCCAGGTCTGTAAGGCAGATGCTAACCAGGTGATACTTGCTGGGGAGGTGTTTTGCTTGAATGCCTCGAAAGATCTGTGAAGTCATTTCAAGAGCAGCAGTATTCAAGCAGCTGCTGTAAAGGCAGGATGTATTACATTTTTTCGCTGTTCATCTGTGTGTGTATGAAGTATCATACCGTTCTGCACACTGGCTTTGACACAGCAGTCGTCATTTTCTCAGAAAAACAATTTGTCCAGATTTTGTAATTATTATATAAACAGATTTTTCGTGCATGAATTCCCGGGGATTTCATCTTGACATTCCTTCGGAGAAGATTAAATACAAACTCTTGTCAAACTGAATTTAATCAGAAGGTTTTTAACTCAGTCTGATAGGTAGATATAGCTCATTTTGGGTCCTCAACTTTTATCCTTCAATACCTGTCAGAATAATTTTGCCATTTCTTTATTAATAAATTTTGTCTGCCAAAAAGGCCTATTGCTTTACTTGGCCAATAAGTTGATGAAAGATGAAAGAAGCAGAAGTTTTAATTTGTTTAGGCTTCCTGTTGTTGAATGTTTTATTAGACAAAGCGTACTATGAATGGTAGTTTAATACTTAAAAAGACAGACAAACTGTTTTTTGTTTTTAGAAATGGGCACTGGGATGAGAAAGTTATTTTCTGTGTTTTTCATTCAGGGCACCCAGAGGCACCACCAGAAATTTCCCACTTGCAGCCCAGGGCAGCAACTCCCTCCTGCAACTCCCTTATGTTGATTCTGTGCCTGGTTTGGGGCAGGAAAAATTGTTTCCTCGCAGAGCATCCCATCACCAGCAAACCTTCTGCCCACTTCAGATGCATAAGACAAAATGTAGTAGGACATTGACCTACAAATAGGTCCGCTCTCTCCATATAAAAATATATGATGCACATCAAGCCAAAACATCATTATTTTTTTTTTTTAATGTAAGAGCAGCACCATCCTCTACTGGATATGTGTAAGAGTAGCAGAGCTGGTGAAGGAGTGTTGTCCATAGCCAGGTGGGAGCTCTTTGACATGTAGTGCTTGTGTGGTCCCCTGTGGCTGTAGTGCTTGTCTAGCTTACATGCCCACTCATTGATTTTCTGCAATTCTCTTTTTTTCTTTCCTTGCTCTGCCATAACTAAAAGCATCATCAGGTGAAAACACCCCCACTGCAGACGATCACGAAACCATAGCTGACCAAACACAGTTGGACCCGGTGGAGGATGTGAGTCTTGCTTCTGAGGAGGCAAACCCAGGCAAGCATCTGCCAGGGGAGGAGGCTGCAGCCGTGATTCTGGCCGTAGAGGGAAAGATCGATTCGGTCAGTAAAAGGGAGGAACCGGAGGGCACTGAGCCCCTGCCTGCAGGAGTGGAGGAGAGCTCTGAGCTGCCATCTGCTTGGCGAGAGGAGAGCAATGGGCCTTCACCTTCAGCACTGGGACAAGATGAGCCTTCACCTCCAGCACCAGGAGAAGATGCTGGGTCACCATCACCAGGACCAGGAGAGGACAGTGGGCTGGTAGAGGGCAGTGACAGCTCTGTAGTGGAAATCATCAAGAAAGTACACATTACTGAAGAGGACCACCTCATTGAGGGTAATATTTGTGCTTTCATAAATTCAGGAGACCAAATTCTGCTTCCAGGGACTTGTGTGTGGGTCCTTCTGACTTTACTGAGAGCCTCACATGAGCTTCTGGAGTCAGAATTTGGTTCAGAGAGTCTGTACAATGTGGGGCGTAGAAGAATGTGGCTGGGGAAGCCTCAGAATCACAAGTGCAAGCTGTAATAAATTTAATCAGCATTTCCAGTCATTATCTCTGCTATTTCATTTCATGCCCTTTTTGCTCTTAGCAGCTACGATGCCCCACCATACCCCTCATTTAAAATGTTGTGTTTCTGTGTAGCTCAGACATGATCCTTAATATTTACAGAGACCAAAGGCTGTATTACTTAGTTACATGTATTAATTAGAAAGCAACTGACCCAGTGCACATGCAGTTGGAGTGTGCATATTTGGATGCAGAAGAAAAAGCATTTCTTTAATGCACCCTTGGCAAATCCAGCCTGTCCTAGAAAGTTGGCTATTACACAAGCAGAATAGAAGTAGCAGTGAAGGGACACAGAGGTGGGCTTTCCAAAAATGTTTAGAGCTGACTAGCTGTGGAGGAAGGCTGTGGGAGGAAGCATTGGTCTCTGAGATGGTGGATATTTACGTGTGCTGTGAGAAGGACCTTTACTGAGAGGTACGGTCATTGCCAGAGATTGCAGGCTGTGCCCATCGGTGGCTTAGTGCCCAGAGGACGTGTGTGGATTGCACACGCAGAAGGTGAACACTTCACAGGAGGAATCAGTTTTCTTCTATACGGTATAAAGCAGCTTGGTGAGCAATCGGATACTTCCCAGGGGAGCATTTCTTGAGGGAATAAGCAGGTAAAGAGCATGAGAAGTATTTCTCTGCAGGGAAAGTTGGTATCAGCAGCCTTCCTCCCACCCCGTTTGCCTCGGAGAAGTGCGAGATGCAGGAGAAGGACACACTGCCCTAACCTTGATGCTTTGCTGTGCATATCCCTCAACTGGGTATATAACTCTGATTCTTTGCACCCCGGTAGCTGAGCATGGGGGTTGGCTTGTCCTCTCCTGTTTCTCCTCTCAAAAGAAGTTTCCTTTACAGAAGATGGGCACCTACCCTTTGGAATGAAGTCTTGGTTTATGTAAGCAGTAAGTGACTGGATGCTCACCTGTAAAACATGTAGTCTTGCCTAGCTAGAAACTCCAATTTCATTAATCACTCTTTCTAAGCTTTGTGGCTTAGTGCTGGAGGCAGAGCAGTGTGCCCTGAAGATTGCAGAATGACTTCATGTCCGTGGGAACGCTTTTACAATTGACTGTTTGCCTGAAGATCAGTAACGGGGCATTGGCCACCAAGCAATTCATGCTCCTTGCAGGGCGAGTGAACAAGGTTTTCGGGAAAAAGAGTTTTGCTCCTACTTGTTCCAAGCAGGAAATAATATTTTAACTGTGTGCATTACCTTTCTGTGAGGTATGTGATGCAGAAGGGACCTTCCATTTTTATGCTGTGGTGCACATGATACTTAGCACTTGTTTTGCTTTCCTTTATTCAGTAGTTGTGCAAGTAAATTAATTAGGTAGCAGTTTCCCAGGGAAAGCAGAGTTTCAGCCAGACTTTGGCATGTTGCCGTGTTTTCTATTTCTGTTTTTGCAAATAAAACCGCACAACATACAATAAAATCCAGGAAAAATAATTTAAACAGAAATAGTGCTCATGATTTGTATTGAATAGAGCATCAAGGAGATTTTGTGAAAGCATCAGGAGAACTTTACGGGCATGAGGCATGCACGTAGCTGGATGATGAAAAATGATGGGAGCATCCCGTTTGTTCCCTATGGATTCATTCAGGGGTTACCTTGGTCAGGGGCGTTGGAGAGCTGACAGAGTACAGTCAGGTTTGCAGAAAGGAGCTGGGGCACTTGGTGTTTTTCTCAGTGGATCCTAATTTGATCTCCATGGTTACTGTTCCCAGGTGAGACCGGAGAACAGGTGGAAACTGAGCTGCTGAGTGAGATAGTAAGTGGAGGGCCTGAAACAAAAGAAGAAACAGGAGAAGCTGTGGATGGTGCAGCAGCGACAGAGATAGGTATGTTGACAGAAGAGGGAAGGACCACACGGGTTATTGTTTAGGAGACAGAAAAGACTGTGCTGTCCTTAATGAGCACATCTTGTCATCCTGCTGCCAGCGTACGGCTGCTTTCTGCATTTTAACAGAGAGAGTCATGAATGTTTTTGTTTACATTAGGAGATGTTTTTGGAAGCAATCAATTGGAAGTCATGCTTTTTACATGGGTTGTCTTTATCTAATACATGAGTCTTACCAGTGATAAATTACCCCTCTTTGGGGAGAATGCTAGACTGCAACATGCAGTCATGGAAAATAAAAACCTATGTTAAAATCATGACTCTGCTCATTATTACTTGCAGACTTATGAGCTAATGCATTAACACTGTTTTGTGATTTCCATTCTATGCCATACAGTCATTTTAGATCCCCCTCGTTCTCCTTATCATCTGAAATCAGCAGTGTAGCACTGGGATGAAAGCTCATTGCACACCAAATGCAGTCACATGGTGGGAAGGAAAAATCACATGCCAAATAAAGCGCCTCTGGAAAAATCATCACGCCAGTGAAGAATTCAAGGGGGTAGACTGTCCCACTGGCAGACTTGGAAATTATGTTCACAATTCTGTCATCACAGTCTTTCTGTAAAAGTTGTTTCTTCTTCTTCCACATTCACTAAGAATCCTCCACTCATTTATTTTGAGTCCATCATATAAAGTATTCGCATGCCCCAGAGGGCTGAGGTTACCCCGTGGTATTGCTGGAATGAGGAAAAGGAGGAGCAGGCAATGCAGATACCTCCTCCCTTCCCCCAGTGAATGTTACCGCAAGGATTGAAACAGTTTTTCCTCTCTCTTCTCCCTCCTAACCATTGCCCTACGTAGCCATGCTCGAAATCTCTCTGGGCTAGTGAGTATTTCTGTAATTCAGAAGAGAAAAGCTCCAGCAGGAAGGGTGAGAGGTATCTTGCAGCAACACCTTCCAAATGAACCTCTTGCACTTGGGATGAGAGGTCTTTGGTTCCAGTGCTAGTATAAGCTCTGGTCTTTGAGCTGACAGCAGCAAGCCAGTATGTTCCACCTGTGCTACAGGATTAAGGAAAATGGTTTGCAGCATGAGCTCTGCAGCCTGGCGGACCAGTAGGTTGGTGGTCAAGTGGTTTGGTCAAGGCACGTAAGGCTTTATGACCTCATCATTACTCAAGTAGAGTTAGATAAGCAGTGAGCAAAAAAAAAAGCACTCACCTCCCTTTAATTCTCATCTGCTTAACAGTTGATCACCTATATATTGTTACTTTTTAAGCTAGCCTGTGAAGACAAGCCACGGTTTGCTCTTGGCAACTGTGTTCTTGCAGGATCTTTAAATTTTTGCCATATAGATTTGCCTATGAAGTCTGAAAAAGTTTATTCACTCAACTTGTTTTTAATGTGTTGCCCCTTAGCTTTTGCAAAGAGATATTTATATATGCTGTGAGTTCAGCAAAGCAGTTACTTCTGGGAACCCTCAAAGAACAGCATCCTGGTCCTGATGAGTAAGAGATCCCATCACGTAATGATTACAGCTTTATTGAAATACTCACTTTCTGCATTTACCTGCCTTGGCAATATTCTCCCCAACAGTTTTGTAAGGAAGGAGAAAGAGCAGCACTGCTTCTATGTCCGTAATACGTTTCAGATGATAGGAGTGCACCGGTGCAGACAGCTCAAAGAACAGCTGTGGGCAAGAAAAGCAAACAACGTTAAGAATGGAACAGTGGCCATTTAAATCTGGGATGCTGTTGTGTAAGGCAGCAATTCTTCCATCTTGAAAGGATATTGAAGAACTAAAGATTCTGGGCAGGGAAGCAAGATCGCTAAAGGGAATGGAAAAATTCTTACTCTGAGAGAGATCAAAAACATTCAGAGCCTTGCCTCTGAGAGGGTACAGCTAAGAGGATATGAGCTGATACTCGTGCAAAATAAATACTGCTCTAAAGATAGCTGAGGTCCATCTCTGAACAAGGGAATGCTCATTAACACAACAGATGTGTTGAATTCAAAGCCACAAAAAAGTACTTTTTTTCCACTCTATATAAGCAGTGTTCATGCAAATTAACTGTCAGATTCTTTGTCACAGAAAGTCACTGCAGTTGGATGTCTCTCTCCCATTGCCTGTATTCCCCGGCAAAACTCCCACCTTCCCAGTGTCCTCTACCAAGCCTTGTGGTAATACCACCATTCACTACAAGGAAACCCCATGTTCCCAACCTCTCCTTGCAGGGTCTTCTGCAAGGAGAAGGAAAGAAGTACCTTGAGCTGGAGTGGTCCAACACTATGATTTCTGCCACTCATCCCTTTGGGCACCATCTTTTAGCAAGCAAAGCCTGTGAGACTGAGAGCTTCTCAGCTGCTGATGGCCAATACATACAGTTTCAGGGGCTGAGTGCAGCTCCTCAACCATACTCTATCATGGAATAGTTGAGTTAGGAAGGTATCTCTGGAGATTGTCTAGTCCAGCCCCTCTGCTCAAAGGTGGAGCAGGTTGTCCTGTTGGGTTTTGAATATCACCAAGGATGGAGACACCACAAACTCTGTGGACAGCCTATTCCCATCAGTCAATTGCCCTTACAGTAAAAAACATAAAAAAGTTTTCTTATGTTTAAATGTAATACCTGTTTTTGAATTTATGCCCTTTGACTCTTGTCCTTATTTAAGATTTAATGTCCATGAGAGGTCTGCCTCTGTGTCAAATACGACTGAAATTAACTAGTGATTTCAAAAGTTAAGAGAAAAGGCAGTAGGGTGGGGAGGAGCATAAGAGTGTTGCAGCGTAACTGGATTTCACAGAGGTGATGTTAATGTGTGTAAGAGGAAGACCATGTACAAATGGGATGAGGGAAGAGGGAGCAGAGCCAGTTGCTGCTTGCGGCTGCTGCAGGATCACAGAGAACACCCTTACAGATCTGGGAGAAGAGCAGATACCCCTTCATCCTGTGATTCTTCCAGAGAACTTTCAGTTTGAATTCCTGTAAGATTTAGTGAATATCAAGTTGTTCCCTTAATTAACTGTTAAATTAATTTTTTCCATGTGTTTCAGAGACAGCTAAGAACAAGGAATAGAAGTTATGTCGCTATGAAAATCCTCTTCTTGGGCCTGCTCTTCTGTCCACGTGAATATTTGTAAATTTTAATGGGTTGGGAAAATAGAAAAGCTTTTATGAATTGAGCCACAAGCAAGAGAAATTAATAAGAGGCATCGGAAAAAGCTTTATATAATATATGTTTTTTGAAATTAAGCTGCCAAGACTTGAAGTGATTGAAATACCTGAACTTTCACCTCCCTGCCACAGCGTGCCTTCTATACATGGCTAGCACAGCGGGATAATTTTCCAACAGCAGTGTAACCATTCAGCTTTCAATTGGTCAGATAACTAACCTTTGAAACTTTCAACCAGCATTATATAGGCTAAAGAAGATAGTGTGGCTTTTTTCTTTTTTGATGGTAGTACGCAGGCAATTTCTCCGAGCGCCTGGACTACCGATGTATGGAGCTGCTGAAGTGTGTAGCACATGGAGGACTGGAAGATGAAAGTGCCCATTTCCCGGGATGTAACTAAATGCAGAAGTTAGTTTTTCTGAAAATGGAAGATATAGAGGGTTCAGTGTCCAGGACCCAAGTGGGTGTCTGCTGCTCACTCTCCATTTTTAAACACAAATTGTTTGCAAGGCTAGTACTACCATGTATGTGATGACTCCTGCAAAAACAGGGAGAGGAGGGCATTTTTAACTATGAGTAGGGTGTTTTAGTCTTATAAATTCTAGCACACTTAAAATATAAAGATAACTGCACAGCTGTTAACATTCATGGTGATTAATAACATGTCTTTAGCTGTGTAGCTCCTCATAGGCATTTGTGGCTTCTAAAATAGATTTCTAACCAGAGACATATCTAAGCCTGTTCCCATAGGAGAGGTCATCTATTTTGTTTCCCTGTAGTGCTGTCCTTCAGAAGAAGTATGCTATCAGGGACTGGCTTGGTTATTTTCCAAAAAGCTAAGTACTCATTTTGGAACTGAAGCTGAATGACAATGCTTTCAAACAAATTTCCTGTGAAAACGGGCCCTGAATATAATTGATGTTACGGACCTGATAGAGAGTAGAGGTTTGTTCTGATGGTTGCAAATGTTGCAAAGAGACTATACGTTATCATTAAGGACAGTGTTTACAGGATTCTCTGGCATAAGGAAGTAGAATACGGAGAAAAGGTCAGTTATCTAAAAAGGGTAAGCATGTGTTGCTATTTTATTAGCTTTATTGTACAGAAGGACTTCACAAAAATTCTGCTGTCACTAGCAAATTATACAAATCCCCTCTAGGAGCTGAATTTTGTGCTGTATGTGCACATCTGATCCCAGCTGACTTCAGTTTGTATCAAATAATCTAATTGATATCCCTGGCCTATCAGCCTTTTGTGTAAACTGATATTCCTTGGCTGTATCACTAAATCTGAGGTTTTCTGCTTATCAGTGCACTTATGAATTTGTCAGCTTCATTTATTGTCAACGTTCTGTAGGTAATACCATAAACTTTTAGAATCAAAATGCATACTTTCGGGGTTTTTTTAGGATTTTCTTGGTAGGTGGATGTCGCAGAGTTTTATTTTTTATTTTTACTAGCGTTCTATAATAGAGAAGTTAAAACAAGCAGCTAGTTCTATTAAAAATCTATTGGCATTAAAGTGGGAATAAAAAAATTAATAAGTAGTCAAACTTTTTGCCCACGTGCCCAAATCATCCCATGACAAAAAGCCATGAGAAATGTACCATGCCCTTGGGAGAGCTGAAGGAGTGGGAGAACAGGCACTGAGCAGGAGGAGGACTCCCTGGGGTGATACAGGACTAGGCTGGGTGTACAACCAGGATCCAGGACACCCCAAGAACTTCCACCACCAGGTCCTTCTGGTGGCTGGTTTCCTCCTGTCAGCTGGGAATTCGGTTCAGCCACCAGCACCTGTGCCAGCGTGGTCCTGCTCCCAAACATGGGAGATGAAATCTGGAGAGCAGCCATGCTGGCTACTTGCAAGCTGTGTTTTATATCATGACTTGCAGGTTGACCAGCTACATTGACCAATTTAAAACCATAAAGCAAGAGGAATTCTGTGACAGAGATCCATAGTATTAATAGCAACAGAGGACACTACACTTGGAAATAAATTATGAATATACAAAGGAGTCAAAATAAACTGCTCACCTCAGAGTCACTCTTTCTACCACTGCTGTTACAAGGAAGACAGGTGGCAATATATGTCCTTTCCTCACTGTTCAACTTTTTCAGGTGATTAAGCAATGCTAATTGGAAACAAGAAAAGTATAATCCAGTCAATGACTCAACGATATCAGCCATTCTCAGTCATCTTCAGTCCTCACATATTCTATGATTACAACAAATGAAAGCTATTTTTCCTCTTCCTTTCTAAAAGATGAAATATGCTTGACACTGTGCTAAACATGAAATGTTAATCACTTAAATTACCATAAAATCAGAATTTGGCTGCTAGAGGTATGCTGAACATCCCTACCTTGAGAAATCCACTAGGATTCTCACGTTCCCATACTATGTACTATGCATAAAGGGCCAGAATAGGTGCAGTGCTTTGCCTCTGCAAACCTGGGACATCACAGAGATTGCCAAGGGCAGAAATTGTTCTGTGGATCAAGGAGCTTTCTCATGTTAAAGGCTGAGAAAAGGGTATGCTCCAGTGTCTGTGTTTACAAGATAAATCTCCAAAGACAAGGCAACACACTGTATTTTTTTTTAAACATAATCAAGATACAAAACAATCTTCAGAAATGTTTATGAAAAGCTGGACAATTTTTGGGCCCTTAACTTCATCCAAGGTGGAGGTTATCATTCCATGCCACAGGAAGTGCTGGGCAGGACACTGGAAAGAATAAACTTCCAAGCTAACAAGAAAGTTCTGGTAGGAATTTTGTTTCAATTCCCAATAAACACAGCCCTGGAAGAGGTTAAATTTGCACTCTGTCTGCTCTTTGCAGACACACACACAGGTTGTGTTAGGATCCCAGAAGATACTTGGCGTTCGGGCTGGCAGGGTTGGCTCTTTCACTCAGTGAAGAACTGCTTTCAGGTAGAAACTGCAGCAAAAGCAAGGTGCTTGTAGCAGAAGTTTCAAGCGGCTTAAGTCTGACTATGTGTTTTAACAGAGAAAGTTTTATTAAAATTATGTACTGAGCTTTATTTTTGCATTGTTTAATCTGTAGGGAATATAATCTTTTGAAAAAAAAACCAAACCAACCAACCAAATTATCACAAAGAAGCCTGTTAGAACATGCAAATTTAAGTATTGCTTTACTTTCACAGAAACAGAGGACCTGTTTTGTTGTTTTCTTAAGTTACATGTGACTAAAACAAATTTTAAATGATGATATTAGTTTGTCATAAGCTGAATTGTGACTTCATATTTTGCATGCTAGAGGCTGAGTCCAGCAAACAAAAAAAAGCTAAGTTCAACTTAGCTCTAGTTAAAACAGGATTTCTTAAATGTTTGTGCACTTTGTTGGACTGAGACCTAAGGGATATTCACAATACTTGGTTTTCATATTGGAGAATTATGGGGCTTAGACTTCTTGTCTTAAAGAATAGAATCAAATAATATAACTGCTTAAAAAAATAAAAGTTTTAAACCTCTCTATGGAAGGCTGATTGTTTATGTTGAGAACTGCTCTGTTACAGCTGTAAATAAGAGAGTTTATTTCAGTTATTCTAGAATTCCAGTACCTGGAGAATGCATATTTAGATCCGAAGCATTCAAGAAACAAAGCTTATTGATACTCTTGCATTTTTACTGGAAGCGATGTGATTGTGCTGTGGTTTGTTAGCTGCATCCAGCATCCTTTTGTGGGGGTTTTTTGTTGGTTTTTTTTTCAGGAGTTTCACTTGCATTTCAGTCTCAGACTGTCCCGTACTGCAGAAAACAATGGTATATTCACACTGGTGAGGACATCCAGAGGAGGTCTATACAGGACCTGTATCAGCAAAGGGACAAGTCAGCAGGCACCAAAAAAATACCGAATCTGCCATCTAGTGGCCCAAGGTTAGCAAAGAGGCAGCACAGCACAAGTAAGGTTGGGGAGAAGAACATGAAAGGCAAGGGATAACTGTAGCAAGACTGAAGTTAGCACGTGTTCGACACTACTGAATTCTGCTGAAGGTGAACTTTAACTAAATCTGCTACAAATAAGTGAAATATAGTCCAACAAAGTAATTATATCTGAGCAAAGCTGTAACGGAGGGATATAATTTAGGAATCTGTTTAAATCTAACTCCATTCAATCACGTTATTCTTAACGGACAAAGTGAAGCAACATTAGCTCTGTGTTTCCTAGAAAGCCACACTCACGTTACCACTAGCTCCTTCATAACAGGTCTGGGCATGTTTTTTCTTAGGTGGGATTGCTTTCTGAGGCGGAGCTGTAGAGCATAAAATACATTAATAGTATAGCCAAGGAGAGAGACCAAGAGCAGAGGCCAAGACTAATAAAGTTCATGTGTGGGAAGTCTATATACAGAAGTCAAGTATTTTTCAAAGGCTGTTGCTTGGCAGTTCACTGTTTGAAATACCAAAACTATTATCTTGCTTCCAATACAAATAAATATCTCCCATTTTGTCGAGGGAAACCAAGATAACGCTGCAAAAAAATCCATGCATCTGTAAGTATATCTGTTGCTGTGACCACCTCATTATTAATCTTTTTTCTGTAAAGATAAAATTTACAAGTTCAGCAAAAAGCAGGAGAAAGAGCCACTTCACATCACATCACATCTAGAAAGTGCTAAATAGGGTTGACTGTTCTCACAACTTTCCAACTGCCCTTCTGATGTATGCTAAAGTGGTGCCAGGAGTGAATGAAACATGCAAAATACAGATACTGCAGTAGGAGAACTGGAGTAAGGAGAGCTGGAAAGCATGGCTGACAAGCAGGAATGTAACAAACCACAGGTGGGACACTTACAGATTATCCAAGGATGGAAGATGATTCACATGCTGTGGCATGGAATGCAGGGGGATTTTCACACAAGGCAATGTCTACAAAGGCATACAGCAACACGAGGCTGCAAGATTGGATTTATCCTTCATGCTTACCCTATGAAAATCATTAACTGACTGAGGGAGGTGATTCTGTCAGCCTCTTGAGACCCCACCCAGAGTACTGCATCCAGCTCTGGGGCCCTCAGCACAGGAAGGACGTGGACCTGTTGGAGTAAGTGCAGAGGGGGTCCACAAAGATGATCAGAGGGGTGGAACACCTCTCCTATGAGGAGAGGCTGAGACAGTTGGGGTTGTTCAGCCTGGAGAAGAGAAGGCTTTGGGGAGACCTTATAGTGGTCTCTCGGTACCTGTAGGGGGCCGACAGGAAAGATGGGGAAGGACTAATTATCAGGGAGTGTAGTGATAGGACAAGGGGTAATGGTTTTGAACTGAAAGAGGGGAGATT
>JAOXJM010000012.1:135003263-135038497 GCA_026413425.1 Tringa solitaria
CTTGGTTGGACTAGATGATCTTAAAAGGTCCCTTCCAACCTAGGTGATTCTGTGACTGCAAAGTTAATCACATCTTCCTTACATAAATGACTGTTGATTAATACAAGAACAGTATCTCTGCTGTTTCTTTTAAATTTTTAATTTAAAGTTCAAAATCATTTATGAGATTTATATATGTACACAGATACACTCACACGTAAGAGTCTTTATATATCTATCTACCTGCCTGCCTATCTTAAGGTACTGGAAATTGTATGCAATAAAGGAAATACAAAAATACATTAAAAACACGTCACCAAAAAGCATACTGAAGGGCTGTAGCAGAACCAGGAATGCAGCTCACATATCCCAATTCTTCATTCCATATTAAGCCCTCACTCCTCTGTTACCATGCTGACTCCACAGCAGCGATGTAGCAGTTATTTCTTGTGCAACTTTTGCTCACTGGACTTTGACACATTTACCGAAACCTGATACACTAAGTTAGTGATAAACTTACTGAAGTTAGACCCGTCATACAATTGACTGGCTGCATAACAAGCTGTATTTCATCAAGAACTACCAATAAACACAAAATGTCAGAGAGCAGTTAATCCACAACATAAGTGGACAGCTATGATGAAGGCTAGGCCAGTTGGCTTGCGTGTGTCCACACATGTGTGCAGTTGAAGAACTTCTGCCTTCCTGTGTCTTAGATGTTTTCTAACTACAAGCAATGCCAGGCCCCTGGCTGAAATCCACCAACAGTTTACTGTTTACAGAAGTTAACTTTCATGTCATGTCTGCTTACCCACTTTGTATTTGTCCATCTTTATAATTACTATAAAGAACACAGAGTTTGAAACTCAGAAAGCTCAGTTTCAAAGTAATGGAGACAAAAAAGCATCTGGAAGGCTCTAAGATGCTACAAATGGAAAAGTTAAAGCTGGTTTTGTATTGGGAAAACAAAGCCTGAATGCAGAATTAAAAATTCTTATAAAACGTCCTGGTAAAAATCCCTCAGTAATTTGGTTATAAGGTTCTCATACAGTTATTGAACATTTTTCACATCCAAATAGGAAAGAGAAACTTTTATCCAACTAAAATTGGGTTTTTAATTACATTCAGAACTGTTGCAACTAACAACGTACTTTTGAAAAAGCTGAACAACACCTTATATATTTTTGCAGCAGTTAGTTTATAGACTGCAAAGCATTTAGAACCTGTTGGCAGTCACATTCAAAATGAGAAAAGATTTGCAGTTCCCAGGCAGTGATCTATCCAACTGCCAAAGCCCATGCGGATGGGGCCCAGCCTCCACTGTCCATTGGCTCCAGAGTCCGTGTTCACTGATAACCCACCTAGGCAACCCGCTTTTTCCTAGACAAGCAATTTTCTTCCCTGAGAGGAATCATTCTTTCTCTTGCATTTTTTTTTCCTTTCATTCACTGCTTATTACTAAATTCAGAATTATTTTCTCAAAATGACTTTTTGAGGGACAATTTAAAAGCTCACCTAAAATGATCAGGACACACCCCACCTCCCCACTCGGGCTGAAGCTTGCCGCTAACACTACAGACCCACTCCTGCTGTAGGGCCTCAGCTGTCCCTGGGGTGGGGTGTCCCTGCTCGGTGGAAAGGAGGGACACCCTCATTACAGCCCCCAGGACCGCCTGACAGACATCCCCCCCTCCAGAGACTTGCTTGAAAGCCTACCGGCAAAACCTGCTCCCGCTTCTTCCGAGAGACTTCCCTCAGGCAAAGCCATACCTGTAGGGACCCAGAGCAGCGGGGGCCTTAGCAGTGTTGATTATTTTCTTCACGATCGAAGCCATAACTGCTCCTACGCTGCTACTTCTGCCGCCACCAACCCCCTCCTGCCCTCCCCTCAGCACCTTGCCTATGACTACCTCCTCCCCCTGCGCCGCGGAGGGTTCTGGGAAATGTAGTCACCCGGTGGTGGGAGCTGAGTGGCGGCTGCGTTAGGCGCATGCGCAGTGCTCAGGCTGGGGTGGCCGCGTGTAGCGGGAGGCCGCGGCGCAGGGGGTTCTGGGAAATGTAGTCACCTGGTGGTGGGAGCTGACGGGTGGCTGCGTCATGCGCATGCGCAGTGCTCATATGGCCGCGTGTAGTGGAGGCGGCCGCGCCGCAGGGTGTTCTGGGAAATGTAGTAAGCCGGTGGTGGGGGAGGTGGTGGCTGAGCCATGCGCATGCGCGGTGCTCAGGCTTGGGCGGCCGCGTGTGGCGGGAGGAGGCCGCGCCGCGGGTGGGTGCCGGGTCGGTGTGTGGCCTGACCCTCCTCCTCGCACAGCCTCCCCCGCGCCCTGCCGGAGATGTCCGGGGCGAAGGAGAAGAAGCGGGCCAAGAAGATGAGGAACCAGCCGGCCAGCGTCACCCTTCCCGCCGAGCCGGGGCCCTTTCCCGGCGGTGGAAGCAGAGCCTGCCCGCCCCCAGGTAGGGCTGCCGGGCCCCTTACCCAGGGCCGGGGTGGATGATCGCGGAGGGGGTGTTCGTGCCCCCCGATCCCCCATCGGTCCCGGTTGCCCCCGTCTCCTCAGCCCCGGTTGCCCCCGTCTCCTCAGCCCCGATTGCTCCCGTCTCCTCAGCCCCGGCGGCCGGCGAGGCGGGCCCGGTGTGGGAACAGCCCTGGGTGCATCCCCTGACGTGGTTCTCCTTAATACAGGTGTATTTCTCTTGCACAAGAAACCCCTGCCCACCTGCCGCGTTTACTTGTCTTAAAATGAATTTTAATGTTATATCCCCTCTAGTGCCCACCCTTCTCTTTCTGCCAGGACTGGGAGGCGCAGGTTTGGCCTGATGGGCCCATGGTAAATGCCCTGTTTTCCCGTCAGGTCGGCGTGCCCAGACTATTTGCCTTTTGGCACTTGTGGCTCCTGTGTCTGTGGCAGAGCACTGGCAGGAGGCAGTGAGGCGTTTCCCCGAAATGCCAGTGTCGCTTGGCCATTGCTGGTGCCTTTTGTACAGGGGTGACCTTTGCAGCTGAAGACTGAAGGATCCTGTCAACCTGTAGGCCAGTTTTTTTTCATCTGTGTGTTTCCACCTGAATCCTGTGTGCTTCAACTGGACTTTGATTTCCACACCCACCCCCCTCACCCTCATCACCCATTTCATGTTTTTATTTTGCTACCAATATTGTTTCTTCAAGCAAAAAATAAAAAGAAGCACAGGTAAGAGCAGATCCTGTTACTGTGAGTCCCTCAGAAGCTGACAAATTGCATCTTTGTGGTTGAAACAAAAAATGCTGAAGTGTCACTGTGTGTTTAGGTGACTGAAGAGTTCTTAAGCAGGCAGAGTGACATAGCAAATTATGGTCAGCCCTGTCGGAAGATTTTGGAATATCATTAGAGGAGTACTGCCAGATGAATCTAACACATTTTTCTAACTATTTGTAGCAGGGATCTTCTAAGATTACGTGGTTATGTTTTTCTGTTCTGTTGAATAGAGTAAATTTTCATCCATATAACATTCTTCTGTAGAATTAGTATCTCCGTTTTATAGGGCTATTTTGTAGAAACAGGAAAGAAAAAAATCTAAATTGGAGTTATAAAGCTATAGATCTGAATAGTAGCTGAAATTATTTAATTTTTCTTTAGGTATTAAGTCAGTCACTGTCTTTTGAAACACTCTTCCATCTTCTGATTAAAATAGTTAGTTCTTAGGCTAACTTGATAGTGATAGAGTTCATTGCTGTCCAGTTAACCTCCCACAACTGGCTTGGGCTGTAGAGGGGTCTACACAGATTTGCTGACTGAGGCAGCATCCATCTCTCTCTCCCAGCTATTTCCTTCTCACCTTCACCTCACTGACTGGACAATGCTGCTCTCAGCCATGTGGAGAACCCAGATCAGGGAGTTATTCCACATAAAACTAAGTTCTGTTTCCACCCCACATTATTTTTTCATCCGAATTACTGCAGTTCTGCATGATGTACAGTTGCATTGGGGCTGCAACAGCATCGCTGCTGAACATGAAACTTCAGCTTCAGGCTTATTTGAAATGGTAAAAGGACATTTTAGGTTCACATAAATTGAGGCTACTGGAGATGCATCTGCTCCTGGCTGTTCCTCATGCCAATGATAGCATTTTTGGGACAATGTGATAGGCTTGTTTAAGAATCTGATCAACCTGAAAACTGATTTTTTTTAATCTCTTATCCCATTTCTCCTGGCGCACAGGTTGATTTTCACTAGAGGATGTCCCTGAACTATATGGCCCCATGTTCCATCAAGCACTCATTTGATGCAGTTGGTGGGGTGATGGGAATGGCTGTCTTGGCCCTTTTTAGTCCCATTGTCCAGCATGAACTGCACAAGAACCACATCTCAAGTTGTACTAGAAATCCTAACCAATACTTAACTGAAAAAGTTGAATATAAGCTAATCCTTAAATATGGACTTCAAGGCCCTCATAAACTTGAAGTACTGTTAGGTGCTTATTACTCTTGAAAGGTATTTTTATACCTTAGGAAGCTTACTCTAGGCTCCAGTTAATTAATTTCAATATTAGTTTAAATGCCAGTACTGGAAAAGTAACTTAGTGCACCAACATATATGTATCATGCTTACCTTGTTTATTGCTGTAACAGAGGTACATGTCAGTGAGACAAGAATGCATTTGTTTATGGGAAAAAAAATCAGGGGGCAAGAGGGAAAAATATTAACTTTGCTGGTTTGGTATTAAAACCTATCTAGACAATAGTAAAAATCAATACTGATGTTGCATAGACCGATTTTAATCAGGTCTTTCCTGACTGATAGAGCCTAATAAAGTGTTGGAGGCAAAATCTGAATTGGGAACCATTTTCAGAATGTGCAAAAGTTGCTTAATCTACTGCAGGCTTGCTGCAGGACAGTATAAAATATTTATTTCTCCCTTTAAAAAAGAACTTAATTCTTCTGATTTCTGTTGGCTTTTTCAGGTACATATATGAAATATAGTAGGAGGAATGTGCAGTGCAATCTTACGAGGAAAGACCATGTATAGTTATCAGTTACTCGGACTGCTTTGCATTTCTGTTACCTCTTTTTATCTCTAAACCCTCCAGGAGATGTTCGTTCTGAGCAGCAGCATCAGCAGCAGAAATTTTCAAACCAGTCCTCTGGGCCTTCTTACAGGAAAGACCAGTATTTTCCAAAAGGGCAAAATAGAGGAGAGAGAGGGAGAGGAAGAGGAGGATGGCAAGGAGGACGCCAGAGTGTTTCTGAGGAAATGCCAAAATACATAACAGGTTTGTATATAAGAAAAAGGTCATAATTGATATGTGCAGGGCAATGTGCTGGTGATTAAGTTTGCTGTCTGCCTGTGTTTTTGTGTAAGAGCAAAAATTAGAATTGATGCCGTGTTCTTCTGTTTTTCCTAATTTTCTCCAAAATACAGAAGTAGTTTTGTGCTAAAATGAATGACCAGCTGTTGTTCAATGAGTCCTTTCAGACATCTGAGTCGAAAAGTTGCCCTTACTTGTAATGAGGGATATGGATTTAGGTTTCTGTTTGCCAGTAAAATGCGTACTGACAGTCATCTGCTTCTAATGTAGCCAATGGAACTGGTTTTGCCTATGACTTGAGTTAAAGATAACTTTTCATCTAACAGAACGTTTATTTAGGCGAGCAGATTAGCTTTTCAAAATACGGCGGTGCTCTGATAGTAGATGCACTTCAATAAACATAAAACAAGACCAAACACAGGATTTTTTTATTTGATCGTTACAAAACGGTGTGTAATATGATTACTGCTTCCTTTTTTCTTTCCCTGCTGAAGTTTTTTTTCATCTCTCCGAGTACAACTTGAAAAGATTGCTACTGTAATTTAATAAAGAAGTACTTAATGCAAATAGGGCTTCTTGGTTATACCACAGCTTTCAGAATGGCTAACTATATCTGTAAGCTTCAGAATATCTAAAGAATTGAAATTTCTTCAGTATAGAGTATTTACTTTTATGTCAAGGAGTCATTAGATTGATTTACTAGGAGTACTCTGCTGGAATTGAGTAATGTAGGTAGAGTGTCCCCTTCTTTGAATTTTGCTGTTTGTCGTGCTCTGATGCAGTTCTTTCTATTCCAGCGTCTGCCTTTGCTCAAGCTCGTGCTGCCGAGATCAGTGCCATGTTGAAAGCAGTTGCACAGAAGTCTTCAAACTCTCTAGTTTTCCAGACTCTACCCAGGCACATGCGAAGGCGAGCTATGAGTCACAATATTAAACGCCTACCCAGGCGGCTCCAAGAGATTGCCAGGAAAGAGGTACAAGTGTGTTTTATAGTATTTGATAGACTACATATTGTGCATGTCTAATGCACAGTGTTCAGCTGTACATTTATTAATGAGCTTATCTGCAAAACTGCCCTGCGTACACAGGTTCTCAAACCTCACTAACCTCTTGGCTTCGTGATTATTGGACATCTGGAAAAGTTATTAGAGTAATGATGATAAAAGTGTCCACTTCAGGAGGGGTTGTTCAGGAAGTGTGTTGGTCCCAGATGAGCCAGGAGTCCCCAGTGACAGCTCTCTGCCTTGCACCCCACCACAGCTGTCGAGTGTGACCCTGATGGCCTCAAGCCAGCATAGCCTGTTTCTGACTGGCACGATGGTTCATGTGTTACAGCTCAAGAGTGGGAGGTTCGCTGGAGTTTTTGGCAGGCTGCATGCAGCTTAAGACTTGCTAATTGACTATTTCTTGTTGCTCATGAAACTGAACATTTAGTCAGTTACTCGCTCCTTACCTACTATGGCCTTCCTGTGGGTTGTAAAAAAAATATTTAAAAAATGGTTCAGCAGGATTTTGTTGTGAAATTATGTGTCTGGTATTTGGCATTGATCACTTTATGGTCTCTAGATACTTCTTAAACTGACCAAGTGAGTTTCCTTGGTAAGTTTTCTATGTGTTAGGGTTGACAGATAAACACATTTCTTGCATTCTTTTTTTCACTTGGATTGTTAAATTCTTTGAGAACTTACTCCTTCCACGCTGAGTTCCTGAAGATAATTGTTCATGATTTGGAAATCGCTTTAGGTCCTTCCACACATGTTCCATAGGGCATGTTTTATTGGATTTTCATAACCTGTATCTCTTCTTTTAGTGCTCTGGTTAGGATTCTTTTTGCTTTGTTAGTCATGACACGAGATGCAATTTGGCCTGTTGTCTGACAACTGAAGGAAGAAGGTGTGGGCTATTTTGCATAGTTAGTTATGTGCTCTAAACTTGTTAAATAATCTAGATCTATTTAATATTTATGCTTTGTTCTTTTGTTTCCTGCTTTTTTAACTCTTTTCACTTTATAGCCTTTCTGACTTCTCTGAACATGCTCACACTTATTTCCCATCCTTATTTCCACTCCTTGTATGATTTTTGGATTTTTGAGATTATTTAATTGGCCCTGGTGCAGCTGCTATGTTTTTTCTCTGTTTCTGTATTTCTTTTGCTATGTTTTCTCTCTTCAAGTCTTTTGGTGTAGTTTGTATGTTTGCACAGGCTGTTTTGTTTCATGTTTTCTTGCAGCTTGTCATATCTCTTGAACTATTTCCTTTTGCAAAGGTTCTGCCTTTTACTTTTCAGTGTTTGAAGTCTGCTTCTTCGATGTTAGCAGTTTTGATTCTGCTGCATTTTCTTCCATTTTCTTAGATCCTTTATCATTTTCATCCGAACATTTATCTGGACCATTTCTTATGTCTTCAGAAGCTTAAAGAGATACATTTTTCATCTACAATACCACATCCCTTTTGCCTCTACTTGTTTTTCTGAACCAGTCAGTCACATACCATTGATCCAGTGGCTTGTATTGCCTACTCTGTGGTGGAATGATGAGCCTGATGAGAACATACTTTATGTTTTTGTGCATTTCTGTTTTGATGTCATGGGTTGCTTCACTGTTTTCTGTATCCTTCTAGCTAGTGATCTTTCAGCATTCTCATTCCTATGCCTTTCTTATAACCAGTGGTCTGTTGCCAACTATTCCTTGGTGAGCTTACAAAGGACATCCTAATAATTTTTTTGTACGTCATATAGTCCTTATTTCTTTCTACCGCTTCTCTTAACAAAAAGACAAATCCAACATTGATTGGGAGAGTCAAACCTTCCTCTCCAGCCATGCAATCACCCATAATAATTCAGAGCTTGAATGGGTATTTATCAAGAATTTGGTCAAGAGTCCACAGTCCTTTCTTGTTTGCTTCTGGACATTGTAGAATCCTTAGGGTCGTACTTGGCAGTCTGAGAGTCTGTACTGCTTTGGTTCGAGCTCAAATCCCCAGGTGTTGCTAATGTCATGTTCATTTGTTCATATGGATACACTGATGTTGGGCAAAAACTTCACACAGGAAGTAGCAGATCTTACTGTTCACTGGGAAGTTCCTGAATGTGCACAGATTTTGGTTTATCTATGGGTTCCAGTCAGACCTTGATCCACTTGTGTGCCTGGGGCTTGTGTATAAAGTTTCAAAGTGTTAGCCTCAAGAATTACAGAGAACTAACATCAGAATAAAGTACAGCTTAATGCTAGTGCTTCCTGTATCCTTATATATGTCAGCCTTTTTCTTTTTTTTACAGAAGTTTGTTCTTTTAAGATTTACTCCAATGTCCTCTCTTTTTAAAACAGGCAGAGAAAACTGTACATCAGAAAAAAGAACAGTCAAAGACTAAATGCCGCAAAGCTAGAAGGCGCCACATAAATTTGGTAGCAGAGTTCAATCGCAGGCAAAGAAAGAATATTTGGCTGGAAACGCATATTTGGCATGCAAAGAGATTTCATATGGTAAAGAAATGGGGATACTCTTTAGGAGATAGCCCTACGGAGAAGTGCTACAGGGCTTGTTACCGAGCCATGACAAACCACTGCCTTCTTCAGGTATCACGTTTACATGTCTTTAAATTTGTTTTTTGTGTTATTTTACCAAGGTGAAGTAATCAACTGTTCAGTTATAATGAATATTTCTGTTTCTTTGAAGTACTGTTTTGTCAGCTGTTAATAACTGCTAAGTATGAAATGAGTGATTTCATAATTGCAGTGAAGGGTGGTGAGTATCAGAGAGAATGAGATGAACCTTTAGAAGAGTCTTACAGTAACTATGACTGAAGTGCTGTATCTTCAGTCTTCTTGAGAGCTAAGAGATTCAGTGAATCTCTGTGTCATCTTCCTGAGCAGGATGCTATTGAAGACAGGCTCTTTGTTCCATGTCCTTTTTGGTCTGTTGGTTTGAGAGGCAGGTTGGCCCTCAAATAATAAATGTCTTGACAGCTCTCCTATAACTAACAATTTTAATTTTAAAAAGGAAAATGGTTTCTCTTTGACACACATTTTAGCGAAAAATTACTACTTCAGGCTAAATTGTGAAGCTCTGTCTAGTCCTTCTTTGGCAGGTTCACTTTCAAGAGTTTTCTCACTTTACCACTATCCTGTTGTTTCAGGACTTATCATATTATTGTTGCCTGGAGTTGACTGGTAAAGAGAATGAGCTTCTGAAGCAACTTGCTCGAATATGTAGCATTGACACAGGTAAATTTTATGTAGTTTAAAATAAAGTTAAGGTTCTGAATAGACTTCAGGGTGAGCCATCCTTTTTTCATATTCTGCCAGTCTCAGCAGTAGTAACAGAATTGATACCGAGTTGTCATTTTGGTTGAAAACCATAATTTAAATGTCTTATACTAGGACAAGATGTTCTTATTTTCAGTTGTTTATTAATAAACTAATCATGGTACATGTTCTTTCTTTGATAGTGTCCCAGCAGCGAGACTGAATTTCAGTTTTTTTTCTTTCTTAAACAAAAGATTATTTTGTTTTTCAATAAGTATCTTCTTCTTTAGGATTAACATTTGAAGAGGCTTGTTGTCTGTCTGGAAGATTTGAGGGTTCCCTGAATCTTTACCAAGCAGATCGCTATCCTGAGGATATGCTTGGTCCTGTTACATTTATTTGGAAACCCAGAAATGGCTCTGAAAACAGGCAGTTATGGATCTGGTTGCATCCATCTCTCAAACAGGTATCTTCTTCTTCACAGTTGAGCTCTGATTTCTTTATGCGTTGTACATTTTTAATGCTGAAGACACCTTCTGAAAGTTGTAGAAGAGCTGGATGTAATACACAGCTTTAGGAATTAAAAGTTAGAGAACTGTTTCTGCTCTAACAATATTTACACGCTGGAGTTCATTTTTTACAAAGCTGCATGCCTCTGAGGTGTTTTTTTTTTTTAGTATTTGCACTTGTCAAAAGTTTTTTCTAGTGTCACTTTCTTCAGGATACATTTGTAATATGATTTTGCTTGATTCACATCCTTCCCACTGGCACCCCCAACAGGCAGTTTGGTCTCATCACAGATAATCATAATTGATACTTAGCTATGAACTCAAAAAAAAAAAAGGTAAAATTTTGTGCACTGGCAATTTTTCTTTACATTCATTTGAGTGAGAATAAATTCTTAGCAAAACTCATTATTACATTCAGCTCTTAATAGTAAGCCGTGGACTTCAGCAGAATGAAGTTGATTCCCTTAAATCCATATAGGAAAGTAAATAGTAGAGTGTAATTCTTAAAACTGTACTTAAGCTTTGCAATGCACTGCCTAGCATCCTAATCCAAACTTTTTATTTTTCTGAAGGACATATTGAGAGAGTTAAAAGCAATATTTCAGTGTACAGAGCCTGAAGAAATCTATATTCCTGAGCCTGTTACAACATCAATTCAAGAGGAAAAACAAATGGATGTTGTTTTGAGCCTTGGCAAGAAAAGAAAAAAGGAGGATAAAGAAGGAGAAAGAGCTGTGCCAGTGAAAAAAATAATTGGTGATGGCACTAGAGATCCATTCCAGTCCTACTCTTGGGTCTCGCAGACTACTGGCATTGTGATCAGGTTTGTTCATAGCAGGGTCAGAAGCTGTGACCCATAACCAGTTAATACGGCTGAGTTCTGACTTAACAGTTCTGGACAAAAAAAAAAAAAAGAGTGTTGTATGATTGGACATTCACCTGAAGGTTTCCTCTCTTTCAGTGATAGAACTATGGAGATTCTCAGATATCGGCTGATTGGCCCATTATCACACTCTGTCCTTACAGAGACCTTGAAAGCCGCTTCTCTCCAAACAGTAAGCAAACTGGCAGTTTGGATATTACCATCATTTTGATAAGATTTCTAGGCTGCGCAAGGTTGTTTTTGCTGGAAAGAATCATAAACTATCAAGCCTTTCTTATTATAAAAGCTAACCTGCCGTTAGCTTCTCTGCATTGAACCACTTGGCTAACGCTGATTTTGAAGGAGTTCCTATCTGGATTTTAAGTGGGGATAGGAAGAAAATAGAAGCAATGGTGCTGTTGAGCAGACTACATAGTTTCTGCTGTCGTGGTGTATTGTGCTGAGAGGTCCAGAATAGTTCATATTCTCTTTGACAAACCATAATCGTGTTTCTCAAGCGATGAGCTAGAGTGCCTAGAGATAAAGGGCAAGACATCTAAGGTATAGAAAAACTTTTGTGTTTTCAATCAAATATACAATTTCTCCAGGATTTAGTCTTTTGTCCTCCTCTTGGCATATAGCGTCACTATGGTTTTCATGTGGGGTTTTTTTGTCACTTGCAGCAAACATGACGCAGCCATGAAATCTCTGACTTTCTGTAAGAAATAATTAATGACAAAATTAGGAAGCATTGTGGATTGCTTTGTTTATTTTTGGAACATGGGTTAAACTGAACAGCTTATTGGGGATTACTGCGAGGTGGAGTATAGGAATAGACTATATAAGGAAAAAATTATTTTGATTTGAAACTTGAAGAAAGCAACCATAGTGATTAAGGCAAACTGAGAGTGAGTTCACACTCACAGACAACGCTGAATGACCACTTGAGTTTAATTAGATGTGTTGTTTTCCAGGAGATGGCAGATTCAGAGACAGAACTGAATAACTGGTGGGTAGAAAACTGCAAGGACTCTGAAAAAGTATCTCTTCATCAACATCAAAGTGCTATCTTTGAGCTATTAGAAGGTATTTGGGCATGTGGGTGCTACGGGAGGAATGGGAAACTCTTCTAGTGGTCAAAATCAGCATGCTAATAAGCTGATTTCGAATTGGAAATGCTTGTTTTTTGCTTGATCTATGCTTGACCTTTGTGCTTGGGTAATTATTGTGACATGTCAAAGATTTGAGAAATCTTACATTAACTTTTCTTAAAGGGATTTTCAATCCTATGTGTAGTACAAACTCTTAATAGATAAACTGAATCTTGCTTCTTATCTTCATGAACTTAGATTTGAGATTGCCGATGGAAATACAGTCTGGTGTATACTCACACTCTGTTCCCCCATACACACCAAATTAAGGCAATGAGTTGTACACAGGTAAAATGGTACACTCCTACCCAAAGTGAAAGTATTATTCCTCGCTTTATATATTTTTGTTCCCAATGAACAGTTGTATACTTGTCTGAATTGTAAAGTATCATAAAGTTAACAATATCTCCTCACTTTCTAGCACTGAAGCAGGTAAGCAACTGGCTTACATATGTCTCACACTATTCTCGAGCTTTCCAGTGTGGGGCAGTTAAGCAGAGATGAGGTAAAACTTTTAAAAAACCTTTTTTAAATAACTTTCTCTGGAAGACAAGTTTTCTAAAAAGACTGTTTATCCTTTAGGAGATGTGCCAAATGTAAGGAATTAATTGAGGCTGTAAGTTGTAAGAGTGACCTTGCTTCTATGCTAAGCACAAATGTAATTGCAAACTAAGTCTTGTGCTACTATTGTTGTCTTTTGTTATTGGACATTTAACAAGCATTGGTGAATTTTCAAACCATGTTGGACTGAGCACTCTGCGTTGCTTCTCTTGACTTACAGTGGTGTTACATCCCTGCAGGCAAAAATACACTAAATAATAGTACAGAAAAAGATCATAACTTAATTGTTAGTTTCATGGCAATGTTCCTCTGTGTATTTTTAAAGGGCTAAGTTCACCATCACAAATGCCACCAGGTACGATACTTGGCCTTACTGTTGGAGATCCTCGAGTGAATTTGCCAAAAAAGAAGACAAAAGCCATGCCAGACTTTGAAAAATACCAAGGTAAAATGCCTTGCTTATATTATGCTTCTTGTGGAACTGCCAAAGGGAAGAGATTCAGTTTCTCTCTATTCTTTTGTTTTTATTTGCTGTTATCTTCTGCTGATTGTCTCTTGCTGTTATCCTCTAGCATGTGATTTCAGGATGTTTCCTTCCCCTTTCCACAGCCCCCAACAGAACAGAAACAGCTTGAAGGTTGTGTAGGTTTTAGAACAGCAATTGTGAGGGAGGGACATGCACCAAAGCTGGTCTTGTGCTCAGTGGAAGCCTCTGTCTGACCATACAGATGATCCAGGTTCGAATCCTGGCAAGGCCAACCAGGTGCTAAAAGCTACTTAGTGAGTTTCTGTTTGGTGTTTAGTCTTCCTGATGCCATTTATCTCTGCAAGAAGATATCTGCTGACAGTGGTTTATAGTCCTACAGTGATGAAAGTTGCAATTGCACTGGAAAAAAAAAATTACCTTTGCAAGACTAGCATTTCAGATGGCCAAGATGCTGGTTATGTTAAAACGTCAAAGGTGTGTGCATGACTTCTGAAACTTTCATTTTAGTGCAGAATTACACATTTCAGTGCATAATTCAAATTCATTGGGATTTGAACGTCCTTAAAAATATGTAAGAGCATCTACAATATACAGTAGGGTTTGTGTGCAGCATTGTGTTGATATTTCCAATTAGGTTGACTGGACACAGACTGCTTCACCTAATAAGAGAAACTTACTAGTCAGCAAGCAAAGAGTAGCAAACAGGACAAGTTGAAGGCTCTACTTCATTTCCTTGGTGGTGTGTTTTCAAGACACTATAATAATCTGCTCTTACCTTTTACTCGAATCAGGTTGTACACCTATTTTTACATACTGTCTTTTAGCTCTTTGCACAGCTCTGTTACTTGGATTTTCTTACATCCTCCTATTCTACCATCTGTATCTAGAACAGTCTTTCTCCTGTTAATTAGTTCTGCTCAGCTAACTTTCTTGTCATTAATGTTCCTGTTGAAAACAGAATACTTGACCTCTACTTTGATTCCTTCCTGTTGAGAAGTAAGGTGAGCTGTATAGCTCTTGTTTACAGATACTGGTTTGAGCTGGTAAAGGAGTTAGCAACTACAAGAAGTAATTCAGCCCCTTTCATTCTGCTTGTCGTGTCTGTGAAGGTGTGTTCAAGAAGGCAAGATCAGCAGAAGGCATCTAGGCATTGGAAAGGTCTCAGTAGTTTCTCTCCCACTGCCAGAGCTACTTGTCCCTCAGGGAGGAGGGCCATGGTAAAAAGGTAATGATGTAAGATAGGGAGTCAAGGGGAAGAAAATACTTATGCCCTTTTTCCTTTGGCTGGCTGGAAATGGATCTTCAAGATTGTTCCACTTGGGGTTAGCCTTCACTTGCAAAAAATCTTCTGAACCACAAACATTTAGAAAATCTGGTGTTGCTTTCTGATTCCTTTCCAAGTGTTTGTTGGGTTTTTTTTTTTGTTTGTTTCATCATGAATTTAAAACTGCATCTGTCCTCTCTGACTTCTGTTCAGGAGAGGGAGAAGGTCCTTGATCAGCTAGCATGGAAAAGTAAACTGCAAGGTACCATCTAATTTAGGTTCTGCTGAAGGGCTTGATGTTACGCAAGCACGTCACTGCTAGGTAAGTTGAGTAGGCAGAAAGATGAAAGAAGGCAGACAATACTGCTGTCTCTAGCAGGAAATGTAAAGGACATCATGGTAAGGGAGTAGAAGAAGAGGGGCCAGCCCTCCTACAAGAAGCAGTAAAGGAAAGATTATGGGGGACTAACGGTTCAGCAGGGAAAGCTGCTGCTGTTTTCCACGTTTCCCACCTAAGTGACTTCCTGTGTCGGAAGAGTTACTGGATCATTCACAATCTCCTTCGTACCTACTGCATGTGCAGTGGGGGAATCTTACCAACATGGTAGTTCTTCTCTCTTACCTGAGAAAGTCAAGACTGAGGTCTAACTGTAACTCTCCCATCTCCCTCATTGACTATTCCTAGGTGTTAGTCAGAAAGAGAGGCAATTGTTACTCTCCAAAGACTAATTCCTAAGCTAATTTTGTGGTTGGCTATGTGGCAGCTGCTACCTGTGCTATATCTCTGCCTTAAGCACAGAAGTTACGTTTTCTTTAAATACTTCTAGAAAATCAATGCATGTTAGATTATTAAGATTAGATACTTTTATAATTTGTAATTTTGTAGTCAGGAAAAAGCCTTCAAGTGCATTTAATTCTTGGTATTTTGAAAGAAAAAGTAAATTTGCATGCGTATTAATAAAAGGAAGCCTGGACATAATCAATTATTGTGCAGGAAGCATTTTATGTCTAATCTGCTTTCTCTGTGCAAACATTATGCTTTCTTGACACGATTTACTGTTTCAGGACCCATTATAAAGTCATCTTGAATTCTATCAGCTTAGTTTGTCATCTCCTTGGAGCGTGGGGTCTTGTTGCATATTTCACTGCCTCTATGCACCAATTATTTCCTGAGCCTTAGTTTTGATGTAACCTTACTCAGATGTGGTAACGTAGTGAGCTGATCTTTATTCAAGAAATGTTAGTAGTCATTCATTCGCCTTAATGACATGTCATGTTCATTGAGCAATTAAAAAGAACCCCTGCTGTATTCCACACTTTTTTTTCCCTTTTTGCTTCCTGGACATTCAAATATTATTAGGGTTAGTATTAGTAAGGTTGAAATGGCACTGCATATGTCAGCAGATGCTGTATGTGTTTTAGACTCTCTTGTTCTTTAATGTTACGTAAAAGCTAACTGGTTTTCCTGGGAAATCTTTACTAATATTTGCTACTGTTCATTGTCAAATGAGTTAATGGTTTAGATAAGTTACAGCCATCATCTCTACCTGTGGATCGTCATACATGCAATCTGTGAAATGATACACATCTGTGCATATTCCTTTTTTTTTTTTTTCAAAATGCTATTCTAAGATACGCCCCTCTAGTTTTTCCCTGTCAGTGACATGTTAACAAGTCAAAGGTAATTTCAGTCTTTCCCAGTTACTCTCACTCCTGAATGCACACGCATGCGTGCGAGCTGTCTGTTAAAGACAGGGATTTAATTGAAGAACTTTCTCATTTCTTCAGGCTGGGGGATAGAAAGTTTGTGAATAAATCACTTTTCACTGCCTTCTCAGCAGGTTTATGCCTTCTGGAAGTCAAGACTCCCAGTAAGCAGTCAGTGCTTACATGACTGCACACTAGCACTGTTCTTTTCTCCATTTTAAAGTTCGCTTCCGACGTTTTTACTCCTATGGGAGAATGCAAATTCCACTGCCTTAAAAACTGCTCAACAAGGAGTATGGTAGAGCTTTTAAACAATCAGGGAATGAGTTGTGTGGAAGGAGAATGCATCATGAAAGATAAGTGAGCTAAAGTTCCTTCTGCAGACACAGAGCCTGAGTCTTTGCCTGTAAATGCATCTGCTGCAGAGGTTGAGATGTCTGGCATCAGTTGTCCTGCTCCTCACCCCTGCGAAACTGCTCCCTAGCAGTGCTTACATTTTTGCTTTTTCTGCTATTTCCTCACAGAGGAAAGGAAAAGATTCAAATAGAAGGTTTCTTACTTTTAGGCCTATCTTTTAAGACTGTTAAGATAATCAGCTATGCACATCAGAACAACAGCTTAAATGGAACAAAATCTTCCTCTGTCTGTATTGTCTACAAACCAACCATTGACTCAAGCAGAAGTAGATAATGTGCTAATTGTTGCTGACCTTTGTGTGCTTAGTTAAACAACTCCTTATTTCCTATACTGGCTCTAACATCTTACTTCCACTATCAGCAACTTATTCATCAGTAGGGTTGTTTCCCTGGCAATCTTAAAATGTGGACTGAAGAAAACAGGAGAGAGGTAAGAAATAAAGAGAACTGGTGTGAGGATTTGGGATTATGATTTGAATTACAGTATTTTTAGCAGAGAGATTAAATTCTCCAAGTTCAATGGGGATAAAGGAGAAAGAATGTACCAAGTTAGAGAAGGATATTTTAGGACAGTGAGGGTGATATTGGATGGACTGTGGTGATGGAAAGAGATTGATTTAAAAGGGCTTTCTAAAGTGGAAAAAAAATGCTTTTGTCATTATAGACTATAGGAATTGTAAAGAACTCCAAGAATATGAGAGGGATAGACTGCCTAAACTGTGGTAATAGAAAGAAATGGTAAAAAAAAAAATCAGAGAACTTTACAGTGAATAATTTACAGTTGAAGGAACTAGAACATGTTTAAATAATTTAACGTAAAGAGATTCTAGTGTCCATGAATGCTTTCTGTACAGAAGATACACTTTCCTTTCTGTATGTTTGCTGGTTATTATGTGCCCTTCCCCCTTGGTGATCTGTAAGAGTCAGGAAGGAATTCCTCATCACCACTACGCACAGTTTTGTTGCTGTTTTTTTTTCTCCTTCCTTTAAGGCATTGATATTTGCTATATCTCCTGACATAATCTGATAATTTCTTTAGTATTTCTTACTGTCAGGAGTGCTGCTGTATTTAATTTTTTTTTGAAGGATTTTACAACTTTTAATAATGGGGACATCTTAAAGACTATAGATTTTAAATATATAGTTATTGCAATTATGTTCTGCAGTACCTATTGTGTTGTTAGTACCACTGAATAATCCACATCTTCTGTGCTCAAAGTCTCTGTCAACATTAACTGGAAAAATTAGCTGAATCTTCTTTTGAAAGACTAAGTGATTTAAAAAATGAAACAAAACTCAACACATTATGTTCCTTTAATATGTAAGACTTTGTAGAAGACAAAATGAGCAACAGTCCCTGTAAGTTTCAATCACAGAACTCTTAATAGGTTCATTGTATTGTTTTTTGGTAAGAATTATTTTACTTAAAATACGGATCAGCATGGATTACGTATTGTACACTGAAGGCTTTTAATATGTAGATGACAAAAGGTAGGTATATATTTTCTCTGCTTTGCTTAGATTGTGGGGCTGAAGAAGACAAAGGTTATTGAATACCTCATCGATCAGTTTTAGAGCTAGAAAAGTTATTTATCTTCAGTAATGCACACAGTGTTGGTCTGTGCAGACATAAGCAAAGAAAGTCCCTGAAGTGGAGAGTCTGAAAGATCTAGAGTGTGGGAAGCTGGTGCTCAATAAGTAGTTGCATACTATTCATGTACATAAAAATATTGTATATACATTTCTTAAAGGTCATCCTTACTTTTCTTACAAGTTTATTTAAGCGGACTTATTTCAGGCTTTGTAATGGTGTTTTTTCTGATTTTCACCAAACCTGTTGAGCTTCACATTCTTCCTGAAAGGCCAGATTCCAGAATATTAAAGGTGGCACACTAAAGATGTAACTTACATTGCCAAAGATGATGTCATTTGTAATAAGAAATGCCTATTTGTAAGAGAATGCCAGGATAATGCTTCTAAAATGAAGTTTATTTCATATTTTGTATTTGGAAAAATGTGTGACAGTAAGATACTACAGAGGCAGTGATGCTTTTTAAGCTTTTAATAGTCTGTTTACTTAGTTGTCTGCTCATTGTACTTACGATAGGGGAGTCATTTTGGTAATTTGCTACTTAAGGCACAAAAACTCTTTGAATTTTGTTTGAAGGTTCTCTTCTTTTGTAGATAATGATAAAGTTAGGCAGCTGTACCTGGAGGGTGTACCTGTAGACTGTGCTCACAGCTTTATCTGGGACCAGGACATCTGTAAGAACGTCACTGAAAATAAAATCTCAGAGCAGGTAACTAAGAAGGTTGGATTGCCTTGGAGAAAAGAGCTAATGGTCTATAGAGCCCATAGAGTGAGACTCTTGACACCTGTATAAATCCAAGAGCAGTAATTTCCTAATGTCATAGTATCCAGCTGCTGAGTTGAAGTGTTTATTTTGTTGCCTTTATGTAATGTTCTTGCACAACCATTGTTCACGAGTCAATTAAAAGAAGGCTGTATTGGATTGTCAACAGGACCAAGTAGTTGTAAGTTTATTTATCAGGAGGGTTTGGAATTGGATTTTCCTACATCACCTTATCTCACATCCAGCAGGTAAAAGGGATGAAGTGGCACAGAGGGGCTCTGGCCATTCACTCCTCAGTCATAGCCAGGACAATTCTCCTTACCAAAGAATCATGGAAGCTGGAAGGAAATAAATCCCTCTGGTTCTGAACTGCAGCACACTGCTGTGGGGGTTCTGGGCAATACCTGTGATTTGTAGACAGCTTTAAGTGTGCTGTTACAGGTTTGAAATCTCCTGTCTTTACATTTCCATTGACAATGGAGGAGCAATACATAAAATGCATAGGTAAAATGGTGATTCAGTCACAAGGGGTGATAAACTTTCGGCACCGTTGAAATCAAAAAGAGAAAATATTTGTATGACAGAAACATCTCTCTAAATGTTCTCTTTATGAAAATTAGTTTTGTGCTCTTACAAATTGACTGCCATAGTGTAGGAAAAGCAGAGTACTTAGAAAATACTTCATTAGTGCATAACAGTTATCAGCACAACCTTGTGTTCTTCATGCTGTCTTGAAATGTAATGTTTACCTTATAAAACAGCTGATGCAGAAGGGACATGTAAATAGGCAATCTGATGGTCTGTTTTTTTATAAATGTATTCTTAATGTGGTACAATGAAATATACCAACTGGTGATTGACAAAGCCTTGGTGCCAGCATGCTTTATGTGGAACTGTTTCGTGACCAAACGTTCTTCGCATCTCCCTGGATGTAGTTCAGATTTTCTCTGTGTATTGACAGACTGTCTGAAAGCACCTGTTCAGTCTAGTCTTGTGCACAAATCTATAAATACCAAGTTGCAATACTTGTTTTTCCTCCATCTCTGCTGTACATTTTTGCTCTGAGTTTCAGTACCTGCCCTCCATCAAGGTCTGTGGAAGTAAGAAGGGGAGAAAAAAGGGTGCTTAATACTTTTTTTTAAAAACATTTTTCATGCCTCGATGAAGGTCAGTTCAAATGTGTAGCATATTACTAGTGTATTTTTCCTAGTTATCACCTCCTCTCTGTATCTTGAAAGGGTATCTAGAAGAGGGAAGAATGGTTACTAACTTACGGGAAATGTCTCCTCATTCTCAGGATTTAAACCATATGAGAGCTCAGTTACTGGTACCGGGATCACACCTTGATTTGGGTCCTCGTGAATCTAAGATTCCCATACTGTTGGTGCAGCAGCCAGGGAGAATGGCTGGAGAAGATCGACCAGGATGGGGGAGTGGCTGGGATATCTATCTCCCAAAGGGCTGGGGCATGGCTTTCTGGATTCCTTTTGTAAGTGACTTTCATTGCAAGTAAATATGAAAAATTATATGATTTCATTCAAAATAAATTATTTTAGAGCGTGTACTTCACATTATATAGCCCATTCATAATTACAGAATCAAAATCTCACTTTAAAAGAGGATGTACGAAGGATGACAGAGGCTTGGTCTTAAAATCTTAAACAATAGCTTTCCGTGTCTTCTGTTGGGTATAAGTGTGCCCACATGGCAGTCTAAAGCAAGAATCAGAGCGGGGAGTAAGGAGAGAAAGCTGATGCTGTGGCTCTTTGGTTTTGTGTTTCTAAGGAGAAAGTTTTGTGTCTCTAAAGAGAAATCGTTTGGTGCCTGCTGCTTCTCCGTTTCCAGCTTGGCCATCTTCAGCACTCTGTCAGCAAATTGGTTTCCTCTGATTTGGGAAAGAGCTTGAAACACACAGTTTGAATTAGGCTTGAATACTTCCATGGTGCTCTTTGGAGCATCCTGCTTTGAATGTTTAGATGGCAGTTTTCATGTCTTTCTGCAGTTAAATTTATGCTTTTGAATGTGCAGAGGGATTAATTGCAGTGACACCTATTGTACAGTTAAAATAATTTGGGCAGTGACTTTTTCAAAGTAATAAAGACATTCCTGACAATGTACAAAATCAGAACCTTTGAAATTCTCTTGAACTTTGCTGATAGTTTTTCAAAATAAATTTAAAGAGCATGACTAACATTTTTGTTGAAATGAGCATCTAGAACTGTAAAAACCATACTTAAGTTTGTCTTTTTTGAAAGCTAAAGTGATAGACTTTCCTTTTTCTAAGGCAGTAGCTTCTGGAGCATTAATATGGGTCTTTTTTTCAGTTAGAAACCCAGAATCAGTATCAACATTGCTTTTTTGGGTTTGATTTTTATAACAGATATATCGAGGTGTACGAGTCGGTGGCTTGCAAGAGGCTTTAAAGCATTCTGAGTATCAAAGAACACCTCACGTTCCAAATGATTTCCCAGACTGCCAGGCAGGAAAGCAGTTTGCCAATGAATTGGAAACCAGTCTTCTTGAAAAATTCAAACGGTAATATTAACTTTGGAATTGATTGCAAGAATGAAAAGAAATTAATACTGCCTAAAATATTCTCTTAATTATCTGTTGTGTTCATTTAGACTTGGACTTACATTAAGATCTTTCTCTAGTGTTTTAAATCTTAATATTATAAAAAAGAAAAGAATCCTAGATGTATTTAACAGAAAAGCTCTGCTAAACAGTGCATATAAATTAACTAATTCCCAGAGATATGCTCAGTTATAAGGCTGTAATAAGGCTGCCTAATAATAAAATAAACAAAGCTATTTCAAGCTCCTTAGCAGCAAATGAGGGAGGAGAAGGCAAAGGCAGAATATCAAAGTATATACTAAGTGTTGAAGAATAAAGTGAAGGAAGAGGTATATTTTGGTGTCTAATTTTAAATATCACATATGCTGAAGTTTGCCTTCATTTTCATTACAGTAAACATAGAACTCTTAATAATGAATATGGGGTAGCTGGAAGCATCCTCTACACTAACTGGTGTTGGTTCCCCTTCCAGCTAGGAGGGGGAAGTAGGAGAAGTTTAGAGGAAAAGGTGGCGGTGTCAGTCACAATAGATGGAAATATCCAGCATGGCTGAAAGGGTATGGTGGTCAGAAATACAGCAGTGTTGTCTAGAAGTGTAACTTCAAAATTCTAGCTCAATGAAATTACAAAGGGAATGCACAATTAACTTTCTGTTCGAAATACTTGGTTTTGAAAACATTATTAGACCAGCAGGATGAAGTAGGCAGCCTTTTGAAGTGCTAGGGACTGAGTAAGGGCCCAGTAAACAAAGTCTTACCTACATGATTTATCATTTAGGCGTCCACCTGCAAAAAGGGCAAATTATGTCAAGCTGGGCACACTGTCACCTTTCATCTGTCCTTGGGGGCAGCTGACAAAGAACTGGGAAGAAAGAATGAAAGCTTCAGGAGAATCTGTACGTCCTTCTTCCCCACACCCTGAGCACTGTGCAACTGAAGAGCATAGCTTTTGTGACCCCAAAGCAGAACTGGTCAAAGAAGCTTCCTCTGAGACTGGTGAGGTAGAGGAGATGATGACAATAACAAGCTCTGAAGGTGTTCTAAAAACAGACACTGTTACAGGCACCCAAGACTTTGGTGAAAGAGATGAAACTGCTGTGACAAGAAGTGATTTTGTTGTTCTCAGGTATGTCAACATGATACACACAAGTGAGGTGTTATTTCTTTATTGGGAATTACTGAATGGGGAAAAGGAGGACCTCAGCCTATATTATTAAGATGAGAGAATTACTTGATACAAATTTATAGGAGATTAAATAGTTTTATCTTGGGTCAGAATTTGCTGTTAAGTGGAAGTCCTCCTGCTTTCCCTAGCAAACCTGATGACCAGATGAAGTAAATTTCTTAAATTATCTTAAATATAACACTCCTGCATTTAGTGTGTTCTTGGAATTGGCATATTCTGTCTCCTTCCAGGCGGGTGAAGCTTTTAGAGGCTCATATTTGTGATTTTTAAACTCTTCCTGTGTAAATCAGCTTGCATTCTCTTTTCTAATACATCATCACAGGTGGTTCTTGTGCTACTTAATAAGGTTTATAAAGAAAATAGAGAATCCCCTGCATTCCAGAGCAACGCATGAGGGCAGCAACAGTGTTTGGAAAGTGCCTGAATGCAGGTCTTTCATTATTGTGTAATTATCAGGGGAAGAAAACATTGGCAGTTCTGGACTGCATTAATGTCACTGAAGGTTTTAGAGCATTCGTGATTTAAGAAGTTTAGGAGTTTTTAACAAGTAATGTCGTCTTCTAAAGAAATAGCCTCGCACACATGCTCAGAGTGATACAAATACCAGCTTGGAAGGTTACAGAAAGCTCCAGGGCTTTTTCAGTCATGCTTTTGCAAATATGCGAGGCGCTGGATTTCTGTTGTACTACTTGTTAATAACTGTCCTTGATGTTTATTTTTAAAAAATTTTAATAGGAGCGAGAAACTGCTAATGCAGTTATCAGCCTGGTGCTATCCCACTGCTGGAAAAGATCGAAGAGTCCGCCTTATTTCTCGACTGGGAGGGAAGGAAATGACTGAAGATGCCTTTTTGCCAATCTTGATGAGCTATCCAAGGGCTCTTGTATGGGTCAAGTTGTCTCTCTTGAAAAAGGGGAATCCAGAGTTACATGCCATGATTTGCATCCCAACAGAAGATGACTTGCTGCATCTAAGCAAAGACAAACTTTTCTGTGGTCCTCAGGAACCCAAACATCAAGACATATTCAAGCACAAGATACGGAAACTAAAAGAGGAGAAGAAGAAGAAGAAAAAGGATAACACACAGGGTCTAGAAAGTGACCCCCTGAGCGTTCCCAATAAAGAACCAACTGAGGAGCATGAAGACCTCATTCTTGGTCTTTGGTCAGATGCTCTCCCAGATGTTACTTCCCACTGCTCCAGAACTCTCTTGGGATATGTCACTCGAGGGGATTTTTCATTGGCGGTGGGCTATGGAGAAGCACTGGGTTTTGTTAGCTTGACAGGGTTACTTCATATGTTACACAACCAGCCAGCAGATAAAAAGGGGCTCGTTTTGTTAAGAACTCCAGCATCTTTACAGTACAGATTTGCAAGACTTAATATTGAGGTTTAAGTATCATTGCAATGCAGTAGAATGCCAAAAATACCAAAGAATGTCTGTTTTGTCTTTTGTGGCCTTTCTGTCTCAAATTTGAGGTGATTCTGAGCCCAAATAACATCCTGAGGATTATGAAATAATTAAAAGCTTTGTAGCATTATTCATGAAAATAACTAACACATAAACAGACAGTATTACATCTGATTTCTGCATTGCTAAGGATTTCTAACAGTAACGCATCCATTATCATGATCTTCTTTAGACATAAAGTGTATTGTTCATTTTTCACCTTAGAGCAGTGGATGCTATAACAATAGACAGAAAAATCATTATTTTCCTTTTAGAAATCTTTCAGTGAGATGGATTCCAACTTTCCAATGCATTGTTCCCGTGTAAGTGCATGCAATCTGGTCCCGGTGTATACAGCAAGTGGCTTTTCCCAGTTCTTTGTGTCTGAATGCATGTGGCTGCAGTGGAACAGAGCTAAGCAGACAAATCTATTAAGAAAGCAGAAGGGTACTTAGTTTGGTGGAAAAACTCTGTGCTTAAATGAAATGCAAATAATATACGGCCTGGCTATATAGTCATGAATTCTAGCAACAGGAGCTCTTAAACTGCAAAGTGTGTCAGTCTCTTTCTCTAGTTTGAGAGAGAAAACTCTATTTTTGAAACGTAATAAGCCTTTCAGATGCAAATTGCTGTTGGTGGGTCAGCATACATTTTCTGTTAATAATAGGGGATATTTTGGTTCCTTAAAACATGAGGTTATTTTTGTGTGGAATGTGCTAGGATTGAAGGTTTCTTTGGTTTACTGTATGGTTTATGAATGTCCAAATTCATAAATCTTGCAAAGCATGCTGGAGGAGTGAGGGAAGAAAGGTGTTTGATTTGACTGGGGTGGGGTGGTTTGTTGGTTTTGGTGTTTTGTTGTTTTTTGGTTCTTTTTAATGATAGCCTTAAGCTTCTAGCCATTCTTGAGTCAAGCAGCTTGAAAATGAGTTTACAATAATGCACTGTAGTTTAGTAGCAGCATGATACAAATATATACCAGTTGGTAAAATTACCCTGAAATGATCATGTACAAATAAAAATCAAATCTATTCTTGATTCAGGAATCTACTGACTAAGCTTGATTCTTTGTGAAATTAACTATGGATCAGTTAATGACTTAGTTCTCCTAGCTACCAGTCTGCAAATTAATTTCCTCATTCATGCTTTTGTTTGAAAAACTCTTAGGCAAACAGATTAATGTTGTTTGGAGTTGTTCGTTGGAGGAAGGATTTAGAGTACCTTACCCTTGCAATTATTAAAATTTAGGGCCATTGGTGGGATTAAACGTGGCACACACATGGGGAAGGGGAGAGCACATCTCTGATCATAAGGGAAATATGGGAAATGGAGTTGGATTATTTTTTTTGAAGTCTTCAGAAGACCCATTTAAGAATCACATGCCTGTTAGAGTTACAGCAGCACGTGGGATGGAAAGGCACAGCCTCCAGCACAGCTTGGACTACAGCTCCAGGAGAAGTCACACCAAAAGGCTCCACCGTTGCTCACCTCCGATGCACCTGATAAAGCAGTGGTCGTCCCAGAGAGGTCCCGAGAAGCATCTGCGCGAAAGCCGGCAGATGGCCCCAGAGGAAAAAGCTTGGTGCTGGGACTCACAGGCTCCTGGCCCTGCCACTGGGAGTGCGGCAGCCTGGAGGTACGTGTGGACAAGGAGCCCCTTAAACGTTACAGCCTGGCTGCTCCCATCAAGTTCTCTCATGGTCGTAATCCTGGATTTAATGAACCTTTTGAATTGTGAGCCTGATTGAAATATTTCTGGGATCAGAATTTCCAGAGCTGTGCTTCATGGGAAGAAAGGAGGGGAGGTGATGTTTATATGGCTTTTTCCCCCCTTTGCCTCCCTTGTCTTAGTAGATACATATTTTTTTGCCTGACTAGACCTGGCTTGTATGTGGGAAAGAAAGAGGAGAAGCCCCCCACCCATGCTATCATTTTTTCTTTTCTGCTTGTAGATCTTTTGTCCACTGAATATTTCCCAGGTTTTTATTTTTTTAAAAAAAACATCTGGAGTCTTTCTTCTTTTCCTCCTATTGGTAATTTCTGCCAGGTTTTCATTTTGACACTTCCTGTTACTTTTCTTTGATTTCCATTCTCTCTTTCTGATTTATGATCCTTCTCTCTGGTGAGCCAATGAACAGAAACTGGAATCCAAGTGCATCCTGTTCTGTATATCTTGTAATATTGTTACACAGTTGTTTTCCTTTAAGTCAATGATTTATGCCTTAAGACTTCACTCTCCTTGTAAAATATACTGCAGGCCCGATAAGTTAAAAATGCTCAAAAGTCTCAGCCAAAGTTTGTCAAAAAATACTGTGACTTTATGTAACTGCAAGGAAATTTTTATCTGTGGTTGGGATTTCCAGATTCTGAGCGTCTCAAGGGTGACTTAGTCATAAAAACTGTGTCAACACCAGATAATCAAACTGTGGATAATTAAACCTGTGTTATCCGAGCATCAGCTGGACATTATGTCTGTGTTCATCGTGTTGAACCAGGTGTAGTTTGTAACACACATCTGTTCCTGGGCTGTATCTCACTGCAGTTACTACCTGTTGGTTAACTACTCCAGAGCATCTGGATCAGCTCCTGTGGACTCTGACATGCGAGCATTTTTGGGAACCCAGGATGCTCTCACTCAGTGAAAGATGCTCTCACAAGCTCTCTGGCTCCTATGCTGTTCTCCAGATAACTGGCTTAAAGTGGATGCCAGCACGAACCCTCAGCTCTCATTCCTTGCTTGGCAAGAGCTTTTGGAAGCTGATGTGAAGCACAGAAGGCAATTCTGACATTATCTGTAGCAGTGAAGAGCTCGAATGCTACTGCTCTGCTCCTGTAGCTCTACCCACAGCTCCCTCAGAGCAGCTGAGTAAGTGCTGAACTTGAGACTCACCTGGTGAAGGGTCTTTTCCCAGCCTGGACCATGAGTTAACGTGGCAGTTGCCTGCGATGTTAAGATGGCCACGGTGTCTAACAGACCTACCAAGCTGAGGGGCTCGTGGCTTTGAAATGGACATTCTTCACCACTGCAAACCCAGAAAATGAGGTTGCAGGAGCGGGTGGTGATTACTCTGTGGAATGAGGTGAGGAGGAACCCTGCCCAGATTGTTGTGTGTTTGTTAAAGACAGTCAGGGCAATCGGTTTGTTTAGCAATGCATAAGTAGTGGAAGAAATTACCTGGTGGAAAGGCAGCTGGGGCTGTTGAAACAAATCTGGGAAAATAATTGGCAGGGTGACAGACCTCTCGATGGATGCGGAAGCTTTGGGGGATCGTGGCACACACAGACAGAGGGTAGTCAAATGCAGCATGACAGCTTGCTTTCAGTGCTCTGAAGCTGGAAGAGCCTGATATGTCAAACCTGATCCATTCAGCATGTGAGATAGGTAGTAGGAACAGAGCTCGGGGGAGTAAACTACCGAAGGCAGGTTGCTGAAGAAAAGCAGAAAAACAATAGCATTATATTTTCCAAAAATATAACATGCAAAAAAACCCCAACCCCAAAGTCCCACGGTTCTAAATGTAAATATTCTTCCCAGAGGTCAACGATCAAAATAGCACCCCCGGTTTACCTCTTGCTAATTCGGCTCAGCTGTACTAAAATTCTTCTTTGTGAACACTGGTCTTATCAAATCCCTGCAAGAGCCAGTAAACTTGTACTGAATAACGAGAACTCTGGGAAAGGACAGAGGAGATGGGCTAAAAACATTTTGTGGCAGCTTTGAAAGTGAGAGCCTGCTTGACCCTGGACAAAATAAAATTAATGAGTTCAAGGTAAAGATGGCAAAAGAACAGAATACACAAACCACAGCTTTCATTTACTGCACTGGGTCTCTTCTTAAAGAAATACAGTTTCTTCTATAGTAGGAAAAATGCGTACACAGAATGATTTATTTTTATAAATTTATTAGACACTCCAAGATGTGCATAACATGTACCAGCGTCAGCTTACTTGACACATTTTAGCTGTCTTTTCATCATGGGCTTGCAGCAGTGCTGCTAATCTGACAGCCTTGCATGGCTAAGCCTGAGTTTTAAGAAACAGAAATCAAAAAGACATCCAGGACACAGCAAGAATAAAGCCGAGAATGAAAAAGCAGTCTGAAAGAAGAGAACAGCTCAAATTTCATGATCCAAATATGCAGGGATTTACTGTCATTTCTAGAAAGGATGGTGCAATTCAGTATTTCATTTCATCTCAAGAAGATCAAATAAATAGCCAGGATGAGGAAGGCTGGTTGTTTCAGCACAGACCTTCTCTCAGCATCCTGTTTCTTAGCCCAGAAAACATTTTCTTTTAAAAAGAATACAATGGTTGTGATGGATGGGAGAGCTCATGCACCTGTAAACCCATGTGCCCATCTCATACATCACTTAATTTCTGCTTTTGTTCTTTTTTTTCACTGGGTAATATCAAAAAGGCTCTTTTCTTCTCTTGTCTTTTAGCAAAAGGATAAAGTGAAAGCAAACTTCAACAGGCAAAACCTGATTTTGTTAAAGCTTTAGGCACTCAAAAAAGAGTTTAAATGCCACTTCAGAAATAAGCCACCTCCTCCTTCCTACTTAACACACCCCAGTTGTTTTAACTATGGCTCTAGTGACAAATCCTATGTGTCTAGAGTTGTAATTAATTATAAATACCACACATTTACTTCTGAAAAATCTTACCCGAGTTGGACCAGGTGCAACCCAAGGCAGCTTCACCCACGTGCGAAACCAGTTGCTCAGAATGGGTTGGATTGGGTGAGAAAGAGAGACCACACACGTCAGAGTCTGTTCCTTTTCCTTAGCACTCAAAAAAAGCCAGAGTACATGCAGAGAAGAAGAAACTGTAAATCTGCAATTAGAAATACACTTTACAGATTGTCAGTTGCTTAACACAGCAATTTTTAATTTTTTTTTTTTTTAAGATGCATATGGGAGTGGTTTTGATACATGCCAGCAGGGATTAAAGGATTAATGGTAGATAATTTATTTTCCCATAAGACAAAAATATCATACAGAAATCAATCGCGTCCAGGTTTTCTGAATATTTTCACAATACAATAATTCTTGGGAGCTAGTTGGCAAATATATCATGGAGGTTCCAAATGAAATCACAAAAAGGTAGGAAACTGGCTAAAAACTTCTCTTTTCAAACAGAAGCTGAAGAAAATAAGCATTAGTGTATCAGTAAAATAGTATGCTGGGAAAAGTCTTAACAGAGAATTGATTTAGTTTCTATTGGTACTTTTAAGACTTTCCCTGAGCTACTGTATTTTGAGGCATTAATAATTCATGAGCCCTAGAGTACATTCTTTTAAAAACCCAAAAAGCTGTAGTTTCTGTTAGTGTCTTTAAGAACTTACTGTTATACCCGTAGGTAGCACATGGTGGCACAAGACTTAAAATGGCAACCCCAAGATGACAGATGTGTGTCGCCCCTGAAGTCTCTCCAAGCCTGATGCTGGGATCGAGGAGGTTTCCAGGGCAGTGCCCAGGCTGGGTGCTCGTCTCCAGCAGCCGCCACCGAGACCTCTGTCAAAACTGCTCCTGGAGCAACGTGACAGCAGCTCTCTGTGGAAATCCATGGAAGCCCATCCTTCCCCAGCTGGTGGTGAAGCTCTGGAGTCCTTTGATGTTGGAGAAGGAAGTGTGAGTCTAACAGAGATCCCAACCCAGGCATTCCGGTTCCATTTGCCAAAAAGAAAAAAAGAAAGATAAAAGGGAAGAAAAAAAAACCAACAAACCACTTCCTTTTTTTTTTTAGGTTAGTAGACATGCAGAAAGCTAGTTTTATTCTACTTAAAGTTGTCCAACAAAACCAAAAATGGCCTGAAAATGGCAATTCCCTGCCTGAAGGCTGGTTTCTCACATCATATGCAATCAAACCCTTTTTTTTTGGATGGCACACTGGTCTTGTACCAATAGTACGAGACATCACTGTCTTTTGGGCACACGGGGTAAGAGGCTTCCTGACGAGCACGCTTTTAACTTGCCTCCTCTTTTATAGCAAATCATTTTCCATGATAACCTGAGGAGCAGAGGAGGCTTGACACGAGTTTAAAAAATCAAAGCCTCCAAAGTCAGAGACGTTTTTAATCTCTCCTGGTAAATACACGATGGTTTCAAACTTGAGTTTTCTCTTTATTTAGAAAGGTAATTTGTGTAGTATTCTTTATTTTAACTTGTAAAAACACCTTAAGTTCAGCTCCTTTTTCTTAATGGAAAGCACCCTTGCAGCCTATTGGTGTTGCAGATGCAGTAAAATAGATCACATGAGAAAAACAGAAGTCCTGGGAAAGGCCTCCCTGTTCCACAGGGCATAGAGGCATTAAAATCCCCCTGCAAGATAATGTTTGGGGAACGTGTGCTGTCAGTCACATTTTTAAACAAAACAGAAAGATGCAACAAGTACTGTTTTCTGGCCTGCCTGCAGTGCCCCGGGCATCCTTTCCAGGGCTAGAAAGACGGATTCAGCTCCCACCTGGATCGTTTCCAAGACCTGCACTCATACAGGACAGTGAGGAAATGGATACACGTGCCACCAGCAAAACAATCTTTCACTGTTTCTCTGAACGGACACCAAACCTGATTCTTGGAGTCTGCAGTGTAAACAGTAGCAGTCATTCATTTGCTGCTTTGAGGTGTTTTTCTATTTAATTTCTTATGATTTTAGAGCACTTTACTTTTTTAGTTGTAGTGCTGTAGCCTTGGGATTATTTTCTATAGCATACATACTTTAACATGTACATTACAGCACATCAAATGAAGATTTAGATGTAATAAGTCCACAGCATTAGCGGATGTCTCAAATGACAGATCCCTTCCACTAGTTGAAATGTTTGGTTTTTAAGAGCTAAGCATTTTGACCCATCGCCGTGCAGCTGGGCAGCAACCCCAAATGGGGACCTCAGCCCATGGGAGGTTCGGGTCCAGAGCCCCCACTCTGGTTCTCATCACACCCTTCTGCAGGGTTCTCTGCTGAGCTTCCCCCATGAGCCCATACCCAGTGCCCTCGCCATTTGGTGTGGAAACATTTATTTTTTTTGGAAACTTCTCTGTTCCAGTGCAGTAGAGACCACAGAAAAGGGAAAAGCCACGTTTATGCTGCGTCTGTGTTTTAAATTCCACTTTGGTTCTATTCTGAGTAAATCTTGGCCTTCATTTTGAAATACTGTTGGTTTTTAAAAATTCAGATTTCCTTCTGTTAAAGGCCGTCAAAAGCTGAAAGATTGCTGTCCCACAGTACAAGGAGGGATGCTGTTAGTCTGGCCAAGCAGCTATCAAAAATATGCAGGAAATACAACATAAATTCATTTTTCTCCAAATGTTTTCTACAGACAAGATCCCAGGCTATTAGGTTAACTCCAGGGACTACAGAGACAATAACTTGAAGTCCCAGGACAGTAGCCAGGTTTCATGTGGTCTTCAGGGATGGGAACAAAACACCCTACCAAAAATAATAACTTCCTTTTCACCATTGAAAACAGTGAACTCCACATGTCAGCTAGATTTCAGGGTTTATTAAGAAGCAAGAGAGATGACCTCTTCTATCTGCAAGGTCATTAAATTGATGATGAGTAAAAACTGATTCTTATCCAGATCCATTTGTAAAATTAATTTGCATATTTTCAAGAATATAAATTAGACTACGGGGACCTATATTTGATACAAGTTGCAGTATCTGTTTCTTCCTTTTCAGTCCTCAAAATGTTAAGACCACTGAGTATTGAAAGATATGAAAAGTTTCAGCCAACCTCCTGACTGAAGCCTGAGTCTCCTTCTCAAAGAGGAACTAAACAGAGTTTCTGACCCCACAGACAGGATACATTTTTATGCCATAACATAAAATTATAGAAAAGCCTTAAAAGACTACCCTTTGGACTTTGATTGCTATCACTAAAATTTCTTTCCTTTAGGTTATCACGTATCTTCTTTCATAGACTGCAGTAAGCACTCTTCAATTAACTGGACGTTTTTCTGTGTGTACCTTCAGTTTTTTGTCATGGCAAAATTTTTTGAAGTGGAAAATACAGGGGGGAAGAATGAAAAGCAGACATTTTATCTGACCCTTTAGACATCCAGGTATTTTTTCCCCAAACATGAAGCAATATATCTTACAGAAACATCTATAGGAGCATGGTTTTCCAATAAATTAAAATATTAATTTAAATAAAAAATATAAATATTCCTAATAGAGTTTCTTGTTTCCACTTCCAAGCCCTGAAATACCATTGGATAAACTTGCAGGGCACTTCTCTCCCCTAAGTCTCTCCTGGGCACCAGCACGCACTCTGAATTGATTCCTTTCCTCTAAAGAGTAAAACCATCAATCTCTGTTTCCTACCACTTCAAATTCAAGCCGGATGCTGAAGGAAGAAAAATAGTGATTGGCAGAGCGTGGAGAGGGAGCCAGGAGGAGTGAGGAATGCCAGCTCATCCAGAAGAAAACTCACACGAAACAATTCCTGGTCCAAGGAAACCAGACCAAAACTCTCACTATAACATCCATCATTGATAGAAACAAAAGCTGTCATGCTTCTGAGTGTGTTCCAACTTAATGAAGGGACAAGCAACCAAAAGGAAAAAAAAAAAGAGGAACCCCCAACTGTGACAGCACATATGAACAACATCTCTTCACAAGGGAAATAAAGCACTGAATTAAAATTTATGGCTTCCCAGTAGCATTACATACCCTGGGAACAGTGAATGTTTTGTTCCTTCCCAAAATGACAAGTGTTAAGATCATAAAATCAAACTCAACTGGAGTAGCAAATTGATTCTAGACTATCTAGTTCTTCCAGGCTGTGTCATGCTGAGCGGAGTCGGTGGTTGGTTGCCTAGGGTAGCAAAATATTAGGAATAACACAGTATTTAGTGACTGTTCCTTACGAGCGTGCCTCCGAGAGGGGAGGTGTGTTCATGTGTTACTGTGCTTAGCGCAGCAGAAACCCTAGAACTGAGTCAGTCCCGAGTCTTGCCTTTCTAGCCAACTTTCCAACAGCAATGAACTAATAGCATTTCCAAAGGTTAACATTTCTGTAACTTTGCCAAATGGTAGGGTCATGCCCTGTTTTTCTGCTAATACAATTTACTTCTCTCATTTTTATTTTTTTCTCATGACCTTTTCCCCACTATTTGCCACCATCCATTTTGGCCCTTTCCCGTATTGCTACAGACCTCTAACAGACTGCTGAAATTATCAGCTTCGTGTTTGTGTTTTCCTCTCTGTGGGCAAGTGCTGCAGAACCGCTGCAGCTGTAATGAAACCTGCCCAAGCCTTAGCTGCTAATCATTCAACAAACAAGGTGGCCTCTTAACTTTGGATGTGTGCAAGTTTACTTACGCGTCAAGTGTCTTCAAGGTTTAAATCTGGTTTTAATGCAGTATTGACTTGTCCGTAGTAAGCACATGAGCACTTGGAGACATTGTCCTGCTGTTTATCTTTACAATTTGGTGGCACATCCTTCCCCCTGCTTTTTTTTTTTGTTGTTGTTGTTGTTTCAATGAGACAATGCTGTGTTCTTCCTAGAAGAACGTGTTCCCAGAAGCCTTGACTCTTGATAAGGAGACCATCAACACTTTCACCCAACATGTAATTACTGGCTACAGGTGTTGCTGCCCTTTACTCTGGCACCACCTGGCTGAGGCTGGAGATGGGATAACGATGCATCACCAGTGTTATCTGATGTTGCATGTCTTCTGTAAGTTTAGTAGTCCTTCAGTGCTGGAGGCTATCCAACATGTGCTTCTCAGCCTTGGAAACATTTCCTGCTGGGTCTGAAACTTTTCCTTACCAATTTTTTTCACAAGTATAGTGTTTTAATCTTTTCCTCCTGGATGCTACAGGCTATTCCTGATACAGCTGTCGTGATGTTTCAGAGGCCCTGCAAGAGCTCAGGGCTTCTGTGCCATCTCCTGGCTCAACAAAGGTGTTTAGTAGCACAAAATGCAGAGAGGACAGATCAGGTATTTATTAAGAAGAGATGCCAGTCTTAGCCAAAATAAAATAAGAGACACAAATAAGAGAAGATCCCTGTCCAAAGAGGTCACTCTTATGTGCAGGTTTCTCTGAAAAATAATAGCGGCCAGCAGTCACTATATCCTTGTATTTTTCACTGGCCGCTATTATTCCCGAATTCTCAGAGAAATGGGTATTCTCTAGCTAGATGTCCAACTCGTTTGCATTTTTGGAGCACACTGCATTTGTTGTAGCCCAACAGCATCTGCAGGTGGGACGAGAGGAAGAACTTACACAGTGAGCAGAAGTTGGCCCACAAGCTTTGGCAAAGCCCTCACCTACAGCCAACAGCCAGCCAAACGTCGCTGGACCGAGGCTTACGGCGGAGAGCACTACTGTACAATTTCACAGTCGGCAGGAGCTCGCCCCGAGCAGGGGATTTGTCCTTCTCTCCAGACCCTTGGCTTCCTCAGGCCATTTATTTCTGGGAGCTGGGAGTCCTGCCCATGGCTGTTTGCGGCACAGAAATGCACCAGGTGCAGGTTTAATGAGTGAGTGAGAGGGTAACACCCCACCCCACGTGCTCGTTAGGTGATTTCCAAATCCTTGTAACTGTCAAGTCAACAACAAAAATTTCCTCTGGGACCCGGCCCGGTGCTGCACTCGGTGAATGTATTTCCACAGCAAATGTCACTGCCTGAGACTGCCTTTTGCCTTGAAGTCTTGCTTGGAGGGTGGGGGAAGGCAGGGAAAAGGTCTGAGTATGTTTTTATAATGAGAAGACGATTTTTTCTTCACTTCCCGCTCACACGGTAATGGCTGAACTCTGCTTCCTTTCTTCTTGTGAAAGAAATGTTCCAAAATAAACAAAACTACTGAGTTGCAAGCAGCTGCAACGCCAGGAAACCTGGAACCAGGAGGCAGCAGTTTCCTAAAGTTAGGGACTGAAACCAAAGCTAGTTGGTCGACCTCTATTTTCATCCTAGTTTTTCATACAGATCATTTCCTAAATAACACAAATGAAGCCAACATGAAGAGAAGCAACGGAAGATCATGTTTGCAAAAAAAGGGGTATTTTGGGTACCCCAATGGTGGGGCGGTCTGGAGAAGATGCAGGAGAGGCAGAGGAGCTGTGTGGTGGTGCTGTGTGGTCATCCACACTTGCAGAAGGATGGAGGGACCAAAAGGGAGAAACCAGCTGAGAGGCCAAAGGAGCTGATCACAGAATCACAGAATCCTCTAGGTTGGAAGGGACCTTCAAGATCATCTT
>JAOXJM010000012.1:135044897-135074858 GCA_026413425.1 Tringa solitaria
CAGAATCACTTCTCTGGACCTGCTGGCAACACTTCTTTTGATGCAGCCCAGGATGTGATTGGCCTTCTGGGCTGCAAGTGCACTGCCTGCTTATGTCCAGTTTCTCATCCATCAGCACACCCCAAATAGTTGGGGCATAGGACCTTGGGCTGCAAATGCACCACAGCGTTCCCTCCAGCACAAATGCATTTCAAAACCTAGATCCCACAAGGGCTGAGGGACACTTGCCCCCTGTGCAGGGAGAAGAAGCAAGACCAGAAGCACAGGGTCCACCAAGAAGCAGCACCCTGTGGGGAGCCTTGGGCATCTCAGGGTGGAGACATCCACAGCCTGAGCAGACTGCTGGCCACCTGAAGGAGCCAAAGAGGCCAGGGCTGGCACATGCATGTCACTGCTCTTTGGGGCTTGGATGCCCCATTCAGCATTACCAGATGCTTGTGTCCTCTCAGAGGGGAGAGGTCTGAGCTGCTGCTTTCAAAACACATCCTCACCGTGAGGCTGTGAGCGGCAAGGAACAGAGGGAGTAGAAGCCTTTCTGTCGTGTATGATAAATAGCAGCATCTTTTCTCTCCAGTGCACCATCACCATCCTTGAGAAGAGACCAATTGACCTGGGCAGGGTCTCCTCACACCCAGGCACCCCTCCCAAAGCCTATTTACTTACTGCACTTTAAACAGTTGCTGAGTGAGTCACCCTCCTCTGAAATCCGGGCTGAGCCTTCAAATCCTGCAGGCACTGCACAAAGAGCAGCCCAGTGAGATTGCTTACTACCACTGCCAGGTGCCACCATGTCTGTGCCAGCTCCTGGGCCAGAGGGTTTCAGGGTGTCCTGCTGTGCTGGACCTCCTGGGGACCTCTGACCAGGGGCACCTACTCTTTGGACCATTGCCAAACTCAGCGATGAGTCAGGAGTCAAATCGCTGGAAATAATCGAGGCTGCTGCATCTCTGGGAGTGCAGGGTAGGCACCGTTAAATTAGTGTCAAACCAGAAAGCGTAGGCACCTCTGGGGAGAGGTGGCAGCTGAGCCGGGTGCTGGGCTGCAGCTCGGGGAAGAGGGGAAGCCCAGGCACCCCATCACAGTGTGCTGGGTCTGGTCCAGTTCCATGCTACTTCTTCAGCGCTGCTGGGATCTGATTTTTACTCTGCATTTGCCCAATTGCAAGCGCTAGAAAAATGGAGAGAGAGCAGAAACCAACCACAGAAAACAATCTGAGGGCTGACAGAAATATCTGATGGTGAGAGACTTCAAAGGTCTGTCTGTTTGGCTTAGCGAGTAGCCCAAGTCATCTTACTGTATTTTACTAGAGGGACTTACCGAGTGCTTTAAATCACTGGCAACAGACAAATAGCTGCAAGCTAAATCCAGACAAGTTAAAATAGACATAAGGCACAGTTCAAAAGCAAACAATGACTCATTGCTAGTACAAATTACTAATGGCATTGGTGGATCCTCTACTTTGACTAGTAGGAGAGGACAAGGTGCCTTCTTCTGTAGATGGGCCAAAGGGTTCAGGCAGAAGTGCTTGGAGGAGGTCGTCTGACTGTAGCTATGCAGGAGGCCAGCCCAGATGACACTGAACTTCCCTCTCACACCAGCAACCTGCCGTTACTCACACTGCTGCGTCGAACCCTGCAGCACATCCACGGACCCTGCGTCCCATCAGCATTGTCAGGACGTGCCTGTTGGTTAACTGTTAAATATTGTCTGGAAAAAATAAGCACATGGGTAACTGCGATGCTTAGTAATAGTAAATCATATTCCTCAGATCCTTTCCCTTGTAAAACACAGAACAGCTGTTCTTGGAAAACGGAATAGAAGCTCCAGGACTTTGTTGTTGTACTCTATTGCTGTACAATGTGTTACCAGCAGTAACCTTCAGTGACAGGTGGGAACTGCCTCATTAGCAGTCTCTGTGCCATGCAAGCTTTCTCTCTTACGCTCCGCTGAGGGCATTACAGAGCATCAGACAGCATAAGCCCTGGGCCTGGTACACATGCTATCGAAACCCAAGAAAATAATTTAAATTTATTTTTTAAATGGAGAGAAAAGTCCTGATCTTGTGTTCATGCTGCTCTGGATTTATGCCCACCAGCTATCAAACAGAAGATAAATGACAGTGCTGTTCTTTCAACCAGTTTAATGATTCTGGCAAAAGACCTGGCAGCAGACTCCAAAGTTTTCATCTAGGCAAGGCAATGCCTATTCCAAGAGTGGAAATCTCCAACTGGAGAACTGGCAAGCGCATGTTTGTGCTGGAGGCTTAAATCAATCATTTCTATTTTTCCTGATGTGATCTAGCAAAGTACAGAAATTGGCTCCTTCATCAATGGCCACAGGCCACTTTTCATGTTTAAGGTATTAGTGCCATGGGATACAGTGATACATTGACTTCATGTAAAACAGTCAGTGTTAGAACCACCTGTTTCATCATTCCTTCACAGTAGCTCTACTTTGAAAACTGTCAACAAATGCCTTGTTGACACTCAACAAGGAGTCCAGGGCACCACTATGTATTAGTCGTCCCCTGGAGTCATTCCTCTGTGTTCATGCAAAATTCTCCTGCTACCACGATACGTTTCTGATTCTGCTGCCGAACACCATCGCCCTCATCATTACCTTGTGAACTGATAAAAATTCCCCTGGCATTGATGCCCAAGTCCATCAGTAGTCACAAGGCTACTGCAGATTTATACTATTAAATGCATTTCCTCCCTGAAAGGCTTGGACAAACTTTAGGGGTCTAACTGAAAAAAATGGGATTTAGATTAAATAAGAAACCTACTCAGCAGCCACCCTTTATTTAGGTTCCATCCGTTGTGCCTGAAAGTTCCTGAGGTGCCAAGAATTCTGCTTCTGTGGATACCCAAAGTTGCCCTTGCTCTTTCCGGTGCCAATCACAAAGTAAAAGGAACATAATCAAAGAGTGGAGGTTTGTGCAACTTCCTTGTAGGGCAGTACCCTATGAACACTCCCCAGGACAAGGGAAATGCCCTGGCAATACTGGATCTTCTTATCAGAGTATACCCATGACACAGTCTAATTTCCACACAGGGAGGACCTGGCAAGAGCTCTGCATGCAAGACAGTACATGCCAAAGAGGCATCGATAGGATACTCAGGTGGTCCAGCCCCCAGAAGCAGGTTCAGCATGTTTCAAAAATACATTTCAAAAATACATTTACGTGCAGCGATGTATTTCCCAGCACTGCCTCCCTGTATGTATCAACGGTTACTTCAGCAAGGGTGCTTGGAAGGTGTCTCTACATTTCTCACAGCTTCAAAAGGTCGAAACATCTCCCATCTGCCAAGGGAATACCTAATTTCCTCTCTGATTTTCTAGGCAGATAATAGTCATCCTTCACTCCCAAATCTGTTTTTTTTTAAAAAAAAAAAGCCAGGCCAAATTTAGACCACACACAAAATTATATGGAATATATCTGAAATTTATTCATTGATGTCCCTAATTCTATCCCAGAGCTCAGAAACATTTCAAACACAGGATATTTCAAACTCCTGAGAATCCAGAGCACTATACATTTCTCTATCTTTTTCTCCTGAAGTGGCCTCAGGTTGTAAATCTTCCAGCTTGGCCCTCCAATAATAATTATGATAATTAGCCTCTCTCTCTTTGGGCTAGTTGCTAACACAGTCCAGCTGATTCCTCCAAATGGAATAAACAAACAAATTTAAACAATAAAAAGGCCAAGCCTCAGAGGACGGTAACAAAAGGGCAAACTGAAAGACAGCTCAGCCTAGTCATCTGCACCCCAGTATTATCACAGTCAACACTGATCACTGCAAATTAAATGGGTTGGAAGGAGACACTGCAAGGTGAGAGTGCATTTTGAGTTCAGAAAACTTTTGGTTCCAGTCCATCCTTCCCTGGCTCTTTATGCACCTTACAGCAAACAGTCAATTGAAAATAAAACATCAGTCCTTAGATGTACAGTCAGATATATGTCCAGGCTTCTAGCTGGCCTTAGGGCACTTCTTGTGCCACCTATTTTCCTCCCCACGTGGAGACACTCAACGCTCACTATGGTGACACATGAGGAGTGAGCTTAGCAGGATGCTTGCTGCACAGTGAAGCTCCTCAGAAGGAGAAAACTGATGTAATACTTCCCCCTAAAGAAGAGAGGTCTCACTCCCCCTCCTCCTTTTCCCCTCCTTCCGACCAAACGCTCCAGTCAGCCCGGTTGGCTCAGCTCAGAGATCCAACCCAACAAGGAGTAGAAAGCAGATGGTTTCTGCGGGCTGAGCGAGCTGAACTGGCTCACAGGACCTCACAGCTGGGAAAAAGAGGATGAGAGGTCACACAGCACTGAACCATTCGTTCAAGCAGCTCACCAGGTGCACGAAACCACAGCTTCAAAGCACAGAAACTCAAGCCCCTGTAATGTCCAATCTCCCTCCTTTGGTTTTAAGTGACCAGTGCACTTACATGCAAAACAGGAGGCCACCAAAAGCTGGGTTGTAGCAAGGAGCAGGCAATAAGCCTGCCCGGTGACTGCCAGGCCCCTACCATGAGGAGAAATACAAATCCAGTCCCAAATTAATTTATTTTTTTTTGCCAGCTGAAAACGTTTGGTAAATGAGTCCTGATATTTTATGGCAAAAATTAAACAGCTTCGCTCTACTCCAGAGCTCCCATTTCCAGGCCCATGGCCAGTTAATACTTCATCTCTTACCGCAGCGTGACCAGCAGTGGAACAAGCACTAAACGAGTCCTGCTGGTTCTGGTCTGTCAAAAATCCCAAGCTGGAGCTTGGGGGACCACGTGAGCCGCCTCCTGCCCACCCCGCCTTCCCGTGGCTTGATGTCCTCACATCCCGTGGAGGATCTGTTCAAGAAAGTTCAGTCTGCAGGTGCAAGTTTTGCAGCTTTGTGTCTGGCCCACAGTTTTGATGTCAGGAAAAACATCGCAAGAAAATAACTCATTATTAAAGAGAAGAGCTCCAGAGACATTTTGTATTCCAGTGGAAAGGCTTTTCTTTTAGCAGGCATTTGTCTGTGGTGTTTGCAACCTAAATATTACAAGGAGAATCTGAAAATGACATTGATTAGAAACTGATTCTTGAAACAAATTATGTCCCTTTCTTGGCAGAGTAGTAACGAATCCTCATCTCTGAGTTTTTCCAATCTTGTAATACATTAATTAGTTGGAACATGCTCACCTCTCAAAAATCATGTCAAATCACAAATTTTAATTGCACGTAATTCCCACCAGTGTTTTGCTCCATAAATTAATATCAATTACATTCAAGTTTACAGAAAACATTTTAACCCTTATAATTTTTTTATGAACCCACAGGAAGAAAAGAAGTGTTGTTCAAGATGAAAGACAGCAGTTTTCTGCTGTCAGACTATTATGTTTGATTTATGGAATCACAGAAGGGTTTGGGTTGGAAAGGACCTTAAAGAGGTTAGAGGTTCCTGCTTTAAAGAGAAAATCGTATCCCAGGTAACCCATATTATCTCGTCCAGCCTCCTGAATCACGGAAACAGATTTTGGAAAGATACCCAAGGCCAATCATTTAAAAAAGAAACAAAACCAAATCCTTCCACCCATTTGTTTCTGAGGTCACAGAATGAAAAACATTAGGCCTCTTATTTCCATCTTTAGCACACATGCTCAGTTGAGACTTAGAAAGTGGCTTAAATTTGACTTGCAAAAGAAAGCTAGAGGCAATGCCCTTATTCCCTGGAGAAAGCATACAAAAAGAATGTGCACTTTTTTTTTCTTTCTGTTATTTTAAGCTTTAGAAGCTTGAACTCAAGCTGTAAGAGGGGAAAGGAAGGCCACAGCCAGGCAACTGGTACAAGTAAGGTGTTTTCCAGTTTTGTCTTTAAGCATCTACGCAGACCTGGGGGGCTTCAAAGGAGAATTTTCATAATCCTGTTCTGTGCCTATTTGCATTTCAAGGCAATTAAGACTAAAAATATCACCAAGAGGCATTGATACTACCAGAATGCTCCATTTCATTAATGGTTATTTAGTTTCAGAACGCTCCATTCCATTAATGGTTATGTAATTTTTCTTAAGGCTTCCTTTATCTTCAGAACACATTTGGGACAGCCATGGGATAAATTAAGTAGGATTAAATAATACTATGACTCATCAACATACAGGAGTTCAACATATGCTTGAATATATCCAACAAAAAGGTGCTGCTGATCCTCATTCCAGTGGTGTTCCTCCTGTTAATTGGCATGTAAGGTGCTTTCTTCTTTCAGCTTTGACTTTTCACTGAGTCGTCTTCATTATTCAAAGTGCCATAGCGTGAACTGTGAGAATCTGGTTGTATTTTGCCTGTCAATTTTTTTCCTAAGGAAATGGGGTGAGAGAAGGGAAAAACAACAACTCTGTGAAGAATTTTAATAAAACAAATCCCCCACCAATCCATCATTTAAACATTCTTTGCTCCAGTAATCATTGTTTTCATTTGACTGGTTGTAACAATAGCTTGGAAAAACTCTGAAAAATTCTTTGAAAAATCTGTTGGGAACAGGAATAGAAATTAAGGGAACAGTATATTTATTAAATATGATTAGAACACATTTGTGACTCAACTCTCTTAGGTCATCCCATTATCTGATACCTCATTTTTAAACAGAGACAGAAAAAAAAGCCCTACTTACCAGGAATAAGTCCACAGTCAATAAAAGGAATTTGTAAATGCTCCTCTCTTTTATTTCTTGCAATTACAAATACACCAAGGAAAGACAAGAGACACCTGCAAAATAACAGTGGCATAGTATCATTAGAAACAGTTCACTGCATCTGAGATGAGAGTGTCTTTCCACGTTTCTTTTTCAAGGGCTTCCAAATCCAAGCTCCTCAGTTTATAAAGAAACTTTTCTTTCCTGGCAGCCCTATAAATTCATCTTGAGCTCCCTTTCAGTCTAGTCTTTGCCTCCTGAAGCTTTATTATCAGTTCCAAAGGCTCTGCAGCCAAAATCACACTTTCATCAATATATACCTAATCAAATGTCTGTAAGCGTGAGACCACAACATCTGAATCCCTGAGAAAACCTTCACAGAGCATCTAAGCTAGCATTCTAGCATTTGCAATTTCATTAACAACTCAGTCTTGCTGCAGATAATCAACATCTCTGTTGTTTTTCTCGTTTGACTGTGTGTCTCAGGGGCAAGCTGTAAGCCAGGAGTGATGAGAAACTGCTCTGCTTGGATAAATCTTCTATCCGCTCTATGTTGGACACACAACCACTAATTCCTGCCTGCCAAATACATGGGTTGAATTTGTTCATCTCCATTTTCTGTCACTTTTCCTGCAGTCAAACAACATAGCGGTTGTATGTACCTACTCTGATCTGACTGCGGAGCATGAAGAGAGATGTCTGTAATTATCAGCCCTCTTTATCTGACAGCTCTGTGGCAAGACACCTCCAGCAGTTCTGGGAGATGCTTTTAACCATCTCACGTCCATTATCAAGTAACTGTCACACGTCCCCAGAGTTGTTAAGGTGCTGGGGGCCAGCAGAAGGTTTCTGCTCTCACAGCACCTAGGAAGATGAGGGAGAGATAGTACTGCCTCGTAGGCAAGCATCTCATAAAATTGCCCATGCTCAGTGGCAGCAAAGACCAGACGGACACGCAAGTGGAAGGTAACATTGGAAGAGATTTGTCCCAGTTGTAAAAGCACCCCCACCCTTTTGTGGAGAGCAGTGACTTCTCCTTCCTGCTGGAGGAACACATGCTGCTGGTTTTTCATTCCGTCATGAGATTAGTAGTTCATAAGCGTCTCACATTTTTACATATTTGGATTCAAAACCAGGCCTCCAAACTCCCAAAGCACAGACATCAATCTTTCCTTTAATGTTTTTTTATCCTACTATAATGGCTATTCCATAATACTTTAATAACAAGACGGGTTTCTTCTTACTGAGAAAAGAAGGGATTCCACAAGGCAATGCTGTTTCAATACAAATGTTAGTGCAGATTTTAGGCCGATACACTTACCCGAACAGAAACATGAACACGTTCAGCAAAGCTGCACTTCGGAATTCCCGATAAAATATGAGCCCTGGAATGTGACAGAAACAAGAATTGCAGATTTTGACTGGCTTCCAAGTGATATGAATTACAGCTGGGAGGGTCACGAGCAGTGTCATGCTCAAATGGAGCAAAAAAAATCCCAAATAAGGTATTATTAATACACATTGTGATGGGTTCACTTCATGTGCCCATATTCCATTATTTAGGCTTTCTCAAGATACTGCATAGGACTGGAGAAGATTTAGTCTATCCATTTGGAGCATGTGCTGCGTTAGTAACTGCACAGATGCAGGTATTTTTTGCATTGTCAGCAACAGTTTTTATGCAGGTCAAACTCAAGGTCTTATTCACAAGCAGAGTCATACCAATATAGCTAACAGGTTCTTCGTGGATTTAGTTAAGCCACTCCAGCAGATCATGTGGACATCTTAACTCCAATTTGGAACAGGTTTTCTATAACTAGCTGTGTCCCTGATGTTTACACCAAGTTAAGAGCTCCGGCAGCCAAGTTTGCCAAATCTTTCTGGCTGAAGGGATCACTAGCTCTTTCTGGTCACCCCTCTTTCAGGAATTAGCACCTCTGCAGTGGAGGCGACAGAACCAGATGTGTATCTGGATCTCAGCTGCCCCATTTCACAGCCAAGAATATTAGCTTTAAACCACTGATGAGCATAGTTTTGCTTAGAAACGCCAGAGTGTGAACCAGCGCAGCTGAAGTGTGACTGTATCTTCAAAGGCTGTAATTTGGGATGGGGGAATCATGAGACGAGGTGTCTTCTACGAGCACCCCAGCAAGATTCAGCAGAGGTTGTTCTTCTAAGCCCTACACTGGTCTAACTAACCTGGTGCAAATGCATGTGTATCCAGTCTCAAAGCTATTAAGCCATTCCTGAATAGGTACTTGATCTTTTAAGGCGGCCCAAGGCCAAATTCCCCATATGGTCACAAGAACGCAACCCCCCTTTGGCACAAGTCTCCTCTCAGTCACAAAGTGTAGGTCTCGTCTAACACAGGTGCTGAGGCAATCTGTGCACGAAGCTAACTCCCCTTCTCATTAATGGCAGCTCTGCATGAGAAACTCCGGCACAGCAATGACAGGAAAGCCCCCAGCGTGCGTTAAAATGAGTCATAAATGTTCTAACAACATGATCATTTTGGCTCATTGCTGATGCAGCATCTTAGTCGTCCTCCCTGCTCAAGTTATTAGGCTGCACATCGTTCCCAAGATTTGCAGTCCTTCTTTAACAACACTGAGTTCGAAGTTCTCACCCAGAATAAAATGTTAAATGCTTAAAAGGTCTTTGGAGTCATTTTATTTCATTCACTTAACCTAGAATTCCACCTTCTGAAACGGAATATACACTAACTACTATGAAACACAGCTGGTTGTCATTTGAGTAGTTTGCCAGGCTGTTAAAATTACTCCACCAGTTCGGATATGAAGAGGCTGGTGTGCACATGGTAAATGCATTTACTGGATGTCAAGATGAAGCTAGGATAAATGCAGGTACTTCTAGTATGCAAGGCACAGTAAACCATACATATAAATTCTGGAAATGCCAGAATTTGGTTATTTTTATTTTACTTCAAAAGTTGGGAACTTACTCATTTTTCAGAGCTTAAACACCTGTCACTTAGGAAAAACTTCTTTTTTTTTTTTGAAGACAAACATGACTGGTTTGTGTTTCTGTTCACAGCAGTTATTCTTGAGAACCTGATGTTTAGAAAATCGTTCTGTAGAGGCAGAAGGCCAGAAACAAACCTGAAATGATGGCACTGGTGGTGAAGAACACAAAATTAACGGGCACAACTGCTGTCGCTTCATACAGATGCATTGCTTGATTCAAGAACCTGGAAGACAAGGGTCTTGTCTGTCTTCTCCTGTGGGCACCTCATGCCCACAGGAGGTTCATTGCACTTTAAGTCAGGTTAAGCCACTTTATGTCAGTTTAACAATAAGTGTGACCGTTTCTTACCACAATAGCAAGTAGCCCTGCAGAGATGCATACGTCTATTGAATTTACCTTCTGGTTTTGACTCTGCAGAGTACAAACAGGCAAAAGCAAGAAGGTTGCCGTAGTTCTTCTGGCCATAGGCTGTCATTGGAGAGTCCTTTGAAGCCCTGTTGGAAAAGTTTTGTCTGCCACAGATAAGGGAGGAATGCTGGGGTATTACTGCTTATGGTCTGCATTGGTTCTTGGAAGCAGTGCTGCCTGCGAGCAGCCAGGGACAAGTTGCTCTAATTTAAACAGGTTGTGTAAGGGTATTATTTCCAGCACGGACGTGAACACGCAAGTCCTTGTAGGAACTGTTTCACTTTGCTGAAGTCCCCTTTGCTGCTACTGCTCAATCCAACTTGGCTACAACACATATTTGTATGTTGATCAATGCAGTCGTACCCCAGACACACTCTGTCCTGCCGGGAAAGTCCAGGAAGGCGGCTCCAAGCCTGTGCTCCTTGGGTTGGAAACTCTCTGCTGTGCTTCTCAGAACGGTAACACAAACCCTCACCAGAATCAAGAGCAAGAGTGTGCAGGAGCACAGACTGCACGCAAACCTGCAGGACTAAGATACTGGCCATGGAGAAGCCCGCCCAGTCTTCATCAGCTGATGAAAAAGCCAAAGCAACTAAAGCACTTCTACAGAGACCAGAGCTATCAACATTTACACACAGGGTGATGAATCATGAGTGTGAACTCTCGGATGCACCCGCAGATACTCTGTTATGTGAATGGTGCGTTTCAGACCAAAAGAGAAAAATCAGGAGGCTGCAGAGTGTATTCAAAACCTATAAAAAGAACCACACTTAAATGTTGCACTGGTACAATATATGTGCACAGTAAAAATCCAAGCTTGGATCTGTTTTAGCCATTAAAGTAATTGCATGGTTATTTTAGCAACTGTTGAACAGTCTCCATGGTGCTTTAAAAATAAAGAAATCCTACATATCCACAGGATAGTCAGGATTTTGAAGTCATTGAAAACACCTCATTATTTTCTCCCATTTGCAACAAACTTGGTCACAGGGACCAAAACAGTGATACCAAGGCCCAGCACTGAATCCAGGAGGACGTTGCAGCACAGGCTGTTCTGAGCTAACACACAACAGTCCAATAAAATAAGAGAGGAAAAAAATAAAATGAAAAATTTAGACTGACAGCACTGTCTTTGTTAGAAAACATGTCCAACCAAGAAGACAGAAAGAGACACTGAGCCCAGGGAATGAAATGGGCACATTCCACTTCAGTTTTAATTTTGACCCAGCAAATGAAAGAACGAAAAACTGGCAAGAAGGAGAAGTTAATTCAGCAGCTTCCTATTTACCAAGTTTTTATTTCCTATTTTAAACACCCTGAGCTGTTCTCCCAGCGAAGACAAGCTGGATGTAAATCACTTTATAATCTGTTACAGGGGAGTTCCCGAGTCAGCCATGGAGAGTCACTGCATAATAACGCATGGACTTTTGGATTCCACATGGGAATGGTATGTTCTGCCACGAGAAAGCTGGGTTGGCTCTTCTACCGGAAAATAATCATGCAAGTAAACACTCAGATTCTCACTGGAGCAGTCTAGATGAGATTACTGAATGATGCTATCAGCACCTGAAGCAGAGGGACCAACATAAAGGGAATGGACTCTCAGTTCACCTGCAAGTCATATTTTACCATGCTGCCACCCCCAGCAATCTGTGAAGGCAGCATAAAACAATCACTTAACAGGCCAGAGGCCAGCAGGGAAAACTTGGATGTCCCCTGCTCACCAAAAGTTAACTATTTCCTAAAAAAGTACAGACATACACGGTAGCAAAGCACAACATGGAAATTTAACAGAAGCAGAGAAAAAGTTGGGGTAAGGTCTCATTTTTTGGTCTGATGGGTGACATAGGCTAGGGAAAAGATATGCATAATGAGGGTAAACATGGCCATTGGATTATTCAGCAATGGAAGTTGCTAAAAGTAACCAAAAAAAATTTACACAAACATAAATTTCATTTCATGAGTTCAAAACTTGTGACAAAACTAGAACTAAATTTGTTAAGACCTTGTATAAGGTGATAATGAGATGAGGTAGCTTCTGTATAATTAATTAATTAAAAACTGAGAAATAAAGCCTAAATAAACAATACAATCAGCCGTAGGCAATTCATGCATTTGTCACGGTTCTGCCAGGAATTTGTTGCCTTTAAGTGCAACTTGGATCTGAAGTTGATATCAGTACTGAAAAAAAAAGACAGACAAATGGCTACAAATCTTAGAAGATAAGTAGAAACTCACTTACTTGACTTGGAAAGCACAAGAAGTTGCCATTAAAACAATCATGATATAGAAAACAGGATAAGTTAGCTGCATTTTCCCCTTTGCAGAGAGTGTTATCATGCTGGCCACAGCCTTTACAGCAATGACAGTCATTGAGGCTGAAAGGGAAAGGGAGAGATTAGCAGGGCAGGATTCACAGCAGGGATCTCAGAGCATCCATGAGGGAGGACAAGGTGTCAGGTCAGAGCCACAGAGCCGATAATCTCCAGACACGCTGAGGTAGGATTTGGGCACCTACAGCCAAGCATTTGGTTTTACAAACACTCACCAAGTTACGGCCTAAACTCAGAGTGGCCTTAACTCCATGTGTGCTTTGTGTTTTGCTTGGAAATTCTTGTAGCACTGAAATCTGCAACCCTGCATCTACCCAAAGTTTCTCTATTTCCAACACAGTAACTGAGGTTAGAGTCAGGTAAAGTCTTGCAAGGTAGGACTCTGAGTGTGTCTGAGAGAGACTCAGCTCAGGTAGAGGAAAGAACTGGATCCATTTCCCACTGCTGGGCAAATCCTAAACACTGGACTACCAGATGGAGGTGATACAACAGTCTCCACATCTTCCAGACATACTTTATCCTCCAGCTGCTAATTTGGAGCCCATGATGCATTATTCAGGAGAGGTCTGAGAGGTCTCTTTTTCTGTACAAAATGACTAGGACACCTCCTAATAGCAGCCTGCATGTGACACCAGCAGCCTAAAATAACTCCTCACCCTCAGGGTTTCTCTGCTGAGATGGGAGCGGGCCGCAGCTGGCCGCAGCTGGCCAAAGCTGACTTTTGGGGTGGCATCACGAAGCACCTAACTCTCCCCACTGGTTTTGCACAGGGAGCAATCAACCAACACAGGGGTCTGTGTTTTGTTTCATTGGCCAGGCTCTTAAGACCATTACTGGACTTAGCCCATTGAATAGAATACTTCAGTAGTGTGTTTTCAATCCATTTAGTCACTGTCATTGCATCACCACAAACAAATCTCAGAAAGCAGGTGATGGTTTTAATACATGTCGCCAGTTCAGAGAAGTCTTGCAATATTCATCGTTTAGAAAAGGGACTGACAGTTCAGCTAAGAGTTACTTCAGATTTCCTTTTGGAGTGTGCTCTTGGTTTGTTGAAGCTAACCCAAGTACGCTGTGATTACTGCAAGTAAAATGTAACAAATTCAAAATAAACAAAAAATGGTAAGAAGAGTCATGGTGCAGAGATGACCTTTGAAGAAAGGTAATTAATCGTCAGGAGCACTGTCCCCCAGCTGGGATCCAGTTCCAGCCTCTCCCGGAGCTGAGAAGTGTTGGATTTCGGTGGTCTGATTCATCCTCCTGTAACTGCAAAATTCAGATTGGCAAGAGGAGCTGCACTGTGCAAAAAGTTCAGGCCAAGGCTTGGGAGAAAAGGTGGGGGAAGAAGAACAGATTCAGGTCTGTGGTTTTGATTGCAAGCATTTTTCTTATAGCAAGTCCAAAAGTTCAGGGGGAGTTTAAGAGTTGCATACATCTTGTGATGATCCTGTTTTCATGACAACCTTTCCACCTAGTACTTCACTTCTTGCTCTGTACTGGAAATAGGTGGAGCAGTTTAACAAACATAGCAATAAAAGTGAGCAGAGGAGGTCAAATCCTGGCCTGCAGTGGTGCTAGTGGTATGATAAAAAGCCAAAAAATACACTCAAGCCCCAACAAGCAGCCTACATAAAAATTGAGATTGGCACTCTAATGTGAGGGAGTTATTATTTTAAAAGAACACTTACAGGTAAAAATTAGTAGTTTGAATTGTCCAACTAAGGGTAAATATTGATGAAAATTTGTTTCTGCTGAAAAGGCAGTTTTCATCCCTTATAATTTTAACAAACAAGAAAAGAAAGCATCAGGGGTTTTTTGGTTGGTTGGTTGGGTTGGGTTTTTTTGAAAAATGGAATGAACTTTTGAGTTAAAGTAGCCCTGGAATAAGTTTCAAAACCTAGGAAATGGTTTTCCTATCGCTGATAGAATGACCCCCCTGCAAGGCTAGTGTGACAAATGATGTCACTTTCCAGCTGTTAGGGCAGGAAACTCAGAAATCCCACTTTAATCCCAAATATTTCCCCCCAAACTTATGATAACTCCCAGTATATACATGAGGTAAAATAATTCTCAACAAATGAACTTACAGAGTTTTACTAAGTAAAATATTTGCAGATTTTACAATAACCTCTATTTTCTTCACAATGAAAGTAGCTCTCATACCCAATGAAGCACAAAGGCTACATTCTTTAAAGAAGACTTTAAAGAAGTCTTTCTACATTTCACTTACATCTCTACAAACCCTCCACCAGGAATGTATCTATGCAGATATGAGAAAAGGCAGAAATCCTCTTCCATGAGCTGCCACCGAGAATTTTCTGCACAGAGACCCCAAGCCTCGTCCACCCCTCCCACACCAGGGCCCTCCAAGGACAGTGCATGTACCAGACGGCTGGGAGCAAAGCTGCTGGGACCTCTCAGCTCCGCATCACTTTGCTCAGCAGAAACGTCGGAGAGCAAGCAGAAGGCTCCAAGTGTAGCTTTGCGGGGACTGCCAGGCACCAGGATGGCTGCAGGAACCAGAGCCAGCCACAGTTCTGGGTTTCCTGCTCGAGGGAAATGTCAGTATTTCAAAAGTTCCCATGAACCAGGATTTGTTTGTTTGTGTCTTTTTTAATAGAGCAGAAATAATGACACATTTTTCCTGAAGCTGCATATGCTCACCAAAATGTCAGCAGCCACCAGCTGAAATTGTTATTTTTGGTTGATTGCAGCCTGACCACCAAACTGCAGTCATAATGCGCCTGCTGTGGCACATGTTTGCAGCCCTGCTGCTGTTCAGCAGCTCCACGTGTCCCTTTGGCACCAGTGGCATCAGGGCTGGCAGGCTCCATGGCAAAGGAAGCACATAGGGCCATGCAGCCCAATGGCCAACGTCTCCTAGAGCCGTGTATTGACCTTGCTTGGGGCAGCCATCATGGTGGGTCTGCCCAGAACTGCGGCAGTTGAGCGTAGAAGCCCATCTGGGGATCTTCAGGCTTCCAGATATGTAACAAGGAGGCTGGACTCACTCGTCGCTCAAGAGTGTGCAGTGCTTCATGCTCATCATGGCAGGGTAAGAAACTGCAGAGCAGCTCAAGTGAGCTCTGCTGAAGGTCCTAGGCCCCATACTTGAAGCTGAGGGCTGGCTGGACTCACACTTCCCTCCTCCAAACCAAGAGCAGTTAAACATTAAACGTAAGGCTTTTGGGGCTCTTCCATCTCTGCCTCATGCAGGGACCATGGAAGTCCTTTATGGCTTCTGCAGAGCTACAGATCCTGATGTTCCTAGCCCTGGGAAACTTAAATGAGAAGACTGTTCCAAAAAAGTTGATCTGAAAGTCTGAGCTTTTCAGCTGATAAAAAACCAGTGAGGGATCTGAAGGAAGGCAGTTAATAAATCTGTGAAGGTTTTTCTCATTCAGTTAAATCCAAATTGTGTAACTGGCAAACTTCAGTGAAATTCTATTTTATCAAAACACTCATGACCATTAGCGACCACTCATGACCAAAGCTCCATTAGAAATGTGCTTTTTAAGTCTTTGCAGACTGATACATGCACCCACTGAACTCAGTGAAAATATAACCATTGACTTCAGTGGCACAGTTCAACCACCTTTCACTTCAACCAAAGAAATGTGGTGTTCCATCAGGGTTTCATGGAGAAGTGACAAGACGAAGATGGCAGGAGATAGAGTGGTGACAAATTCTTAATATATCCCTGCAAGTGCTGGAGCTTTAGAGGAAGATGCCTGACATTTTTCAAAACTGACTCGAGTTTAACTTTATTGAAAGTTGACTGATAAAATTATCTCCCTTGCTTCCCTGGGTATTGATTGTGGCAATGTTAATTAGAACTTCATTGGCCCACTGAGTTCTTGCTATGCTTCTGGAAAGGTGGTAAAGTATGAACTGCATGTGCAAACAGGCATAGATAATTCAAAGAAAAGTTCCTGTACAGCGTATCACCGCATTTGCTTACAGAGTACCTACAAGGTCTTAAACTGCTCTGTTTTAAGGAAATTATTTTCACAGCTAGCCTGCCCTCCAAAAAAATGTTTCACACAGTCCCCTTTCCCAGGATCTAAAGCTAAAATGCTATTTTAAAAAAGCTACAGAATATCATTGCACCCAACGTATTAATTTCAGGAAATCTGTAAAAAGAGATAGTCCCAGCAATAAGCAGAGAATCTATGTTTCATAATCAGCTTTTCTCTTCAAAAAGAGACCACAGTAAAAATCCTGGGAAATGTTTCAATGGTTCTCCTTCAGCATGCTGCTTTGAAACGGCACTAATCTAAACTAGCTGGGGAGACTGAGTGACAAGGAATTATCAAGTAACAGACAGGAACATTAAAGTGAATAATATGTTCTTACCCAGTAGTGCTACCATCATTAACAAAACCACGATGTGCTTCACAGCCTTTCTTTTGTAAAAATAGAGGAGAATGCAGAATATTATAATTTCTAAGATCTGAAAATAAAAGGGAAGAAAAGTTAGAGCTGTGAAACTATGTAATAAATGCTTCATTCAAAGTCTTCGAGATGTCACATTCATTTTCACTGCTCTAACAGTTCAAAGGAGAAATATTTAATGAAGCATCTTCTGCTAAAAACTAACCTTATTGCCAGTTGACTGAGCTATCGAACAGTTGTTGTCACTTACCTTTTATAGCAAAAGTTAAACTTTGAGCATTTCTAATTTCTTTAGCTTTTCTTTTTGGACTTCTAGCTATATTTTGTCACCAGTAGCATTTTTAATGTGACAGCAAAGACATCCATGCTTATTAGTAATAATTCTTACAGAAACTCTGTTTATAATTCCTATGGAGTAAAGCACTAACCTGGAGAACAGCAGTCTCTCCTTCTAGCTGTGATATTCCTAGTGTCACTCTTTGTGACATACAAGCTTATTTTTGCTACCCTCTTTGCCCTTCTCCCCTGTCCTACTGAAAAAAGTCACCCCAAACACTGTCATTTTATTCAAAATTTCTGCCATACATTGTAAGGAGGAAAAAATTTATTTCATGTGGGGGTTCTCAAATCACAGGCACCTGTCAAGAGCTTACCTTGAAAAGCTCAATGACACACTAGCAGACCACACTGCAGGCCATCTGCAGTTGCTGAAGCAGCTTTAACTACACTGTGCATGGTCCAGACCTGCTCCTTCAATTACACGGCAGCTAAAGAGCAGACAGTTAGATTTACTGACTTGCTGTTGGTGTGTCTCTTTGCAGACTCCCTTAGTAACTCTTGCCATTTGCCATCTCAAAAGTGTGGGTATTCTCCCTCCTACCCACATTGCCCCAATACCCCTCTGTGCCTAAAGAAAACAGCAAGTGCAAAAGCCAAAAAGCTTCTGTGAAGTTCAAAAGACTTACAAAAACAGGATGATGGACCTCTGCACTGAGAGCTGCTCAGAAGCCCAGAAGACTTAGAGACAACATGAAGGAAGATAAGTTCATTTGTGCATGTTGGAAACTAATCAAATGGGGGAAATAAGAAAGAAAATGAGATTGTCATCATTAACGAACCTGGTTATTATAATTTTTTACCAACAAAGCAAGTCATAGAAAAACCTCATGTCTGTCTCCTTGATTTCATCAGCAACATACTAATTTATGTTTTATAATGCCACTCCACTCTTAAACCAGCAGTCAACATAAGGCAGCATTAGACTCGAAAAGACCTGGGTGTTGCGCCAATGAACTTCCCAAAGAAGCGACCGAACAGTTACTAGTGGCAGTTACATAAAGTGAGATGGCCCATTTCTCCTTTTGGAGACTGACTGCAGCAGGAAAGCCTTCATCAGCCACATTCAGTTACTAAAATTTTCGACCACACTCACACCTCCCCCAGTTTAGTTGTGTTCAAAAATATCAAAAGATCATAATTATGCTTTAATTTATTTTTTATTTACCTTCACACTGATCCCTTGCTCCCAAAGACAACCGAGACCCAATTGCAACTCAGAGCATCATAAACACAAATCTGGATTTTGTACCACCTTTCTTTTAAAAATGCCAAATATTTATCGCAAGACTAAAAAAAAAACTTTTTATTTTTTGTAAAATGTGTTGAATCTACGAAAGCATTTTGCTGTCGGTTAAAAAAATGCATTTCTGGACTAATCTTTGTTTAACAATCTTTCCAATCTCTTGTGGAGTGCTGGTCTCATCTCCCTCCAGAGGAACTTCCCTCCCCACCAGGCTTGCACCCAGAGGTGAAAGCTGGGCCAACAGCTGGTAGAAAAGAGGCCTCACAGTACGTATCAGTCGCACAGTAAGTAACTTGGCCAGCCTCCCCAGCTTTATTCAACAGGGTAACACCGGGTATGTCTATATCAGGAACCAAGGCAGATGTCATGTTAAGATCTGCACACATGTGAGTTCATCTTGGCCTCCCTATGGAAAACTACGACAGGGTTTTGAGGGAACTCGAGAGTAGAAGTAAAGGTAGCAGCTTCACTCTTCATGCCACTGGCAAACACATCTTGGGGCCAGAGGGGAATATCACATTAACAGCCTGCAGCTACAGCAGCCTCCAAATAGCTTCAGTTGCTATTTTGACAGTGAACAATTGCTAACAGAATAGAAGAAAGCTATGCTAAATAAATATTCCCCACATGGAAAGGTATGCAGGCTAAGAAAGATGTTCCAGAAATGTTCCAGGCATCCTCTTCCATGACATGTCAGTTCAGGACTGGCAAACAGGACGGTGTGACTTAGGATGGGGCCATGGCACCAGGTGACACCACACTGTGAGATCTGCTTCCCCCCCTGCAGTGCAAACCTCAGCAGCCATCACCTCTCCCAGACCCTTGGACTGGTTGCCATGGAGCGTGCAGAAACCCACAAGACACCCCTACTGTAGGCAGCCAGATACACCTCAGGTATTGATTCATTTTATATCCCCTAGACAACTTCAATCACAATGCCAACAGAGGGAAGCACCATCATCTGCCCCGTCACTTACATTTCAAGCAATCTATGCAAGAACAACCATCCAAAAAAAAGCCCAGGGAGAGTCAGTTGCTCAAACTGCTCCATCACACACCAGCTCTGCTGCTCCATTCCCTCTTCCACCTCACTCTGACCCCCACAGTGGCAGGTAGTGCCAAGCACCACTGACCTTAACTGAGCCAGGTCACTGTTGCTGGCTCTGTCCACCAGTCCTCACCCTGCCTTCAGCTCTTCTCTTGCTAAAGCTACCATAACATTCCACTGTGGTCTCCTCCTGTTTAAATGCAAACAAGCCCACCAAGAAGCCTCACTTCTGCAAGCAAACAGCCAAGAAAAAACCATCAAAAGGACATAAGAGTCCCTGATGGCAACTGTGGAAGGGGCACACAGGACTGTATGCTTGGCTGCTTCTGCCTCCTGGGGAAGCTCAAAAAGCAGCGGTGGTGTAGGGCGAGAGATGGCAGTCCTGCAGCTGAACATGAGGAAAGCTGATGTCTGCTTTTCAGGGCTGTTATTTAAGTTTACACAGCTCTGTCAAGTTTTACACACTAAGCATGAAACACAAACAATTAGTTCTCACCTCGTGCTGCCCAGCAGCCAAACTATTCTTCCATGGTTCTCTGCTGCTTGGTGACCCACCAACAGGTCACCTTTAATCACAAGACATGGGAGAGGCCATCACATTGAGTCACACTGAAAGAGGAGTTCACAGCTCCTGACAAGACCTCATGCAGACAGGGATCCTCCTGGGGTGCACCAGCTGTTGCCTACTATTGTCTCCTGAGAATTAACAAAAACAGTGCTTGCTCTCATAGTTGATAACTGCGGTAGTGTTAAATACAAAGTCCAGGAATGGGAAGTGCGTAGATTATATCAGTTTCACGTAGTCTGTTTAGAGGAATCGAAGGACCTTGACCTGCTTACAATCATTTTTGCTATTATAACTAATCTCTACTGAAGTCTCCTCAAGCCCACATCTCATCAACATTTTTTTATAATCATGATGTTTTCCATGGTTCTAAGCATTACCAGCAGGCACCAGAACAAAATACCACATTGTCTGCCTCCATTCTTTTTCTGAGATATACAGCAACATAGGGAACAATGAACCAGGAGGGTCTTCTATGCACTTTGAAGGAAAAGCAGAAATGCTTTGAGCCTGATTTTGCAGAGATTAAATATTAATGACCCAATACTCACTATGCTTCTGTTTAGGGAAATGTAAGAGCTTCATCTATAATTGATGTCTTCTGTAGTGACTCAAAGTGCACATAGGCAAAAGGGAAATAAAAACAAGCTAGGATAGTCATTCTTTTTCAGACATGATTATGCTACTGCTTTGAGTCTCAGAAGGTGACTCAAAGTTGTCTCATGTGGGAACTAGAGGCTATTTCTGCAGAACTCCTCTGATGCCAGTGGAGCGCCACATGGGGATGGTTTATCACCCACACAGAACATTTTGTACCACTGGGGCTTTGTATTTCTCAGCAGACCAAACTTTGGGGCTGCTTTTAGAAAGACTGTTGGACTGTATTATACTGCTGTACTGTCTCCTCACTATATATTTATACTGGAAACTCTGCAACTTCTGCTGCGCTTTTTTACATCTCGGCAGCCAACCTGCGCTAGGCATTTTACAAACTGTTATGAAGAGCTAATTCCCTGCCCAAAGAGAATGTTTACAGCAGGGTTTGCTTGAACTTCCAGCAGCATACCAGGATAATCAAGCCTGGTATCTCAGAGTCTCTTGTGGAGCCTTTCACTCCTCCCGCTTCTTTGGATAGAGGAAGCTCAAAACAGATGAATCCAGGGAGCAGAAGGAACAAATAAAGCTTGACATGTTGTTGAGTCAACAAAATTTGCTGTACTTGCTCCATCCTTCCCTGCAACCCATATTGTACATGTAGAATTGGATGCTGGCTGAGGCAGGGAAAAGAGAGAAAAGGGGAAAGAAAGTCCAGGGGTTACCTACCACCTACCTATCACCATAGTGTCTCCTAAGAAGAATACAGCACATCTGTATGTGTCTTCCTAGGCATTCAACTGTGTTCTTGTTAACATTTCCTGAAAAGAGTTCAGAAAAGTCCTTTTCCAGCAACATGTTGGTTTTAAGAAAATGTGAACAGCACATGGCACAGAAATTTCTAGTGTCACTGGGTGGGGATGGGGAGTTTTCTCCCTCCACCACCTCTACACAAAAGGATGTCAGCAATCTAAAATCAGTGCCTAAAATTCCAGGCTGTTTTAGTATCTATAGGTGGAACTGCATGGTAGAGGGGGATACTGAGTAGGAAAGAAAGAGGGCCCTCCAGTGAGCACTAAGACCCTAATTCTGAACCCCCTCCTAAAGAAGTCCCTCTCCCTCTGCTGGTTACATGGGTTTGCTGAAGCTCTTGCTGAGGCTAAAGCTACCCTTACTGAGTACCCCAAAACTCTTGGACATTGCCTTCAAAAGCCTCTCTACTGCCTGATTGAAAGTGTATGTTGTGATTTATGCAGCATGATCATTAATTTCTTCCACTGAGCTGTATCATCATCTTTTAAAATGCACAAAAAGTTGAGCAAGATGATCAACATTTTTTTGTACTTTCTGCTTAACCAGTAGTCTCATGGATAGTGAGATATATTTAAAGTCTGCAGGTTGGCTAAAAGATTAAGGTCCTTAAACTGTCTACTCAGTGGCTTTCTAACTGAGCTTCCTACTGAGAAAAGCCTGGGCAGTAACTATCTAACTCAAGTGAGTCACTTTACTGGGGAAAAAAGTAACTGCTTCTGAAGCTCCTGTATTGCATCTTTTACATTCAGCTGGAGAAATTTTCAGCATTCCAGAGGAAAAGAAAGCGAGAAATTCCTCCTACTCACTCTGGTCTTGTTCCTGATGCTAATTAAATACATCAAAGAAGACGTATGGTATTTGAAGTTTGTGTACCGATACTTTAATCAAAACAGTATTTTTGTATTTGAATTCAAACTCAGGTTCAGATTGTGATATGAAAGAAAAAAGCAGGACCAAAAGCATACATAGCCTGATTTTTAAAAACACAAGTCCATCACATTCCAGAAAAGCACTGTAACTTAGATGTACATGCAGATAGTGTGGCATGAACACATACATAGGAAATATAAGCAGTGCCAATATTTAGGTTTTCCCACAAGCCCACCAAAACCCCAAATCTTTCCATTTTTGTCAAATCCTGCACAGCTGTGACTTTCCCCTGGCATGTAGTTCAAAATACATGGTTTGGTTCAGCATATTTTCAGCTTGGGAAGGGGCGTGATGACTTGCTCTCTCTCCTGTGAAGATCACACAATTTATCTCTATAAGCAGTTTCCCTGCCTTTACTTCATAATGCTGCAAAAAGGCACAAGAACCCCATTTTTTTTTTTGATTTAGGGAGTCGTATGAACCAGATACTCACCGAATATACCAAAAAAGGCCAGCTCACTAAGTAAGTCTGTATTCGTCTTGCTGTGAGCTCTTGGGGTACATCTGGAGCGAATGTCACCAGCAAGTATGTCCCTGTTACTGTCAGCGTTCCTCCTTTAAAGAGAAGGACACATTGTTTTACTACAAGAATATTTGTTAATCATGGTCATCCTTGCTCTCCAGCTGACTAGGAAATAGTTTCTAGAAGAAAATTTAAGTCCATTTAATCAGATCTGGGCTTAGGTACTTGAGTTGCCTTGTATTTGTGGTCTTATCTAGTGTGATTTTTGGAAATATGAAAAAAGGCATCAGTAAAGCCTCATGTAGGTTCCAACTATGCAATGCGTTTTCAAATATTCTTAATTCTAATACCAAGTGCACCACAAAAGAGAATTGATCCTTTGTATTTCTTACAGGCACAAAGCAGGTCATGTAAATTCATTCTAAACTGAACAGACAAGTTACTTACTGAGGCAAACAGCTAGATCATTAACCCGTGCAAATAAACACTGCTCTCCCAAAATCAGTGTGGCCATAGAGATCTGCACCAGCTCTGGACCTGCCCAAGAATCATGAAGCACAACAGATACGTTCCAGTCCAATGCTCATCCGAACCTGTTAGGGAGCCAACACTTCGGCCGCTCCCTGTTGTATTTGCAGCCCTATGAACTGTTTTATAAAAGGCTGATTTGCAAAAGACTGTTCAGCCATTAGGTTGCCAGGGCCCCTCTTCAAGGTCGAACTTGCATTATTGTGCTTTTAATAAAAATCTGGAAGTTCTGCCTTGTGGACAGCCAGCTGACAAACACAGATGTTCATTGAGGTATCGAGAAATGAGCCGATCCTGAGCTCATAAACTGTATCGGATTAAGGAAGATATTAACTAATCAATTATTTTTTTTCAAGTAATCTTTAAAATTCTTGGCAAACCTACAAATCGGTGTGGAATACAAGGCTCAGGAATACAAAACAAAGCATATCCGGAGGATTTTGCTGGCACTGCTATTGCACACAGCTCCTTTGGAAAAGCAGAACTGTTCTTTATTTATGTGCTTGCAAAAACATCACCATATTTCCCATCATACAGCTCATTCCTATGGAATGTAGCAACATTGTTAAATCCTTCTTGCAAAGTCGAACTCACAGAAATAAAATAAATCAGTGCTCGAACACTAGTTAAAGCAACACACAATGTAAAAGGCCATAAGGGAAACATGATCAGTCAAGGGAGGGGGGATTTTGAATGTAGCAGCTGAGCTGGCAAACTTGGATCCCAAACCTAAGTAAATATTATATAGTATTCCTGGAACCATATTGAACAGATCTCTTCAAAACATTCATGAGAACAGCTGGGATGTCCTCTTTATAGTATGGACAATCAATTCTAGATGCTAGAAACTCCCCAGAAATATCAGGTGCCCTTTAGCAATATCAGGTGCACTGTCTTGGCTGAGATGGCTTGGTGCAAAGCCCAAACCCTGAAACAAGCTTGTCTCTCACTATTACCGTGTTCAAGCTAGGCAGTTTCGATATGTAAAAAAATCTTGGACACAGACAAAAAGTTGACATGCTTTTACAGTGAAGACTGTGTTTCCCAGCAAAGCACTTGACAACATGATTATTTGTTCTTTGAAGTGATAAAATTAATACCAAAAGGGAGGTTGTCGCTTTTAATTGAGCTTGAATTTTTGTGCAATGTCTATGCAGTAAGAAAAAAAAATCATGTATTTGAGTGAATAACTCAATCATTTCATTGTTTTTATTAAAAATGTGTTGTACTCATAAATATAATGCTAAATACAACCTCAGAGGCAAAAATAGACAATGAAAATAAATTTGAGCAATAAGGACACATAAGGAATGAGTTATGGTTATAAAAGCAGAGGATTTGGGAATGTAGTCTTTTCCACATACACTGAAGATTCTCTCTCTTTTTGTCACTTCTTCCCAATTTTGTAAGTATCTGCCTCGAAACACTTGCTCGGGAAAGTGGGAGTGGGAAGGTGGGGGGCTGCGTGAGAGTTACAGCTTGCTAAGCATATGGCGACACACATGTCCATATTAGCAAATGCTTACTTACCCAATATATCAGCAGCCCTCATGGTCTTCTTTAGGAATAAGACAGAAATAAATGCACTACCTAGAGCAGAAATATAAAGACATTTTTTATATTTGATAAAATATCAAGTGCTGCAGCAAAAAGCTGCCCTGGACCAAGTATAAACATATCTCATGGCTGGTTTTGTTGCACCATACCATGATATAACCAGCCAGGAGTCCATTCTGGCAACAACCAACCCTCAGTTTTTGTAAGATTTTAAATATCCCACAGGCTCTTACGTGGTTGAAGAGATGCAATACCCTTCCCATCTCCCACGCAGACACTGCTTAAACTGCTCTGATTCAGTCATATATGGAAGCTGGGCACCAATCTGCCCTACCGTTCCACTCCCCATTTTGCCACCAACTCACTGTATGGATTTGTTCAAGGCAAATTGCCTCATAGAAGGATAAAATTCTGCTTCTTTAGACTTCAGTGTATTAATAAAAGAAAAGTAGCAGTACAACCAAGAAGAAGAAAGCTAACACAAAAGCATAATATTTAGTATGAACTAAGAAAGCGGTCACGATGTCTGCAACAAGCAGGTGGAAGAACCAACATACGTACCATAGAGGAGCACTGCCCATGGTTTTCTAGAGGGACTTGCAATGAGGAAAGGCAAAAATAGAAGTGAGCCCTGGAAATGACCTCCTGTTCTCTGGGCAACTCTTCCCTTGTCCAGCCCTAGCCCTACCTCTCCTGGAAGGGCAGCAGTAGGTGGGTGAGCAGCAGTGGGGATCGGGCCAGGATTTCTGGTAAGGAGCTCAGAGTGGACATGTGCTAGAGAGGAAGAAGGGGTTTGAACTTAAGAAGGATGAGACTGTTGGCCACCTGGGAGAAATGGCTCTATTCCAGCAAACAACAGTAGAGCATCTACCTCTAAGGAGAGGCAAAAGAGGCTGAAAAGCTCCTATGGAAAAGAGATGAGGAAAGGCCTTTGGGAGAGGTGCATTGCTAATGTTAGATTCATTTAGAAACCTCAAAAAAAGACTCTGCCCAGGAGGGACAGTGAAGGGACACATTGAACGTAAATCATGGGATTGTGTTACAAAAGCTCTGTTCCTGCCTACAGCATGAAATTCTTAGTTTATTCTTGAAATGACAGTTCAACCTTTTTGCAACCATCTTTGGCCCCTTATCTCTATTGTTCTGATGGAAAATGTAATTTGTGGTTAGTTAGTGGATGTACTCTAGATGAATCTAGGGAGGTTCATACCAAGAGGTAAACAGAGAACTGGAATTCAGCATCATGTCTGTGTTATCCAGTCAGTAGAAAGTCAGATATAGCAGAAGTCATAATTGTAAACTGTATCAAGGGTGATGGAGATCTATGCAAACAAATAAGTGCAATAAAAGAATCTTCAACTGAAAATACCTCACTGAAAGTAAGCTGACTGACATGGTTGTCTTTATTCAATGTTTCAATGACAACTTTGCTGGAGAAAAGACAGTGGTATCCAGGCAACACTGGTAATAGCAGAGCTACCTACGTTTAGAAAAGAGAGAGGACAAAAACCAGGAAAGAAGCTGCAGCAACCCAAGACAGTGCAGGAATTAATTACTGTTCTGTCTCCTTGCTGTCACGTCTCTCCCAAACTCCACTTCAGCCCACCCACTGTCACAGCAAAGACTGGTTGCTTAATGAACTGATGCCTCAGTGATTTTTTTTTTTTTTTTTTGAGTCTCCCTTTGTCTGGGCTCTCTGCATTCAGCAGAGACCTAGTAAATGCAATTTAGGGTTCAATTCCGGTGTTGGCATCCAATTTGGGGTGAGATGAGTTATGCCCAAAATTCCACTGCCTGCTTCTCTGGAGATGACAAATGGCACCTTGGGGGGATCACAATCTTGGAGGCTGGCAGTGGGCACAGGGAGGCACTGGAATGCATCCAGATAATGAAACTTGTCACTCAGCCTGTCATCCGCTTTAATAATGCATTCAAATGTGGAAAGCTCTTTCTCCAGAGATAGCTGGCAATGCACAAGAGATCATGAGCTTAACAGAAAGTATGTATAATTAATGCTCTTTATGATGTGTAAAGTGTAGAGGAATCTAAAAATAGGAGAGGTTTTAAGAATATATATTAGGCCATCTGGGATGATTGGAGGAAAAACTGAAGTAGGAGGGAAGGCGCAACACCAAGGTGAGGAGAGTGAGACTCAGGAGAGACCCTGAACACAGAAGACAACTACCCCTGTGGATAAGCCACCAACACTTCATATGCATTCAAGTGAATACGAAAAGCAAATGGGGTAAATCTAAGTGAAAAAGCAGAGAACAGTTACACAGAACTGATGAGATGCTAGAGGTCATACATGACTGATCAGCAGCCTGGCAAACTCTGGCTGTTACCTTCAGGGCTGAATTTTAAGCGCAGCCAAGAGAGCACCTTCTTACTACACACTGCCTAAAAGAATATTTAATTTTTTAATTTATTTTGCTAATTTTCTGGGGTTTAAGCTCCACACATTTGACTTTTAGATAGTCTTTTACATTCTTCAGATTGCAGGGTAAGTTTGAACTGGGTTAAATTAAAGAAACTAAGGACAGATTGTCTTGATGCAGACAGTAGCTCAGTAGAAGCAATGAGCCAGAGGAAGAGGGGGATCAAGGGAGGCTGTGAGTGCCAGGAGCGCAGGCTGTCCTTTACTCGCTTTGTCTTCTGCTAGCTTTGCAGCTTTCCCTGGCCACCAACACAAATGGCAGGCACTAACATGCATCCTGGGAGCCCAGTGAGCCCCAACTCCTTTGGGCTCCAGCTCACAGTTTCAGGTGCATTTAGGTGCTTAAGCCATTAACTCCTCCAGAAAAGACAGTTTAAGACAATAGATTATATGATCAACACATTCCCCCCACCATCTCCTCTCTGCCTGATGGCCTCCAAGCTGACTCCTCTGTGAGCAGGAGTTTCGGTTAGGGACCTCCTGAGATCCCTTCCAACCTGAGTTATCCTAAGACCTTGTGAAACCTTGGCAGAAGAGTAAGTGGGCAGCCAGAGGCTACAGCTAATGCCACCAGATACATGAGTTAAAGACTGTGTCCCAAATTCAGCTCCCAAATGCAGCGCTGCCGAAATCCCTGTGCTCAGCTCCCCAGACTCTCCACTCCTTTGTTACCATCTCTCAGACTACAGCCAAGTCATCTCCTGTCTTCCCACCTCTGTTCCTCAACACCAGTGATGTTACACCCTCACACTTCCAGCTTCCCCTTCGCCATGATTTCGCACCATCACCGCAGCATGAGTCTAACTTCATACCACCCAGCCCCAATTTTCCCTTTCCCATGCCAAGGTCCTCTTGTTCCCCCCTCTGTCACAGAAGCTGCGTGCCTCCTCCTCCCACACCATTATACTGATGTGGGAAATAAATCACTGAACATTATGTTCAGATCTACAGATGAATAGACCAAAGAACTTGGGCAATTGCTGTGCTGAAAACTATTAATGTGTCTTTGCAACTGTTCGTTTGTTTGCCTGGGTTTTTTAAAAAGCTATAGGCAGTTAATAGAGATTGAGATCTGTGTCAGAGGGAGCAATAGTCTCCGATTTATTTTTTTTTAATTGGTCAGCAATAGAATACAACAATACAGAAATGCAGACAAAAACAATTGTGTCAAAGTGTAAGCTGGCAACAGCTTGGCAGCAAAACAAGCCATTTATCACTGTTCTGAAGCCTCATTAGTTTGGAGCCACTGGTTTTAGCAACACGACACACACACAACTCTAAGCCCGAATTGTCAGTTTGCAGCAAAGACTACATCCCTGGTCATCTGAGAAGACTTGGATATTTCTGGGTGAATAATGACATTTTTAGCTTTTTAACTGATTACTAAGGTAAAACTTTCAAAACTAGGCACAAATCCTACTCCCACTAGGAGCGGTGGCAGAGAGCCTGCAAGATCAAGAGAAGGGCAGAAAATCTGCAATATGATCTGTCAAGGATTAAACATTACAGAGCCAACACATCCTAAAGAAATCCTTGAGTTCGTTTCATGCCTTGATTGCATCATGCTTATATTAATATCCACAAATTGAGAACCAGATAGGTCCTGTAAAATATCTGTATCTATATGACAGAGCCTTTCTGTAGGCTCATTAAACTCTTCAATCTGGAAATACAGAGTTAGTATTTAAAATGAAAAAATATTATGACTTGGCACTACATCAAAATCATGACAAATAAAAACCATTGGGTAGAAAATGGAAAAAAAAAAAGAGTTTGTTCAGGAGCTTAATTGTTATGTTGAAAGTTACTTCATCTTCTCATACATCAGCATAAACCGGGCTGGTTTGTATTCATTATTGAATGAATATATCCACATTATTAAAATAATATATATCACTGTAGTACGTGAATTTCAATTTAAATTGAAAAAAAAAATGGTAGAAAATGTCCATTTCTGCATGATATACAATTAAGTGCCTTAAGGGAGGGCTGCAGTGGTGCTACATATAGCTTAGTCAGCTGCTCATTCTTCTCTTAGGAGAAGGATCATTTACGATTATCTCCATATGTAGGTTTTCTCCAGCACAACCAGAAATAAAGTGTAGCATGATATGTGGGTTCTGCCACTAGCAGACACTGAACGGTGAGAACCCAGATCACAAAACAACTCCTCTGCTTCCCAAACGTGAAAGCTGCAGTTAGGATTGTTTCTTGTTTGTTTCTTTAAGAAAGGGAGAATACACAACAGGAGAAGTTAAAGATAGAAAATACATGCTGATCCATAGAGTGTATTTTCTATATTTTGGCCAATCCAACCTTAAAAAATCTCAAATGAAAGAGTGTCCATCACTTATTTTTCCTACCCAAAACTATTTTACAAGTAAGTATATTTCATTATTAAGTTGTTTTCCTGGTACTGAGGCTATTTATGAATCTCATCTTTTTACCTCTCTATTTATTGTCAGGTCTCGCTCTAAATAATTCCTTTCATAACTGTTCATAAGTTCAAATATCAGTATATCCTTCCTTTTCCTCTTTTCAATTCTTAGATGAGCCTTATGTACTATTTTAAATAGATAAGTATTAGATCCGGGGAACTCCAGGCGTGTCAGTCTGACCTCGGTGCCTGGGAAGGTGATGGAACAGATCATCCTGAGTGCC
>JAOXJM010000012.1:135104660-135137017 GCA_026413425.1 Tringa solitaria
CCACCCTCCATTAGAAAAACCGACTCAGTATGTGCATTGCTGGTTTCAGGCAGAAGCTGATGCTGAGGTGACTGAAAAGGTACCAAAGCTCTTCGGACTGCCACTTAAAATGTTCTGAGGATAACGTCCCATGGAGTAGAAGCAGAAGATGGGATCTGCAGGATGTTTTGACGGGGAACATAATTTCCAGTTTTCAGTGGCGCTCAGCTGTGCTGCAGTCGAATCCTGCTTGAGTGTCCTTCAAAGTAGGGGTATCCTCTGCCAGGTGCACCAGTAGAATAGACCAGAGACACTTCAAAACCGTGAAAATATAAGGTGTTTTCAGTGGGCACCACAATACATTAGCAAAACAGCACAGCAGAGATCTGGTTCCAGAGTCAGGGACACATCACTGGGATCGTGTTCAGAATGCACTACGTATGATTCCCTACATGTGTATTTTTGGTTATTGTCCTTGTTGTGCTGTGAGGAATCTGGGGTAACTCAAGAAATACCTCAGGGAAAATATCTTCAGAAAGGTGACCTAACTTGCTATTGCTGAGTCGGTCTGTCCTTGAGCCTGGGCAAAAGCAACAGAAGCAAGGGTTTTATTTGGATGTGGCGACTGACCCACATCAGAATCAGGACAGGACTGAGCCACCACAATGCCTGTGAGTAACACCTTGCTCCCTCTAAGCAGCACATAGCAGGAGGTAGCACCAGTGAGGATGGAGTAGATGCTACTTGAGTTGGTTGCATTGCTAGAAGATCTCAAGGATGATGAAACTGAGTCATTTACAAGATGACAATCTTTGACTCGTCCCATTCTCTTGCCAGTCATTTTAGGATAGAAAAGAAGGGGTTGCACAGGCTGAGAAATGACATCCACCTTCTCTAGTGGCTCCCATCAAGCTGTTATCAGCTTGGGTTACTTCTGAAAAATGGAGACACAAGACACTACTGTGGGTTTTAATTGCATGAGTTCTCTTTCTTTGATGCTGTATTTCTATCTAGTACTCTTTCCCCAGTCATGATGATGTTCTTCTGTTGGGTCACAAGGGGCTTTGCAGGCTGCAATGAGTGCTTTGTGACCTCAGGTTCAGATTATCTGGGAAGGTGCTTGATCCATGTGTCTCCCTGAACTCTGGTGTGTCTGATAGTAGGACCACATAAACCAACAGAGTCTTTATGCACTTTCCTACCTCTAGTTGCTTTAGCCTTCTGAAATCATCCATGGATAGCTTGACCTGACACCAGGGTCACTTCATTTCAGATACTCAAGGCACTTGGGTGTCTGAAGGGGAAACAAGAGGGCCTTGCACGTTTGCTTGCTCATGTCCCATCACTTCTCTGAGCCTACACTTCATCACTGTAGATGAAACACATTCCTAGCTGCGAAGAGTCCACATCCTTGACTACTGACCTTTGTCACAGCTACCAAGACACCCTAACCCAGAAAATGAAAAAGGTTCCTTCCTCTGCCAGATAGGAAAACAGTCCTTCCTCTAATGTACCTAAGTGTTTCTACCACCATATGCTCTCCACTGTGAGGATAGAGTCCAGGTGATGGGAAGATCACTGCTGGGACGGATAGTCCCAGCCAGGTGATACAGGAGAAAGGTGAAGACCTAACCTTGACCTGCCGCTTAGAGGACATGGTTCCTAGTGCCAGATTCATGGAAAAAGTGCTAAGATCATGCAGGATGATCAGCCATGTTTCTGAGCTAAATGTCTACCAGCAGACTTTTGCTGGGTCAATTAATGTGTGTAAGACTGAACCTGTGGGCTGGGGAATCTGCCTGGGGTGGGTTGCAGGCAAGGGTATACTGTGGGGTGTTAGCGTAGGACAACTTGTGGAAGATCTGTACAGACAGTCTGATGATTTGTACAAGCAGCTTTCATCTCCCTTCCCCCAGCAGCTTTACAAGTCCATGGTGGAAGTATGTACTCCTCCATATGCTACCAATTACAGTCCTGACTGGAAGTTGCTTTCCATCCTGAAGTCTACAAATGTACAAAACCCAGGAGTCCTGGAATCAAGATGTACATTACAGACCTTGGAGAAGGCTTTTGTCCTTCCTTCCTGGATGATGGGTCAGTGAGAGATTTGTAGACTTTGGACAGTTTCATTTTTACCTTTTAGAATCTACCAATTTGGGCTTAATCCTGATCTTTTTAAAATCAATGGCAAAGTTCCCACTGACATCAAAAGAGGCGGCCTGAGCTCTCAAATACTTTAAAGAACAATTTAAAACAAACAAACCAAAGATGGATAAGAATTGCGTTTTCTCTCTCTATTAGGCATGCAACTTATTTTCTCCAAATGTAAACGTTACCTGGTGAGCTAAGCAGCGATGTGTTTTTTATTATTTCTTTAGGAGGCTGCAGTACCCAAAGTATATTCCATACATACTTCTTCATTTAGGAGCCAAACATAGCTATGTAAAGTGAGCAGCTTGTTTACAGTAGGCCCTTATGGCTTGCTATCAAATTAGTGGCAAATCAGGACTGTAGTAAACAGAGGTCAAAGATCAAACTGACAATTTCACAAAAAAATCCAGACCATGTACACAAAATTTAAAATGCAAAATCTTCAAATCACAAGACCATCAACTGCTCTTAAAACTAATCAAAAGCAGGATAAGGACTGGAGGAAATGAAATTTAAACATGATTTTAATCCAAATTTTAATGGAACAGCTACATCACGGATATCTTTTAAACCATGACAGCTGACTCTATGCTACTTATTCTCACTTGCCATGAAACAAGGTTTTGGTACATCTCACTCGCTGTTCATACGTGCCATTTTCCTTCTTTTTCTACAGTTTGAAATAAAATAAATTACAGGAGAATTGTTACCACCTAAGACTTTCTGGTGCCTCTGCTCCTGCTAAAGCCCGTGGTAGTTTTGCATTGCTAATTTTCAGTGCAGTGATTCTCCGCATTCAGAATGAGGAATGGTAAGATGCCATTTGCTCCATTTTGTGCTGGAAGGACTGTGTGTGAACGCAGTGAGGTCCCTTGGCTGATGGTCCCTTCCTTACCTAGAGGCTAGTGCTCCTGTAAGTATCTCTTAAGGGTTGCAGGACCATGCCAGTCCCATATGTGTGCATCAGACTAATCTCCCGTCTGAAGTGACCTGGGAAGAATCCTGTTTCTGGACCCAGCCAAGGGAAAATAAGAATGCAGAGTGCTTAAAACCGAAACTTATTTGTTTAACGAAGATTTGGTGACTGAATGCCACCAGATGTCAGCATACACTATATGATTAAAAGCAAGTGTCTAAGACCTCTGAGAAGTGAGCAGCGATAAAACTGCCTTATGTCTCATGGAAACGATGTACTGGATCAGCTTTGCTGTGGGAAAAATTATGGCAGGGATTAGCCGAAATAAATTGCCTGTGAGGTGTGGCTGAAGGAGGTGGGCACACAGAGTGGTTGCTGATGACTTAGGGAAAAAAATATGAGTAGCAGGAAAACTGTGGTGTGATTATTTTTTTCCAGACATACTCTTTCCCACTCTGGCAAACACCAGAAAGCCAAAGCTGTCCTTTGGATCACCTAATTGAATACCTGCTTAAAACAAGTTTTAGACTATGATCTGTGGATGAGGGCTTTTTTTCCCCCTACTGAAATCAATGACACAACTTTTCAGAATAAGGGCAAACCTTTGGGAACATGCAGTCAGGCTTCTTCCCTGTCTCTTCTTCCCTGTCTTATGGCAGGACCAAACATGCCCGGTCTACGTCCTGATGGCTTGACAATTTACATTTTGCTACAGCTAGGCACACGTTTTACATTTTCCTTTTCTTCTGGTCATATGCACCTTTTAAAGCAGCTAAAGTGACAAGGCTTTGTAGCGTAGCCTTGGCCTGAAAGACCCTTTCAAAACTGTTTTTCTTAATGAACACGTATAGAGCTGAAGCCATTATTCTGCCACTGTAAATTGTGCCCTAAATCTGCCACTGTCCACACACATCCCAAAGAGTCAGAGAACACTGAGCTATCAGAAAATACAAGTCTAAATAAGATAGCCAGAGCCCAAGGGACAGCTGAGCAAGGTGATGTTCTTCTGAAACTGGGAGTCAAAATGCCATACTGCTGAATTTTCCAGCACATGTCTTCTTTTTCTCTCTTGGAGATTTAATTTAGTTTTGAGGGCTTTGCTGTGTTTGGCTGACTTTCTGGACGTGCAGCAGCTTTGGTTGATGGTCCAGTACAATAGCTCCAAGTGCACTGGCACCCCTCCAGACTTCACAGCCGTGGCTACTGTGCTGCAGCAGATAAATTCTGCTGCAGGCACGTGCTGTTGTCACCACGCACCAACACAGCAGGTCTGATGCTTTGGGGCAGCTTCAGAGGTCGCACGTTCGTAGGGAAGACACAAAAAGCACAGTGCTTCTGGACACTATCAACGCCGTTGCCTACGTGCTGTTCAGCTGCTTTGCTCCTGCTCAGCCACTCCGGTGCCTCCCAGAAGCATCAGATGTTCCGTACCAGAGGCACGTGTGTGCAGACCATCTGTGCAGCAAGCTCACTGCATGTGTGTACGCAGAAACATCGCGGAATGTCAGCCAATCCAAGGGCAAAACATCCATCAGGTCTTTCAATCTCATCCACGGCACGAGCTGGAGCAACCTGAGGATGGCTTTGTTTGCATCAATTGAGTCTCACTAAAGAAGGGCACATCCTGCCTGTGTCTTATCTTAGAGACCTAGCAGTAAGGCTAGGGGACAAGTAGCCATGAGAGTGCCTGAGGAGTGCTTGAGTGCCTTTTTAACCTGGCTGTAGCTATAGTTTGGGGAACCCCCCCACCTTTGAAGGGGATAAGGCAAGCACCTCGCTTCAAATCAGTGGAATATCCTTAAACAGGATTTGGGTGCCTATGTGCCTTTGAAGATCTGACCTGTGCCTCAGAAACCTTATTCCATTGAATAGCCCATTGACTTCAGAGGAAGGAAACTGCATATTATAAAATCTGTATTCCAAAACCACAGTGAAACCAGCCCTGGAGCCAGATGCTTTATGTATTACAGCCTTGACAACACTTACATATGGTGGCAGTGAACTGAAACAGAGTATGATAAGGTCCGATCTGGATTGGATCTGTTTGGGGAAAAAAAGAAGTGATTTAAAAATAAAAATTATGGTATTTTGGTAAATCCATAAAATCCCTGCAATATTAAACATAAAAACTAAAATAACCTGAGGCAACCTCCAGGATAACTGGACTGAGAAAGCACTGGTTTCTTCCCTCCAAGAAATAAATTGTTAACATGAATATCACATATGTTTGTGTGTGTGAGAGTGTACTGGGAGCGAGAGAAGAGCTCAAATATGTTTAATAACCAGTCAATTGATATCACAATGCTTGTATATACACAGTATTGCTTGTTAAAATATTTGGGGAATTGGAAACAATCTTTCTTCACATTACAAAGGACAAAATCTTCTTATGCCTTTGCGTTTTAAATTAAGATTCAATAGGTTTATTTCTGTAGAAGTTCTGTTTTCATAAATGTACCGCTTTGCCTTCTAAGAACAGATAAGATATTCTAAGATAAGATAAACTAGCTTTTATAAATGCCAAAGATCAAAGTCCAATGTTTTTTGCTTTAACTACAGCAAGACTCACTACACTGTTTCGGAAATGCTGCTTTCATCCTTGTAAAACCATTCAAGCAAACAAAACCTGTACAGATCTTCAGAGATGGAGAGAAACTCTTTGGATTATTTGGACAGAACAACAGTAAATAATAATAAATCAAGAACATGGTGATAGATTTCTTTCACAGAGAACATCTTCACCGAGGTGTATTGACACAGATGTTTCCTGAAAGAGCAAGTAGAGCTCCCTGAAGCATTTGCTGCAGAAATGCAGATGTTTGCTTTGGTGAGGAATACTATCACAGTAAAAGTAAACAGGATTTTTCAGGGGTGTCTGTTGGGTGAGGGGAGGCTACGTTTTATTCAGGCAAATGAATAAAATTTTAAGATTTTAAGAGCTTCACTGAAGAAACAGCTAAGTTCATTAGTGGAGAAAACACACATTTTGCTTGTGATTTGGGGTTTTTCTAGACCTAGACAGTTTTGTTAGAATGCGTATTCAAGTTCTTAAAAACAATTCATTAGAAAATACCTCCATCAGGGATGCTCCATGAGTTTTAACTTCCTTTAGGGAAAGTATTTCTTTTCTTGCCAGAAATTAGGTTCCTTATTTAGAGTCTGTAGAACATTCCTTCCTGTATTTATTATATTTTTTACCATATCATAATAATTTTAAGATGAATAGCTATTTTATTTTTTTTTACCTCAGAGTGCGTGACAGTGTCCCTTTTTCAACTTAGACATGAGGAACTGATCTTACTTCTGAAAATACCTTTTTTATTATTAGAAAGTCATTTGCGATACAGAGTTTACAGACTGTTTATTATAGTTTTGAACATGATGGAAAGAAAAAAAGAACAGTATAAATTGAAATCAAGCTCTACCAGACAAGGAAACATATTATATAAGGAAAAGATTTACAGGATTTCAATCAAGAGTGGCTTATGTGTGTAACACATGGAGATGTTTCACTTTGGTTGTTGCGGATCCTCCAATTCCTCATCCAGTCTTTGCACATGTGGAGTAAATGGATTCCACCCAAATCTCAAGCATGCAAGGTTTTCCTTTGCCCTGTAATATACTCTCCCGAGCGGAATAGGTTTTGGGGGTTTCTCCTAAAGGTCGGTGATCAAATCCCAGATGCACGTGTGGGTGGGGAGAGTCCATTTCCAGTCCATAGCGGAACAGGTTTTTTCAACTATTAGCAGAGTTTCATGCACAAACCTACTCATCTCTTTATAAATCAAATGCAGCAATTCTTGTTATTTAAATAAGCACGGTGTGCACAGATACCCTAACTTACTGCCATGATTATATAGATCAGCTTTGTATCCACTAGTTTGCTAGCGCAGGACACGTGTAACTGAAATGTATGACAGAAACTGTGGAGATTGGCTTTATAAATAGCTGAGATACAGACAGAAACTGTAAACCAGAGGGGATTTTAGGTCTTTGACATTTTGAGGAGGTTTTATTTTTTCCCTTTTTCCTCGAGGGTGATTTAGATTCTCTTTGAGAAATGGTATTTTGGAGTTTGAAGGCTTTAACAGGTTTCCCTTAACTTTTTAAATTGGATGCAAGCTGTGTTTGCCATTTCTGTAAAGTCTTGTCTCATCCCTCTCTCTTTTCTATTTTTGTGTTATCCTTCAGGATGCATCGTTTGTATGTGTACATCCTCCCTTTTCCACTCTGTGCTGGGATATGGGAATGGCAAAGTAGGACTTATGCCATTAAGGCTGCGGTTCTGAGATTGCATTTATTTAACCTGTACAGCTCCTGAGTCTGCTACTTTTGAAAATCCAAATGTAGACAAAGACTACTAAAAAAAGAAGAAGAAAAAGATGTTCTAATTGCTTGCTAAAAAGATTGCAGAATTAGCTTGGCAGACGAGAAAACCCAATAGACAGGCAGGCACCACGCCAACGTCACAACCCTTCCCGGCCCAGACACGCATACCCATTCCTGGTGGCAGGAGGGAAGAGGGATTTGGAACACGCTGTCTTTCAGCTGGGATTGCTGCATGGCAGCTTCTGATACAGCCTGCCTGGCACTCTGTAGAGCTGTGCTTTGCAAAGGATGGGGGTCGGGTTGGACTCCAACGTTCATGGGTATGGTAGTGCTGCACAGACTTTCAGGTCAAAGTGGGCTGAAATAACCTTTAGACGTTTTTACCTTACCTGTCACTGAATGTGAATTTCCTATCATTAATTATCCATCATAGCACTGGCAAGGCTGCTTGGAAAAAGAATACTTAATTTTTTGCAGTGGTGCTTTTTCTTTTAATTTTTCTTTTTATTACACCTAATAAAAAGCACAGCTCAGGTTTCCAAATGAACGTTTGAAAATTGTCCAGGAAGAAACATCTTGCCACAGAAAAGGCAAAAAAGAGTGAAGAAAAGCAAATTTTTCATTTGAAAAATTTCAATGGAAAACATATTTGCCAGGCATTTTAGCTTTTGTAGGTCACCCATCAGCCTCGGATATGACTTGCGAGTGTTCCCTGTGTAGATACATCAGTGGTTCTAAATAGATTGTTGCAAGTACCAGGCTTTTGTAATAAATTAGCTCAGTACCAGTAGCTCAATTTTATGTTATTTGAAGATGCGAATACAGATTCCTCTAATCCCCATATTTTCAAAAAAGGAGGCTGTATTTGGTGTCCGTTACTGTTAAAAATTTGCATTCTGGTAGCACCTCCAATTCCCCAGCACAGACCAAGACTCCAGTGTACAAACACGACAAAGCGGTAATTCTTTCCCCTAATAATGATTTTCACATGGAGACCAACAGCAACTTCTCTTTGCGCAGTTTGATTCAATGCTCCAAGGTACTGAAAGCAGCTACTTCGAAATCTTGTGAGATCTCTGCGTGTGGTCGCATTATAAGGAGTTTGTTTGTTTAGGATTCCCCATGTGTAGCGTACCGTCTGGTGGTGGTGCATGCTTATTTTCCAGCACACGCTGGTGCTGCTGAACTGTCAGAGAGAAATTCCTTCCTTTGCAAATGTAGAGTTTTCTTTGAAGTGGCTCATTGTGAGCTTCTTCTCAGTAAAATTCTGTGCAATACTAACCACAAGGGAAAAAATACACAGGAATTGAAAGGGAGGTGGTTTTAAATTAAGTAAAGAGAAAGTTCCTGTAGGGGTGGCTCAAGTCCTGTGTCCCTACATAGCCTAAACTTTTACCCACAGTTTATTCTTCCTATTTATCCAATGGAGAATAATGCTAGACAAAGACTTTCAAGTGACTAGAGGTTTCATAGGCTTTCATTTTGGGTCGTTCATACAGCAATGCTTCATGGGGACCCGGCTTTGTAGGAGCTTTGTACATCTCATCTTGAAAATATTATCACTTTGAGGCACTCCATCCAAACACCAAAGGCTCTGAAATCATATCTGCTTTCCACAGGACCTTTAGTGCTGCAATGTGGACTTAAATAACAGAGATGAACATGAAGCAAGGCCTATGTGTTGTGCTGAACCAAAAGAGAGCCCTCTGACCCAAGTGGTCTTCCTGCCAGCTCAGATGTCAAGGACTGTCCATGATTTACCACCTTTCAATGTTTGAAATTTCTCAATCCCAAAGGTAATCTAGATTTTCTCTGCTCAACTCTCAATTATCCAAACTTTGTCCTTGAACAAAAGCTGATCCTAAAGGATGTGACTGGTCCTGAGGTTTCACAAATGACTTATAGCAACCTAATGGGGACTGCCACTGGAAGGATTTTCCTTTTCTCCAGATCCCTCTTGCCTCGGCCCTGGACGCACACTCCTTCCCTCCTTTCATTTCAGCTCTCACAGTCCTGCAGCCCTGTGGAAAATCAGAGACATGAGCTGATCTGGCTGAATTATTTTTTTTCCCTTTTTTTTTCCCTCTGGGTTATCTTTATAGATTTTCTGCTTACAGTTACCCTTATCTTGATGTAAAAATCTCCCACTTCACCCTATAAAATATGCATACACGATGCACAGTATGCAAAAAAAAAATTTCCTTACTTCAAGTTTGCTTAAGAATTTGGTGCAAGAAGTCCCACGACCACCACCTCTCACCAAGGCCCTGTGTAAAGCGATGGAGCGTGTGCATGGGGTGTCTGAAGAGCTATGAGCTGAACACTTTGGCATGACCTGGGAATAATTAACCTAATCTGAAATACAACCAACTATCCTTTGGTATTTAACTTTTCCTTATATATAATTAAACCATAGGCTCCCATTTAAATTTTAAATTAACAGCTCTTGTAGGTGCTATTTTTAATTTCTTCATAGCTGCCTAAAGGCAGGAAGCCAATGAACTCTTGCGTTTTGGAGCAACTAAATTTTAAATAGTGGAGCCTCAAAGCCTGCACAATTGTTTGCCATATTTATCATTGCCTAAAAGCACTGACTTCCCATTCAGTCACAGAACCGAGCATGCACAGTCTGTTAATTGACACTTTCCTATTCTGATCTTGGCTGCAGCCTGCCAAAGCTATTGGGAGAAGAGGGAAGATTTTGCTTGTTTTGAGACTGTGAAAAAAAAAACCAAACCACCATGATCTAGTTCTCTGAAGGCCATTAATTTTTTTTTTTTAATTTTTTTTTTAGAAAAAAAGAAATTTGTTGGCACTTATAGCCAGGAAACAAAACCACAGAGCGTGCCTGCACCATGCCATTGGGATGATGCTGAGGGCTGGGGCTCAGCCCTGCCCCGGTGCGGTGCCTGCGGCGTGTGGCTGAGTCACCCATTGCCCAAGGAGCTCAGACGGGAGCAGGATCAGCCCAGTCCGCTGATGGTCGGCCTCCCAACAGCTGTCTCACAGGCCTTGTTTATGACGGGAAATTACACTGTGGTAGTCACCAGGAGTCCTGAGCAACATGTTCTAACATGATGTAATTTCCCAGTGTAAACCATCCCACTGGTGTCTCTTTCCAGTTACAAGGCCAACAAACAAGATTAATACTGGGATCACCTGCTAGTATTGCAAAAGTGTCCGAGGATGCCAGTGTAAGGAAGGTGCAAGCTTTTTCTCATCTAATGCAACTGTAACCAGCCCAGGTGAGACTTCACACCTATTCTGCATATACAGAGAGGCATCAATTTAATTATAGCAGCTTTAAATAGATTCCGTTAAGCCAGTGCACTTGTTCAGATTCAGGGTTGCAGCCTACCTTTCTGGGTAAGCTGTAATTGCCGTCCTCCCCACTGTTAGCACCGAAAGGGATGTGAGGAACCTCTCTCCTTCCAAGCAGGCAAGTCCAAGTCGTCCTGGGTGACTCCTACTATCCAAATCATCCTGGATGACTCAAAGCAGTTAAAGTTGCTGGCCTGAGCCAATTCTGGAATCAGGCTACAAAGCACTTCCACCTGTATCCCCACAAGCAAGCTGTAGGGATGAAGAACATGGGCACCTGCCAGCAGCATCTTTTCCATCAGCACAGCTGGATCCTGAATAGGATGTCTGTCCGTGCCAAGGAGTGGAAAGTTGCACTAGGTGCCTCCAGGGGTGAGCAGAGCAAGGGAGAGCAGGGATCTCAGCAGCAGCATTCACCTATGTAGTGTAGGCGCTTAGTCTCACGGCTCCGAGTTACTTAATGTCTTATAAGGTATACACCAACAAATACTGACATTCCTCCTGGCTCTTTAGCCGACCAGCCGTACTTAATGGTTTCCTACAGGCAAAGACAGATACTTCAAAATCAGAAAGTCTCAGCTTCACTAACAATTCGACATTTACACTTGACAAAAAGTCCTCTCAGGGCAGTGCAGTGAGGGGCAGAGAAGCAGAGACAGGAGAGGAACATTGAAAATGGCTTCAATGTACTCAGCATCTTGCCACGTGGATGCACTTTGCAGGAGGAAAAATAAGATTATGGTAGTAATAATAATAAAAATACTTTGCAGTTGGTATGGTGCAAGGGCTAAAGCAAGCACTGACCTCACCCTGTCAGCAGGGATTATCTGATCTGTTTGGTCTCACTTGTGACATTGTTCCTTACATAAAACTCCATTGGCTGCAACTGATTTACACCTGAGTAAATAAAAGCAGAAGCTGTTATAATTACTTGCTCCTCAAAAGACAGAGGAGAATTTAGAGTTAAGAGCCTGACTTAGGATGTTTTTCTCTTTCCTGGCTAATCAATAGGAAGCCAACTTTTCCTGTCAGAACAATGTCACAGTAATGTAGCAATAAATGTTTGTAGAACTGAGCCTTTTCGTAAACTACTTCCAAGCTAGGTGGATCGCTGAACACATCTGCAGCACATAAGAGATTAATTTATCCTTCTTTTTCTTTTAGAGTCGGCAAGCAAAGGCCCAACAGCCTGAAGCGCTATATCTCCAGGGATAGTGTGGTCCTCAAATATAACCCTGATCTCATCTGGTGAATTTAGGAAACCTAAATCCCATAGCATTTGATGGCTCTGCTTTACTCCTACACTTGGATTTCTAACATTTTTTGCAGCTAGGAGGGGCAATATATTTGTGTTTACGGTGGAAACCCAGAAAACCTTGACATAAGAAAGGGTGCTATAACAAGAAAGGCTGATGTTTGCTTTGCAGTGCTGTCCTATACACAACTGCAAGTAAAATGTATTCCCTTTGTATGTTATATGAATCCACAGTGTCTCTTTGCCAGGCTACAAGCATCGCTACAGCCTTGTGGTCCTTGCTCAATGCCCTCAGCTCCACCCCCGTTAGCATTCAGGTGTCCCCATCACCTGCCATGCTAGTGCGCAGGGCCATGGGAGACTGGCAGCAAACACGGGAGCCACAGGGGATGTTTTCCTCTCCAAAGACACTTTGATACTTCAGAGCTGACAGCAATGATCTCCTTCTTCAGCTGGTATCAGCGGGAGAGAAGGTAAATACACACAGAGTGAAAATCAGCCATCCGCAAAATCCTAAGTGCTTGAATTGCATTTAAACACCTCTGCACAGGAATGAGTTTCCTCTGCAAATAGCATCCCTCTTCAGGCAGCAAATACTGGTTTAACTCCGTCACTTCTTAATGCACAGCCACAACTCATTTATATGAGCCACTCATGTTGTCACGAACCGGGTTCTCTCTGGGTGGCAGCTGATAGCCTTTATGGGACTGATAATGTAATCAAACCCAGAGAAATTAATAAAAGGTAAAATATGGTCTGTATTTTTCCATTACAGTGTAATGACAAGGAGAAAAAAAGTGCCATTTGTTGCAGAGTAGTTGGATTTAATACTGATATTGTTTGGGCTTTCAATGGAAGCTTTTATTTTAATCAATTGCCATCCTTAGAAGAGCAGGCATTACTTGCTAAGTGGCTCTAAGAGGCATATTAATATTGAGATCTTTGACTTGTTTGCAAAATTGCCACCAATTTCTTAAAGCTTACAAAGGAGACAGTAGCAACCTACATGTCCTCCTGTATAAAACCAGTGATCTCAAAATTTTTCTGTGTGCCTGCAGAGACATCATTAAAACTGCATGATGCTGGAGGCTGCAATACCCAGGAACAGCCCGCACACTGAAGACAGCAAGAGCTGGCTCTGAGTTAAAACAGCAAATTTGTGTTTATTTTCTTTTATTGCTTACTCATTTACTAAAAGGGAGACTATTTGTCACTTGGTCAGTTTTTCCAGCGCTGCACCATCTCTCCCTTTCTCTCTTTCTTCATAGTCCTCAGCCAGTTTGTGTAGGACACACACTCTCTCCTACACCCACTTAACTCCCAAGGTCTCTGAAATGCCTACACCCTTTATATTCATTAGAGTGCTTTTTTTGTTGTTTTCTTTTCTTTAAACTACAGCAGATGAAGAGCCTCACCACAAGAAAGTGAGGGGGGCAGAGGTCACCCGCTCCCTGGGGAGCTGAGGAAGGTGCAGGCAGGGCATCCTGCTCTGGGGGGAAAGTCTCCTGTCTCACCCTCTGGCAAACCACCCTACCATGCAGACCAGAGGAGCCCCACTAGTGACAAACGCTCTAAAAGCTAAGTGAGCCTTGCTCTGTGAAGAGAAGAAACTTCATCTCTTCATCCTCACAAGGCTGCAGAGCAGCAGAGTTAGGCTGAGAGAGCTGGAGTTGTTCAGGCTGGAGAAGAGAAGGCTGTGAGGAGACCTTAGAGCAGTCTTCCAGTATCTGAAGGGCTCCTACAAGAAAGCTGGAGAGGGACTTTTTACATAGGCATGTAGGGATAGGATAAGGTGTAATGGCTTCAAACTGGAAGAGGGTAGATTTATACTGGATACCAGGAAGAATTTTTTCACTGTGAGGGTGGTGAGGCACTGGAACAGGTTGCCCAGAGAGGTTGTGGATGCCCCATCCCTGGAGGTGCTCAAAGCCAGGCTGGATGGGGCTTTGAGCAACCTGGTCTAGTGGGACGTGTCCCTGCCCACATCAGGGGGATGGAACTAGATGATCTTTATGGTCCCTTCCAACCCAAACCATTCTATGATTCTATGAGAATGAGAGCACCAGCTCTCACCCCCATGCTGCACAGGCAGAGGGCAGGCAGCTCCTTTCCCTCCCCAAGTGGCTGCCTGTCCTACAGCAGCTCTTTCCAGATGCCCCTGCCCACGTTGCCTTCCACAGCAGTGTCCTCCTGGCCTGTTGCTCTCCTTTCACCCCATGCTGGTATCAGGGCTGAATAACCCATTAAAGAGCTGTTGTTCGACAAAGATTTCTTGGAATGACTATCATGGCTCCAGGAAACAAAATCTCCCCCCAGTAACAAACCTCATGCACACTCAGAGCCACAGAAAGGGCCATTTTCTCATTAATTGATTCCCTTTTTTAGTGACTCATGGTATTTTCCATGATGGGACCTTATAGATTTATACTTACGGCTTTACATTGTTTCATTTCCTGCTAGTTTCTCACTAGCAGCCTGCTTTGATTTAACTCCATGTGGCCAGGCAGGATATTATCAGCCAGGAAAATGGAGAGGCTCTTGATATTGATATTGATGTACTGATATTTTTGAAGAAAACAAAGAGCATATATTTTCCCCATTCTTCCCTCCTAGAGTTTTCAGATACACCTGAACTTACAGCAGTAGCACGGAAAGGAAGAGTCCCAGCATCAAGGGAGAACAAAGCCAGCCCACTGCTCCTTCCCTGTCTTTTAGGAAATGGAAATGTGAGAACTCCTGTGATCTTTTATGTAGGTGAAAAGTTAAGGCTAAAGTCTTAGAGGAGTGCCCATTCATTACCCAACACTCTCATTGCCCTCGGGATTCAAGAAAATTAGACTGCAATTTTCAGTCCTTTCTGCTTCAAAAATTGCCTTATTTTTAGAAAGAGACATTCCTGCATTTATTTTGTCTTTGTGTGATAGATTTTTCCCTTCCCGAGTCTAGGACTTTGTACTTGCCTTTATTGAATTTCACCTAATTGCTTTCAGACCATTTCTTAAATTTATCAAGATCATTTTAAATTCTTCTCCTGGCCCCCAAAGAGCCTGCAAGTGTGGTGTCATGTGTGAATTTCACAAGCATGTTGGCTCTTCCATCATTCAAGTCATTCACGAAAATACAGAACAGTACCAAGGCCAGGACAAATTTCTATGAAGCCTCATGCGTGCCACTATTCCTGTTTGTTGGCAAATTCTTGAGAACTACTTTTTGAGTACCTTTCTAATTACATTTTCCAAGTATTTGTGCATCCTCCCCATAGCAGTTTCAGCTAGACCAGACTTGCCAAGCTTCTGTGGGAGAACATCATATAGAAAAATGTCAAAAATCTTACTAAAGTCGAGATAGATCCCATCTACTTTCCCCTTTCCATGATGTCTGTTTCTTTCCAAAGTAGCAAAGTAGATTACTTTGACATGATCTGTTTTTGACAATTCCATGTTCCTGTTTCTTATCATATTTTTTCCATCTAGGTACTCCTAAATAAAGGCATTTATTTGAATAACTTTAAATCATCGCAAAGCTGTCTAAGTTATAAACTTCCAGACCCTCTCTCCATCCCTCACCCCTTTTAAAGACAGCTATTTTTATCTCGCTTAACTCTGTGATATTGCCACAATTCAAAGTCAATTGCTTCTGGTTAGAGATTGCTTTCGATAATTCTTTGGCTCTCAAAGTTTTATTAAGCTCTCCTGCATCAAATGTCTAACCCACTGCAATAAACTTCAAATATATCTCCCCTGCTTTGTCCTAACACACTGTCCCCTTGTTACTATTAATTACATTGTGCATCTGTTTAAAATATCTTATTTTCCAGCCTTATTGGTAGGATTTCTCCACCTTCTACATCAGCTGCATTCACTGAAACCTTTTTGGTTTGGTTGGATTCTTTTGCAACTCTTCTGTTGGCAACAGCTTTGGAGCCTTTCTCTTAGTTACCTCATACTTATGTATCTACTCAGCTTAAGAATGTGCTCTTGTTTCTCCTTTTTGGATTTCCAGATGAAAAGGAGCTCTTGAGTACAGTTCTGAGGGCAAGAAGGTCCGGTAACCCCGACAGAAAGCTAAACTTGGGGAGGGTGATGCTCTAAAGAATAGCCTGGCACTGCCCACGAGAGAACGTATGTATGGCTGTTTGAACAGGGAGGGCAAAGGTGTTGGGACACGAACAACTTGTTTGTGGAACCAATTATGTCTTTCAAAAGTGAAGTTGCACTTTAGGGTTCCTTCAGTGACCGGGCAGATGTGCAGGAGGCTCTAAGCATCCCCGCCAGCATTTTTTTTCCCATTCCCCTCATTAGGAAAATGTTGGGTCAGGGAACTGATCCGGTAGAAATAAAAGCATATTTTAGCAGAGCCTTTTCTTTTTATTTTTCACTGATCTGGTTCAGAACAAAACTACAAAAAACACTAAGCCAGTGCCACAGAGGCAGCAGTAGTGTCGCTGGAGGCAGGGAACAGCAGGAACCTCTTAAATCCCCTCTCTGGTGGGGACAGGCTTTCCGCGGGCCGGCTCTGAAGGGGAGACTAACTTGCAGATCTGAAGTAAGCGCCAGTGAAATGCCATGCAGAGCAGAACTGGTCAGGAATTTTTGCTTTAATTATTTTTCCCCACAAAAAAAGTTTACATTGCAACTTTTGGCAGGAACAGGGCAATGGCCAGAAACTTTCTTTTTTTTAATGTTTTGTAAATAATTGAAATAGGATAGTTCAAGGGGTTTTGGTTCAAAGCCAGCTTTTTTCAATTGTAAGTTAATTTATAATTTTAAAAATATGATATCAATATCAGAGCTATTTCTAGATTATTACCCAGGCTGTGCAGATGAAGGGGACTCTCTGGATTAATGGCTGCTCACTGAAAAAAAAGAGGTGCAGTGCCTTTAGGATGCTATTTCCATCTTCTTCCTTTCTTGAACACTAAATATTTATCCTTTTTTTTGAGGAGGAAATGTAGGACAGGCAGGAGTGATTGCTGCAGGCCACAAAATCAGCCAGGGTGAGCTGGATCACAATTCAGGAGCTAAACCTGACTTCTCTGGGCTGCACCCTGATGAAGTGGGAAACCTTCTGCTATTCAGTGATTTTGAGATTAACAGTAATAAAAGCTTTAACTTCAGGCAAGGCTGCCTAAACTTGACACAGCAAAGTGGATTCAAGCAGAATTGATCAGCTGAGGGGGCTGAACAGTCGATCAGCCATTTGCCCTTGTAAAAGGTGGATTATAAAAACACAAGGTAGCTATTCTGGATCAAAACATGCTAGATAGGGATACTGAAGCTTTGCATATGTCCTAAGTAGCATGAGATAGCTCAGTTAACTCCTGAGATATGTGCCAGAGAAGTAATGGCAGGGTCTGGCCCTGCTGGAATGCAATGACTTTTAAGAAGTATAAAAGTCAAACGAGTTGTTGGTAGTGAAGATATCTTCCCAAGATGTAATCATGGAAAATTCCTTTCAAGAGCTGGTGTTTAGACCTCAGCAAATGCACAGCAAATTGCATTGTGATTTATTTGTCAGTGTCTTTATAGGTTGGGCGTTACTTTACCCCACAGCTGGAGTCAATTTTTAATATTTAAAAGTGGAAAGAAAGCAAAACCTAAACACATACAGATCTGTCTGTTTTAGATTGTACTTTTCCCAAACATTACTGTTTAGAATTGAACCCTGAATAGATTTCTGCAGAGGCCAGCTGGCAACACAGAATTAGAATAACTGGGACTGGGTAGACTATATAGAAAGACCTCCTAAACTGCCGTTAGCTGATCTGGTATTCATAGTCACTCCAGAAATAAATCTAATCTTTCCCTTCTTCAGATAAAGGACATGAGGTTCCATCTTCTTCTCTCTTTTTTTTTTTTTTTTTTACCTCCATCTCTTTCTCACTCTTCTTGTGTGTCTTTCTCTCTTCTTGCCTTTCTCTTTCTTTCTCCCTTTCTCTCACTCTTCCATGGCAAAGCGCTGTACCGAGTAGGTGTGGTACAGTGCATTCCTTAAATATAGTAGTTGCTGGTTACCATGAGAGCCTGCTGAAGAAACAGATAAATAGAGTGAGGTGGCAATGATGATTTACATCACTCTTGAATCACACACATTCGGAGCGATTAATGGAGAAATAGACAACAAAGAAATTTTCCTGTGCCCATCAGCTTTTACTCAGTTAGCCAGGAAAGGCTAACGAAGTGACAGCTGGAGTCAGAAACAGATCCTATTTCAAAGCCCATACTGTACCTACACTAGACAGTTGGGTCTCCTGTGGTTCATGCTCAGGCTTTGTTACAAAGTTGTGCCTGGTTTCCTGCAGCATGAAATGAACTGACAGGCCAGTGCTTAAAGCACAGCTCTGAGGACCAGGATTTGGGAATTTTATTGCCTGTTCTGCCAACAACGTGCCAGGTGATTTCAAAGCTTAGACACAAAAGCGAGTTACCATCATATGCGGATAATCACACAACAGCTAAGCCCCAGGAACTGTCTGTACATGTGTTTATAACCTCTAAGCCTGCCACTAAAGGCTAGGTAGCAACTTAACTTGGTGTACAGAGAAAGACATTTAAGTTGGATCTGCCGTGGGCTGAGAGCAGAAGCACAGACATGGCTCGGCTGGTACGCAGTGAGTCGTTAAGCCTCTGTTACCAGCTCCTGTGTCTAAGTGCTGTGAAAAATCACTTTGCTTCTTCATATCTCAACTGAAAACTGCGATAGCATCGCCTGACTCACAAATACACTGTTGCTGTAGTCCTTGGTAAGGTCTCAAGATATTCTCCAGCAGAAGGGAGCAATGGAAATGTTTTAGTTGCTTTATTATTACTGTGGAACCACCATACAAAGGAACAAAAATCACGAAGACTATTCCCAGCCTTCCTCCTTTTTCTTGGGGAGAGGTACCTGTGGAAGAATCGTTCTGCCAACTGCCAGCAGCTTCCAGCTTGTCAGGGCGTCTCTGTGTTATAGTAGAGTGCACATGGAAACAAGACCATCTTTGCATGGCATATCGGACTTCATGCACAATTTCAGTCTCCAAGTTGCTGGTGAGTGGCCCTGGCACCCCTGCAGGGAGCCATGGATATGTTTACCAACAAAAGGGCTCTGTAATATGCAACATATGGAGATAGGAAAAACAACTCTAATTGGGAAAGGCACAATCCCATTTGGTAACATTGTTGTACCTCTTAATAGTATTTTATTTATTCTCTCTTCCCTACTGAGTCATGGTGGATGCCAAAAGCCAGGACCACCAAGCAAAGCTGGCTCCTTCCCAAAAATATGCCTTGCCTGAGTGGATTCGCTCTGTGAAGGATTGCAGGGAGATGTTCTCCTTCAAAGATTTTTATATGATTGGAAGGGATGTTGTGAGATAGGCAAAGAATGCTTCCAGCTGAGAAAGGCTTTAGCTTCCTGCCTGTCTAGTCCAGAGCAAGAAACATTTTGGCTGTCTTTGTGGAGCTGCTGTCTGCAGACCACAAGGCTCTTGGTTCAAACCTCAGCTGTGAAAATGTGCACAAAGGGAGCGTTTATTCAGCAGATGGGGGACATCTCTGTTTTGAGGAAGGCAGCTAATTCAGTGTCTGGCCAGCAGCTGGCAGTCCTGGCAAATGATGTATTTTTTTAAAATATCGACTCTTGTGGCTTGTCGTCCCCATCATGAATTTTCACATCGCTTCTTTGAAGATTAGCACAATTACAAAAGGTTTCTATTACAAACCTTTCAGGACCAGAAGGGATCCTTGGAGCAACTCCTTGCTCTTAAGGGCATCTGGTCTGGGCTGATCAGGCTCCATCATGATGGAATTAGTTTATCTTTCAGAAATCTGCGGGAGGTGAGAAAGGTAATACAGATTGCTGTAGTGGCTAATAGGAAACACCAGGGAGGAGGGGCATTGCTTCGTATCTTAGACTCTATGTACATTCTTTGGAAATAAGCATCTTGCTATCTCTAGAGGCTACCTGTAGTCACAGGAAACATGGCAAGGAATTTTTCTGACAATACTATACTCCGTGGGAAAATCTTCTGTTTCTACTCCTGCAATGTTTTTGTTTGTAAAGTGTCTTGTTCATTCAAGTTTTCACCAAATTAGATAAGCACATCCCTGCCTGGATTCTGGGTGGGATGCACAAAACCAGGGCCCCTCTCTCTGGGTCAGTGATGCCGGGCCAGCCCAGCTGGCTGGGTCTGCTGTAGGCTCTTGGCAGTCGGGACTTCTGCTCGTAGGCAGGGTAGCCCCAGCGTGAGGACCTCTGGCAGCTGGTCCCGGTCTGCAGGCCTGGGGAAGGGATGCCAGGCAGCACGCCCTGAGTCTGGAGACCCAATGACTCCAAAAAGTGAGAAGCTTGCAAGCTCTGGCTCTGACCGGGTCTTGGCTCCCTGGGTGAGGGCAGGGATACTGGCATCCCACAGAGCCTCAGGTGGAGCTGCCTGATTCCAAGCTGCAGAGCCAAGTCCTGGGAGGACTGAGACAAGCCACAGCGTTTCTGTCTACAGGGTGAGATAGGAGGGTGGAACTGCTGCAGCTCCTGAACATAAATAGGAAAGAAAGGAAATATTTTTCAGGCCAACTTGGACAAAGCCAATATTTTACAATTTTTTCTCAAATCAGACTCTCTTGTTTTGCACCACCTCTAGTGACACAAAGAACCTCACATGTTAAAATGCCTCGCGCACTAAAATGAAGAATCTAGTCCAAACTAAAGAGGTTACCTAAAGGAGATCATCCCCTTCCCTGGCATACATGCAGTATTATTATGAACTGCATTTGAATCTTAGTCACATGAATTACATGCTCAACTATTGAATGGAAATGAACAGATTTGGACTAGGTCTACCTTTTTGCAAGAATAACCCAAATCTTACCAAAATTTTGCAAAACGTTTGTCTGTACAGAAGTTCTCAAAATCAAGGAAATGAAAGAAAAACACTTTTTGGTGTACAATGAAAGCACAGGAGAGGGAAAAGAGAAGTACATTACATACAAGGAAAATACATTAAAAAAGTCAAGTCAGACACAGAAATATAAAGGGTTCTGTCTCTCTTGGATCCCAAATCATTTGATCCACAGTGTGTATGTGCCAACTTTTTTCACATGTTCACAACTTTTTTCTCTCTGAGGCAAGGAAGACATAGATGTAGAGTTTAGGGATGGAAGAATTCTTGAAAATCAGGCAGTTGGATCTCATATCACACAGAAAATCTCAAGGGCTGATCTCTGCATCATGTCTTAAACTTACTGTTGAACACATCCATATACAGACTTGACTAACATCCCTAAATAAATTGCTCCAATGTTAAACTCTCCTCAATAGTAAAAATGTGTCTGCATGCATCTACCTGGTAAGATCTATTTTTAAAGTGGTGTGGCAAAGATTTAAGGTATGTTATCAGGTTTTGCTCAAGATTCAGGTATAACAATGTTCTCACCTAGCTGGGGCCTGAGGAGGTTTGGCCTGTGTATTTCTCTAGAGAAGCCAGATGTGTGTTTGCATATCCCCAGCATTGACTGCAGTACAGAAATGTGAGCCAGAATACCATAGCCCAGCCCATGTTTCCTCTGTTCAGCATCACTTGAATGTGATGGTCCTGCTGCAGTCACCATTAGCTGCAGTGGTGTCCCAGTGACATGCTTCTAAGCTGAACAAGGTAGTCCCAGAAAATACTTTCTTAATTCCTGTGGTTAAATCTCACTCCCCAGGGTCGCATGTGCCCATGACAAAGAGAGGGAATTCTCTTTCATTCCACTCTAAGCAAAGCACTTCTTCAGAACCTAGAGGAGGTAGAACCACCAGCAAGTATAAAAGTCTCTATGCAGGTAAGACCTGGCCTGCCCAAGAAACACCCTCAGTCCCAGAAACTTTTTGCAGAGACTCTGAAAAATACCAGGGAAACAAACTATGTTTAATCCTCCTGACAAAGTGCTCAAGCAAATCAGCTAGAAACAGGGTTTGCAGGAAGAACCTGAATGGAGGGTCAGGGTCGCTTTACCCCCAGTTGTAAATACCCCTCATGTGGCACAGGTGATCCTTCCTAAAAAGTTAAAGACATCTCTATACAAGAGGAGGCATACCCCCAAATAGGTCCTCATCAGCACAAATGATTCAACAGCATGCAGAGGGGGAGAAATTCCAACAGCAGCAGTGAAATCAACCTTCCTATTCCTGGCAAAATTCGACTGAGGTACTCCCTGAAGCGGGTCCTCCAGGCAGTACAGCACAGTGCTATTGCTCGGTATGAAGGAAAGAACATTAACCTTCAGAAACAAATCCTCCTGCTTTTCTGTGTCAGGTTTTATAGCACAAATAAGTAACATGCCCAAAGGGTCCTAGCAACACTCTTATATTCCCTTTCAACAGTTTGTTTTTAAATATGCCCAAGCAAGCTGTTGTCCATCTCTCCCAGTTGTCAGGAAAGAAAGCTATACCGCTGTAGCACTTAAATTCCTGGGTGAAATCTTGGCTGCACTTAGTCATTGAGGTATTTGCTATTTACTTCAACAGGGTGAGAACGGCATAGCTCTTAGCTGCCTGAAACCACAGAGAGGGATGATCTGCAGAGTTGGCTGCAGGAGGCTTTCGCAGAGCCATTTCATGGAATTTTGAGATTGCTGCCCCAGGAGAGAGCTTCTTTATGGTTTCTCATTTGGTAAATTTGTGTTGCTTTTAAATTCTGCTATCAGACACACAGGGGCAACCTCCAGAGAGTGAGGTGTGAGCATGTAACCCAGGGCAGAAATCGCTTCTTTGATAAAAAAAAAATTACACAGGTTGTGTGTGAACTCCTGAACTTGTGAGTGCCTTTTTGCATCTGCATCCAGGTACATACCCAACCTGTGTCCCCCTTCTGTACTTGGGCAAGAGCTACCTACAAATGATTACTGCACTCTCCTACACCCCATAAATACATCCAGAAGTGGGGTCTGGGCAGAACCTGGTGTGCCCTTATTATTCACCTGGTGTGAATAATGGGTGACTACATCTGAGCTGTGCTGTACAGCCTGTGCACTACTGCATATAGAGATGGCTGGTGATGCTCCATTGCAGTTCTTTATTTTGTTATTCTTAATGCTAGTCTCAATCTATAGGGCATCTGTATTCTAGGGGCATCTCTTGTGAATGAAAATGTGATCTGCAAAGTCCTCAAAAGCGAGAGCTCCACTTTTCTGCACAGTGCTGCATTTATTGAATTTATTTGCTGGGCTGAATTACCAGGTATTGATAATGATAATAGCACCTACTTTGTATATAGCATGCTCTAACAATACATCTCAAAATGTTTCACAAAGCAACACAAATCCCTTTTATTTCCATATACTCCTGGGAGTTCCATATTCCTAATTTAGCTCATTGCTTTACACAATCTGATACAATTCAGGAGGAAAAGGCAAAGCGGGAGACCTTCGCCTGCTGTCGTTATCTCAGAAAACCTCATGGCTAACAACACACAGGTGAAGAACCTGCAACAAAGGGTAGGTGCAAAACAGGTCAGTGAAGAGAGAGCCAGCAGCTGTGTGGATGTCGCACCAGTCACGCACAGCTGCACTCAAATGGTCCTCGTCTTTGAGTAGGTGTAGAAAAACCTGTAGCCTAAATTTCACCTATCTCCTTATGGCAGTGGGGGAGCCTCAGAGAGTGATTCATAGGACCTACATAAGGCAGTAAGCAGGCAGCTGCCTGGAACTAGTCAATAGGAACATCAGGCACAGAAACGCAAATGGAATTTAGCCCCAGTGGTCTAATATAAAAGATCTGCCAGTGACCAACTTGCTGCCTGGGTGGTTCTTCTGATGGTAGTTTGTGGTTTTGGTTATTACTTTCAACAAAGGAATGAGGATAATAAAGATTTCGGAGTCTAAATTAATCTTGTGAGGCTCGTAAAAGTTATATTCTGTACCAGCTTTGTGTTAGGCACAATCCAGTGGCTTTTATTTGCCTGAATGTCCCTGACTTCTGGAATATGCACAGTACATGGAGATACTGGATTCTACGTGAATGATGAAATTCATGTTTATTCTGCATTAAAACAGCCGGTGTTGAATGTCAAAGACCTGTCAGGAGAAAGTTTCTTGCAAATGAAGCACCTCAGATAGAGCAGGATCAAAGTTTTACTTTAAATTTGGAGTCAGACACTGTTTTTTCCAAAAAATAGCTATATTCACATGATTAGCAAATAGGCCAGAACAAAATGAGAGTTTTTAGATAAATTATGCTCTTCTGCCAGCTATTGTGAAACTCTGAAAACCTACGCATGCTTGTAAATAGATCACACTTACATGGAAGGAGATCGCTAAACGCACTGTGACTCATGCAGCTTAAATATACAAGGACGGATTGTACACTGCACAGGGCTGGAGTTTCTTTCAGTATTATACATTAACAGACTCGTGGTACGCAGTATTACAAGGACACATTGGTAAGAGCACTTACCTGGCAGATTTTGAGGAATAAAGATCCAATCGTCACTATACTTTCCTTCTCAGTAACTACTAGTCGCCCCATAACTGTCAACAGGACATTTTTAAAGCTTTGGAAGGTCTCATTGCACTCAATAGAGAAGGAGAATATATGGCCATCCTCAGATCATTGTACTGCAGGCTTATGAATCTGCTCACCGATGTAATATAGGACAGCTTTTTTTCTTTTGTTTCCTTATAGTTATGAATACTGAAAAATTAATTGCTTACAGGCTTAAAGTTAAGTGCATGCTAAGTGCTTTGTTGGACTGTTGCTTTGCTTAAGTGCTTTGCTACATTCTCAGAAGACTGTGGCCTAAAATCCTCATCTGTCTTCCTCATGATTTTGGCATTTTATCTCATAGTCTACGTCTATGTAGCTCTGAATGATGATGGACTCCGCAGCCCATGCATCTCTGAGTCACTTGGCTGCTGCGATGACCACTGGCCGGTTGCTTCTGCAAGACTGCCTGTTGGCTGGTCATGGTGTGGCTGTGTTTGGACACGTATTCCCAGGTCCCCTGGAGTGTGTGTGAGGGCTGTACCTCCGACCATGCCAAAGGGGGTAGGAGTAAGAGTGGCTGGCGCAGCTCCTCTTGATGGGGGTCCTGAGACTGCCGTTACAAGACAGTGGCGATATAGTCCAAGACACGAAGATCTTGATTTGAAGCTTGTTTGAGCAGGGAGTCGGGAATCTATCCATGGCCTTCTGAGCATTTAGAGTCTCAAATGAGCTCCACTTGTCAAAAACAAAGACTTAAAGACAGCACTGACATGTTTTATACATTTTTCACATTATTCCACAGTAATGAGGACTATAAACATCCTTTTTTCAGAACTGAAAGATGAGATTTTTGGAACACGAATCTTTGGCAAATTTGGTGAGGAAGTTGCCTGGAGCAGTGTGTTTGGCTGATGTCTGTACTCACAGGCTTGCAAGCCAGGATGGGGCAGCATCAGCAAACGCTACAGGAAAAAACAAAGAACTCAGCTTTGCGCACGTCTGCCCTGGGAGCCGGCTTTCGGCCCCCTCCATCGATTAGTACATGCTTGAATGCTTCCTTTAACTGGAGATCCAAAACAAGACAGAACATTCACTCTGAGGGAGGACAGGAACTCCTGAGACTTCTGCAGCCTGAATTTTGAGCCTCAAACGCTAACATCATTAATTGCTTCCAACCGAGCTAGCAAAGCCAGAGCGATGCACAGACATCTGTGCATGAGCAGCTCACATTGAACGCATTTAGGAACGTTGGGGCAAGTCTACTTAGAAGGCCAGTAACGTTCACTAGGCAAGTCAGTCGCTGCCAATTATTCACTGTGCTGTAGCTCGGAACACGGTCCTTATGTTACAGATTTTGTGATCGTGGCCCCTGTTCAGAAAGCCTTAGAAGCACAAGGCACTCTGCTTGCAGGCTCTGGCTCTGCACGGGGTTTCGGCATGTGAAGGACACCTATTTTCATTGGAAGAGACTCGCCAACAGCAACTGTCAAATATTGGCCCCATTAATCTTTTTTGCGAAAGGAAAATTTTAAATCTATTCTTCAACTTGGAAAACAACTGAGTATGAGTTTGTGATTCATCTTGCCATTTGAGGAGACAAATTAATGAACCCCAGTAATACATTAGTCCAACATCCTCCTTTCTCCTATTGAAAAAAAAAAAAGATGATGAAGAAAGAGGTTAAAAAATGTTGTCTGCCTGTTGAGCTGGTGCCTGTGGTTCTTGAATTACGAGGTGCATACATTATGAGCCTGGAGGGATGCAGAGTTTTGAGTGCATTTCGATGCCTTCCACTCGCTTTGCCATTGAGATGTTTGCTGACAACCTAAAAGGGTGGAGGCACCTCTGCAGTTCTCTCTGGGGGCTTTTAAGGTTTATTTTGTGGTTTTATTGTATTCCAGGCTCACAGCTGTAATTTTTCTACTGTCTTTTTGATATTATTACTGGCCATGAGTTCATTTCCTTACCCAAACTGGCTGAGGCCTGTTTGTAGCCATCCCTTTCTCTCGCCACATTTCATGCCTGAAGTGGGATTCCACAGCTGGTGTCTCTGTGCCTCCTGAGTGGAAAAAGGGGAACACTCACCCAGCAGCCTCGCTTTCCCCTTGTCACAGGCAAGCAATCTCTGGCCCCAGCAGGACCATGCAGTCCAGGGGCCGTGGAGATGGGCACTAAAGGTATAGCAATGTGCCCGAGATGCGGGCAGGATCACCACCCACTGTCACAGCAAGCACTAGTACAGCCACTAGTTGTGGATCAAGCAACTTCTGTTTCCTCCAGGCCAGACATACTGCCCATGGCTCATTGCTAGCAGAGGGAGATAGCATCCTCTGCCCAAGCACATCCTGCAGGAGCAGCTCTACAGAGTCAGAGAAGCTTGCAAGGACTCTCTGGCCTTTTACATGCAAGGAAAGGTCCAAGAGACTCTGTAACCTCAGCCTGTCCCTCAGCCCATTCCCACTCTTTTCAAGCCCCAAGGTCTTATGTGAGCCCCCAGCACACCACATGCGCACCAGGAGCTGAGTTTGGCTGGGTTTGGCTCCAGCCAGGGCCACAGCTGAAGCGGTCGCATCCTGGCCTCCATCCAGCTAGTGTGGAGCTGCTCCCCGAGTGTCCATCAACACAGATGCTAGCTTAAAAACAGTGTGAAAACACAGCCAGACAGCTCTTTTACCTGGGCTGGTAGGAATGCCCATGACAATGTAGTTCACTAACTCAGGCTCCCCTGTTGCTTTCCATTTGGTTTCCCGCTGCAGCACCTGAATTGCCCCAAACTGTTAAACATCCAGAGATTGCTGACAAAATAGAAATCATGAAATTAGTTTAAGTAGGAGATTTTTAACAGAACAATCAATCCCTTCACTATTTTTTTCCTCTGTCTTCTGAGGCATTAGGATGCATGGGCATCACATTCTGAGATTTCCCTCTACTGACCTTCCTTTTTTGAATAAAGCCTAAGATTCTCACTCAATTACTTTTCCCTGCTGCTCTAAGAAAAGAAAATAAAATCAAAAAACAAAACCCAGAAATATGATGGGGCTTTTTTGAAAATCAGTGTTGGCAGTACTGTCTCATACGTTGAGTTTTTCCACTGTAGAGAGTAACTTTGCTACTAACCCAGAATATGGAGAAACACATAGTTTACTCAAAGAACCACAATCTGGTCGCCAACTGCCCCTTATTTTAAGAATTTATTATATTAGCAGATAACTTCCCTTTGTTGTCATATGGATGAGAAGAACAAACCTTCACTTCATGGGTGCACAACTTATTTTAGCAGATAAACCATGAAGATGCTTGACATCAGGTAAGATCCCATTGCGACCCCTCCAAACCTCTTCCACAGCCCTCACATCACATTCTCAGCTGAAGAAGAGTCCTTCTGTGGAGACCTGAACTCTCAGAAGAAGTACCACATTGCAATATATATATGTATATATAAATACCCTGCACTGTCATCATGAGGGTATTGCATCCTCTATAGAAGATGGCATCCAGTGCTGAATATTCACTGTCAGCATCAGTACTTTTGAACTTTCTATGAGGGGTGAACATTTTGAATTCCCCAGACTTTGCCAAGAGAAAGATAAATTAACATGGTGTAAATTTCCATATTTTAATGGCACCCATTTTATGCTCAGGCTCAGGACTTAGAATAATCGAGTTAGTTTCATTTCTGTTTATAGCTCATGTCTGTTCAATTTCCTCTCCTGCCTTTCACGCGGTAACTCAGTGTGGTGGGGCTTGGGCTGCAGATTCTACAGGAACATTGTTAAATCCGAATTAAAATTTGTTTCACTAAAAATACACTCACAGTTCATACAAACCTATTTATTGATCCTATTTTCAAAAAGCTTCACCTGTGACCTAACTGAACCAGACTACAACACTCTAAGCTTTTGATGATATGGATTTTCCCAGATATTGCTTACTGTCTGTTTCTAATTCATATGCATGTTCCTGATCTATGACAACTGGCTGGTTTATTTTTAATATCATTGCTGCACATGAGCAATAAAGGGTGACACTTCTTCAGAAACCCACAAACTAGCAATAAGCTTCTTCAGTTACAAAGGAAAAGAGCAGAGCTCTGCCATCAAGGAGAAATCATCAAATCTGGGGGAGAAGCTGCAAAGAGAAGAAAAGGGTTTTCACATGGTTTGCAACCCACATACTTTTTCTTTTCTTTTTTTTTTTTTTGGCCACTCAAAGGTTTTTTGTAATTGCCAGCCAAGTGCTACACAGCAAATTCCAGCTCCACTGGTGCTATCAGAGCTGCTGTGAAGTTAACCTAAAGCTGGCTTGTGCAGCCAGATACAGCTTTTCCAATTGTAGAGGATCATTGTGGAAGGATGGAGAAGGTCACTAAATGGTCGCATGCGGGGCTACCATAGCCCGTCTAAGGCTCCCTGGCTCCTAGGGGAGGAGAGCGCATTTCACAGGGGAGGCTCAGAGTGGACTTTCACAAAAGGCGACCATAGATGAGAAAGTACCACCCCAGGGCTAAACAGGCAGTCAGAGGCCAACACTAGGCTGGCCTAAAACCCCATTTTGCTTCCTCTTCTTTAGCTGAAATGAATGTAAATAAAAGTCCCCTCCAAGATTTACCATCTCTCCAGCCTGTGGAGTGGGATGAGCATCAGGACCATGGTGGTGGGCACAGATGCTCTGGGACGGGCTGTGGAGGGAGAAGCTGAGCCCCCAGCAGGCTCTGGGAACTGCTGGTGACCCTGAGCTCATGGCTGAGATCACACACCAAGATACACGCTGAGCGGTTGTTCTCTCTACAGGGTGAGAGGACGTTATGCTTTAAGTTTCTAGATCTGATCAAGGTGTATTTCATGAGTTCACAAATATACATAGGTAAAGAGGAGTTTTTCTCCAACAACTCCTGTTTATTTTTCATCACATCTTCAGTTGATAAAGGCAATCTGTATAATTAATACAATTCCACCTTGGCAGGGTAGTAGATCCATTGTTACATGGTGCTCTGATGATAGTGTTAGAAAATATCAATGAAGTGAACACTAAGGTGATGAGGAACCAACATATCATAGTGACAGCCATTATCAAATAAGGCTGACTTTAATTAAGGCTCTCTCAGGCCGGGTGCTGAGGCTGGCACTATTTGATATCTTCACTGGTGATCTGGAAGCATAAAATCATTGCTAATAAGATATTTGGTAACAGAGAGGTAAATAATTGTGTGGGCTGGACAGTTATGCAAGACTGAGACTCTGCGTTCATTCTATCTAGATACCCTTTAATACAGGTAAATTCTATGTTATAAACTGCTGAACAAGAAATGGGGACCACACACAAAATGACTTGTATTGGGAGACTTAAAGAAAGCAGCCTGATTTTAACAAAAGGAAGACAAAGAAATAATTTACGAGCTTTAATGGGAGAAAATACCCAATCTGAAGGGACACTTCATTTTCACAGAGAAAAGTATAACAAGAACCATGGATGGGAGATGAAGCCAAATGAATTCACATTGGAAATAAAGCACAGATCCTTAGCAATGCAAACAATTAACCACTGGGAAAAAAAAATTGGAAAGGATGATTTTTCCGTAATTTTTTCATAATGTCCCCTGATCAAGTCTGAATGCTTTTCTGCAAGCAAAATTTTAGTAAAAAAATCTCAAGTTGTTGGACTCAGAAGCAATGGGAAGTAATTGAAAAGCTGGAGATACATAGGAGGTTGGGCTCAGTTGGCAGTCCCTTCCGGACTTCAAAATCCCCTGCATCTATGAACTGTGCTGCTAAAAAATTTGCCTTATCTCCTAATAAGTGTAATAGGCAGAGAAATGTTCTTGGAATGGATAACTGTAAGTTTCATTGGCCAGGGATATATATCACTTAATGAAATCTAAAATGAGGTGACAGATACCATCAAAAACATCACTGATAGAAATTGTTCAGATGTTTGTTGTGAGCCTCTGTTGTTATAATTCTTTGTTTGTATATTTGCTGAAGGATTTCTTGGCCTGCAGAGGTAATTATGTGCCTTATTGTACGGATGGGAAGAAAGCACTCTTTTCATCCAGACCATATTGATTGGAGTAGTCAATTTATTAGAGAAGCAAGTTCCAAAATGCATACCATTTAGTTGCTTGGGGATTATAGTCAGTTGCAATTTTTCTACTAATTTAAGTTACTGTAGAAATAAAAATATTTCCATGTTGATTTTATTTCAAGAGCAATGAGATTGCATGTCTAGTGCACAGCTTTATTTGACAGAGAAACTTGCATCTGTATTATATCACTGACAGCTAGAGCATTTGCCTGCAGAATACTACGGAAAGGTCATGATTACCAAGAGAAACATAAATGTGCATGCACTTACTAGCTTATTTGACTTGGAAGCTTACATATAGCTGAATAGAGTATTGCCATAGTTAGGAATATTTCTCAGAGAGGGGTGTAATCAATTTGTAATTCTTAAAGAAAAGCATGAATGTATAGGCAATCTACTGTTCTAGCCTTCAATTGGCTTGTTGGTCTGTGTTACATTATTTTAAGCAGCAGCTGCCTATTACGAGATTTGTGAAGGTCCTGCTGATTCTGAAAGAGCAGGTTTCATGTCGACAGATTGAATAATAATACTGTGTTCAAGACTCTGCTTCCCACTTTGATCAGTTTAAATTCTTCAGGAAAAGAACGTGTTCTTCTGTGTAGGTATCTTGTGTGGACCTCTTCAGCAGATAATAACAAATATTTCCCCAAAGCTGGCTTCATCAGAAAACCTAGCAGAGATTGCACTGAAAGACTCAGGCTCCAGAGAGGGGAAAAGTTCACCTCCCTTGGTGAAGCTCAGCATGCCTCTGAAATCATCCAGGCTCTCAGCTCTAACTGCCTTTCTCTCCCCCACATCTCAAAAATAGCCTTTGAGTTCAAAATGATCACATACTCATCTTACATAAAATACACAGGTTCCCAGAGAAGCTTGTGTCCTCTTTGCTGAGGCGTTTACAGAATGATTTCAATGCCTGCACACGATGGAAAAAATTCAGTACTCGTGCTACTGTTTTAGAACTAATGCATGGGCTGGTAATGATGAAAAACATAACGTTAGAAATAATAATGGACAATCAAAAATCAGACTGACAAAATGAATCCTTTTTTCAAAAAGAAGCTAGAATTCTAGGCATTATGTCTATATTGTCTGCCAAGCCTGGACCTAACACAGTGTTTGAGGCCCAACTCACCTGCCATGTTGGTAGGTTGGGCAGATTCCCATTCTCAGGATTTAGTTTTATATCATCAATGGAGAGCACTTGGACCTCTTCTGGTTTTGAACATGTGGGTGGCAAAGGCACATGAAGGCTTGAACCAAGCCCACAATTATATGTTTATCCCATCAGTCCCTGCAGTGACATCCCACCGCCGATGTCAGGCACGTCTGCTGCAGAGGGCTTCTCATGCAGGTTTGACACAATGTGCATTGGACACTTGCTGGGGGTTCCCTGCCACCATCAATGCAGCAGTTTGCAGCAAGGGCCAAAGGTCTGTGAGGAACTTTACATTTCAGCTCTGCAGGGAGAGTTAGAGGAAAATCCAAATCTGTCCTTTTCTGCCCAGTTTGCCAGCTCCCCGATAGCTCCCGAGAAAATGGCCAGTACTGACCCCTGAAGGTTGAAATCACACATTTTCCTCATGTTTGTATAGGAGGGGAAGAGGACAAGCCGTGGTGAAAGACGTGAGTCTTTATACCCCTTTATATCCCTTTGTGCTTTTTGTGTTTCTGCATATGTAACAAGGTGGCAGAGAATCTCCCTTCATACAGCAGTGGGTGCTGGGTAGTCATTGGCTCACAGGACTCATCATCCCAGGGTGGCTTCATGAACAAGTGAAGTTTCTGTGCAGCTCACTTGGCTAGCCTGCCTGAGCTTCTTGTGTTAGGTCTCAGAATCACAGAATCACAGAATCTTCTAGGTTGGAAGGGACCTTCAAGATCATC
>JAOXJM010000012.1:135142569-135157113 GCA_026413425.1 Tringa solitaria
CTCAATGTCTTTCTTGTGGTAGGGGGCCCAAAACTGGACACAGTACTCGAGGTGAGTAATAAATACAGTGGGATTAATAAATTCAATAAGCAGTGAAAAGCACAGGAAAATTTCATTGCTGGTGCAAAAGGGAGCACATCCCCCATCACCAGTGATGGTGTGTTTGCTTAGCACAAGCATGAAAGTCATCCAAGAGAGTCAATAAAGACTAAATCTTGCCAAAAAACCATGATCACTCCTTTCTTATTGATTTACAAAACCAGCAGATGAAGGGAATGAAGCAGCAGCCTACAGCCAGTCCTGAGAAAAGCCTCAGCTACAAAACATGACTTGAAAAATGAATGCAAGTTGGCTGGGAAATGAGCACTGTCACAGAGATTGAACACAGGCTGTGAGTCCATAAACAAAGAGGAACAAAAGATAAACATGAACATAAAGAGCCGATGGGAGAATATCTGGGGCATGGATTGGGAGTGGGGAGGGGAGGAAAGGAGGGCTAGAAATCTGCTCTAAGTCTGGTTTTATTTAATGTCTATTAATGATCTGGAAGGAAGCAGTAAACACCACATTCATTCAATTTATATTTGATGTAACGACTCCTATGAATTAGAGAGGTGGTGTGTAAACTAGTGGGGACAGACACAAAACATAAAAAAACCTAGACAGGCTGGAAATAACAAAACGACAGCCAAGTAGATGGGCACAAGGCAATAGTCGGCAGGAGGAAGCACAACCCCAAATGCAGACATGAAGTGGAGAAATGTGCTAAAAGAAGGGAGACAGAAGGTCCTAATAACAACAGAGACCAACAAACTTGCTGTGAGCTTGTGGAGCAGACTCATCTCAAAGGAAGCAAGAGGGTAAGTATCTGGACCTACTGATTTATGAGGAATTAATTCAATGAGATGAGTTTGACTGCATGACAACTGAGCAAAGAGAGCAGAGTGTGCTCAGGCGTTAATGTTGAGGCAATCTGCTGGAGGTGAGGAACCACCCCGGGGACTTCTATCTATTTGGACAGCATAAACACCACAAAGGAGGAGGAGGACTGATTTATGGAGTGGGGAGGAACAAGGGTCAGAAACAAGCTAAAAGAAATATAGGCTGGCTCAGTGACAGGGTGAGCTGTATTGCCCTGTGAAACAGCGACCTGTGGAGGTGTCTGACATTTCTTTCTCTGAATCCCTTAAAACTAGATAAAAACGTGAGAGAACGGGCTCCAGGAAACAGGTTTTTGTCTTTGAAAGGACAGACAGAATGGATATAGAGGGCAATGGCAGCCAGGGTGACTGCAGTCCAGATAAAAGGGTTTGTCTGCTAATGCATCTCATCTGTTGTAAAATCCTAAGAAGAGGTGAGATTCTTTTTCCCCTAAACTGACCTCACAGCACAGTTGTCTGGGAAGGAAGAAAAATCACAAAACCAGGGGACAGCTAATGAAAACACAATGATAAGAGAGAGGCCAAGGAACTAAAGGACCTGCCAGCGGGTACTACTTCAGAAAAAGACAGTTTCACATCATGGACCTGAGCACTTCACAGGTCAGGGGCTGTAACATTCAGCATAGACAAGGAAGACCTGAGCTTGCTGCCCCTTTCACCAGGCTGAATTTGAGCCCACATCTCCTGCTTTCCAAAGACTGTCCTAACCACACAGCCTAGCAGAGGGAGCAATGGTTACCAACCATCCCGTTCATGCTTTTACTCCACTCAAGGGTTTACTGGGTTACTCATCATGCAGGAGGTCACTGGTCTGGCTCACAGTCCTGAGAGAAAAGTCTTAAGTGGTCAGGAATGACTGCTCTAGCAGTGGAGTTACGGAGCAAGAAGGCATCCACTCAGTCTCTTCTCTGGGAGAAGGGAGGAGGGGGAGGGAATCTGAGAAACATTCAGCAGAAGAAAAGGACAGGGTGGCAGAGTGGATTGTGAACTTCAAAGCTGACTGCTCAGCAAAATACGGGTTTGGATGGCTCTGGAGGCAGGAACAGAAGCTGATGATTAAGAGGAACTTGGCTGACAGATGTGCAGATGTCAGATATTTAGGCAATCTAGGGGTGAAGAGGAAAGGGCAAGGGAATTTTGAGGTCTAGTTTTGGTTGTGGGGTGGATTAATCTAGCACTAATACCTTATAAGATCATTGTTTTAAGGTGTTAAACCTCTTTCGTGCACCATGAGAATGTCCAGAATGTACTGGAAAATTATCTTTTATTTAGATAACTCCATCCCCAGACAAGTAGCTATAATGCATTATAAAGTGAGATCTCATGCTCTGGGCTGAAAGGAAGAAGAAAAGAAATCTATAGAAAATCATGTTTTCAAGCATAAGACACTAGGAACTGGCTTCCCAGCTGTCTGGAGAAGATAAGGACTAAAGTGAAAGTGAGGAGCATTTTAATATTTCACGGGTGAGGGAAGCATTAGACTTGGCAACAAGCTGTATTTCTTTACTTAGGCAATAGTTGATGTTTTTGAAAAACCACACAAGGGTGGAAATAAATTTCAAAAAAACCGATTACACCTTTACCGCAGACAGTTGGGAAGGCACCCGAACTCCAGATCCTTGTGAGCAAAGGAGAACTCTCAACATACAGAATCATAAGACGTGTTCAAACATTAAGTATTTCTACTTTGATTCCCCTTATTATACAGGCAGCCCATGAATGAAACAGCCATCCCCAATTTTAGTGCAAAGAATAGTTCCACAATATCTTCAATATGCAGGAGGTAAATGCCAGGCTTATGCTTTCTGCACACGGATCCTAGAGGCACCGAATCACACAAGAGCTGAGGCTGGCAGCTACCCCTGAAGGTCATCTAGTCAATCCCCTGCCCAAAACAAGGTCACACTGCTCATGATTTTGTCTAGTAGAGTTTTTAATATCTCCAGGGACTGAGACTCCACAACCTCTCTGGGCAGCCTCTATCAGTGTTTGACTCCCCTTGCATTGAAGTTTTTTTTCTTATTTTTTAGAGGAATTCCCTGTGTTTCAGTTTGTGCCCATTGCCCCTAGCCCTGCTGCTAGGCACCATGGAGGAGAGAGAGTCTGGCCCCATCTTCTTTACACCCCTCTCCCTCAGGTGTTTATACACATTGATGAGACTCCTTCTCCAGGTTGAACAGCCCCAGCTCCCACAGTCTGTTCTCATTTGTCAGATGCTTGAGTCTCTTAGACATCTTAATGGCCCTCCACTGGACCAGCTCCATTATATCCATCTCGCTCTTGTACTGGGGGGTCCAACACTGGACCTAGCACTCCAGACATGTCTCACCAGTGCTGACCAGAGGAGAAGGACCACCTCTCTCAAACATGCTGCCAATGTTCTACCTAAAGCATAGCTGGAGGCTGCTGGCCTTCTCTGCTGCAAGGGCACATTGCTGGCTTATGACCAGCCTACTGTCCACCAGGACTACCAGGTCCTCTTCTGCCAAGCTGCTCTCCAGGCAGTCAACCCTCAGCCTGTGCTGTTGCAGACCATTGGTCTGGGGCAATTTTTAAATCTTTTCAGAAATAAAGTGATAATCTCAGTTCTGCACCCTTTATGTGTGGACTACGAGGCAGTCCCACAGGTGAACCTTCCTCCCTCTCCCCTGAGGACTGAGCAAGCAGTGCAGCAAAAAGGGGATTTCAGCTAGCTACTGGGAAAGGCTTTTTAATGGTAAGGAAAGTAAAGCAATGGAAAATCATGTAAATGTGAAAATTCTGTCACTGGAGCTTAGACAAGTATCTAACAGGAATATATTAGACCTAGCTGATCCCGCTTTCAGGCAGGGGAGTGGATTAAAAGAACTTTCAAAGTCTTTGCTATGGTTCTCTGCTAATTCACTACACAAAAATAGTGGCATCAATATTTGAAAAATCTTACCCTGTTACTCCAGGTATGGCACCTGTCATCTGGCACAATGCTGAAACACAGCTATTTATTGGCAAAAAAAGGCATTTTATGGTTTTCTCCTCTGCAGGATTCTGGTGTTCTACAAACACTGACTATTTATCTTCCCAGGGCCACTGAAGAGGAGAAGGAAGTACTACCTTCTATGTTTACTCATGGCCATTGAGTCAAAATTGCCAAAAGAAACCATAGGCTTTGGTTTCTCATTTGAGATGCTTAAAAAAATTTTTTTTCAGCATCTAAAACGCATCTTCAAAGCCCAGTTCCCGTAACAGTGGGTATTCAGCATATCTCCTATCAAATTCCAGTTTTCAGGGTTTCCAGAAAATCAGTTAACATCTGTGAAAAGTTTTGAGTTAAGTGACTAGCCCAGTGTAACATAGAAATGATGTTCACGAGAATCACAAAATCCATAACAGCAACGAAATCCAACACCGGCACAACACTCAGTTTCCCAAACCACAGTACAATCCTTTCCTATCTTGAAATCCTCTGCCATCACCCTCCAAATTCCACAGTTTCTGCAATGAGGTAACCATGATTCATCCCACAGCAGGTCCGTCCACTGCAGTGAGGAAAAATAAAAGAAAAAAAACCCCCACCAGTCTGTGGTCATGCAATTAGAAATTGGAAGATAATGCACACAACAGACCTGAATTATGGCAACTTTAGTTCTGGCATTCCTTAGCCTTCCTTGGCAATTATTACGCTCTTTTCCTATGGGTTTATTTTTTTTACTGTTTCAAGTCATTTCTTAGATTTTTACAAAAGCAAGCTGGAAATGCAAATTCCTCATATGGAACCAGCTGATCCACAGCTGAGTAAACAGCAGAACTGGGACTTTTGTATCCTCAGCACGGTTCAGCGAGTGCATGGAGAGACTGGCAGAGCTGCTCCTACTGATAAGCTGCTATCGTCTGCTGGTTTTTGCATTTGCATATCTTCAGACATGACTCGTGCATTCTGCAGGAAAACAGTGGTCCATCTTTGCTTGAAAAAGATACTCTTCCAAAAAAATTTGCAATCTCTTTCTGTCACTCCAGCTTCTTCCCTTCAAGTCTTGTTAATTTTATAGGTCTACCAGCATACTGGCTAGCCTCCAGGCACAAAAAATTAAAGCCATGTTGTTAAAAGAGGGTAAGTTGGCTACATTTGTCTCCATGGATTTTAGGGACAAATAACACACTGTGGGTATATAACTGGATAGGAAAGCTAAGCACCTTCTTCCTGTGCGTAGTCCCTGGGCTGATTTTTGAATCTAAAAAAGACCGAAAGCATAAATCTCCGTTCTGATCTTCCACAGATTTTATATACTTCCAATTACACTGACTCCTGTAGAATTATTATCAGATAAGTAACACCAGCAAGTAACAGTAGTGTTATACAAATACTTTTAATCATTTAAATATGGCTGTTTTTCCATGCTAAATATTCACAAATGATCTAATACATATGTCTATACGTAAAGGCTCAATGCATTTCTTCTTCTTGGCAATGTAAACCTCTTATCTCAATCAAAGTCAACACAGAGGCACTAATCAAACAATTAGACCTGAAGTACCTCTGGTTGTTTAATAACTTCAGACCTGTATACAAATGGGTCTTGGCCTTCCAGCTCTAAATATCTAAAATAACTAAAGATGTCTAATGTGTTTCCCTACAAAAGAAAAGAAGCCAAGGGTGGAAGTATTGCGTTTGAGATGTAGAAGCAAGAATCACAGAATCAATCATCCAAAATAAATGATATTATTATTAACATCACTCAGAAGCTGTGTGAAAGAAGACAAGCTGAAAGGATGTGTTTAAACATGCCAAACGTGTTTGGGATATCTCAGATGCATTTCACTGTCCTCAGATATGAACTGATTGTTTTTCTATTTAGAGCTAGCTAACCTAAATAGCAAGTCAGTACACTGGGAGGCCAGAAGAAAGTATCAGAGGAAAAAAGGACACGTTTTTTGCCTCATCATTGCTACCTCTAACTCCAGTGACATAAATCCATGTAATATTAGATTTTTATGATTTTTTGTTTCTAATGACTAGGCAAAATCCCTAAACAAGATAACTCTTAAGGCTTTGAGCCAAGTTCAGGGCTGATGTAGCCCATGAAACAGCAACAATAAGCAAAGGGACCAAAATCTGATGCCACTGACCAAGCTCAGTGGTATGGCAGGAACACCAGTCCCCAAACAGTAGCAACTAGAACACATTTAATTTGTATTTGAATCGCATCCCTGCAGCTTCTAACACCCCCAACTGATATTCATGCTACATACATGTGCACACATTTCCTACAACACATGTTCTAGTACTGTTGCTCCATTAATGGAGCTTGATCTCTAATTTATATCCACTGTTTGGCTGCTCAGCAAAAGCACATCATGTGCCTAAGAGTCAAGAGAGTTGACATCTACTTGCTACACTGAGATACCCTGCTCCCCACTACCAATTGTCAGGAAGATCTGCAGTAACAAATGCTTGAGATTCTTTAATTTAATCTGATGGAATGGCAGAATGGCTGAGGCTGGCAGGCACCTTTGGGGAGCCTCTAGTCAATCTTCTGCCCAAACCAGGTCAGTTACAGGTGGCCGCCCATAATCTTGTGCAGTTGAGTTTTGAATATCTCCAAGGACAGAGAGTCCACAACCTCTCTGGGCAGCCTCTCTGGGCCAGTGATCAATCACCCTTGCATTGAAGAAGTTTTTTTCTCATGTTTTAGTAGAATTTCTTGTGTTTCCATTTGTATCCATTGCCTGTAGTCCTGTTTCTGGGCACCACTAAGAAGAGTCTGGCTCCATCTTCTTTGCATCCCTTTATGCAATTAGGTATTTTATACACATTACTGAGATCTCCTGGAGCCCTCACTTCTCCAGGCTGAACAGGCACAGCTCTCCTCACATGGCAGATGCTGCAGTCCCTTAAATATCTCAATGGCCCTTCACTGGACTTCCTTTTGTTATGTATCTCTTGTACTGGGAACCCCGGGTCTAGCAGACTGCACCCCTTTGGAAGAGAGAGGATTCTTATTCTGCACCCATGTGTACAGAAAATTAACACCTTCCATGCTGAGAAACAATTTGCCTCCTCCGCATGTTTATTCTTTAATTCCTTCACAGGTAGAGTTGGAAGTCTTTCTGAAAATCACCTGATGAAATATATGCCCTTGGAAAAGAGGTCAAAGCAAAGTACCCGCATTGAAGGTAGGCATACCAGCCTCTTGTAGCTGTTCTGAAGTCAGCTTTAACAAGTAGCCACAGCAGGGTGGTCATAGTGACATGGATCTCAGTAGAGAACAGCAATTCAAGTATGGTTCTGGGAATGTAAGTAAGTTGCCAACAAATACTGAAGTCCAGCCTGGTCTGGCTCATACTATCATTATCCATAAGAGCCAGAGGACATCTAGTGTGAGGATGCCTCTCTGCACAGTACTTGCATGTTAATTTGGCTGTGTAGGCAAACCCCTCGTGTCTCATTTCTTCTTGGGCTGACCTATACTCTTGGGCCAGCCTCCAGGAAAGCCCCGTGTCCTGCACAGAGAAACCTCACCACTGGTGTCCCTCCGTCTTTGCCAGGTTTTGTCTCTGACACAAATCTACCCGGTTAACACGGGAATTTAGTTAGGGGAATTGGATCTGTAGATAAGAGAAGAAGTTTTCCTGGCGTAGTTATTTGGCTACATTGCAACAAGAATACCTATCTAGAGAGTGTTTCCTGTTACTAAAGGCATCATTGAGGAATGTTTAATTCTTAGCAGAACTGCAGTTCTTGTTCTACACAATCCAGATGATATAAATAAATAAACCACGAAATGTTCAGAGAAGACAAATCACCAGTCCATCAAAATGCCTGATAAATTAGTTCAACAGACTGGACTACAGACATGTTCAATGAATCATCATCACCAAGAGTAAATAAATTCAGATTAAGCAAAACTTGATTGAATCATGCTGAAGTTTGGCACTTAACAAAATAGATCAGTCTGAAGTCTCACATTAGGAACACATAATCTCTTAAGATTTATGAGTGTTTTTGCTCACCACATATGTTTCTAGGTTACTGTTTGCTGTGTAGAGAACTGGATGCTCTGAGTGTACAAAGGTTTGCCTGCTATTACACATTTTAATTGCCAAGAAACTATTCTCCTTGCTCCCCACTTTGGGGTGCAGAACAAATTGTTACAGTAGTATACTTCCTGATTGCTTCCTCTCCCCCAAGAAAATTCCTGGTTTCTCACAGATTGTTTCTGATTCCATCTGATCATTCAGTTCTGTTTGCTAAGACATCTGTAGCATGTTGTGATACAGCCAAAGTGCAAATGGACTGAAAGCTGAACTCAGTCACTTTGGTTCAGCCATTGGAGAGAATCTTCAACTTTTTAAATTCAGTGCCGCTATCCTCACACACTGGGCATTGTATTAATCTAGTGGTAGCTGCATGTTAGGAACAACACATGTCCATGGAAATCTTTTAAACCACAAATCAAGAGATTAAATAACCTTCCCACTTTTTATCAATAATTACATTTGTTTAATGTTTATATTATGGCAATATCCAGAAGTCACAGTCAGGGTGGAGATCCAGATGTGCTGACTGCTATGGACATGGGAAGGTAAAGTCCTTTACAATGCAAATTTAAACATTATAACCACTGGAAAATCTGATGTTAAGTTATCCTCTGGTGTAATAGCACAAAAACCTCAAATATCTTTGCATTTAAGGATTTCTTTGTGCTGTGAATATTGGCTGGGGATAGAGTTGGTATTATTAACCTTATTATACTAAGAGGTATAATATGCAGTCCAAGTTCCGGGCTAACACTGGTGGGGACTCTCCTTCCAGCCTTGGATGGCATACACACTTCACAGAATGTTTAAAACAACAAACTGGGCGTTACCAGCCAGCATCACGAATTGTGGGTCAACATTGTCAAAAGTTGATATTTATAACCTGAGTGTTGTCACACAGACAGCAAAGCCTCATGTCCGACAAAGCTTGGATAAAGATCCAAGCAACTGGGTGTATTTTCATCTGGAAATACTGCTCTTCCCCCGTGCCCCCCATTCCATGTTTTACTGAAGGTAGCGACACAATTTTTCAGGGCCTGAACAGCTATGTCCCAAATGGTTACAATTAGAGCTACGGCTGAATTTTAAGTACATTCAGTGCAAGTCAAAGTGTGCTCGACATAAATAACCTCTACAGATAGAGAAACAGACAAACAAAAAACTCATAAAACGTTAATTTTGTATCAAAGTCCTGTCCTCAAGGCTAAGAAGTGGTGGTGGCTACGTTGTAAGAAGTGCCTACATGCATGTATGTAGATGCACACACACGAATTATATTTATCATTTTATGACATGGCTCTGAAATAAGCTTGTTCATGATTTCTTGTGAAATACAAAAGTAATATTCAATGAAGTAAACATGCCCTTGGTGAACCTGATGCTCCAGCCCATCTGTAGGGCAAACAGGGTTGCTTTACAAGGCAGTTTCTTCTGCTGGCTACAGGACATTGCTCAGTCAGACGTTCTCTGTCTATTGAGGTGGTCCCCATGGTGCTAAGTTAACCCTTTAAACTAACCCCAACAATACCGAGAACAGAGAACAGTTGCACTGCTGTTTTCCCCTCTGCTACACCTGGGAGAAGGCTGGCTGAGGTGCATCTTAGCACATATTTTGTCCTAGGAACTGTGGAGAAGCAACCTGCAAAGCATGCATCTGTGTCAAGTCTCACCAGAAAATATGGCACAAGGTGGAATGTCCAAAAGAAAGCAGGTCTTGTACATTTGGCAGGAGGCACTGGGCAATAAGAACAGGAGAACAAGGGGCAGTGAAGCAGCTCAGAAGGGAAGAAGAACCCATGTACCAGTGGCACAAGCACTGCTGCATCTCCAAGAGTTCTCATTTCCAGACACAGCAGCAATACATCTGCTCTACTGGTGGCAGATTGTGTGAGTCACAAATAGGATTTCACAGCCAACGGCAAACTTGTGAGCCATAAAACCCACTCCCTTCTATTACAAAGTGATCACCTCACAGGGATGTTGTAAGGCTTGATCAACTGATATTTATAGAGCACTTTGAGATCCTGAGATGAAAGTCACAATAAAAGGCTACAGATTTTTCATAATGTTCATAGACCACCTGCTCAGACCAGAAGCATTCACTTTTAACATCCCTTGAGCCAGCTACCAATCTGATATCTCCACGGGAATTTCCTAAAACAGATGTGGTTGTCACATTTAATCTCTCTTTTACTAGGAACTCTGAGAAAAAGGAACCCCTGGAAAAGGAAATAAAACAAAGTGCATTAAAACTGATGGTGAGAAGAAGCCACGTAATTCTGTTCCCACAGCTCATGGATTCCCCATCTGTACCTTTCAGAAAGCTGCCATAGCGACTAACTCTGTGAGCTTCACAAATTAGACCTGACCTAGATTCAGTGAAGTCTTTGTTCAGCAGCTGGTTAGTGTAATATTCCGACTGCAGCAAAGTTCAGAATTGCTCCACAAAGCAGTGGTTTGAAAAGAAAAGCAAATAAAATGGAATTCAGGTTTTCCTGTGCTCACAACATGCTGGCCCGCACTCGGCATTATACCAAATGAATCCACCAGTGAGCCGAATGGTGAAGTTTAAACTACTGCTGTATTCTCATAATTCCATGTGTACACTCTTGAAAAAGAAAATATTTCATTATTTCCTCTTTATTATAGGAATAACAAACTCCAGGAGAGCAAGGAAAAGCATGTTTCTGAAAGCCAGAGGTGGTTATAATTAAGCATATCGTTAAGTGCTTTGTTGAGTTGAGGTTAAAAATGTGAAGTTTAAAATCATGTTAGCTAAGGATAAAACAGTTCAGAGACTTTTTTTATAAACTGATCTGAACCATATGAAACTCTTCAGAGCATGGATCTGGACTGGCATCTCTTCAGAATAAGGTTTCCCATGATGTTTTGGACTTTCTGCATTGTATATAGAAACTGAGCACAGATGTCCCAACATGTTACAGAAACTTTAAAACCTTTTGTTCTATGATAGCAGTGGGAAACATTAATTGGAATCTTATTTAGTGATCTTTTTTTTTAATTGGCTTGTTCTTGTTTTAAACATAATCCAAAAATATCAAAGTGAATCAAATCGAAAGGAAATTGTTTCTTGATCCTTCATCCACTAGTGAGAGATCTCTTAACAATCAGGATTTATTTGGATGCACAGAAGAATGTCCATACTCTTGATCAGACCTTGATCAGCAAGTCTGACCTTTAGGATAAATTACAGTCCAAACTGCCTTTGAGATACATCTCATTGCAAAGTTACAGTGAACGACTCAGAGATGGACTGTTGCTGCCAACAGTTCGTTAGTATTTTTGAAGGAGTGGGGCGTGCTCTCCCATTCAAAAAATGGGACATAAGCATTATGCAGGCTATGAAAAAATTTTAATTCCTTTGGCTGTGTGGGCAGCTATTAAAGAATAAATAGTTAAAGTTGATTGTCTGTTTTCCACTATGCAGAATTTATAAAAAAACAAAACAACAAAAAGAATTACAGTAAGGCTCTGCGTGGCACAAAATCTTTCTCTCTGTGCTTTAGTTTGCCACAAAAAAAAAAAAAAAAAAAGAAAAAGGAGAAGTTACTGGAGACAATACCATTACAGAAATGTATTCTGATGGCCGCATGTAATGGTCACATATCTTCAAGATAGCACCCTTCCAGGCTATTTGCTACAAACATCTCAAGGAGAGATAGATTTACCTTAAATTCCCAGCTGGCAAGCTCTGCACATGGTGGTTGATAAGGTAATGGTGAATGGTCCACACAAGCCGGGAGAGAGAATTTATAGAATCACAGAATCATAGAATAGTTTGGGTTGGAAGGGACGTTTAAAGGTCATCTCATCCAACCTCCCCTGCAATGAGCAGGAATATCTTCAACTAGATCAGGTTGCTCAGAGCCCCATCCAACCTGACCTTGAACGTTTCCAGGGATGGTACATCTATCACCTCTCTGGACAACCTGTGCCAGGTTTTCAGTACCTTTATTGTAAAAAATTTCTTCTTTATATCTAGTCTAAATCTTTGCTCTTTTAGTTTAAAGGCATTACCCCTTATCCTATCACAACAGGACCTGCTAAAAAGGTTGTCCCTATCTTTTCTGTAGGTCCCTTTTAAGTACTGAAAGGTCACAATAAACTCTCCCTGGAGCCTTCTCTTCTCCAGCCTGAAATATCCCAACTCTCTCAACCTTTCCTCATAGGAGAGGTGTTCCATCCCTCTGATCATTTTTGTGGCCCTCCTCTGGACCCGCTCCACCAGGTCCATGACTTTCCTGTACTGAGGGCTCCAGGACTTCCTGTTGGAAGGGCAAATCATTGGGTTAAGAAATTGTGTTTGGCGGCAGAGACAGTTTCTTCCTGCTGTAACCAGCATGATTTTAATGTTGTTACTGTTTATTTGAAACACAGGATTAGCTAAGGGTCTCCTAATTCCAAACTCCCCTCAAAAAGTTGGGAAGTGTCAAGGAAGAAGGAGATAATATAGATCCACATGGTGGCAACACTGGAGCTGGCCCATCATCACCAGACTGAACAACCCTGACCTGAAGCTTACTAATCTGTGTAAAGTACTCCATGGCCCTTTGCTTCTCCAGGAAGTTAGGACAGTCTGTGAGCTTGGATCAACTAGTTCAAGAAGTTTCTCCTGCCCTTCTGCATGCTGGTTTCATAATCAAAAACAGTTCTCTTTACAGACTGAAATAGATTTAACTTGCAAGGGAGTTTCTCATATTCCTGTTTTTTGAGTAAAATATTTCCAAGAAGGGACTGGTCTTCCTGCTTGCGTTAAACTTGTTTTCTTTATTTAAGATAGAAATTCCAGTGTCACAGAGATATATATCTATGGAAATAAGAAATTTTCTCAATTATTCTTTTTAGAATAAAGGGCTCAGATTAGCTTTGGGTGAGCTTTTTTGCACTTGCTGAGAGCAGGTAGCATTTTCCCCATCTTCTTCAGAAGTGCACAGAAGAAAAATGGAGACAAAACATGCTGCACCATTGAAGCATGAGGCATGCTCTCAGAGAGCAAATCAGCCAAGAATATATTAAATCTGGGGATCTGCCCAGAGGAGCTAGTCTAGCTTGATTTCCCACGGCTTTGTTTTCTGGATACACAGAAGCATGAGAAGTGTAAAGGAAGAAACATATGGGTAGGTTCCAAATGCAAGTGAAATAGCCTTCAAATGCTCCAAGTCAGCTGACTGACAGCACAGAATTAGGCTTTTTAATCACAACTTAAAACTAATAGCTGTAATCTGGACCTAAGCAAGATCCTCTTTCCTCCCATCTCCACTCAGGTAAATATCAGGGATCATGCCCACTGCTGACAGACAGTGAGAAAGCGACAACTGAACTGCATTTGGTCATCACCTTCCGTCCAAAACTGCAGTCCTGAAAATCCTTATTGCTGTTGGCAATGCTTACTCATGCAGCTCAGCTTTTGGGTTGTTTCCATCCAAAAGGAATATAGTTCTCAGACTCCATGTGAATGAAATCAAGGCAGTGGAGCTGATCAAGATGGTCACTTCAAAAGCACAACCCCAATCCCGAGTAACATGCTCATGTAAACATACCCACTGCAGGGTCTGCTAATGTATTGTCCGTGTAGGTGTGGTTCATTTAACCCATCTCAGATATCAGTTTTCATTAGGGGACAGAAGGTTGAAATTTTGCCATCTATACTAAAAGAAAGTCACAATTAGCTAATGATCATCTTTTGCTTTGCACTCCACGATTCTGAGAGTTGGTAACAACACTCCCCACAGGGCTTGCAAAAGCAAATATTATCATGTGTCCCCAGTAGTTCAAGACTCCTGGGGGAGCAGGCACAGCAGTGACTAATCAGGTCAACTCACAGCAAAAGGTATAATACTTCAGAGTCATCATCATTGCTCATGCAATCAGTGCACCGCAAAAGATCAGTATTTGTCACTCTGTTGAGCCACTGTCAGTTGAAACAAAATGTTCAATTCATGTTCAGTACATGGTTCAGTTTCTTTAGCTGCCAGATGGCCTTTCTGTGGTCCACTGGAGTTCCAGCCTCTCACAGCAGAGGTCTGTTTTCAGACATCACTATCACTGCCTTTTAAAAATCTAGCTTAGTAACACCTTTTGACTCCGTGGTTTTTATACTGCAAATGCCACAAGAGCTTAGGCAAAACCTTGGCCTCCTAAGAAAAGTGGGCATGTCACTAAGGGCACCTGTGGGATGAACAGATTCATAAACAAATTCATTTTCTGCCTGTGGCTATGGAAGGGTTGACATAGATCTTTCTAAAACAGCTGGAAGATCTAAAACATCTGGAAGATCATGCAGCAGGGCTCATCTCAGCTTTCTTTAAACTTCCAGTTAGAAAAAGCTGACCAAAGACGGCCAGCAACCGAACGTCATGAGAACAGCTACCTTGCTGATGTGAGCGGGTAAGAAAAAAATCACTGAATGACAGAATGATATGGGGTTGGAAGGGACCTCTGGAAATCATCTAGTCTAACCCCTCTGCCAGAGCAGATCGACCTAGAGCAGGTTGCACAGGAATGTGTCCAGGTGTGTTTTGAATGTCTCCAGAGATGGAGACTCCACCACCTCTCTGGGCAGCCTCTT
>JAOXJM010000012.1:135162910-135176216 GCA_026413425.1 Tringa solitaria
GAAAGAAAGAAAGAAAGAAAGAAAGAAAGAAAGAAAGAAAGAAAGAAAGAAGAAAAAGAAAAAAAGGAATAAATTAAAAAAGAAAGGAAGGAAGAAAGGAAGAAAAGAGCGTCGACAGGTGAACATGCTGTAGATTTGTTCATTTTTGCCGATTTTCTGTGCAATTGCATCCTAGGTTTTCATTCCCTTATACACCTTTGGAAGGAGCTCACTATGACAGGGCAGAGTCTGAAGGCTTTATCTGAAGCGAATTTTGAAGACAATGAGATCAGCATCAATGTTGGAGGCTTTAAGAAAAAGATGAGATCCAACACGTTATTAAGGTTCCCTGAGACCAGGCTGGGCAAACTGCTGAGCTGCCACTCAAAGGAGTCGATACTGGAGCTCTGTGACGACTATGATGACACCAAGAATGAATTTTATTTTGACAGGAACCCTGAGCTCTTTCCTTATGTGCTACATTTTTATAACACTGGCAAGCTCCATGTGATGGGTGAACTCTGCGTGTTTTCTTTCAGCCAGGAGATTGAATACTGGGGAATCAATGAATTCTTTATAGACTCCTGCTGCAGTTACAGCTACCACGGGAGGAAAATGGAACCGGACCAAGAGAAGTGGGAGGAACAAAGCGACCAGGAAAGCACCACGTCTTCTTTTGATGAGATTTTGGCATTCTACAATGATGCCTCTAAATTTGACAAGCAACCCTTCGGAAACATCAGGAGGCAGCTCTGGCTCGCTTTGGATAATCCTGGATACTCAGTCCTGAGCCGAATCTTCAGCGTCCTTTCAATAGTGGTGGTGCTGGGTTCCATTGTGACCATGTGCCTGAACAGCCTCCCAGACTTTCAGATTGTTGATAGCAACGGGAACCCCGAGGAAGACCCTCGCTTTGAAATCGTGGAACATTTTGGTATTGCATGGTTCACTTTTGAACTGGTGGCGAGGTTTGCAGTAGCTCCTGACTTTTTGAAATTTTTCAAGCATGCCCTGAATTTGATTGACCTAATGTCTATCCTCCCATTTTATATCACCTTAATTGTCAACTTGGTGGTGGAAAGTAGTCCAACTTTAGCAAATTTAGGCAGGGTTGCACAAGTCCTGAGACTCATGAGGATCTTTCGCATCTTAAAGCTTGCTAGACACTCCACAGGTCTCAGGTCTCTTGGAGCCACCCTGAAGTATAGCTACAGAGAGGTGGGGCTTCTTTTACTGTACCTCTCTGTTGGCATCTCCATTTTCTCAGTAGTGGCTTACACCATTGAGAAAGAAGAGAATGAGGGGTTAGCCACCATCCCTGCTTGTTGGTGGTGGGCTACCGTTAGCATGACCACGGTTGGCTACGGGGATGTTGTGCCAGGGACCACTGCTGGCAAGTTGACAGCATCTGCATGCATCCTAGCTGGCATCCTCGTGGTAGTGCTTCCCATTACACTGATCTTCAATAAATTCTCCCACTTTTACAGGCGTCAGAAGCAGTTAGAGAGTGCCATGAGAAGCTGTGATTTTGGTGACGGCATGAAAGAAGTTCCGTCAGTCAACTTAAGGGACTACTATGCTTATAAAGTGAAATCCCTTATGGCCAGTCTTACCAATATGAGCAGGAGTACCCCCAGTGAGCTGAGCCTGAATGATTCATTGCATTAGTGTACAAGTTTGACAGCAGTTTGCATGAGAGCTATGTTTTTAAATGTTTTCCTATTTGTCTTCTTTTTTCCTAGAGGATAGTGTTGCTGACACTGCACTAACTTTGCACTTGAGAAACTGAAGACATTTCTATTACAAGTTGACAGTTTGCACATTTTCATCCTTGTTGCATAGGTACTAAATGCTGACTGTTCCATACAAACGTTACCACTCCCATGCCATTAGTGCTAGCGGTACAGTGATGATCTGTTACTTTGTGCATTTCCTCACCTGAGCAGAGAAATGAACGCACCCGGGTGGAATAAAAATTCTCAGCTGACACGAGTCAGTGACGTGAGTGATGAAAAAATCACCTATCACCTCCACTGGTGCCTGTACTAGAGTAGGACTTCCCGTGCATTTTACAACAGTTTAAAACGATCACCTGTAAATCACTGACACTGGAACACTCTTCCCCATCTTTCTAACTGGTAATTCTGATCGTCACGTGTCTGAAAACACCTCTGAGCTTCACATTTCAATGGAAATTTGCTTGCTCATGAGCATGTGTGTTAAAAACTGGGTGTTCTTGTTCTGAAATGTTATGTATGGTAATATATTTCAGAAGCTCCTAAACATAGACCTACCTCTGTTTCTAAGATTAGACCAAACCTGAGCCCTTTGAAGGAGCCCACCCCTTGTTTTCACATAGCTACATAGTCAAAGACTCCATTTCCACAAGTGGCTCTAGGTACAGAGGCCCATGAAGACATCTCAGGTTCCCGTTTCCAGATGTGATTTGCACACAGCTCGGTTCCAGTGAAGCTGAAGATATGCTGTATTTCAGTCCATCAAAATGGTTCTGAGATTAGACACACAAAATCGTGGGTTTTCAATAATTAGAAGCTCCAATGAAAAACTTGGATTTGTTTAATGAAGCGACGTGAACAGTACAGGCAGCATTTTAGGAACTGACATTCATATACTGCAAAAAGACTAATTATAAAGATGCCATATGTGACGCTGAGATATAAAATCTAATTTTATCAGGAAAGCTTGAAAGCAGGTGTTGATGGCAGACAATTCCACTAAGCTTTCTGCCAAGGAAACTCTAAGGAAAAAAAAAGCCCTGTAAGTCACATTTCTCTCAGAAAGAAACTCACAACTTACAGCTAAGGAAGAGTATAAGGGCTTAAGAAAGGAACAGATAAAGAAAAAGAGCTTAATACTGTACTCACTGTGGGCAGATCCTCCTACCTGCTGCTTCTGTGATGTAGTCAATTTAAATCCTTTCAACGGCTGGCCTGTACTTTTTTTTAATTTAAAAAAAAAAAAAAAGATGTAAGAGAGCAGATCACCCCTTATCAATCCCTATGCAAAGGCACAGAGATCAAACACATGCAGAAGCCACTGCTTCCCTTTCTTTATACTTCTAGGGATCTGTGCTATAAAACAAATTACTGGCACTCAGTGGGCTGAACAGCATTTCTCTTCGGATCCTGCTGCTTTTCCATCCCATTCATTACATATAACGTTCCAATTAATTGCTTTTAAATTTTATTTTTTTTTGTTTTACTTGCCAAGACTGGAGAGGTTCAGAAAATAAATTCAAACTAGTTAGAAGAGAAATTAAAATACTAAAGCTAAAATTGTCATGTTTGGAGGGCTGTGTTTGCATATGACAACAAGGAGTGGCCCAACTGGCAGAATAAAGCAAATATGGCACAAAGAGGCAATTCCTTTTTTTTAGGCTGTTAGAGGGTGCTGTCTGGTCTGGATATTTTGATGTTACTGCTGTATCAGCTCTACCTAAAAGCAGAAAGCTGAGCACCCAGGATCTAATTCCTGTATGCCCCATAATCTATCACAGAATATAGTGTGAAATAACTTGCCTGTCAACACCATTTCCTTTGAACATCCTCCCCTCAAGTCATTTAGCAGTTGATTTAGGCCATAAAGTGTGAGCAAAATGGGTATTTTCTAACCTTACCGAATAAACCTCTTGGAGATTTCAACATGGCTTGCACAAGTTATAAAGTCAATGGGCAAGACGTTGCTTGCTGTCCCTGAAAGTCAAAAAGCCATACGTACATCCCTGAAGGTAGACCTAGATAACCCAAATTAGGTGTCCAAACTTGAAACATTTAGCTAAGGTTTTCACTTCTGGAGAGTTGGTTCAAGTTCTCTGCTGGCTCACAGGCATAAATTCAATAGTCTTGTTCCTGATTCATATTGCATGTGTGTAAACTATCATGAACCTACAAACACCCACCCCAAACATGGCACAGCACCAGGTTGCCTGTTGGATTGAGACACCATGAAAGAAATAAGGCAAGGAAGAGATGGGCTTGAGCAGCACATCATGGACTACTGCTGGGTTACGTACTGCAAGGGTGGCAAACTGCCCCACTGATGTCAAGGACTCTGCAAACGCTCACGAGCTCTGTTGGCTTTGGGCCTTCAGAGAATCCAGCTCCCAGCAGTGGTTTTATCTCGGTTTCACAAGCAGTAGATGCACAGAGTTGAAAACCAATGACCTTCAGGGCAGTTATTTGAAGAGACCTGTAAACTTGCCAAAGAGTCACAAATTCCCTCAGCTGTTGCTAGTTTAGCATTCCAAAGGCTGGATCCAAACTTTGCAGCACGTCATTTCAATAACCTATAGCTTATCTTATGTTCTAGATTTATTATTATTTGTAGGGCTGATGCTCTGTCATTTCTGCAAATATTGAATGGAATGTGTCCAAATTGCATTCTACTATAGAAAATGAAATACCCCAAGGAATTATGACTTTTATTGTACTGATTGAAAGGAATTTTCATTATTGCTTTTTTATATAAGTGCTTTGGATCAAAGACACTAAATAAATAAAGTACTGAAATTTAATATGTTCTTATTATCATGACAATGACTTTACACAGCACACAGGAATTCCCTTCATAAACTTAACTAACTCCATGTTAAAAGTAGTCAGATTTTTGCTCCCCCTCCTCTGGAAGAGCATTCCAAAGCTGCACTGCTCTCCAAGGCTTGTGCAGCTTTCAGCAAAGTTTTATTAATGGCTGCTTTATATCACTTTTTTCCTGATGCCACCACTGTTCTTCAGCTTAAATATTTCAGTTTCCTCTTAGTGTTTGCATGCATGGTGCATTTATAGACAGCGACCATACGCCTTTACATGCTTATTTTCACAGGATTATACCTGCCAAGCTTCCTTTTAGTTTTCTTTGTGCAAGTCATGTTCCCCTGACCATTAATTCTGCTGTGATTTAATCTGTTTGAGCCAGCATTGTACAGTATTGTATCGCTTTGTACAGCTGTTTCAATACTTGCTTATGACTCGCAGAATTTTTCACTGAGGAGGATTGCTCTGATTTCAGTAAGGATATGTCTCAGCTCCCCAAAAATATCTAGGTAAGGAAGAATGAGGCACACCCTTCCTACCATTTTATGAAGTGACCTCTATTCTAGGGTGCAGTCCAGTAAGTGCTGAGAATCCTTGTCTCTCATTGAGTTAAAATTACAGAAAATTGTTTACACTTTGAAGGAAAAGTTCAATCTCTGAAGAGCCTCAATGAGGAGAAGAGGTGGTGTGCTTTTTGAGTAGTCAGTACTTTTGCCAGTCTTCTTCAGTGACTGTTTTGTAAAAGCGGGGCATCTTCATTTCTAGAAAACAGCAGGTCAGAAATGAAGGACGAGTGGACTAATTGGCCATTTTCTCCAGTATTTGAAACTTGAAAATTGTTGTGGTCAGAAATCTGCTTACTGTGGATGTGCAGTTTAATGAAGAGCATTGCAGTTGGCACGTGCTCCTTGTGATGGTCACCTTCCCAGCACCGGTGAGAATGCTGCTCCTACTCTCTCTCAGCTGAGAGTTTTGAATTGCTTGAATGAGGATTATGGTAATATTTCAAAAAAGGCAACTTACTTTATTGCCAGGAATAAACTGTTAGAGAATCTTGATTTCTAGTACAAATCTAGGCTATTATGAGAGTCAGAGATATCCTTGGGAAGCAATATGTTACATTATTTTCCTGAGATGCAAAATCTATATATAGATTGTGATTAAGCTTTTTATGTATGTTCAGATTTTGTATTATTGCCTGGTTTATTATTCACTTACTTTCATCAGCTGCTAATTCTCTCTTTTCCTGCAGACTACTTTATCTGTTCTGAAAGCAGACTGTTTTTTCCTCACGTTATATATAGCATGAGCTACTTCACATTGCAAACTTAAAAAAAAAAAGAACTTTGCATTTGATTTTCCAACTTTAATACCTCTAGTATTTGTACCTTTTTGTACAGAACTTTATGACACTGCAGGGAACTGCTGTATCTGGTGCTCTTTGTACTGCGTTTCTTGTCCCAGTAGTGTGTAACACACTCAAGAACTCAGCTTTGTCCCACAAAATGGAAATTAAATGCATAAAAAGTATATTTCACCAGGGATTAAGAACTGAGTTAAGTTTCAGGATATTCTGAGTATGTATTATAATCAAATAGAAGCCTGGATCTCATTGTGAAGATTGGTTTCTCTTAAACACGTACATCAGGCCAGATTTCTATTTTTAGAAATGCTCTTAATTGGTGGTTGTGGTGGGGAACCTGCATTTTTCAGTTGAGCAAATAGTGCAAGCTTCTTGTTCTCCACCTCACAGATTAGGGACTAAGCTACACACCAATAGCACTTGTAGGCACTAAATCAACTTGACGTGACCTTTCATCTCTTCCAAAACAGCCCCCATCCTCAGAGGCCCCAGCTGCGCACATATAAGCAGGAGAAAGCCCCTGGAGTAACTGCTCTTGCCGTGTTAGTTATCCATTTCCTCTCACAATACTCCTGACTAATCTACCTTTGATGGTACTTTCAAACACCGTTCAGCCCACAGTCACCACTCATATCCCTTGGTGAGATGTTGTGCCAGAACTGTTCTTTTCTCATCCTGTTATTCTTCTTGTTTTCTTCTTTTTTTTTTTTCTTCCTTTTTTTCAATTTATGCACCTGGATTCCCTTTATGTTACACCAGAAATTAATTTGATCTCCTGTAACCTATTTTTAAGTTGCCCACTATTTAGGCAGGGCTAGAAGAATATTCTCAACCAGTTTCTGAAACACCTTTTACTGATTCTGCTTTTTTCCTTAAAAAAAATAGTAAATGAGATGATGCTTCTTACCTGAGAATATTTTACTGGGTTAACAATGCAACAACAATACATTATTCAAAGCAACAGTTCTTTTGCTTAGTTGATTCAGAGACAGCCATAATGTCTGTGCCTTCAGAGCAATTGTTGAAATTGTTAAGAAGCATCACCCTCATTAAGGACTGTGGCTCTCTTCATCTCTCCTGTATAAAATTATGGGTTGTCAGCTGGAAGAGGCAACCTCCAAACAGTGTAGAAAGTGCTTCCCAAGATAGCGTGACACTGCTGGCAAAGGTCTGGCTCTGGTATTTATTTCTCCTGCTATTACAGAGGATGGAGAATCGTCTCACAGGTGTTGAGACTCAAACTGACCTCCCACTGGTCACTGCAGAAATTTGTTTGCCTGACATCACCTCATCCTTTACACACGACCCTAAATCATGTTAAGTCCTCACTGGGATAAGTGCTCGCATCTGGCTGTAGGAAGCACAAATTCAGCACTTTGGCTTCACAGCAGCCTGGAAGAAACATCAGCACCTCCCACTTCTTTTTTTCTTCCAGGGCACCAACGAGGTTTGGCTTCTCATTGACCCCTATTGGGAAATAAACAGGGCTAAGTTTTTTTTGGATTGGACAAAGTCTGCTTCTGCTGTAAATCAGCCAATTTCTTCTATATATCTAAAGCACCTTAAGAGAGCTGCCCATGTGCAGATGCATGGTCAAACATCTGCTTGTGGTCACCACACGCGCAGGCACCCTGCATGGTGCACAAGTCTGTGTAGTTCTGAGCAGACTATTCCACCTATTACACAGTTGACCTTCAAAGAAAACTTTTAACCACCTTTGGAAGATGAGAGGTACTCAGACATCACTGGTTGTTTACCAGAAGCCACTGCTCTGCCCATCTTAAGTCCTACACCTCTTGCTTCACCCTCTTGGTCTGTCTGCCAGAGCCTGACGTGGCTATTCCTCCAGACCCCATGACAGATGATGAATGGGTGATGTGGTGGGGTCTTAATGCAGCAAAATGAGTGTCTGGAGCTCCTGACTTGGGAATGTCAGTCCCACCACCCATAGTGGAAATTGTCCCTTTAAATTACTATGTGATTTTTGAAATTCATGTTCTGTCCCATTCTAGGAAATGTTCTGAACATTGAAATCCTAGCATGGCCCCTTTGATGACCAGCTGTTTATCAAGTACATTTTAATATATTTGTATTGTACTGGTTCCTAAGCAATCCAGATCATGGGCTAGCATCAAAAATGTGGTTACTTTGGGGAAAAAAATGTCTTTGTGTTGTTTCTTTCTTTCTTGTTTCCATACAAAAGCACAGCTTCCTGCTCTCACTGTTAGTATGATCCTTTTTTAACATTTTGATCCCTGCCCTGAAAACCAGAAGGAAGAAGTCCTGGATGAATTTTTCTCTGGTGAAATGTCTCTTGGTATTCCCTGTGGGATCACGCTTTAAGGAAGACAGCTGAAACCTGGAAAAATCCCCATCCAATTCCCCCCTGTGTGTCCCACCCGCTCTTGCAGGGCCAGTGGAGAGGCAAGGCAGGTCCCTACGAGAGGAACATCTAGAACTGCCCAAGGCAGGGTGCAGCTCCTTCACTGGCCCTTTCATGCTCAGCCTGGCAGGTGAGCTGTCAGGTTGGACAGCTGGTTTTTGCTTGAGACTTCTCACCTGTGGTACTGGAAATGCTTTATAAACATAAGGCAATTTTGTTTATGGTTTTAGTGGCAAAAATGCACCAAATCTTTCTTATACTCCTGTTAGCCAGGGCAGCCCCACTCCTGCCTCTCCTCTTCCCTGATAAACTGGAACCATGCAGGAGCTCTCACCGAGACACTGCTGGAGAGCACAAAGGACATCTCTTCCTGTGAGTTGTTACACAGCACTGGCCCATCCACCAGCACACAAAAAAAATGCAAATGTGCTTCCTCACACTTGGCAGGAGCCTCAAAGCACTGAAACCATTTGACAGGCCAGGAGATGGGAGTCATGCTGGGAACGGGAGGTGGCAGGTGTTTCTAGCTGCATTTGATTTTCTTAAGAATCCCTTTAGATTCAGAGAGAGGTCAGTCTAGACACGCCAAGAATATGGAAGAAAAAGGCTACATGCTTTGACAGACAGAATGCTTCCTGAAACAAGTATCTGGTACATCTGACAGTTTTCCTTCCTGAGAAAGCACAATTAAAAAAGCGAAATGCGTCTCTCCATCCTGCTAGAGAAGGTGAAAAAAAAGCCACGGTGAATAAAAGATTAGTCTACTTGGGTTCTGGGCTTTTAAAATAAAACATTAAAGCTATAAAGTCCAGAAAAGAAGAAAAAACTGGATGGAAAGCAAAGCTGCAGCGGGAAGAGTGTTCAGATTCTTTGCTTACAATGCGCACAGGAGACAGCCATGTCTTGCATGGCTTCAGTAGAGATCTGGACCAAACAACAGGGGCCAGCTTCCCAAAGTTCAGATTTCCAAATTTTTAAGCACAGCTAGGTGCGTTGGACATACCCTGTTCTTCACAAGGAGCTCTAAACATGAGGTTGGCAGCCTGACGGTATCTTGGGGCAGTATGGCCATGCAGCATCTGGCACTTGCTGTGACGAGGGGGACACAGCAGATGTTTGGGACTCCAGCGCAGTGCCTGTGGACCAGGACAGAAGCTGGCAGGTGGCTCAGAAAGGCGGCAGCGATGTCTTCTTAAATATGGCTGAAGTGTCGTTCCTCGTCCTAGAGCAGAGATGTGAACTAGACGCTTCAGTTCAGCATCTGTCTACAAAATAAAACGTTAGTCACACACTTTGCTAATAAGACTTCCTCCTACTTCAGCGGCAAGATAGGACCTAACGGTCGTGCTTTTTGTGGAGGCAGTAACTGAAGAGAAGAGCTATGAGATGTACAAAAATCATGTCCGTTGATGGGCTGAATAAATCAATGTTAACTACATTTAAAAGGCTTCAAACTTATACCCACTCTTGGAATAAATTTGCATTAATTGTTGGGATGCGGGGCTACTGTAGTGCTCGTTCTGTGATCCTAGAAATCCTCAATTCCTTATTTATCCCAATAATTACATATTTGGGGGCTGTTAAAACATCTGGGTGTGAACAAGAGAGTTACAATTACACTAACTAGGAGAAATAGGTCTACTGAATTTAACGCTATTGCCATCGATTTCAGCCACATTACGCTGAGGAATATAAACACCCTGAAAAGCTAATGTATTTCCATAAAAGCTGAGCAATCAGTGGTGGATGTGCTTCCTCAGCAGGATGGGTTGCTGAAGAAATAAACCAGGTATATAGTCCATCAGCATTTTCTAGCACATACCCATGGTGAGTTACCAAATTTCTTTTGGCTGGTTTAGAGTTTCTAATGGGATGAGAGAGACTCTCGGAGAGTCAGAGCAGTATTTCGGCTGTATCTACTGAGATACTGAACCAGTACTTACTGCATTAGAGACTTCTGTTCACTTTTCAGAGGTAAATCGGGCTTGGATCAAGCAATTATACATGTACATAAATCAATGCAGTGGTGAATATTAACACAGTCATGCCATTATTTTCTAGATGGTCCCAAGAACCTGAGGAACTCAAGAACCAGATTCTGTAAAGATCAACAAACAGGAACAGGAAAAACAAAACTTTTTCCAGATTTTAGGAGACTCAAAAAAAGTTTTTTTATTAATTGTATTAGAAGTACAGAGTTTGATTTGTTTCTGCATTTTTTAATACAAAACACTTTGAAAACTTCTAGTCTTTTTGCATAGTTTCAGCAGGGAATATTGGTATATGAGAAATAAATATGACTTATCTACAGACTGAAATAAGGCCTGCTTTTTGAAAAGAATCTCTTGCTTTTGGATATGGTTGCTAAGAAAAATGCTAACTCTACTTAATCCTTCTTCAAATAATCTCTGACCTCCATAATCTCTGGACTACGACATCTGTTTTCACGTGCGATGAGAGATCAAAAGGACGCCTCTTGCTGTTAAGCCTGTATACCCCATTGTACTGTAATAAAAATGAAATATCAATTGATGCATCACACTAAAGGCTTAGTGTCAGATAAATCAAATCAAAAGCTTTTGGTCTCCCTCTTTGATGTATTGGCTGTGAGTTTTTCCTTAACAGTAACCATGCAGGCTTTGGAAGCCCAGGAGGAGTGCAAAGCAGCAGAAAGATCTGAAGAGGGGGGAGAAGTAGTGTTAGAAACATCTGAGGGCCACAGTCATCTTCTCTGTGACACCCAGGGAACGAAAGGATGAATAGGAGGTAGAAGGGGTGTGTTTATGCGTGTGTCTGCACACACCTGTGTACAGAGAAAGAACAATTACACTGGTGAGCTCCGGATACTGTCCCTGAGGGGAGAAGCAGGACTAGGACTATGTTTCACTCTGTGAGTTTGCTAGGGAGAAATACTGGAATATAAAATATCTGTCCTCAGAAAAAGTACTTGCAGGGAGAAGGGTCCAGGTCTTTAGTAATGAATATACAATTGAATTAATTTGACAGAGAAAAATATATCCGGATACACTAGCATATGGCTGTGTATATTACAAATTTGATTTCTGAAGTTGTGACACCTAAAGAAAAAAATCTGAAGGTCACTGGGCTTTGCAGTGCATGAGTAAATACCATTAACGTTTTCCCCCATTGTGACAGACAGAAAACCAGCATTTGAGCCCAGAATCAGATTAGTTTAATTCCTTCCAATGCTTTCCTGCCATCTGGCTCCAGGCAGCTCCCTGCTCACTCTCCAGTTTACCCCCTCTGAATTTTCTGTGGCCTCCAGAAAGGCCAGTTTGCACTGAACAAGTACCAGCACCAGGCAAGAGCTCTTGCTGTTTGCCTGTAGCACGTACAGCCCCTGCTCCCCCCATCACTGCTACCAAAGCTAAACGCAGCGCCTGCAGTGAGAACTTGGGATGCTGAGGGATAGCGCTACCGGGCTAAGAAATGTCCCGGCGTAGGGCACAGAGCAATCTTTAGCCGATGCCGTTACACAGACTCTTCCGCTGCACTGCAATAATTTCCTAACAGCCACTAAACATTTTTTGTACATCACCATAAAAACGGACATCAGGAATTTTTTTTCCTTTCCAAGAGTTAAACATGATTTTCAGATACCTTGAGGTGGACATGCCCCCATCTGCATTATGGGGCTATGGCCATGCTGCACTCCTGCCAACAAACATCAAAAGCCAGTTGCCACCGCTGCATGGCCTTGTCCCCGAGATAAGAATCCAGATCCTGGCAAACTTTCCTAGACCTCAGTCGCTGGTTTGAGCATTGTGCCACCCTGACACTCATCAACAGCTTCCAGATTCACACTAAGTCTCTTGGTGGCCAAGTGGTACCCGCTGCTTCATAGTGCTTCTTCCTCACACTTTGGAGGAGCCTCAGTGCCTCCAGTGCAGGAGGGTAGGAGGGGGACAGTGGCTCCCTGCGGGGCACAACACTTACATGACATCCTGAGCAGGTGTACGGCTCATTCAGACCTCTTGATAAAACCACCTCCATCCACACCTGCCCATGGTTGGAGCATGGAAAGTCTCTCCCCACAGAGACAAACATTATCGGCAGTCAAACCCCTCCATGGCCCCACAAAGGAGCTGGGGAGGAAAGAACACCCCCCTTTCGGTGACTTTGGGATTTTTTTTCCATGTTTATTTACTTGGCACTGTTACGGTATGTTTCAATTTATAAAAAAATAAAAATTTAAAATTTCTACTTTTAAAAGTGGCAACTGAATAAATGAAGCACAAACATGAGACCATAAATATGAAAGGAAGAAAATCAGATGAGAAACAATGATGTAGAACAGTAAGTTCTGTTCAAATCATGACTGCCTGATTTGCTTTTGTCAGCCAACACTTTTTCCCCCTCATGTCCATAGCTGGCCTCATAAGCGACCTGGCTGGGTGCAAATGCCATATGCTTTTCCTCTTCTCCCTGAAGAATTTTTTTTGTCATGATTTCTTTCTTCCTGCTTCTGTGACAAATACAGCTCTTCTCTAACCTGCAAGACTCTAGTGAAACAGAATGAATCTATCCTGAGGAATCTGTGAGGCAAACAATGGAAGAAAGTTCCTCGTATCTAGTCTGTCTGGGACTAACAATCATTCTGAAAGAGAAAGATTTGCTTAGAATCTGAACATCCCATATTTTCAAATGAAGGGAAAACTGTACAGCTGAGACTCAACTTCAGTGATCTTCAGTGAACTTCCAAGAAGTATGGAGGATGTTTGTCCTTAGACTGGCTCGATACTCCTCCATTGAGATCCTCAGACTTATAGAGCTTGCAGAAATGTCTTGAGCTGGAAAAATCCTTTCCAGAGCTGACTTCGAGATACGTGGTTTTCTGCACTCACAGTATTATAGAAAAAAAATAAAAGCATGAGAGATGGCTATGGAAATGAACATTAATGGTTACTATTAACATAATTTAGCTTCAGTTAGAATGAACAACAAGACGACAATTATACATGAAAAATTAGCTTTTATTACAAATGTTTAGTAATAAGTAATGATTTT
>JAOXJM010000012.1:135176266-135190600 GCA_026413425.1 Tringa solitaria
ACAAGATATTGCTTGGTTAAAATCTTACTGGAGGTTAACTCGTCAGTAGTTCTATCAGGTTTCCTGAAAGGCTTTCTTTTAAAATATCTGGCTTTCCTTTACAGAGATGCTCATCCTCCAGTAGAGATCTGTAGTCATCAACATGGATGATTTGATTCATTTATATGAACAGAAGAAAGAAAAATATAAGTTGTATCCATTTCTCAATATAAAACCTATTTTTATATGTTATGCTTGCACATAATTTAGAGCCTGATACAGTGGCTTCTGAAGCCAAGGATAGTTCTTACACTGACTGCAGCCTGCACTGTATCTGAAGGGCAACATTACTAATTTCATATTAATTGCTGAAAGTATTCTTTGGTCACAAATGTCCTCTATCTACCCAGTTTACAGTATCTCAGAAACTATTTCTCATGCATTTTAAGGAGCTTGTTTACATTTTTGTTTCATTCCATGGCTTTCAGCTTTTTCTCCCGCGTGTATAATCCATACCTGGGTGCAAGCCTGTGCACAAAATTTATTCAAGTTGTTTCTATGCAGAGAGATCAGGAGTGAAGAAAGGATGTCCTTTACCTTCTGATGCCTTTCAGATGTCAGAGTGCAACAGCTCTAGTCTAAAACAGCCTTTTACTGGAGTCCCCCTGGACAGGCAATTCATATTTAGTGCACTGCATTACTAAATTTTTCAGAATACACAAATTACAAAAATTGTGATCATTACATTGTCTGTAACAATGTAAAGCCACATTTTCCAAAATCAAAGACTTACTTTTGGTGGGAAAAGTTTAAGAGAGTAAGGGAAAAGTAAGCCGCTAACGATGCAAGCAAGAGTGCCTGGACAATGACACTTCGCTTAAAAGGCACACCAAGAAAAGGCAAGTTAGGTTCCTCTCCTGATGTTTTATATTTTTTTTTATATATATATAGATATGCATATATACGTGTATATACCTACACAAATATATGTACATACACACACCTTTGAGTTTTTGAGAATAGAAAGATCAAGAATTAGAAATTCATTTCAAATAAATAAGAACCATACTAATAGGGGGAGGTTGGTGCTGTTATTTTTTGCTGCATGATGATTATAATCTAATGACACAGTGATATGATTATACCATTTTTTACTTTACATCATTTCATTGTATAAATGTGAGGCATAAGGTTACCAGGTGCATTTATCCTGCCTAAAGTGATTTTCATGGATCTTCTGTGTTCTTGCTTTTTCACAAGGGATGGTCATTACTTCAAAAAATATGAAGAGAGTTGAGGGTAAGGATGTTCTAACAATCACAATTAAAATTTATTTGACTCTAGGGTTTACACGTTAGAACGTGGCGTGCACGCAAACACCCACACAGAATGACAATGACAACAATGGCTGCATACAGCTCAAACCCAAGCATGGTCCCAGCATGGCTGTAGTGTCCTGATCTTGTGAAAACGCTTGCTTTCCTTCTGCATAAGCTTTGTGATACGATGCACTGTTTCCAAAATCTGCACTGTTCCATCTAAATGGTCCACGCCCGATGACGGTGAATGTTAAGAGGTATGAGATGATTACTAACTTCCAGAAAACATTCAACAGAAGATGCCCATACAGTAGTCACCATTAAAAGTTTAACAGCTGAAGGTTGAATGTACAGATCTTTTCAGCTGTATTGTTCAAAGAAGTATGACTATCACAGTAAAGTTATTTACACAAAAGGCAACCATAGTAAAGATATCAATAGAGAACACAGTAGATTGTTCAGAAAGTGGATCACATTTTCTACTAAGTCTGAAATACTACTTCCAATGTTGTAAATCTTACCTACTAGATATCCCACAATATAAACCAGACAGAAGAACTTGTAAAAAGATATTAAGAGCTTGGTCCTGCATTTCTGATTCCACAAAACCTACCACAGAAGACCATAGGAATTTTGAATGTTTAGTGATTGCAGGACAAAACCCTCAGAGGACTGCAAAACACTGCTTCTTTTCCGTACTTACTACATATAAGCATTCAATTGATTTTCTTTGGCTTTTAAATTACTATCCCTTCATATCTATAATGTGAAACCAAACCAAACCCAAACCACTAGTAACTCCCCTCTCCCCTCAAAACAATGATAAAAAAATTAAACGAACCAAAAAAGTATCTAGAAAGAGTAGCTGTTACTTCATTATAAAACTACGGTGCAAAATAGAGGTTTATACTGGTCAGAATTGCAATAGCAATTGGAAATTTACACTGAAGGAGTGACTGCAAGTATTGCTTCTCCTGAATAACAGAAAAATGAAAACTGATTAGGCACTTGTTTTCTTGTTTACTGAGAGATCATTCAGTGTGCGTAAAAATGATAGAAATACTCTCTAAAAGAATGCTCTGTAGCGTAACAACTGTATTGCTCAACTACAGCCACAGTCCCTGGTTCAGGAGAGCAGAAAAACACGTGTCTATTACTTATTTTATGCTTAAATCCTACTGATATGAATGGGCTGGATACATGTTCAAGTGCTGTCCTGAATTGGGGTGCTTGCTGAAATTGGAGTTTTAAAATATAATATAGTGGTGAGCTTCTTTTCATTATTACTTACTACAATACCAATTTTATCTAATCTGGCTCTGCTCTCCACAATATTATCCTAGTACTTCCTAATAAAAAAGAAAATAGGCATAAAATAAATAGGATAACCAAAGATTACATAATAAATATGCTACTAAGTGGGAGGAAAATATATTGCAACATAAGGCTCTGTAGTGTTGCACAATCAAGAAATTGTTCTGGGTGCTCCAAAACACAACTCCTAATGTACAACACCAGATTACCACTCTACACCCAAAAAAGATTGGGAATTAATAGATTAAACTTGTATTACATTAAACATTTGAAAATATAAACAAGTGGTAATGTGTTTCGCTGCCTTTGCAGAACACCGTATATATGTTCTTTCACTGTTCCAATTGTCGTTCCTCATGAAGGAAAATTCGAAAGACTGGGGTTTTGAAAACTCTCCTAATGGCATTCCTTCAGACTTGCAAAGTTACCAGTGTCCACACTGACTCACAGTATTATCTCTGAAAGTAAAACAAACTCAGAAATTTTGTTGCCTCCGTTTCTTCGCATCCATCGCGTCTAGGATGGGTTGCCTCTTTGCAGTGTACCTCTGACGAAGCTCCTCGATTTCTCGTTCCATCATAGGGTCCAAAGCCTTTAATCGCATCTGTAATTCTTCTAAACTCAGATTCTTTAACTGTAAAACAAACAATGAAAAAAAAAAGGAAAACACGAAAAAGGTTAAAAACTATTTACAACAAAAATTATAACCACTACCTTCAATAATCCTTTAATTTACAGCTGCAGTGTTGTGCTCTTGGTCTTAGTTGGGGTTTTTTGGGTTTGTTTTAGTTTGGGTGTTTTTTTTAACACACTTTGAGTGTATGTATACACATATATAACTGTTTATATTACTGAAAGCCTTAGTAGGCTCCACACTAAATAATTTAACAGCATACAAAAAACACAAATACACACAGTACATTTAATTAAAAAAAAAAATCATTTTGCACACATTGCAGATAGGTTGCAAATAAATATAGGGCTGGAGTTTAACTCATCAGGCTGGAAAAAAGCATGCCACAGTATACACAATTATATTCATGTACATAAATTATATTGCTTAATCAAATACTTCTTACTGAACTTCAGTAATAAACATACAGCTGCTGTAAGCAATAGTCTAACAGAAATTTAGAGGTACTTTCTGATACGAATCACAGAATGGTAGGGGTTGGAAGGGACCTTTGGAGATCATCTGGTCCAATCCTCTGCCAAAGCAGGTTCACCTGGAGCAGGCTGGACAGAAATGCATCCAGGCAGGTTTTGAATATCTCCAGAGGAGTCTCCACAGCCTCCCTGGGCAGCCTGTTCCAGTGCTCTGCCACCCTCAAAGTAAAGAAGTTTTTCCTCATGTTGAGATGGAATTTCCTGTGTTCCCGTCTGTGCCCGTTGCCCCTTGTCCTGTTGCTGGGCTCCACTGAGAAGAGCCTGACCCCATCCTCTTGACACCTGCCATTTAGATATTTATAAGCATTGATGAAGTCCCCTCTCAGTCTTCTCTTGTCCAGGCTAAACAGACCCATGTCCCTCAGCCTTTCCTCATGAAAGAGGTACTCTGGTCCCTTGATCATCTTTCAGAGCCCTCCACTGGACTTTCTCCAGGAGTTCCCTGTCTTTGTTGAACTGGGGAGCCCAGAACGGCTCTCCAGATCTGGCCTGACCAGGGCAGAGCAGAGGGGGAGGATGACCTCTCTTGACCAGCTCGCCACACTCTTTTGATGCACCCCAGGAAACCACTGGCCTTGTTGATCACAGGGGCACACTGCTGCTTCGTGGTCAGCTTGTCCACCAAGACTTCCAGGTCCCTCACTGCAGAGCTGCTTTCTAGCAGGTCACCTCCTAACCTGTTCTAGTGCATGGGACTATTCCTCCCCAGGTGCAGGACGCTACACTTGCCCTTGTTGAACTTCATTAGGTTCATCTCTGCCTATGACAAAGCACTTGTTTTCCTCAGCAGATTGCTGCCAGAACCAGTCAAAGCAAATTACCAACCGAGTGTTTAAATAATACATGAAATAATTTCCTGAATTCATGGGAGGGAGCTACCTCTGACCGAGCTCTTCTCTTTCTAAAAATATTTTCTCACAAATGTGAAACAGTTCATTACACTGCATTCATTAAGAGCGACGGGTCGTATAACAAGTAAATCGCTTCACTGGCTTGCTGGCTGCTGCAAATAAAGTTTGGAGTCTTGTCAGGTACTGGGGCACATCAGGCAGTACTGTCCCACCTGCTCTTGCAGGGAAGGACCTACACTGGAAATATGTTCTTTTGGCTTGCCTGTGTATTTTTTTTTCCCTTGTCTAGTGCCTCTCTGCATTTTCTCTTGTCAGAATTGCCTATGTGCCAATTACTCTTCACTCAGTGTGAAAAATACCAACAAATTTCAAATAGCTCAAATAATTTCATCCTTGGAAAGCGATAATCTATATTTTGTTTGCAAATATTCTGACATGGCAAACAAACACACCATTGAACTCGGGGAAAAAAAAAAAAAGAAAACATTTTCTGAATCAACCTACTAATGAGTCAATACTTCGTTCATGAATCTAGGGCACTCTTCCATCAACACAGTCTGATCTGTTTTCCCTGAGGAATGAAATACTACTTTTGATCTTTATTTTTATCAGCATCTGAGGCATATAAAAATTATCAACACATATTGCTACATACAGCCCAAACCCGAGCATTATGACTTCTACTAATAGACTAGATCATACAACTCAAATAAATAACTTTAAGTCATAATAAAGAGGGAGTGCAGATCAGAAATTCATAGAAGAGCATATAGAAAAAGATGCATATTTTCATGCAATGTTATTTTAACAATAAGATTGCTAATGAAGATAAGAATTAAAACCCAGATGTCAAACTATCTTCCAGGACAAAAGATCCTTAGACTTCAGATGTGCTCAGTAGCTCATCAGTAACATCTGTCTCTCCCAAGGACAAATGACACCTTTTGTTTCTTAGGAGGAAAAGAGTTGCCTCCCAAGGAATTAAATGTCATATAGTTTACTGTATTTCTCCCATTTGATATATGCAAGAAAAGATGGAGGAAAGGAATCATAATTCCTCAGTCACCAGGACTTTTGCAGAAAAACATATTTCCATGTTCAGAGAAATAAAAGATTAAAAAAAATTCTCTTTCATTTTTAGCCCATTGGTAAATGTAACTGGCACATGACAAAACACTTTTCAGCGAAGATACTCTTTTAGAGGACTAAAGTGTCAAGAGAGATTTGCGGTAGAATGAGAAGAGACGACAGTGCTGACTCCCCTGTTTAACTGATCCCAATGCAGTACAGACGAGAGGAGTAATAAAACCACGGGTTTTTAGCATGTGTAAGAGGAGAAACGTATTTGGGGCTCCATGGACCGGCAAACGGACTAAGGAAGGCACCATGAATAATCTCATGTGTGAGTGTTCTGAGCCCAGACAGCCATTTATTCCCTCTCAGTCACCGCTGTAGACACCAGGCTTCCACTGCACAGAATAGACTCCAACTCATGTGATCACATAATTATTCTGCACTGAAAAACATTATTTTTTTATAAATTGTCAGAGAGAAATGTGATGGGTGAGTTTTTATTTAAATTTCAATCAAGAAACAGAGCCAGCAAACAGAATTAAATATTCTTTAAAGATCACAGACAGCTGGGCTGGAAATTAAAATATAAAGAGAATGAATTTTTAAATCCAGAGAATAAGAATCATTCAGAGTGATCTCAGCCACATCACCCAGGGGAGCCAGGGAGCTGCAGTACTCATCTGTATGAACAGCTGACATTCGGGACATTCAAAGGAAGTAAATGACAGAAAACAGGGACAATAAGCAACTGAAAATGGAGTTATGAAGGTCTCACCTATCTGACATCAGATGCTGGATTAGGCAGGAAATCAGAGAGCTTTATGTACTATAGAAAACCACTGAAGCACATCTAATAGCCACAGCTGATCAAGGAGATATGTCTGTGTGTGTGTGTCCAGGGACATATATGTCTCCTTGGTAAGTTTCAAAATATTTTTTCTTGCTTTCTGTCTGTGCTAGAGGTATTACCTTGTGAAGCCTGAAGCTTGCACAAGCCTAAAGGCTGAATGCAACAGGAAATATATCAAATGAGATGCGCAGAAATAACTCAAACAAGATATTTAATTATTCCTATGTAATTTATTCCCCTGCATGATAAATATTTCAATTCAAATTCTTAAAAGCAATAGAGCTCAGCATTCTCACTTACTTTCACTTGCAAACAGTTCGCAATTTAAACTGCCATGATTTCCCATGTAGTTTGTTGTTGTAACTACTAGGGCTACTGGCATTAATGGGAAAAGAGAGGAGAGCATTCAGCTGTGCAAGCTACAGGAATTGAAAAAGGCTTTAAATTATATTTTCATAGCTTTTTTAAGGCTGTAAACTGTAGCAGTTCAGTAATCAGGATACTGTTTGTCTGAAAACAATAGATAGTTCAATTTCTGCCACTTCAAATCACTGAGTTGATCGTGTTCTTTAAGAGATCAAACATGCACAATCACACAATAGACAGCAACTAGCATCAGAATGGGCCACCTCCAAGATACAGGTCTTCAGTCACTAGAGCTTCTGGTAAAAGCATTTGCCTTCACTGGCACCCTTCATATCACCAGGTAATCACATGGCAACAGTTCAACCTCCAATTTATAATGCCACAAACCATATAACATTGAATAACTTCTTCTACAAGCTGATGGATTCTCAAGACACAGTCACATCCAAAGAAGCTACACTGAAATACTTCACCCTGCTTTGCTAAAGCAAAGGAAATTGAATTGCCTATGAAGAGACCGGCTAACAGTCATCCCTGAGCGCCAGCAGCTCTTGCCTCTGCCTTCTCCTCTCCCTGATGTAGGGGAAACCCTGGCAGAAGAAAGGCACCCGAGCAGAAAGCAGCTCCATCAACCCAAGCTTCCAGTGGCAGAAGGTCCTTTCAGCAGCAGGCCCCTGAGCTGGGGCAGCCAGCATGGAATCAAAGCATAACTAACCTCTCAACTGCACTTACTCTGGTCGATACTAGTCTCAGGTCAATTGCATTTTTTACATGTCTGCGAACGGTGACACACAAAGAATTCTTCCCTCACATGCTGATGTGATCGTCTCTCACAACCGAACTTCAGCAAGAGAAGTGCAGCAATTCTTTCTTTTTTGGTCTTTCAGTCAAACTTCTTGCAATCCACATGGACCAGTTTCATTTGGATCAGTATTTTCAGCAAACCAAAGAATAATTACTTGCAGTTAATACTACTTCCGCCTGCAGGAGGACACACGTTGTACCTTACATATTTTGTTCACAACCCTGATCAAATCATACTGATGAAAATTCAGACCAAAATGGGCACATGGAAAATATATATGTGTTCCTGTCTACAGACATGAGTTCTGTAGTAATAAGATGAGAAGGAAGGAGATAAAATACTACCAAAAAACGGACTCTTAGAAGTCATCAAGTCAAAGGGTGCAAAGCAAATTCTGACTAATGGCTTCCACCTGCATCCAGCACAGGAGTCAGAAGGACACGCATCTGAGATACTTAGTGGTGCTTGCAGTCCATGGATTTAGGTGAAGGGTTCTGGTAAAGAGTCTGGAACTCATTAGCCGCACTTGGCCAGCACATACCCGTAGCCATCCAAACTTTTCAGGGGGCGAAAGCCAAAGTTTTGGTGGATGTAGCACACTATAATCTTAATCCACCCTTGACAGCTAACAGAGGTAAATAAAAACTCTAGGCCTGTGATGTTTTCAATATGATAAAATTAGATTTCATTAGTAATTCCATAATGCATGAGTTACCATTGCAAACCTCCAGCCTATCAAACTACATTATAGAATACTGTCATTAAGTTGGTGCAACAAAACCAAGCAAATGTATTTTTAGGGTTTAAATTGTTAAGAAAATAGATATTCAATCAAAAAATAATCTGTATCTAGTTTGTTGTGTTTACCTGAAAAAACAAACTCTTCCTAGCAACTGCTTAAATGAATCTTACAGATGCAACATGCCTTATTAGGGGCCTTTGATTAAAAAAATATGGATTGTTAATATTGTATTCTGAGTCATCTATTTTCCCATCTGCTAGTAATTCCTACAATATGAACTATCAACAGAATGGCTAACAACAATAATTTTCTATGGCAATTGCAAAAGTGGGTTGCCTGTAGCACTTTCTAAGATTTAACCAGTGCATGCCTTGGATTGTTCTGTGTTGTTAGTGGCCTCAGGTAAGAGAAACTTTTTCTCTCCAGCTGTTCCCTTCACTCTGCTGAGCAGTTTTCTTTTTCTCTTATGGAATGAGCTCCACTGATGATTTCAAACTCCTTTTTACTAGTACAAAAAGTTAGACTTAAGTTGGGATACAAAAAGTACAAGGTGGACCTTTCTGACCAATCTTTCTGGTCTGTGAATTCACACTCAAAATCTGTGAATCTCACTTAGGTAGTAGTTGTCTCAGGCCTGTGTGCAAGGAAATACTCCATGGTTACTGCTGTCTGTTCAGCTGCTCCTCTGCAGCAGCGGGGGGAGAACTGCTGTGTGTTTGCTTAGACAGCAAATCACTCTGACCTAGTCCAAGCAGTGTGAGGCGATGAACTGTCCGAGACACGCACCGGCCACGGGTCAGGGCTCTGACATGCGGTCACCCCCCTCCCTGATGTCACTACAGTGAGCAAATCACTCACAAGAAAACAAACTCGGACGGAGGATGGAGTGAGAGCATTTATTTCGGGATGCCTGAAGAGCAAGTTTCCTTGTTGCAAAACATAAAACATTGAGTTATACACATATAAAAAGGACCTCATTTAGTGTCATTATTTTTGACAAGTGATGACAGAGAGGAGGACTGACAACCTAACTTTCAAAAGCTAAAGTTCATTCCGTAGGACTGCAGTTATCTTAAATATTTTGGAGGGTAAAATAAGCACATAGCACTCAGAGACAATAACGACAGACAACTTCAGGTAATTTTAAAAAGTCTTTTTAGGATAAAATTGTATATCGAGTGATTAATTCCTATTTTCACTAGTAGAATTCTTTCTGCTTAGATGCTAAAACTGTACATCATTTTAACAACACAAAGCTAAATCTCAGTCACTACCATCAAAACTTTTCAGCTCTAGAAGGCTTTTCTTAGCTTCATATAAAGTAACATTTCAAAAGCAAACCACCAAGGGGAAAGAAAGAGTTTTCTATAGCATTAGTGCATGCTATCATTTGCATACCTTTGTTGAATATTGCCCAGGGCTCTCCTTGGAGCACATTAAATGCTGCCAATCCTAAAATTCAGAAATCATGAGCTGGGTCCTTCACCTTCATTAAATTACCCTTAAAAATTAGATACCTAAAAATAAGAATTCTTAGGAGGAGCTAAGTGTCTTTTTATTTCCCCCTTTCATTTCTGAGTCATGAGGAGGCAGCTGGAATCTAAGCGTTTCTACAATTAAAAGGGCTAGAAAGTTCAGAGAAAAAAATTCTAGGAGCTTATAACTTTAATGAGCAATCTTGAGTACAGGAATTGAAATCTAAGGAAAAGCACCGATCATCATGAAATATAGTGTAAAATTAGTGATATTGCCAACTCTTGCATGTTGCAATTTTTCACAGGTCCTGACAAAACCCGTCACATTTTGTGTATGAATGCTTTATCACATCCTAAGAAGTTCAAATATAATTTGACTGTTTTTTACCTGCTATAGCAGTTGATGTTTGTGTAGTTAGGAGGTTTATGATTTTCACTAAAAGGTATAAAACAACATAGAAGAATCTGAACATGGGAAAATAAACTGCAAGCAATGCATCTCAAAAACCTGGTAGCTAGCAAACATCCATTAATAAGTGTCTCTGAGATAAATCTTTATCATCTGCTAGATAATACACTTAATAAATTTAATTTTAAAAGTGTACAGATGGAAAATATCCTACCATTCCTTCTTTCCTCTACCATTTACAGTGAGTGTATTGTTACATTACATGCTTAGAATTGAGTTTACTGAAGCACGATGCTTAATTTGCTACCAACCTTTCTTTAGACTTGCATCATCCATCACAGACATTTTAAAAAATGTCTTTTAAAGTATCGCAGGCAAAAATTCACAGTTTGAAATGCCTTAGAAAAGATCTTGGTGGTTTTTTAAATATTGTGATTTTCTATACCAGGCATCTCAAGCTTAATGGTACAGTTAGCCCTGAAGAATACTATAAATGTTTACTGGAACTCCCGACTGAATAAATAATCTAAAGCTTAGGAAAACCACTCCATCTGGATACTCACTATGCTATTTAAACTTGATTGCAAATATGCCCACACAGTGCTGATAGCAAAGCAGCTACCACACCTGACCTAAAAATATGCAGGACTTCCCCCCAGTCCTTTCTGCTTACGGAGAAAAAAAAAAGGGAATAAAAACCAAACCAACAAAAGCCCAACCTTTTCAAATATTGCCCAGCAAAAATATAAAGCTTTTAAACTAAGAGAATTCATTTCCTAGAGTTCTTAGTGTACTAAGTGGTATCAAAAAGTCAGCATTTTATCTCTAGTAATCTGTAGCTCTCCAGGGCAAGTATTTTTTGTTGTTTTTCAAAATGAGCTCAGCTACCAGCAGGTACCTTACTGTGCCCTTGAGTTCAACGGATCACATTTCAGCAAACTGCAGTTATCATTTAGCTATATAAACCCAAATTGTTCCTTTCATATTCAAAATTTTTCTCAAGTTAAGGCGCTGCCGTCTTGACAACTGATTCCTCCTTGAGAGGGTAATTTTTAAAGTGTTCAGAAAATAACAGTTTTATATATTTTTAACTTTCTGCAATCTACATGTAGACAGAAGCTCTATTAAGTACTGAGATATTTGGGATCAGAACCATTTTAAAAAATAAAACCATTCAGTTAAGAGTTCCTAACATAAAATAATATAAAAAAAGAAAGATGCTCCCAGTTTTGCTAAAATATATTGTCAAAGCAAATCCATATTGAGAAGTAAATTTAAAGATATACATGAAATAGAAGTCCTGGGGTTAAAAAGAAAACTGTATTAAAAGCTACAAATTCATGAAATACATAATGATATCACTTAAAGCTATTTTTCTTCAGTAGTTACATTTAAGATTATTTTAAAAATAAAAAAACCCCACTGAATAATGAGTTATGACACAAGATATAGACATGTGCAGAGATAACCCTGAAGTTAAAACCAGACCCAGAAAAGCATTTAACCCGAAGAGCAATGGAAGAGCTAGAAAAATTTTAAACCTTAGTATCCTAGTGAGGGACAATACAAGTGAATCTCAAGTTCTTAGATGTACAAATATTAATATTCAGAACTAAAACAAAAATTGATACAGCAAAACTAAATTTTCCTAACACGAAAAGTCTGCTGGAGGACCATCCAACGCAAAACGCACACACAAATTTATATCTTATTTGCTGGGCAACCTTGACTTAGTTATATGCTTTATAAGGAAGAAAATTCAGTTCAGTTTAAAACAGCCAATTGAGAAAGGATTTAGGAAAATAACACATTATCTTTAATAAATGGAAAAATGATAGACACGCTGTTTGCTGGGTTTTATTTCATGCAGAAAGCATTCTGATAGTCACGTACCAAAAGTGGCTGAAACTCATCCTCTGTTGTACAGGATGGACAGGAAAAATCCTATAGTCCGGAAATATAGGGCAATTTATAGACAACAAATACCAGGTTTCTTAATCCCTGGGGGAAGGAAGAAAATACAGCAAAGGCAGCAAAAAGACAGCAAAACCGAGTCATCAATTGATAGGGGCCTGAAAAACGTCAGAATGAGCAGAATGTGAATGCCGCAACTGAACAAAGCCAGGGCTGAGCAGAGACATTTAACTGAGCTGTTAGTCGCAGCGGGGAGAAAAGGAGACCCCTGCCTCCGGAAAGGCGTGCAGGTTCCTCCTGGGAGAAGGATCCCGGAGAGGATGACAGCCAGGCCCACCTGAGCTTAAGCACCGGCACAGAGTATGTGGACCCTGCAGAGACCTGCAGCGATCTGGGAAGGGAGAAGCAATCCCCCAAGCCCAAGGCTACCAGCGCCTTTGCTAGATAGCACCAAGTTTCACATTCTGTATAACTTTAAGGATTTAAGAGAAGCACTGCTGGCTTTTAAAGAATGCATCTCAGTCTAGAGTTCCTCAAATTTTCTTTATTCCTTCCTCAATAATTTTTTGGAAATATTTTTCCACAACGCACAACTGCTCGACTACCTATTTAGCTTGATGTGGCTCAGCTTTCCTAAGCACTGAAAGAACTCAGCTTGCTAAAAGATTTGGGCTCCCGATAGCAGTGGCATGGTCCAGAGAGCCCCTGGATGACAGGCAGGCACTGCTCCACTCCTGCATTGCATTCGGCAGCTTGCCAGCCACAGGGGCTGATATTTTATTGGCTTCTGACAGCTTTGACGTTATGAAAATTGATTTAAAGCACTTAGGAAACTTTCTTATCATGCTCAAGAACTGATATTTTTTTAAAATATCTTTACACCTTAAGGAATAGTTTATTAACTCTTCTTAATGCTGTTTTCTATTGAAGTCTTACCTACAAATCATCCCAGTACTGCAGAGTTTCAGTGGATTCATTAAAGTGGATTTAGTTTTTCTTTTGACAAAATGCACCAGCTGTGTATTTGTGAAACACAGCTTAAATAAACACCACCAAATAATCTTTAATGAACGTGATAAAATCCACCTTATGATGGTCTAAGTCTAGTAGACAGCTGCTGTCTTGCTTCTAACACAGAGAAAATTAGATCTAAAATAGGTGAACAAATACAGAAATGGATAATCTATCAAATAGCACCACTGAGCTAGCAGCTTTTAAAGAATACACAGTATCTTCTCCTTTACAGACATGTAATAGGCTACTCTCACTACATGTAATATACTTAGAAATATCCCAAAAGTAGGAAAATACAGGAGATAATAACTGATAATCATTCATGTCAAAACACATGAATCAAGAAGCATACAACTAAAAGCAATACTAAATTAAAAAACTATACAGCTCATGTTAATGAACAAGAAAATCAGGCTATCTCAACACTGAACAGTACACTTAACCATAATCTAATTCGATTCTCTAAAACATAATCCATTCTGTAAAAAGTGTGATACCCACTATGTATTAGTTTAGAAACTCCATTTATTCATTGAACAAGATTCAATGATTCAGTGGCATGTTCACTTACTGAGTCCAGAACTGCCAAAATCATTTGCCAAAGAAATATTTTATTACCAAATATTTTGTCTATGATTCAAACATTAAAGCGATAAAGCCAAAAATTAGCACAGTTCTTTCCTACCTTCACAGTATTATCTCCTAGGAAGGTCTACAGCACTTGATTGATTTGTTTTGTCACAGAGTACACAACAAAACTAGTTTGTTTAATTAGGTTTTTCAGATTATAATATGCAGATATAGTTGCAATTTATTAATCAATGCAACCAGGTAATGTGCAAGCTTTTCACAGAATCATAGGATCGTTTAGGTTGGCAAAGAACTTTAAGACCATTGAGACCTAGCACTGCCAAGTCCACCACTAAACCATGTCCCCAAGCACTACATCTACATGTCTTTTAAATGCCTCCCAGGATGGTGACTCCACCACTTCCTGGAGAGCCTGTTCCAGTGCTTGACAACCCTTTTGGTGAAGAAATTTTTCCTAATATCCA
>JAOXJM010000012.1:135190727-135216614 GCA_026413425.1 Tringa solitaria
TAAGGTCTCCCCTCAGCCTCCTTTTCTCCAGGCTAAACAACCCCAGCTCCCTCAGTGGCTCCTCATAAGACTTGTGCTCCAGATCCCTCACCAGCTTCGTTGCCCTTCTCTGGACACGCTGCAGTTTTGTGCCAACACTGTTCCTTAATCCCACTCCCAATTTAGAGTGCTCACTATTCCACTTCTGCATCTCTGGAGTAAATTATGTCAATTGTACAGCCCACAACTAGGGAACGGTATGAGCTCTGCAAACCCTTATGATGTGACCTAAGTCTCAGCAGAATCAGGCCTCTCTGCTAGTTTTCCAATTCAACTTGAGTGATTATCTACGTTTCAATTATGTTTCAGTTTTCTAGATTTAAAATCTGTAAAGAAAAGGAAAAGAATTTTAAAAAATCTTACTCATTGCATAGTATATCAACATTAAAACGCTACACATTCTGCATTTGAACATCTGTAATGTTCAAGTGTCTGTAACTTCAAATCTAAATCTTTCTCCAGAAAAAATGCTGTTGGGAATTTAATCTAGATTTTAAAATTGATTTAGTGTTCATGATTTGGAAACTGAAGTAGAACCAAGGGCCTCATCTATATTATTTCCAACCCTAACTACAAGGGCAGGAAATCGTGAGAGCTCCAACTCGTGCCAAACAATCCATCCAGCACATTCCTAGACCATATAAAAAGGATAAGGAAAATATGAGACAGACAAATGCATTCCTCAAATGCAAGGTGTCTGTACTCAAACAAAATCTGTGCTCAATGCAGTCAATGCCATACAGCTCACAGGCTCATCTTTAAATAGAATTATGTGTTTCACAACTGCACTTTCAGAAGTAATTAAAAGCCAAAGAAAATCTGATTTCATTTTACAGTGCCTTGTAAAAGTAGTTTAATTGTTAAGACCATCTTCAGGGCAGTGCTCTTCCAAAGTAAAGACAAAAATATAAACAGAGAGGTTATTAAATGCTCTTGCAATTTATTTAAAATACATCACTGAAGTTTCTGCTTACAGAACATCTATTCTAACAGTTTGAACACTGCCCTGCATTCAAAGACATAACACTGAAGAGAAACAAAGTACAAATAATGGGACTGGTCACATATGAAGTGCCATTGTTCAGAGTTTGAAAGAATAGAGGGTGTGAACAACTCCCTCTTCACCAGCAGATCTGATGCATACACAAGAGCACAAACAAATGCAGGGAAACACATGCAACCTTTTTGACACTAAGCCTATCTGTCCTGGACAGATTAAATATGACTTTAGCAACGCACATGTATTCTTGATAAAGTTATTCCATGTGTCTGGATGGGGACATTAGGAGTTACTGTTGAAGAAAAATTACACTTACATAAAAATATAGCATACATTTGTGAATTAATGCTAATGAAATTCACCTCGTGGCAGAAGGATGCAAGAAAAAAGTAATTGTGAATATCTTTATAATGTTTACACCCTGTCACAAGTAGAAAAGAGCACCATATCAAGTAATGTTAAATTGCTATTAACATAAAGCAACAAATCCTAAGAACAGAGATGTAACAATTTAAAATGTCCCCAGTGCTGGTCTCCTCTCCCCTTTCCACCCAAAGCAGAGATATACTTTCATTTGGAAACTCAAATGATTTTCTGGGCATATTCTACTGGTGACAGAGAAGCGGATTTTGGCTTTATGCCACCATCTTCAGAAAATCTGTTATGGTTTTGAATACAAACTGTCTTGTTGAACTACCACACATATCGAACAGTGGACCAACTAGCCAATTCTTTTCTCCCAGAAGAAACAAGCTGCCAGCTCAGGTTTGGATGGGAGAATAACTATACCTCTTTTTCTGCTTACTGTCTTTGAGACTTGCACCACTGCTGACACAGCTGGAGAGAGACCTTGCATTCTTATGGTCTGAAATCAGAGTGTAATCAAAGACTAGAGGTCCCAGCATCCTATCATAAGAAGAGTTACGCTAACAATTTAAGAATGCTATAGACATGAAGAAGGCAATGTTTTGTTGGGGTTTTTGACAGCACTGAAAAGGTAAGGTTTTCATTATAATATTCCTACTTAATCTCACACACATGCACACAGTTGAATTTACAAATACTGTGTACGTTACAAGACTTCACAATGCTGTAAAATCAAAAATATTAGAGAAAATTATTTATTTTATCAAATTATTGTTATACTGAATGTCAAAATTCACCATAGGCTCTACTAAAAGGCGCAATGAGTGCAAGTAGTGACTTCAAAATACTTAAAAATCCAAATATATGAAGAGATATTTTAAAGTAGTAACAAAATCATGTTGTATACTTGAAAAACTGTGGACCAGCTGGTCCAGCTTTTAACATAAGTAATTTTGATTGCTTCCATTTTTATGAGCGATTCTGACTTCAAACATTCAGAGCTACTAGCTTCTTGCACTCCTCACCTATTTCAATCTCAAACCACATTCCTCTTTGCTCCATCAGTATCTCCTCTTGCTTTAAAAACAATCTTAGAGAAGTATCTGAAATATCTGAAATATCAGAATATCATTATGTTGTTTTTGACATTAGTATCTCCAAATGTCTTCCATTCTGGGAGCTTATACTTATGCCATCTGATTGTCTGTCTTGCATAGGGAACTCCAGTAATTATGAACTAAATGCCTACTGACCTGGCTGCTGCTGCTACTGCTAGAATGCCAGTCATTTTTACCAGATCCTGGTCATTAGAATAACCATTGCAAAGGAGTAGTTTTAGTAATTTAACAATTTCTCCTGCTTCCACAAATGTATTCTATTTATACTCTCCCAAGTAGCATCACAACGCATAACAGTTTGCCTAGAAGCAGCAACATTGCAAAAATACACAGTAATTTAACTTACGTTCATTAGCTGAACTGTGCTGAAAATATTTCATCTCTTGCTCAGAAATTTAATATCATGCAAAATTTTGAAAGCAATATTGGTTGAAAATTGACACATTTGCTATTTATTGTTGCCATAACAACCATAGAAAGTTGTGTAAGAAAATACCGAGCAATAAAGGATGAAACGCCATAGAAACAGATAAGAATAGCACAAGTTGTGTCAGCACTAGCCCTAAGGAAAATTTTAAGCACAAACAAGTTCATGGATAGAATTATAAAAAGGTGGAGAAACAGAAAAGGTTAGTTAAGGTGCAGAAATGAAAAAGATAGTCATATGGCACACCGCCAACGTTCCACAAAAGAAATTACATGCAGATTAGTTGAAACCTCTAAGAAAACTAAAACACATTAGAGAAATTCAGCAGAGATTATAACAGAAACTTGTTTCAGGTTTGTTGGGTTTTTTTTAAATCTCTTGTTCATAACAATACTGTTGCAATGTTGCATGATATAAAGAGTTAAAAGCCCTCAAAACCAGAATACAGTAATAGCTAAATTGATGCCAGTTCTACATGATTTTCTAAAATTCCCTCCAGCAGAAGGAACTAACAATTGACTTGGGAAGTTACGAAGGAATTCAAATGTAGGGATCTATTTTCCTGTAGGTCAACCCACTACTGCACTGTATAATAAATGTAAACATGAAATGATATCATTTCATCTCTGCTCCTCACCTTTCCAACGACCTTTTGGAGAAAACATCCTGGAGCCTGAATTTTGTTTGACATGGAAGCCATACAGGCTGGCTAATATAACATTCCTACCTACGAGCAAAACACCTTTAATGCATTTATTTCTCCAAAAATAAAGATAAATGTTATACAGATATCTCTATATCAAAGCTAAAATCAACACACAGACCACTCAAAAAATCAAAGTTCTGTGTACAGTAGAAGAAATAATACATTTACAGCTCTTTGTTTAAAGAGTTAACAAAGCCAAAAATCGAACTTCTCTCTAGTAAAATTCCTTGTTGGATGTTATCCACTGACTTGTATTGAGAGCATAATCAAGAAAAAACACTTTCTTTTCACATCTCTCATTTCAAAGAAGGGCAAAAAAGCAGACAAGATTAAAATGGAGCTCAAACCAAAGATGGTAAATTTAGATTTGATTCAGCAGACATATGGAAACCATTATATAAAGAAGTGAATTCTTGCATTAAAAAGTTAGTTCAGGTGAGATGCAAGTAAAGCAAAGACAAGAATCTTAAGAGAAAGAATAACCTTGGTTTGTTGCTAATAAAACAGCAGTAGAATTTGGGAGCAGTCTAAAAAAGGATAAAGATTAAGGAAGCAACTTCATTCTACACTTAACCTGATCTAAGGAAAGGAGGCAGCCAAAAGGGTCAGTCCTGCCATGTGAAACCCTCAGGCTCTTGACCAATTCTTTGCACAAGATCTACCAATTCTGCAACTGCAGGGTGAACTGGGAGGGTGGGGAGGACAAGGGGGTGTCAGATGTTTTTTGAGCAAGTTGAATTGACTCAGTTCTCTGGCTACCGGACTGCTACAATCAATACAAAGAGTAACAGAAGCGAGCAGGTGCCTGTTTCTGCCATGCCTCTTTCCTTCCATAACCCCCATCTCCTGAGTAAGTCTGGAGTAAGACGCCAGCCATATACCCCTGGTTCCAAGGTCAACACACCAGAAGGCCAAAGACAACAGCTATTGACCTCAGACTGCAACCCGTACTTCAACATAGGTATTGATATGGGTCCCTCTTCTCAGAGGCTAATAATAGTACCAATCAGTAGTAGTACTGAAACTTGCAGCAAATTAACTTCCTTTGAAAGCTCCACTTTTGCCAAATTTGGATAATATAACTCAAAAGTTATCAGGACAAACAGCACAATCACATAAGTCTCTTTTCCTAAGGAAACAGACCAAAAATAATATACAGCTAGATTGCACAAAAATCTTCTTTGTACAGGGTAATTAAAAATTGGAAATACCAATACAATTAGATGTCAAGAGAAAACACACATTCAAACTGAGTATCCCATTTTGGATAAGTATACGGGGGGAGGTGTGTGTCATAAAAAACTATGAAAGATGGCCATGCTTCTATCACAAAGTGAATAAAATTGATTATATACACTACAACTACTAAAGAATTAATCATATAAAATATTTCCCCCAAAGCTCTGGCAACAGGTTTCCTCAAATTCAGTCTGCAAGCAGAACTGTAAACAAGTAGTATAAATACAACAGTGGGGGGATTCTGCTGGGCTGGGGGTAAACCAACAGAGGCTTTTCTCTTTCTGGCATTTATAGCATTTTAGAAGAAACACAGAGATGGTGTATCCTCAGCACATTTTAGGATTCATGTTATATTTGACAGTGGAATAACAAGACTGCCCTACCTATACCAAAAATGGCAGGGGATCTTAAAATCCAACAAGCTGCAAGTGAAAACTTAATACTGGCAAACAAAGCTTTTTTACCAATTATTTCTTGTGGATTTGGGAATAGCAGACATAGAAAATTAAATTGTAAAATTTTTTTGCAATTCACAAAGTTGGGTTTTTTTAAATGTAAAATACACACAGTAAATGCTATGGTACGATCATCGGACCTCATCAGTGGATTACACAATTCACACTTTTGAAAACATTTTTGTAACAGCACCTTACAAAATAAAATACTGCAATAATTTCTTAAGGTTTTATATTTCTTCCTAATATCAACTAAAAATATGAGAAAAATGAAAATGCAATAAAAGCAATAGAAGAAGAAACTAGCACCATAGATTCTTTTACCCTCTAGGTAAGTCTTCTCACATTATAAAAAGAATGTGAATTATGACCCAATAGTGGCTGTAGGTGAGGATCTACCCAAATGTTGCAGTTATACAACAGTGAATTTTAAACCAAATCTAACATCAAATATATTTCCAAAAAGCCTTCACATCCTCAAAGAGGAAGAAATACTATCTTTGGAGAAAAAGCTGAAGGTGTCGCTGACAGTTCAGCCTTTATGTTGTTTCAGTGTTACTGCTGAGGTCCTGACCTGTGTTCAATTAACTGCTTAGGCAGCTCTTGGCTGAATTTGGAAGGATTCTGTTCTCAGAAAAGCCTTCAGTGACTTGGCATCACATCTTCTCACCGTTGTGCAAAAGCATCACTTTATCAAAACCAGAACAAATTTAAAAGCAGTATATGAATAGCAGAGTCTACCATTGTTGTGATAGCTCTGATGAAAATGAAAGACAATCTTAATATTTCAACAAAAATGTTTTAATTAAAATATTTCAGTGAGGAAATTGCTATTTCACTTTTTAACATATATTTTTAATACCATTAAAAACAACACAACTAATTGCAATAAAAGTTTAAGACACAATCACAGTCTCACTAGGAACCATTTCACCAGAGAGTGAATGTTTACTAGGCAATTCTCTGTCCTGTGAATGAAAAGGCATCTGGGGACCTACTGATTATAAAAAACAGGGCAAAAAGCTTCTGCAAGTATTGCAAAATAAGCTATTGCATAGCCTACTAAAACTCTCCAAGTAGTGAGATTCTACGACACTGCAAGAAAAACATATCGTATTCCTGAAGGAATGACACCTTCTACGGATAAGGACTCCAACACCTCATTCATTTTTACTTCATACTATGCAACACGTAACACTGAGGTGAAAAGGTGTTACTAAAGCGACAGGCTCAGATTATTCCCAGCCTAAACAGGCAAACCAAAGGCAGTAGGGAATAGGAGATTTTCACTCACTACATCCAGGGCAGGACACATTCCCGGCCCATGTGATGAGCTATGGCAGTACCTAACCCCTGAGGCAGATGGCTTTTCACCAAGCAAAGTTTGAAGTGCAGTCACATTGTATTTAGATTCCCTCTATCTCATCCTCATGACGTATGCGCTCATTTAAAGGACTCAACTAATTTCAGGTGGCTGTTTTAAAAAATTTCAAAATCAGAACAAGTCTGACATGGGTACTGTCAATGACAAAGCTCTCACTGAACATGCTACAGCCTAACCTTTAAATATCTATACTGTAAAAGTAAAATACCACTTCTTAACATAAACCTCCCACAGACAAAAACTAGAAGCCCTTCTGTACTCAGGATGTGAAGTCACCTCATATATCCCATTCAAGAAGGAAGCAATATGAAATTTTGGCACGCAACAGAGACAGGAAACTCTCCATTAATGATTCCTATGATTGTCCAGCTAGAGATGAACTTTCTAAAGCACCAGTGTCAGCATGAGCCTGACTTTAAAAAAAAATAATCTTAAAACATTTACCAGCCTCCAGAGATGTGTTCTGTAGATGTCCCTAAATTGATACAAAGTCCTGCTGTATTTATAGAAAAATTCTATCTCCTGACTGCTTCACAAGTAGAGATGACTGCAATTAAGTAAGAAAAAGCAGCATTTTTACTCTGCATTCCTCCCCCCATGTATCAACATAGGCTTTTTTTAATGTACTAGCATGTACATAGCAAAGATTCAACAGCGACCATCACAGCAAGCAGAAAAACTGCCTTAAAGAGTGTCTCAAGTATGCAAGTATGCAAGACATTACTTGTATATAAAAATATAGATTCCATATTTATGAATGCATTGAACACAGCAATTCTAGCTGAATTTCACAAAAAGTTAGTTGTGATCATGGACTGTCTGGCACTAAGTACCATGTATTTAGATGAGTACAAGGCAAAACAAAACATGAAGTTTGCTGGCACAATCGGCTAAAAAATAAAACTAATAATAAAAAACCCCCACATGGATAAGCCAGCCAGCTTTCACTTAAATACCTGACACTTACTCAGTTGATAACCAGCTGCATACAAAGTCCTCGGCAGCTTTAAACTACCTTTTTTCTTTCTTTTCTTCCTTTAAGAATAAAATATTCTTCAAGCTATTTCCTATCATATCAAGCACAAACATGCTTTCATTTAACTTCAGGAATGGAATGTGTCTTATTTTAATCTTTCACCTTTGTTGAGTTGAAGAAACTTGTATTGCTGATAATAAGAGGCAAACCAGATCTTACTTAAAATGTGATTTATACTCTGTGTTTATATATTCTCAGGGACATTGCATTCCAAATTGATAACTACTCGGTTTTGCGGGTTTTTTTGTTTGGTTTTGTATTCTTTTGGTTTTTATGTTTTTAATGTAGTCAGTCCTGCAAAAGCAGCTGGCAGCATCACCAGACTCCCGAGTCAGTCGTTTCATACATCAAGCACCCATTTCAATTTTTAGCTGAAAAACTCTAGTACACATTCCATAAATCACAGTCTGATAATAGACAGGGGCATTCCCGTGGCTCTGGCACCAACACCTGCTTTTCTACGGGGACTGCACATTCCCAGAGAGGGACATGCTGCTCACAGACCCTGCATGTACAGCTGTAGGTGTATGCATATAGACCTTCTTTCTTCCAGTGGCTTGTCAGAACCCAGCACAGAAGTGTATGTAAGTTATCAGCTTCAGGATGGACACGTACAGGGCAGGTGCCAGCTTCACTGTCCAGGGCTATGCAGCCCCTGGAGTGCTATGTAGCAGAGAAGTGCTGGCAGCTGGAGAATGTTACTGTTAATTACGACAGTTCCAGCATACGCTGCAGACTGTGCCAGCGCCACACAGCCCAGGTACATTCTATCACCTTTGCTTGCTTTTTGAGATTGGCTTTACAACAGTGGCTCAGACCACTTGCTTTGTTTTCCAAATTAAGAGTAGGATTATCACGTAATAAGAAACCAGTGCAATTGTTTGGCAGTAGGTTCCAAGAAATGAATACTTTTGTGGATCCAAGGTTGTCAAGACAAACTGCAAAAATAATGAACTCATTTTACAGTAGAAAATAAGATTAAGGAAAAACCCCACAGACAACAGAAAACAAGATTAATTATGTAGCAGTGAACTTAAGGAAGTCAAAACCATGAAAAGAAATAAGGATATCTTTAGAAAAATAAGTAGTAATCTGACATGAAAGTAATTTTGAATGTTATCACATTCTCATAATTACAACTAAACAACCCAGCGACACCATGGTACTCGTTCCTCATCTGGGAATTTAACAAGCCTAAGTTCTAAAATAGATAACGAGATATAAGCAGAAGATTAAGAATTATTCCCCCATGATGAACCACATGTCACAGTTTCTGAGCTTGTTGAAATTCTGGTCCTAGCTCTACAGAAATACAAATGGTAAGAGGAATTGCCCAGCTGTTCTGTTTAAGAATTCTGCAATTTCTCCCTCAGGAAACACGGCACAAGCACGAAGCTCAGCAACTTGCTTCTGGTGACTGCATTTCTACACAGCTGGCTACTCGTGACAGTCCTTTGGAGACACCTCTCTTCAATCTTTGTCGCTTTTAGACAGAGTGAAGATGTTGATACAAACTGCAAAGAACAGGGGGGCCTCTCACTGAAAAGCATTTCCAAGTACATCGTAGTTCTAAAGAAAATGCATAACCCTAAACAATCTTGCTCTTATAGTTTCAACTGCATAGAAATATTCAAAATACCAAAGCCCATGGAAACAAAGTATAGGCATTCCTTGCTTCCCTTGAATTCAGTGAGGCCAATTTAGAGTACTGTAGAGCGTGAAGTTCGTTTTCTTTTAAAAAAATAAATTAAAAGCAACTAAACAAAACACCACCACCAACAACTGGCCCCCAAAAAACTAACTCAAAAAACCACACTCCACAAAAACTCCCACAAAAAAAAAAACCAAGAGCTAATCACATATCACTTTTGTAAGTACTAGCTTAAACTTTATGTATCCCTGTAGCTTTGGACTATTTTAATTTTTTAAGACAAATCTAAGGCTTTTCACTTGCATATATGAAATTGAAGCAGCACACTTTACTGTATTTGTCTTTGACTTAGCTCTTCCTAAAGAGTACATGATACAAAGAAAACAATGCTAACTTTGGGAGTTGGAAGACTATGAAAGTCTCCCTGGTTAAACCAACTTCCATGGGCTCTGCCTCAGACTGGTCAGATATATAATTTACATCCTACTCCAGCCCCGCACTGTGGGAACCACAGCGCCCTCGTTTACATGGGTCAGAGGCACAGAAGCAATCAATATCATCACTGATAGATGAATTCTGCCTCCATAAAGGTTTGATTACTGTGTCGTACGTGGTGGAAATTTGTTTGGTACCGCGGCTGTCAGTGGAAGTTCACCTTAATAACATTTTGCAGAGTGCCTCATAGGCTCTCTTACTACCCTTTTTTATTTATTCCTTTTCTTTTTTCTTTTTTAAATCCATGCCATAAAATTGTTCATCATATATATTTTATTTCCATTCAAATTCAACACTAGGCATGGGAACATATTTGTACGCTACAGGTACTTTTGTAACAATCTGTGAGTAGTTTAATTTAAAAGCCATGGACAGCAACCTAAAGCAATTTTTGACCATGCATAAATAGTTCCATGTGCTCTGTTCATCTGGAGTCTCACTAGAGACGAATAATGACCTTGTATTTCATTCTCATTTACTCTGAATTAGCCAAACCTTGTGTTTTTAATTACATACTTAATACACCTGGCATGGTCTAATTACAGAAAACAAAACATCATTTAAACAAAAGGTGACCTTGAACTTAGTCTATCAAAATACTGGTTTACTTAAAGTTTTCAGTTTTTAACGAACTGCCAAGACATACAATAGCAATTTTCCAAATGTGATCATATGCCTTTAGAGCAACAGACTCACTGCATTAGGAAACATCTGTACACACTTTTTATGGCTTTCCTCATTATTAATGCAAATCCCTCTTAGATTTCAATAGTGCTATAAACAGTTCTATAGGTAAACACCAAGTTCACACTACTGATACTTTTAATGTGTTCGACTATACTAAATCTAGACTTGACAAGCAGCAGCCTGTTGAAGCTGAAGCGACTCTTTTCAGAAACTAGTGATTTTGTACGAGTACTGCAACTACGAACAAAGGGAACATGAAGCTATAGCAATGACTATACACTGCAAAAAAGGCAATAAAGGACTTTCACACAAAAAACTTAAATAGATTTGTTACCCTACTGCTGGAATGTGGTTACTTCCCTACTTGAAATTGAGTACGTAAATTCTTTCTTCAGTTGTGTTGAAGAGTTTCACTGACAAATTGTTTTTACAAGAATGCTTCAATACAGCAGTGAATGGTCTTCACATATTTGATACAGGTTTTTTATTCCTATTTGTGACCAAGTAACGCTAAGAAATTAGGCACAGCATATTTAATAAAGCATCTGAGATGTAAAGTCAACAGAATGTAAAGCCTACACAAAATTCAATAAAGCCTAAAATTTCTGTAATATAACCAGATCACATATCATTTTACATTATGTATTTTTTTTTGACATTGCAAATTCATTTTAGCACAGGAAAAATTTAAGTACACATACTCCTCAAAATATTTCTAGTCATTTTAGTAATTTCCTTGTTCTTTTTACATTGGTCATCATTACAGCCCTAGAGATTCCTGCCTCAACATGCCAGAACAGCAAATATATTTCATTTGAGGTAAACTATGTCAACAACAGTATTAAAGAAAGACAGGAATTAAAATTTGAGCATGCTCAGCAAAGATCTACCAAAGAACTGGCTAATTCATAAACAGCTGGCTTTTAAAGATGTATTCTCAGAATATTTGTCTATGATCTGTATTGCTGACCGCTGAGTACTTGTAAATAGAACACTCCAATGCACAAGGGGTAGAAAAGCTGGGTATTGGAAATTTTGACAAAGTTTCAGCATGAGAACAGACTACTGTCACCTCTGACACAGCCAACATTTTGAAGCTAGACAACAAGGAAGTTAGTGTTTTGAATATATAATAGACCTGAATGGGTATATGCTAAATGAGAAAAATAATTCTTCACTCATCATTAGGTTACATAATTCATACGGAAATATTCCATGTAGATAAGCAAATATATTCAGGTTATCATGAATGCTGACAAACATCCATCACTTCATTTACTTGGCTGGCAAAATAAGGATGACAGAGATTGTCAAAAGGAGAAAAGAATCCCAAACTTTTAATATTCAACCAATGGAATTCAATAAATACATTAAAAGAAATTACTTTGTTATTTTCTAACACAAGTCATATATGTAATAGATGTTGATTAAATAATGATATACATCACTTATTATTTAACTGAACTGCAAGAGCATCCAAACCAAGACTCCATTACCTGGCACATTCCAAACTGCCCAGAAGGGGACACAATCTAAATGAGATTAGTTTGTCACAAAGTGGTAGATCATTTGAAAGTGAAGATGAGATATATGGGAGCGAACAGAATTTATGCTTCATATGAGATCTGATGGCAAGACTCCTGCATCTTATTCCAGCTCTGCTACGAACTCATTCAGAATCACTTGCTTTCTGTTTCTCTGCCACTATTCTCCTGATAACAGCATGTATTCATTTGTCCCTTACAAGGCTACAATTAAGAAAGTCCTTGAATAAATACTCAGGTCTGAATCCTTCTCACTGTCATCTCTCAGCCAAAAGGTCTGTACCAGCACAGTTACTTTGTTTTAGCTGTACCAGAAAATCCTATTCTTACAACATCGGCTACGCCAAACACACAAACATGGCACTCGCTAATATACTGTGAAAATCATCTGTCATAGGTTCCAACAGTGTTTCATTCCCTTCAGATCTGGCATGACTATGCTAGTTTGAAATGAAAATAATCCTGTCTGTCAAACAATGCTAGTGACATAAACATAACCTGGAGCAAAACAGGCATGTTACATCAGCACAGAGGAATAAAGCCAGCACTAGCGGTTAAAAAGGTAATCTGGAGAAAAAGCCTTGAGACCATGCAAGGCAAAATGCTCTCATATAGCTGAGTTTTCGTGAACTCTGAAAAGAACAGGCACAAAGAATTAAAATGCAGTTTATCCGTAAATCAAAAACAGTAATAGTTTTTCCTGAAGAGTATTTCCCTAAATAGGGGAAAAAAATATAATTCACCATTTCACCAGCACAACACAGGCAAATCAAGATAATCTTTTTTCTCTTCAATTAAATCTGATCCAAATAAACTGACATAATTTAGTCTCTGAACTGTTAAAAGCACACAGGTAATCATTTCTATAGCTAGAATTACAGCACAATAAACTTGTCAAAAATACTGCAAGAAGGCAAATCCATGGTGAAAATAAGAAAAAAATCCTAAAAATCAGTACAATGTTTTGTTTTTTTTTTCCTTTTGTTTTGGAATCAAGAGACAATCCTAAAAGTTTCAAAGACTGCTTCTTTCAGTTGGCATTCATATTTCTAGTAATGAACTTAATTAACCTATCTTGTCCAGTATAAGATACTTTCTTCTTTCAAGCCCTCAACACTAGCCATAAGACATCACAAGATAGTCCAAGCAGAAAATAATTCACTCTAAAAAAGTGTTCCTACAAACTGCTGGATTACATGAATGAAATACTAAGACTGAAGATAATGGCTCCATATATGCTTTATGCACTACACAACTATTTAGTAACCCTGGCAGCATCTGTGAAGATAAATTCCTTGCTGTCTGCCAGCAGCTAGCCTCTTCCTTCTCTGAGACCAATCGTTTATTTACATGGTATCTTAAAACAGTTCACATGTGAAACGACAGAGTAGGTTTATTTGTTTTTTGACTTGACAGTGTTTTGTCTTTGTGTTCAAAAGGAAAGACTCTGAGCTCAAAAACCTTTTCTCTGTCTAGCACCCATTCAGTGTATAGGGAAAGAAGGTAGCTCCTTAGGGAGGATGGCAAACAGACCCACTAATCTCCCCTGGCTGTTGTCAAGGGGTTACAAGGCAGTTACTGTATTTTTGTTCCTGTGCCGTGGTTCCAGCACCAAGGATGGCTTGTCACAACTTAAAATTAGTGGTCTAACGACAGATGTCCTATTCCTGGGGAACCAGCTATTCCCACCTGCGGATGCTCATGATGCAAGCACAGAATTGACACATGGGGGAACTGATCATATTCCTGGCAGCTACTGACAACTTGGTTATGCTCCAGAGACCTTCAAAGCAGAAATGAGCTCCAAATCTTTATAGTAATTTCTGGGTTGGGTATTTATACGCTCATGCATTTATCATTTTATTTGTGCAATATTCTCCCTAAGATAGACATATGAGGGAAGATTTAATAACCTATATAACTGGAGTAGGTTAGTCCTCCTTGGAGGAATAAGAATTTTTGAAGATTGTTCAAAGAGCTATAACTAGACATAACATCATAAAATTTTAAACTGAAGATAAAAAAAAAATAAATAGTTTAGCTGTCAGGTCTATAAAACTGTGACACAGGCCCCCAAGGAAAGTGATGGGAGTACCTTTCAATTCAAATGTGTTAAGCTAGTCTGGAAAAGGCATTTGGTAGCACATCTACTTTAGCAGGGATACAGAAAAGATCATTTACTAAGTAATTTTGATCTCTAATTTTTCAGATTAATAGTAGGTTGGGCAAGAATTACCTAAATAAAAATAATACAGTAGTACACAGGAAAAGAAAATGTTGGAATCATTATTTAGTTGCTAATTTATTTAAGAGGACCTCTGCATGTGGTCATACTCAAATTACCATTGCAACACATCACAAGCATAAGAAGCTCAGAAAAGAGTGATAGAAAAAAATCATTGTTCTGATCATTTTGAGTCGTAATGGATATCACCAGTGGACTTGTGTGGTTTTGTGACTTGTGTTCTTTAGGTTAGGTGCTCATTTAAACATAAAGGGAAAGTGACACTCAAGTTTATCTGAAATAAAATTTTTGAAAGGCCACAAAAATTAATGACAGTCTACATAAGTCATCTTTTTTTACTCTGTGCAAGAAAACAATCTATTTGTAATATTTTTGGACCTATCTACTTTTGATTTGAAAGACAAAAATAACTTCTTTTCCAACAACTTTGAGTCAATATTTCCAGATTGTTTAGAAAAACCGCAAAGAGATAAACTCAGAAATCAATGATCCTCAACTAGTAGTGTATTCAGGAACAACATGTCTTTGGATAAATTCTGCCTGCCCAAAATTTACTAGCAGAAACAAGTTTTCCTGAAATACAAGGTGTCTTCAAAGTAACCCTCTCTACCCACAATTTACTGGCAGATGCAAACTACGGTTGAGACCCTGCAGATTTTTTCATGTAATTGAAGATAAATTCCTGACTGAAAAAGTGGTACTATAAACACAAGTTGTAAACTATAACCTAAATAACACAGGTAAGCCAAGTTAATGCCATGGGGAGTTAGAGGCAGAAACCTGATGTTTGCAAAGAGGGATGAGGGGGTCAAAGAGGGTCAGTACGAATTCTCAGAGGGGCAAAGCTAGAGATAGGTAGATACCTTACAGAGATAAGAAAGCTTAAGTACAAATTACTGGCTAGAAAATCCAACTAAATCAGAATTAAGTTTACACGTCTTCAGAGCTCATACCAGAAAAGGTGATAAATCACAGCTGACAGAGAATCTATTGGCAATGCATAGCTGACATAAAGGGTGCTTCCTGTGCAACTTGTAATATGTCACATCTGAGACTAAAAATTAATTGATCTAGCCATTCATTCATTAACTGTTATCACTCAGTGCTGTGCTCACCATTTATAGGAAAGGGAAAGGTGGAAGGCAGAGAGAGAATAAAGTGAATCTGTTTGTATACAAGCAAGAGGAAAACTAAAAAATGAGAAAAAGCATTTAAAACTAGGGCCGAAGGTGCTATAATTAGCCTTACACAGGAAAGCATAAAACAGCTTTGACTCAGTTTTTACTTTTGTAGTTATCAGGTAAGTGGGATTTTACACCTATTACAATAGAAACAAAGCAGCAGCTCAAAAAAAACCACCTGCTAGTCAATTTCAAGAGCCATCTTCTTTCTATTATTTCTTTTTTCATACTGTATGGATATCCAAAGAATGTCAGTTTTAACTGAAACACCAACAATTGCTGGAGTAAGAGAATGTGAATGTCTTCTATAGTCATATTAGCATATAAAAGTGTAACTCAATATAATACACCAACTATTTACCTCTACAACTCTGCTTCTCTAATTCAGTTACAATTAGATTGTATTCCCATGCAGAATAACCACAGTCCAAGCTTTCCTCTAATTTTGATTGCTGCTAAAGTTTTTCCCTTCATCTTTGTCCCAGAATGCCTTACTACTGAAAAAAAATCCCAGTTCTTCTTAATGCCCAGATAGGAAATCAAAACCATAAACCTGGCAGTGAAAGACAGCGAGCATTACAGTTTCCAGTGTTACCAGAAGACGTGCAGCCTCATGGTGGTTTCATTATTTTAATTTCCTTGCAACAGTGTGTGAAGTTAACAACTCCAAAACTTAAATGAGTGGTTGTTATGTAAAGAACCACACATTTAGCCATAGGATTCTTCAAGGAGAAAATTAAGTAAGCAGAGTACAAACTGCCATTCTCTCATCTTAAAGTTGTTTATCCTTTCCTCTCATAAACATACATAGCTACAACCTTGCCTATTTATTAAATCATTCAGTTGTGTCCCCCTCTATATGCTCCTCATCAGAACTGCCGTATTCAAAACCAGTTTTGTTCCTTTTTTCCCCCCAATTCTTTCCTACTTCCATTATTTTTCCCCACTGTTTTCTGTATGGTTTCTAACTTTTTGCATTTTAAAATAAGTTTTTTCAAGGAGCACGCAACAAAAAAGCAAAACAATTTTTAAACGTATGTTTTGTTCTCCCTTAATTACACGCATTTCATAGAATCACAGAATGGTTTGGGTTGGAAGGGACCTTTAAAGATCATCTAGGTCTAACCCCCCTGCCATGGGCAGGGACACCTCCCACTACAGCAGGTTGCTCAAAGCCCCATCCAGCCTGGCCTTAAACACTTCCAGGGATGGGGCATCCACAACTTCTCTGGGTTTAATTTCATTAAACTAGTGGATACCTAAGTAAGCTTCCAGAAATTCTCTATTAAATTCCCAAAGGGCTTCCCCCCCCCCCCCCAAATAAATATGAATTCACACCACCACCTAAAATAAGTTAGGGTAAGCAGCAACTAGAGTGTCTTTGAAACGTGCTGCTGTATGCACAATCCTAGAAAACAATTTTTTTTGCTTTCGCAGTATTCCCAGGCATACATACTCACAGCTCACATATGTGAGGTACCAACTGGTAAATGTGCACCTCACACCCAGAATCCCAAGCAACTTTTAATGGGAATTCAGGTAGAGCTAGGAATGTACACATGAATATAACTTCTTGAAGAAGTTCCATTACAAGCTGAACCTACAGGCTGCCCGATGAAGAAGCTTAAAGCCTTGAAGAAAACAACGACTGAGGAATGACTCTCAAGAGCTGCATCATGCCCAGAAGCCTTCCATGATGGCACCATGCCGACAAAAAGCACATATGGAATTTATTGGTGCAAATCTGCAAGTCTCAGGGATGGACACATATCTCAGATCTCAGACCACACTTTTGCTCAGGTGGATGCACATGAGTCACACTCCTAGCCCTTTGGCAGTAGATCCCCACCCAGCATGCTATTGTCACTACACTGTTTCCTTATGGGGAGAGCATTATGCATACACGTGTGTTTGCCATCCATTTGAAAAGCTGAACAATCTTCCTAAACCTTCATGTCCAAGTTTTAAAAAATAATAAAAAACCCCCATATCTGATCTCTCAGTCCTGGGGTGACTTCCGTAAGAACAAAACCAGGTTGATTTCCTGGCTTGAACCAAACTCTGCAGGAACCACATGAAGTGCAACCTTACACAGTTTTTTCCAACATAAAGAAAGACAGTATGACTCAAGATATATTTTCCCAAGCATGCAGTAATCACTAGAAAAACCGATTTTCACTAAAAGAATTAGGAAAATGAAGAAGTGAGCATGTAGCCATAAGCTCATAGAGATGATCCACAAGGGGATGTAAAGACAACACATTAAAGACAAAATATTAAAGTCTCAATAACAAACTGGTTCATTAGATCCTATTAAGCTCTTGGGAAATTCCACTGAAGAATGTAATGAAAACATTTCCAGGAGAGAGGTGCACTCCTGAAGAGTGCCTAAAGAACAACGGCTATTTGTGTTTTCAAAAAATGATCCAGAAGGTCTCCAAGGAGACCTTCACCTCAAAACATAGAGAATAAGTACAAAGCTGGCCACCACCCACAGAAACTGGTCCCCTTAGCTCTGTATGTACACACAGTGAACTTCCTAATGCTTTTTGATAAAGGTGTTCTCAGAGGATTGTGAGTCTTCCAGCAATCTGGCCTAAGATTTAAGGAGTCAGGCAAAGTGAGCACTGTGACACCATGCCTGAAATCCCAAAACTAATTGTTATCATGAAGAGGTGGAAGAGAATAAAAAAACTACCTTCATGAAGCTAGGGAAAATGAACGTCTTTCAACTATCATAACTTTCTGAGGGTCATCAGTAAATACAAGTTACAAGAAAAAGACTAGTAAAATGACTGTGACTTGTAGATTAAAAAGGTATCCAAATTGGACCCTGAGGATAAACCAGGCCAAGAGCAAAAACATTTATTCACTTAATCAAAAATATTTCTTCTTCATTATCAGGAAAAACAGGCCCATTGAAACATCTCAGGTCCCAGAAAACTGGCTTGAGTATCTTCATGAAGCCTACTCAGTCAGAATTCTCCAGTCTCCATTACTCAATATTATCAGGGATCTCAAGAAACAGATAGCAAATATGAGTGTGATACTATATACATCAATTCCAAATATCATCATCTTTTCTGCAGAGCACCAAGATCTCATGCCTCCTTGTTTATTCATACAAATTATCATCCTGCTTGGTGTTCTTGACATATAGAGGCTTAGATTGTTCCTAATACTCTATTGCCACAGTGAGCACAAGGTGGGATGAGTTTCTTGAACCGCAACTGTCCTTTCGGTGTATCTGAACAAAGCAGGTGCCTGCCTGATGAACTTTACCAGCTTAAACATTACTAGTTAAACATTACTTCCTTTAACATTCACTAGTATACCTACTCGCCAATCATGTAGCTATTGCAAAATACCAAGAAGGCTCTGAGCCAGCTCTGACTTGACCACGATTCTGTGGACAGCCAGTCACTCTAGTAAAAAGCCAAGAAATGCAATCAGGCCACCCTGAAACCCTTGTACTGCAGACGAGACCTTCTTCTGAGAAGTCCCAGAGAAAGCTGCCGACTTTAATGAGTAGGAATTTGGAAGCAGTACATCTGTACATGTGATATGGGGCAACTTGAGGACAGTTCTGTAAAAAGAAATGAAAAAGCAGCTAGACTGATTCTCTGTCTCTGGCAAGTGTGAGCAGTAATGTAGAAACTCACTGAAGTGATCTTAACTGCAGGACAGATGGTATTTGTGCTTTAGATCACTGAGGGGGGAACCAGACCTGGCGCTCTTTCCAATCAAGCAAGCATCTGCAATGGCGCTTCTTAGTTACTAAGCTACGAATGCTTGACAGAAGTGCTGTATCAGGAACAGATAAAGAAGAGCTGACACAGACTAAGAAAATGTATCCATATGTCAAAGATGGGGATGAACTTCCAGCTACAGAACGCTGCTGAGAAGAGCCTTACTAGATGTGGTAGGTTAACCTTGGTTAACAGCCAAATACCCACCAAGCTGCTCACTCTACCTCCTCAGCAGGATGGGGGGAAAACAATGAGAAGGCTCTTGTCTCAAGATAAAGACAGGATAAAAACACTTCCAATGACAGGACATCCATGATTTCTCTGGGCAACTTGTTCCAATGTCTCACCAACCTTATCATAAAAAATAAATCATGCCCAATCTACCCTCTTTTAATTTAAAATTGTTACCCCTTGTCCTATAACTAGAGGTCATCATAAAAAGTCCCTCTCCATCTTCTTCGAAGCCCCCTGTATATATTGAAAGGCCACATTAAGGTCTTCCTGGAGCCTTCTCTTCTCCAGGCCAAACAACCCCAACTCTTTCAGCCTTTCCTCACAGGAGAGGTGCTCCAGCTCTCTGATCATTTTTGTGGCCTTCCTCTGGACCCACTCTAACAAGTCAACATCTTTCTTGTACTGAGGACTCCAGAGCTGGATGCAGCACTCCGGGTGGGGTCATCTAGAGTGAAGAATCACCTCCCTCAATCTGATGACTGTGCTTCTTTTTATGCAGCCAAGGATATGACCGGCTTTCTGAGCTGCAAGTGCAAATTCATAGAATCATAGAATGGTTTGAGTTGGAAGGGACCTTTAAATATCATCTAGTCCAATTCCTTTTTTAACAGCATTTTAAGCCTTGTACCACTTCTCATGGAAGCAGAATTAATTGATACTTGAACTCTCAAGTCTAACTCACTTAATCAGTTCCCACTGTCATCTCACAGTACGCTTCTTAACACATCTACTGGGCAATTCTGTTACACATGCACTGTTATATGAAGGCTGGGTTGGACTGACCCTCTGTCACAATGACTGGTTCTCCAAGCCACTTGTGTCTTGTTCAGAAGAATACCTCTTTGGGACCACATCATATTAATGCTATCCCATGAGCAGGAGAAAGACAAGTCAATCTTCCTTGTTTCCTTCCCTGTTCCTTCCATCCAGGTTCCCAGTAGTTGTCTACTCCTTTTCATTTCCTCTCTCTACCAGTCAGCATATTCATACTAACAATGGAAGACACTATGATCTGGGTGCCAGTGGTTAACAATTCAGCATTCAAACCTCACCAATGCTGAGCAGTGGAGGGCTATTGTGTTTGCACAGAGTGTTGCTTTTCTTCCTCCTTTACCTTTTTAAATGGATATGAAATTATATTCTATGTATAAAACTCTTGGAAAGAATGTTAAGTCAAATACTTGAAAAACATCAAGGAAGAACATCCTACAACCTTACGTGACATTCATTTCACTTTTTTCTTATTAAACACTGTAACATATTCTTTAATTATATGATTATAGGTTAAAACTCAGTTAAAGAATGGGCCCATCATGGGTCAAGTGATCATACATGCATCACTCCCTAAATTTTGAACATTTGATTTCAGCACCTGAACACAGCTTTTTAATGCTTTTTTGTATTTCATGAGATTAGTTGAGAATCCTTCATGATTATTACATTACTTGTACATCACTTTTGCCCAGATAAATAATAAGGTAAACATCACAGAAGAACATTCTCCTTCACATTTGGTCTTATAATCTGCTTGTTAGAGATGGAGGAAGGCTTTCAATACATGGCTCAACATAAGCAAGTCTAAAGAAATGCTAATAGATTTCAAAAAAAAAAAAGAAAGAAAAAAGAAGCAACCATCTACAGTGCTCCTTCTTCTAATAGCTCCCACTCATTACGGCAGAGGCTCCAGTATTACTATAACTAAGGTGCTTCACTGGGCTCCCAGCTACTCCTGTGAATCCGAGGTGCAGTTATGACAAGACTTCTCTTGAAATTTGTGCTTGGCAAGAACGTACTTTCCTTTCAGATGTGGATCACATTACAACCACTCTTCTCACTTCATAATAAAAAAATTGCACTAAATTGAAAATTGGATTACACCTCTACTAACCAAACATTTCTGTTACCGTTCTATACTGTTGTCCACTTACTAAGTGACAGTTTTCACAATAAGCACAGTACACTCCAGATGTCAGGTGAAGTTCACTGCACTGATTTTCAATTTAAAGCTGTAAAATAGTTTCTTGAATTGGCCATCTGCAAAATCCTCTCTCCCCCATATGTTACAATAGCAACTGCCAGCAGCAGAGGCATTTCAGATAGTAATTCACTGATTAAAACTGTCAGGCTATTTTTCAATGAAGGCACCTCAGCTCTGGAATTAATTTCTTCCTAACCCATGGTCAAACATTTTATGTTTGCTGACTTCCATAACGTGGGATATGGAATTGCAGAACAAAATAATCATGGTGTTTGCTGACAGGACAGTTTGAGGACCAAAGGATATGGCAACTATTATTCTTTGGAGGTGGTCTATTTTGGGAAGCTGCAATAAGATGCAGAAGATGAACAAAGGAAGAACCGAGTTGAAATCAAGCTAGATTAGTAAACTGCTCCATTAGGATTTAGGTAATATTTTTAGGTAAAATTTTTCTAACGTATCTGTGCTAATTCTAGGGTAGCATAGATATCTGTAAAAAAGGTGGGTGCAGGGAACACAGCTTGGTGCTGGAAGTGGTACACCCCCTCCACAGCACATGACTGCCGAACCTCTGAAACTTGTCAGAGCTGGGTCCAACGAGCTGCTGTTGCCATAGCAACAGCTCTTTAAAACATGGAAAACAGGTCAGGTAGTTTCAAACTAACCACCATCCCCAATGTTGCTGTTTTCACTTTTAGTTTTGAACTAGCCCACCCCTGAGATGATCAGTGGGCTGTTGCCATAGAGTCATCAACCAGCACTGAGGAGAAAACAAGGCACTTGAGTTTCCCAGGCCATGGGGATGCTGAAGTAATAGGGAGTTTGGCCTCCCTCCACCTACCGCTCTTTTCCCCAAATCCTTCAGAAATCCTCTTCAAAGGCATCAGCTCTTTCCCGTCTCTTTTTCTCTGCAAATATCCTTTCTCTGGAAACTGTTTGGGGCTTATGCTTTTTTATTTTTTTGGTTTTGTTTTTCAAATAAAAGTTTGGGAGTTAAATCCTGCCAACCGCTGAGTGCAAGAGAACTGTGCATTTTTTGGCCATAATGCCATTCCTTCCAAAAGCACCATGTTACAGTACCACTCAAAACACACTAGCAGTTGTCGGAGAACTTGATGTAGGGAGAAATAACTATTGTAAACCAGGTCTCTTTGAAACCCATGGGAAGGAAGTCAACTGGCTCAGGAGGCAACAAATGAAACAGCCCAGCACGTACACAGCAAGCTGCACCAGGATTAACACACTCCTACCGATTCCTCCTCTGCTTCTCTGAAGTACCATTGAAAGTTGGCTGCACACAGGTGCTCACATCTCAGTGAATCAGTAGTCACAGACAAAATCCCAAAGGATGGGCATCAGTTTCATTTTTTAATTTAATGTCTTCGTTACTTTAATTTAATCTGTCTGAATGTAGGCTTACTTATATCAGTCTCTTTGTCTTGACTCACAGTGGTATTCTCTTAGTTAATGGAAACTCTTTAGAAAGGCTGAAATAGCAATGAAATTTTTAACTTCGCAAAAGCAAAATAAAAACCCCCTTCCACCCTATCCACATATCACAAGCCCCGTGGAAATACCGTATTTCTATCTCTATGATATTATCAGGATAATAGTTCTCATTTGAGGTGATTATCCACTTCTGTAGAGTGCATGTTCTTGTGTGCAGATGGCATTTATAACATGTGACTAAATTTAATGGGAATCTTAAAGTAACAATTAACTACAACAAAAAATAAATGGTCATTGTGTGAAAATGATAATCCTACTAATACTGCAGGGAAAAAACCAAAACAAACCCAAATGTTTGCACTAGAAGCACATTAAGAACTACCTTCAAAAAATATAGGCACCTTCTCCAGATTCCAATAGGCCCAATACCCAAGAAGCTCCCAGTAAGAAAGCTTCCTCTTCCATTCACACACTTGTAATTCCCTATGCCAAAAAGCACAATCTTCAAAGACACAAAAAAATAAAAGACAGAGTCATTTTGGGACAGCTCATTTTTACTATGAGAACTTGTTGGATCTAGAGAACTTTTTAGGGAGGTGGGGAAGTTTGGTCTGCAAGTGTCTTTGAAGAATATTTTTTCCTCCATTCTTACTTGAAAGAAGAATATTCAAATACAAAAAAACCCAACTAAATATATTGGGCTGTAGTGACACCATGAGGGAAAAAAAATTCAAACATGTTTTTAGAAAGTTCCATCTAATTCCCATCTATGAGCACTACAGCATGCTCATACAGTATCACGCAGTCAAGGCTGCACATTTTGCAAAGCTCCTGCTTCTCAGCTGAAGACTTAACCTTGTCCATGACTCTAGTCTGCTGCAATGCAAAGTAAAATAAGTTAAATTTTTCAAAATGGTTTAAGCTAACTTACTTTAGTTATCACTACAGCACACTAAAATATTTCAGGGAAACACAGTCAGGGTTCTCAGCTAAGCATCAAGCAGCTTTTTGAAACAGCTATAACTATGCCACTGTACCTTTAGAGCTTTCCTAGAGATCAATTTTGTCCTGGTACATCTTATTTAGGTTAAGAAATTAATTCTCTTACTAGTATTCTTACATCTGTACAGCTCTTACTGTCAATGCAAACATAAATGTAAGCAATACCAAGATCTTTAAGTAGGAAGTGTTAACTCTTCGGATACTTCTTTCCTAGAAACTAGGCATACTTGCCCTAAACTAGGAATACTGAGAGAAACAGTCTAAACTCTGAAATTTCTAACCCTACACCTAAATGCAGTTTCACATTTAGGCACACAAATGGAAGTGGTTTCTTTATTAATTCGAACAGCTAAACTTAATACTGCCATCAGTAGGCACTTTGCCACTGACTTCAGCAAGTATGAGATTAACCCTTCTATAGAGTATTTGTCAATAGCTGCAATTTTATATATTGGGCTTACATAGCTTTATTTTTAAGTTGCTACATATAACACTATAAAATAGGTATAAAAACTTGGCAAATTAATTTTGTGGTTTTGTTGGGTTGCTCCACCACCACCACCTCAACCCTTCCCTGTGTGATTTTACATAGGGTTTTTTACCTTTTTAGGTACTGGTACTGTCCGTGAGGCACACTTTTATCCAGACACAAATGCAGCAGCAATGAATGAAAAAAAAATCAAGTCTCCAAACAGTTAGCTTACAGCTTTACACTGCACGCATCCCTACAAAAAGCCTCACCAAAAATGAAATGACTAGTGCATAGTGGTGCTACAACTCCCAGTAAAAAAAAGTAAATGTGGGCAATAAGGCATCCATAGGCAGAGATCTAATGTAAAAGAATGCCATTTGGATCATTTTAATGTACACATTTCACACATTACTAAAATACAAGTAAATGAGAATAATAAGTGTATTCTTATAGAAATACAGATTTTGCTTTCAAGTTTCATAGAAGTTCCCTTTTATCTCTGAGTTATGCAAGTTATAAATAAAATTTACATGTAAACCAAAATATTCTGTGCAATCTTCAGCTTTGGTAAATGTGTACTAAGTTAAATCTAAACAGTTATCTGAAGACAGTAATTCCAAATAACAAAGAACTCCAAGTATTACAAGCCCTCTGTTTGAAGTCAGTGCCTCAATGCAAAAGTCTCTTTCTTCAAATTCTACAAGTTATTTGCAAACAAAAACCGCACATAAAGCTCAATAATATTAAATGTCAGCTATTTAACTTCCAGCATTTTATTTATGAAATACTGTTAACATCTATGCTTAATATATAGTCTACACGGTACTTACTGGATGCCGATCAAAGCACGAGGCACAGAAATCTAATACAAGCTTTTTGATTACTGAGAGTTACCCACAAGGACACTGAAATAATCCAAACATTTTTTTCTGTTAAATTCCTAGAATCCTATCTGACAAGTTCTCATACTCCTATTTAGGAGTCCAGTAAAAATAAAAAAAAGTTAAAAAAAAATACTTTAAAAAAGGTAAGAAAAGCTAAACTGACAAAAACATCACATGTTCTTTACCAAACCACGTGATAAGGAAATCCTCTTCAAAACTAAGGAGTTACAAAAATTAATTTAAAACAGTCTTGCAAAATTTCAGTCGCCCACTCTCCTGAGGCAAGTTTTATTTTTACTTCTTTTCATTATCATTAATCATCATACCAAAGAGTAGGAGAACAGATTTTGTTTCATGTTGGTAAATTTGCATGATACTGTCATAGAGATGATTTCAAAGAATTCTACTGAAACCCTGAAGTAGAACACGCACCCTTTGGTGCCAGCACTCAGTTTGGGGATCAGACATTACACACAAAGGTGTGGTACACTCTCTTGACATTAACAGTGAATCATGCAACATGGAAACTCTTCGGATTAAATCTCT
>JAOXJM010000012.1:135221119-135233885 GCA_026413425.1 Tringa solitaria
GATCACGGAGCTGAAGGCCCGCAAGACCAACAGATCTCAAATTCCCATACGACATTAGTGAAAAAGAAATAAGATCAGCTTTTGAATTTCAAAACAGATGTACTTTAACAGTGAAAAACAAAGCATAAATATGTACTTACAGAAGAAAAAAAGCCGCTAAAATTACTTTCTTTAAATATCAGATTGATGACCAAAGCATTTTATTTTCTTGGAAAAGTCCTCTATTTTCATTGGCAAGGAGCTTTTAAAGTATTTACGTCAGGACAGAAAACTATGCCCGCACAAAAACATTCAAACCAAAGCTAAGTGCTAAGTTTATTTTGCATTATTTTATACATTCACTTACCTGCCTTATGAGAAAAATTTCCTGTATCATTTATTTACATTATCTAAAAACATCAGCAAGTGTGTAAGACTAACTGCTATATCTGCATTACATGTATTTGTACATTTAAACAAATAAAATAACTATGCATTGTTTTATTGAACAGAAAAATATACTAGAAGTATGATAAAATATCACTGAGACCTAAAGTAAATAAAACATTTAGCCACAAGAATTAGCTCCCAGTTCTGCGGATCTCAGCTTATATACAGAAATAAGAAAACCGATGAGTTGCTGGGATTTATAAGGATTGTTTTTTCTTCCTTTTCCCTTCTCCCTCCCACCTCAATGGCATTTCCATTTCTTTAGTTTATGCTGTAACAGACATATACACTAATAAACTTCTAAGTCTTCCCATTCAATACACTTGAGCATCAGTTCTCAGCATGGCACTGTCATCGTACGCTGGCTCATAAGTAAAGGGCTTATTGGCTGCCACCACCGGCATCCTATGCACGGCTTACAAGGGTAAATAAGAATAATGGTATCATTCAGCAAACAAGTTTGGTGACCTCCAAATTACAGAGCATCCCTCCTTTCTACATGGAAAGCTGAAGTATACTACATGGAAAGCTAGTATACTATTAGAGTATTAGCATTAAGTTAGATTTTGATCATTTATATTTTAGTTCTAGTGTTTCAATCCCTTTAAATGAAATTATGATTGTCACCATTTACTGTCAGGATCCCCTTCTAGATCCCATTAAGGCTAATCGCAAACAAAATAGAATGGAATTATTTAGTACAAAAAGTTTCCATTATTTATCCCTTTCATGAATCATTTAAAGACTGCATGTCAGCAACTGAAATCATTCAAGTTGATCTCACAAAGAGTAGACAATGTATTATGCATGCTGCCCACTGATTTATCTTTTCAGAAAGTCTCTTGCAGTCCACTTACCAATATTGCCACTAGCTATCTAAAATACAAATAGAAGTGCTTCTAGAATATATAAATAAATAATAATCACCTACAGTTAAAACCAGTAGGCTGATAAAACCAATATCCTCCATGACATCAACTGCTATCAGATCCTTCAGAGAAATGTATTCTTGAGAGGACTACTCTGAAGCAGTACACCCATTATTGAAGAGTCTTCCTAAAATCTTTCTTAGGCTGGCTTATCTATGGAACTATTTGGCTTTCACCAAACTTAAAACAAAATTCCACCCCAACAACTACATACATTGCCCATGCAAATCGCTATTCACTTTTCTTTAAATCCTATTTGGTCTTCAATCAGAACCGTTTGCAGCAACAAGCCTCACAATGCTGCCTTTTTAGGAAGTTAAGGACAAACTGCACATCACATAACTTCCACAAGGCACTGGAACAGGCTGCTCAGACAAGCTGTGGATGCCCCATCCCTGAAAGTGCTCAAGGTCAGGCTAGACAAGTCTTTGAGCAACTACTGAAAGACATCTCTGCCCATGGCAGGGAAGCTAGACTAAGTGGATGACCTTTAGAGGTCCCTTCCAACCCAAACCATCCTTTGATTCTGAAGTCTTTGACTTGCCGGTCTAAGACCACTAGTAAGGTTTGCCAACAACACAAGAGTAGTTAGTTTCTGAAGATCAGAACTCCTAAGGTTTGGGTCTAGGAGAAATTCCTATTTCAAGAATGTTTGTACATACGAAGTTGCCATGTCAACAAGTTCCATAGCATTATCCATGTGCAAATTATTCATGAATAAGAACTTACAGAATCCAGATCTTAACGTTTGCAAGAAGAATAAATTTTGCTTGCATTTCTTAACAATGGAAAAGATAGGATGAATTTTAAATTGTTCTATGGGTAAATTTATTGCCACTATATAACAGCCTCACTTAAATACAGGCCAGTTATTTTCCAGTGAATTGTGCAAATAGGTATTTTGTTAGTCAATTATCAGGATGATGACTACTGCATTTTATGGTCCAAAAAAAAAAAAAAAAAACCCAACCCAAAAAAGCCTAAAAAAACCCCACCCAAACCAAAGTCCAACTTGAATCAAACCTTTCCAACAGCAACAGCTTGTACTGTGCTATTTAACTGGCTTTACTCCAGTAGCTTAAATTTAAGAGTCAGCTTTATGTAGAAATGCAATAAGTGAAAACTGGGGAAAAAATCCCACACCTACAGCTGTCACCTAAAATTAAACACAACATTTTTCTTCAAATCCCAAGTGTTCTTTCCAAAAAGGTGCTGTGTGATCATATTTAGCTACTGCACTGCGGTTAAGAACATGTTTAATCTACAACAGATAAACTAAATTCTTTCATTCAAACATGTTAAAAAAATTAACAAAGGTCAAAACCAGGTATAAGTCTCAAAAGAGAAATTATTTATTTCACTTTTAAAGTTGCCTATAACTTCAGAACATTTTGGTTTTGCTCCTGGTTTAATTTGCAACACAGGCCAAAAGAAATAAATATTTTGGAGGGAGAAAAACCCCAGCCTAAAATAGACAGACTGGTGTTAGATAGAATAATTCTACGTAGAGAGATGTGTGCTATTGGAATAGTACCAAGAAGCTGGCTTGTGCAAAACAGTAGGTGATCTTAACCATCTCCAAGGAGATTGATTAAATGGCTCCAATCCAGTTTAAAATGCTTATCATTTTACTGAGATACTCAGCAAACATGACAACAATATTCCATGCCTGTAGCAATTATTTTTTTTTAAATAGAACTTGGTCAAATTTTAAAGTTATTATAACACATACATTATAAAGAACCAAAAAAATTAAAAACTTAAAAAATAGTTATTGCCAAGAAGTATATTCATAGTGTCACATACCACTCCTCATGAAAAAGGTCCTGCACTAAGCAAACGTACTTATTTCAAAAACCAGGAGAAGGCATTCAGATAGAAAATTGGATGGTATTCTTGAAAGTTTACTTACTTTACTTGTATTAACATCGTTACAGAAAGGGACTAACTATGCTTGGCACATAAAAAATAAACAGCATGCAAGAAACTAAACAATAAAAATGTACTTACGAAATCAAAGTCTCCATCTTGAGGGACTTTCCAGTTATCAGGGAAAACATTTTTGGATATATGGTAAGGTTCATGCATGTTCTGATTACAGTTTTCAGGGCTTTTATTCTTGGAATCTTGTTTATCAAAGTAGTCCATGAAAGAAGGTCTTTGAACTTGTGGTGAAGTAGCATTTCCTTAGTTGAAGGAAAAAAGAAGAAAAAAAAAAGTTAAAGCTATTTTAAAAAAAATCAAAGATTTACTGCACTATAAAATAAACTCCATTTATTAATTTTCTTGGATTTTACAGAAACTAATACAGTCATCTGTATGTGGTGCAAGCCTCCACTTGTCCCCTGAGGATCTTTGGCATAAAAGCTCATCGGCGAAGAATGATATTTTTGTAGCAAGATACAACGTGGAGAAACGTTCAAGACATTTCAGAGTTGCACATACAAATAACATTACAAGTTACTTCATGAGATATCTATTTGTTGTTATAGAGGCTGAATAACACAAGGTGCTAAGCATCCCTTTGGATGCTGAATGCCCCTATTTCAAGGCCTGGTCCACAGGCACTTGTAGGAAAGCAGCCGAGTTCCATCAGTTTCACCAAAGGTGCAATTTAAAAATTATCCAGAAAAAGAACTTGCAAAAAACAACTGCACAAACTGTGTCTAGGCACTGCTTAAATTCAATGCTGATGAGGATTCTCAACAAATTATGGGATCACACTCTACAGATGGCTGCAAATCACCCTATCTCCATGGTGTGGAAGCCCTGGGGGATTTTCGTCATCATCTACATGGCTGCAAAAGCTTTATGAAGCAGATTGAAATCAGTATGAACTCCTGTTCTATCATCCTCTTCATGAAACTAAATGTAAAAAAATTTATCTATAACCCTAAATGACTGAAATTTGTTTTCATCTGTGGGATTTCAGAGCAAGTTTGAATTATTTATTTTATTTGTAGGATTCCAAAACAAGTTCATTACTAAATCGAACAGTAAATAAAACATAAGAAATGCTTTAGTAGTTCTACATAACTGTCACCTCAGAGCCTATACTCTGTGTAGCACTGACTTGTGAAATGTGTACTTGCTTGCAGTGTAACACACTCTACATAGCAAAACATGAAGTACATTTCCATAAGTAAAATATGAAACAGGATGAGAAATATAAACAAAATAAAGCAAAACCAAAACAACCCACAGATAGAACTGTAATTTTTTAATTTTAAGCATAATAAAATAATTAAGAATTTTTATTTGAACTACTTGTTTTAACAAATTAAAAGGGGAACCACTGGAAATCTTTTGAACTTGTGTTTAACATGATCACAAGGACTTGCTGATCTTCACACCCAACTTAAGATTTGTTTTTATTAATTCAGTACGTGGCTTTTTTTGTTCCCCTCCCCTCTCACCTCTTATTTCATCATCTCTTCCTGTGGTAAACTATTCCCTCTGACTCAAGATTTTTTTAATTTATTCTAATTTTGCTGCATGGTTAATAGCGGCCTATTTTTTTCATTAATGCTTATTTTTGTACTGCCATCTTTTATAGCACATTGATTCATTCTTTTCTTTCTGCTTTTTCTACATCATTCTGTTCTAGTAAGATTTCTTCTGGCTTTTTGAAAGTAGTATTCTACTGTCTTATTTATGCTCTGGACTTGACTTCACTTGACTCCAGTTACTTCTCTTCAGCCCCATGATGATACTTCCATTCAGTCTGCCATGTTTCCATACGTGCCTTCTCCTCCCAAAATTTTTCATCCTGTTTTTCTCTCAGTTGTTGCCATATTTTCTAATATTCCTTTCTAATCCCTTATCATAGTTATCTCTACTCACCATCTTTTAATTAATCACAACTACAACCAGACAAAAACATTCAGTGAACTAAACTCCAGGTTGAATTTAACAGACCACAGAGCAGATACCTCTTCTCCAGAACCTCCCAAGTTTGCCCTCACTGAACTCAAGATCACTTAAATGAGGTTTCTGGATCTCTTGAGTCTGGGACTGAAGAAGGGATGAGAAGTAAGCAGCAGGGATGCCACAGAAATAAGCACTAAAGGGCAAAAATAGAAGAATCTAAACTTTAGCAAAACATAAATTTAAAATACAGATCCAAGAGAAGGTACTGGTATGAAGGGGCTAGAATTAAAAACAGAACTACTATGCATATTCTTATACAAACTTTTTATTACTTGGTAATCGCTGCCCAAACCCCCTGAAACTATTTGTACCAAAAAGACAGGACAGCACATTGCCAGCCTTTCACAACCAGTATTTCTCTTCTATTGAGATGGTTGTACTCATGTTTCATCCTTGAGACATACTTATAAAAAAAGACTATCAGTGTCTCTGTTAGAAACTCTGAGGTATCAAAATGTTGCTCCACTACAGGTAAGATATTCTCCTTCCTCTCATGTAACAGAAAATACTGAATATTTCCAAGCACTGCTCTTAAGTTTTAAGAAATTGCCACAGACACTCCTTCAGCCATATTTTAAGCAGAAATTGTGAATGGATTTTATGAGTGGACAAGTTCTATTGTGAATATGTGCCTATTAGACAACCACCACAGAGAATGAGAGGTCAGTCTACTTAATTTCTGAATTGCAAGGAATCATTAGCAGAAACTAGATGACCAGTTCCTGAGGCCAGAGCAGCTGCGAGTCTACCGAAGGATTTATCCAAGAAATGATTGACTACAGAAGGCTGTGTAATAAAGTGGTTACCAAGTTTGCAGTTTTTACATTACAGTGACTTAAGCAGCCATATCTTCATTCAAATTCAGGCCTCATACAGTATTTTGCTTGTTTTATAATATATCTATTTATCAGAAATAATTGTAACTGACATTTAAATGGAAATTCCACATATTTTTCAGCCAGCTGAAGCCTTCACAGACTTTTTGAAGGACTATGAACTTAAGTTTAAAGGCTTTTTGAATGGGGAAGGGTTTCCTGTACAAAACATTGCTTTGTTTCCCGAGAACGAGACTTGTAAAACTAGTTTAATAACTTTTCTTGTATTTTTCCACCTTCTGGAGAAGCAGAAAAAACACTCAATGACATGACTATTATAAACCTGCTAGTTCATTCCAGCTGAGTTATACTCTATTACAGCTTTCAACAAAACAAAGAAAATTCATGTTAAGCTACCATTTTGCAACTGCTCTTGAAGCAGAATTGCCAACACAATGTTTTCCTTTGAAAAAAATTCCTGTCTGTAAAAGATACTACTACTAGTGGCATAAATAAACAACTTTACTACCCACCACAGGAGAGGGCTCGAGGACTGGAATAGGTTTGGAAACACCTATCATCTCTTTCTATATATACAGGAGTAAAATACAACTACATATGCGTCTGTTTGATGCATATGGCATCAAACAAACTGTCTTAACATAGGCACAGTAAAATTCTTGATGAAAACTACACCCATGAAACATCAATGCCCATGTTACAGCACCACTGAAACCAGCCCATAATTAAGCTTCCTTGCTGAATTCGTATTGGACGTGGGCCACAGGTTGTTATAAAACACATATCAACAACTTGTACATTTCAGTTGAAAAACCAGGTGTAGGATTTAGGCCTAAGAGTTACTCCAGAGCTACCCAAGCATCCAACTCCTATTACAAAGGAGACTGACTTATGGTATGGCATCATCTCTTACACTGCATGGACTGAAATCACTAAAAAATAATAAGTAAATAAAATCAACTCATGAATTCCCTTTTCAAAAATGTAGGTTCTGCAGCATGATGCATGTCTTACTGTAATCAAGGATCCCATAATACAATAACACAAGGAAGTTCAGTAAGTGCTGGAACCAAGCCTGTCACTTGCCAGCAGTTTGCTAGCTTTCCTTCACTGGAGTTGCAGGTCTCAAGACAGTCACCTATGGAAGAGGAGGGAGGGGAAGCAAACTTGCTGTCCCAAAAATGATACTCTTCTGTTTGATAATAAGGAAGAATTTTTAGGAATTATACAGACTACACCTAATGTCTTATAGGGCAAAAAGTAATAAAACAAAAACATGACCACTTTTCTACATTCTGTCATATGCCACTTTATTAGTTCACAGTCCTCTTCTTTTAATACATTCATTACCAACCATGAACTATCTAGAAGCTTCACTGAAGTCTGAAGCAACAGTTAGAAACCCAGAATAAGTCCAAATCGCAAGACGAGGCAGCTTGTTTGTCAGCCCAAATTTGCCAGATGGCAAATATAAATTTAACAGGAAAAAAAAAAAGAAAGCCCTAACACTAAGCCTTGCTGAAAAGCCACAAAGGAAATACAGGGAAGCTGGTCTGAAAACCAGTCTCTGAATTAAGGTATGAAAAAGCTTCTACATGAAAATAAGTACCATCCAAGCAGCTGAACAAAAGTAGTACTACCTTCCATCAATCCTACTCTTTCTTCCACTCCACGTTACACCTCTTAAAGATGGAAGTTCTGTCCTTCCATCTCTCTGTATTCTGCATTTTCTTCCCTCCTTCTAGGTACGTACTGCGTAGCCTGCTCAGAGCACGCACGGGAATACTAAGCAAGAAGGCATAAATGTTGTTTATTGCTAGGCTGTATATTGTATGTTGGGGTAGGATGACAGACCTCTTTTTGTTCCAAATCCCAATTTTATCTGGGCACAATTCCCTATTTGTGAAAAAAATATGGTTTCAGTTATTTTCTGTCATGGCTCCCAGAGGCTTCTAAGCATGGGCACTTATAAATAAAAACCTATTATTGTTTCTTATTTTGTCCTTGAGCAGGGAAACAAAAGGCAGAAGGAAAAAAAACCATGAAACTAAACACAAGAGCAATTAAAGAAAAAAGAAGTTTGTCATAAATGTTCTGTGTCTCTAGGAAGGAAATGAAATCCCTCTTCCATAGCTAAGTTTATTTCTGCAAGCTTCTTGCTTGAAATGTTCTATTATTCAGAAGTATCAAAAAGTACTTTTAAGCTACCTGTTCTGATTTATTGTAATCAAACCACACAAACATCGAGAAAGTGTCCACCTTCCCTGTAAAGGTACATTGGAAAAAGCAACCAGTCTCCAAAATCTTAAGTCTTCGTCAAGCACAAAGAAGCACAAAATCTCTACCTGCCTATCAGGGAGAGCAAGGATTTGTAAGTCCCTTCCTGGTGACATTTATTCAGGATACTTGCTATTGCTCCCGTTTCAGCCAATAGCACATGTATCACAGAATCAGAGGAGGACCAGCTACAGTGGACAGGATTTATATTTATTTTCAGCTGAGAGAGGTCCCATTCTTGAATTATTTCTAGTTTTTAATCAATGTGTCTAATGCAAAAAACGAGAAAGTTCAGAGATTAAGTGCTGGAACCAAACCTGTTGCTTGCCAGCTGAATGATGAAACCATCACTTGCCATCATGCCACCTCCAGTTTGCTGGCCTTCCTTCACTGGAGTTACAGGTCTCAAGAACAGTCACTTATGGGGGGAGAGAGGGGAAGGAAACCTGTTGTCCCAAAGGTTATATATTCTTGTTTGACAAAAAGAAAGAATGGGTTTAAGAATTATACTGACTAAATGCCAAGGTGTAAAAAGGTAATTCCCTTTCTATCTATCTACAGATTGTTACTGGAATCAATTAAAAATGGAAAATAACAGTACCTTTTAAAAACAACATGGCAGACAAACAGGACATAGATAAGAGATTGCAGTGTAAACCTAATGACACTTTTTTTGATCTATTTGGCACACTAACAGGTTTTTCCTCTTGGCACGTATGAAAACTAGGTGGATCGTTACTAAGCCTAAAGTGATTTGAAAGGCCACACAAAACTCTACTTCATAATACTTCCACCCTAAGGATTACTTCATTATCACTTACTCCAAATTTGCCTGTAATACTTTTCTCTTTCTTTTTTTGCGTCACTCATTTTTTTACTTAACTTGTTGAAATCGATGTCTTAGATCACTTGTACTCTCTGTTAGCCTCACAGTTTAGTAGCCAAATACTCTGTTTCAGCACGAAAGCAAATCAAAGCTTGTACTGAGTGTTTTCACAATGTAAATCATCCTACTAAACTAATCACTAATCAACAGGTGTTTGCTATCTTTTTGCTGAAAATACTAGAAAAAGAACCACCCTAAATTAATAAAACAAATGGCAAAATAACTACCACCAAAAAAAAATAAAAAAAAAAGATCAACAAACCTCCTTCCTTCCAATTTGCTGTACATTAAACTGCAAAGAAAACATATTCCTGCTTTGCACTTCCAACTAATCTTGCACAAATTACAGCAAGTGTATATGTACAAATACAAATGCAACTTTATGTGTGCTATAAAGCATTCAACAAAGCTATTTATTTGGCACTGATTTCCACTCTTGGGACATGAGCTTTATTCATTACCTCCCCCCCAACACCCTGCCCTAAACAATTGCCTGGAGTTAAATTGCCTGGTACATTGCATTGTACCTCATGAAATTAGGCACCTACAGCCTGAGTAAGATTCATCTATTGATGCTGCCCAATCAAGCAGATAACTCTATTAAATTCAGCAGGCCTCATTATGCAGTAGTCTTCAGCCAAATAATGAGCACATCAACATGCAGCTGCGTAAGTTAACTATTTAACAAACACCTATTTATGCATATTGTGCTGTAACTTATAATTTTATGCTTTAAAACATTTGCAATTTTTTTCTTCTTTGTTACATACTCACGTGCTGCTGAAGTCTATTTGGACTTTTTACTTAGGGTAAACACTGCCTTAAATAAATTACATTCCAACATGTGTTCAAATAATAACATTCAGTTATAAAATAAAAATCTGCTAATTAATCATGAGTTACAACACAACTTTGTTGCAATATGTGTACTGATTGCTGAACCCATGGAGAGTTATGTCGAGTTCCCAGGACCACTGACATTGAAGCAGCAGCTTCTCACGTAATCATATCACTTTAGTTCAGCTCCAAGGAATTTGTCGAAACGTATGTGAGACAAGAGGCAAAAAAGCAAGAGACAAACAGTAGAAGGCAGAATTCACAGGAGGCTCATTTTAGGGCAAAGCACCAAAACCAGACTTCTGCTTTGAATCTCCCACTGCAGTCACCTTTTTATCCACAAAGTAAAGAGAGCACTTAGAGACACAAGTACTCCTCTCCTCCTGTTTTAACCACAGAACTTGACACTAAAAAGCCATTGATGATACAACGTTCTCATGCAGTATGAGAAAACATATTACATCATTAGAAGAAAAGTAAATTAGCAACATACTTTTCATGGTCCCATCTTCCTCTTCGTCATCATCGCTATTTATTACCATGGTCCCCAAGTCTGATTCTAACATAGTACTGTTGTGTTCTATCATTGTCTGAGCACCTTCACTCATTGTACTTGTGGCCCTCATGGTACCAGCGCTCTCTGAACTGGTCTTCACCATGGTGTGAGAGTCCAGCTCATCTTCATCCTATGAAGAAACATTTGTCAGAATGCGGCAGGTCATTTAAAAAAAAAAACAAAGTTAAGAAAACAAAGTTATTGATTAGTTTTATATCTTCAGGTGACCTTAAGTGTACTTCTAGAATTCCAGGTTTAAAACTTCAAAAGAAATTACAAAATAAAAAAATCATCCATATTAAGGAAGAATAAAAACTTTCTTCTTTCACACCGATGTACAGCAAGGCGGATATACCAGAAACATGTCACACACACACACACTTTGCATCAGCAGCCAGCTTTGAGTACCGCGGTGATTTTCATGACCCGTTATATTTTTATTCCAGTGTTTGGTGACCCATTATTTCAGTGCTTGGTGGAACACTGGCACAGGTGCCCAGAGAAACATTCAAGGTCAGGTTGGAACAGGCCTACAGGAAAGATGGGGAAGGACTCCTTATCAGGGAGTGTAGTGATAGGATGAGGCATAACGGTTTTAAACTGAAAGAGAGAAGATTTAGATTAGATACTAGAAAGAAATTCTTTACTGTGAGGGTGGTGAGACACTGGACACGTGTCCAACTTTAACCATTCTATGATTCTATGATTATACATACAATATCACAGCATATCAGGGAATAATGTGATAGACTATACACATTTTCTGCATAAGTAAAATCTATTACCCAAGGCGAAAAAAACAAAACAAAACAAAACCACCACAAACAAAAACCCCAAACAAACAAAAACTCCCAAAAAATAAAATTTAAAAAACTCACCCAAGCCCCAAAACTCTATAGGGTCTGGCACTTTCTACTTCCTACTGAACTTGTTTCTTTCCTTTCCTGTTATTCCCTGACACAGCAGCAGACAATTTGCCTCTAGTATAGATGTAAGTGCATGAGCCAGTTACGCTGCCTGAGTGCCTGCTTCTCTAACTGTTGGTCTAAGCAGATGCTGATAATTGTAGTTAGCGGTGATACCAATGCACCAGCTCCTGAAAATTATTTATTATATCTCAACTAAGAGACAAAAAAACATCTAATTTTGATTCAGAGAGTCTGGCTAACAGTGTAACATACTGAAACCAAAACACAGATCTAAATCTGTGATTAAAATTTCAAATGTCAAAAGCATCATTTTTACCATTTTATAATTTGTAAAAATATTAAAGTTTTTCATTTGCATTCTTCCTGTGTTTTCTAGTTGCTTTCTAAAACACTATATTTAGTACCCCCCCTTAAAATAATTATAATATTCCCAAAGATACAGATAGTTTGCAGCTACAGCACTAGAGGACTGTGCTAGTAAATAAATGAGAATATTTTAGTACTGCTCCTCCTGGTGGCAACTTTAATTTTCTTCCCACGCAACATTCACTAATCCCAGTGGTTTTTACAAGTTACATTTTTCCCTTTCTAACAAAGGCACTCAAAGTAAGGTCCAACAGTGTCTTTTTGCACTGCATTTTAAAAGTGCCAGAACAATTAAGTTATTTCCAAGTGCTTCCCTCAGTACTGCAATACAATGCAAAACTGTCTGACAATGTACTGCTGTTTCTCCTATTAAGTGCTACAGATGTGGTGTGTCTAACAGGCAGGCAAATCTCTGAGCACAGTAACATTTTATGTACAGATCTGTTGACTAATATGAATATCCACTTGCAGTGCCTACAGTCCTAAACTTAATGAAACTGAAATCAGAAATAAAACAAATATTTTCCTGAGACTTAAAAGTTTTATTTTAAAAGTTAGTGAAAACAAGTGATGGCTAACAATAAGAGCAAGTATAAATCATGGAATTGTCACAGTTGGAAGGGACCTCTAGAGATCATCTAGTCCAACTCCCCTGCCAAACCAGGATTGCCCAGAGCACATCACTCAGGACGGCATCCAGGACGGGTCTTGAAAATCTCTAGAAAAAGGGGACTCTGCAACCTCCCTGGGCAGCCTGTTCCAGGGCTCTGGCACCCTCACCGGAAAGAAGT
>JAOXJM010000012.1:135268307-135299913 GCA_026413425.1 Tringa solitaria
GATCTGCTCCATGATCTTGCCAGGCACAGAGGTGAGACTGACCGGCCTGTAGTTCCCCGGGTCTTTTTTCCTTTTTTGAATATTGGAGTTATGTTCCCGTTTTTCCAGTCAGTGGGAACTTCACCAAAGAACACACATAGATGATATACAAAAAATTTAACATGAAAGGGCCCACTTTGATCCCCTCTTGCATAAATCAAAGTCTATAAAAAACATGCAAAAGCAGGTCTAATGAGAACAGGTTTTTGAACAGTGAAAAATGTGTTGTTAAGTAATTTAAATGTTCTGCATGATTCAGAAATAAAGGATGGGATTAAACTTAGCCTACAAGAATGTCGTTAATCTCCTCCTAGTTTCTTTGATGGGACAAGGAACACCAAAGGCTTTTGATCAAAATGATTGATGCATCTCGAAAGATAAATCAGAGCACTTCTTCCCAAAGTTTTTAGGTTTTACCACTCAACTCTCTGAATTCTATAAATACAAACATGTAACTTTTCCATTCATTTGGAAGTCAGTACTATTGAGAGCTCAGCTACATCAAAAACATTCAAGATACAGGGCCATTTGTTATCTCTGGGGATCTTTAAAAATAATCATCTGTACCTCTAAAACATTTCAAGACAGACAGAAAGACAGGCTGGCTTCTTGGAAGCAGTTTCTCAACAAATCCTTCATCTGCAGACCTTTATGGTCATGCATAGGAAGGTGAATTTTAGGTGAATTTCAGGTGAATTTCGTCCTCCAGAAAGTCTTTCCTGTCCCCCCTTCAACCAATATCACATCAATAAAATAATGTACAATGCTGTTCAAGAACCAGCTGTGTCAGCACAGCTGATGTGATACAACTATGCTGATGTAACAGATTCTTGCCACACGAAAGAGAGATTATTCTTCCCTTCACACACTTCCAGTGATTATCTTACAGAATTAAATTAACTTAACTAATTATTTTTGGAGAAAATTAATCCAATCTAAAAAAAAAAAAAAAAAAAAAAAAGGCACTTTCTATCATACCAGAAATTTGGATCAGCTCAGCAACAATATCAGACAAGTTTGCTTGTCAGGTATAACAAGCACAAGAGATCACAGAACTCTAGGTGCAAAGATCCTGACACAGCTTAGGGGTGTTCCCCTCCACAGCAGCAAAGCTGAGTTGATTCAATTTTACACTTCCGTTAAGTTGGGAGAAAAAGGTAGCAAGGTTGTTTAAAGTTTGTGATTATTTTCTCAATGATTTTTCTCAGATTTTTGTTTTAGTTTTTTACTTTAGCAAGTATTTTAAATTTCTCTTTATAGAGTTCAAACTCAAGAGAATTTTTGTCTTAAGTTACAGCCGTTCTGTGACAGTTTTCAGAGAAACCCTGGATGACAAAGTTTGCAGCTGAAGGTGTGACTGTGCCATTCTGGAATGGCAAGAATGGATGGAGTCAAGTCATGGTAATACCAATTTTCTGCATTTGTTAAATTTGCCCAGGTCCCTTGGCCAGATGTCCCATACTGCTATTCCCCCACATAATCATTGCTATAGAGACACACGCTAGATAAAACACATTTGTCAGTATTACAGTCACGCTTGTGCTGTGTAGCCATATTATGGGCATGTTAATCCGGTTGATTTTTATCAAGGCTCCTTTCAGACAACACTAAAGCAGCTTTAGGAATCATAATGCCAGATCAGAAACACTGCAACAGAACACACTCTCTCCTTCAGTAAGTTAATTTAAAAAAGAAATTTAATAGGTTAATTTTTGTATCAGCTAATTTTATGTTGAACCAAATCTTAATCTACCCTCAGCTTGCAAAAAGTCAACAAATCAGCAGCACAAATACAGCAACGCATGTTTTAGCCACTTAGAGAAATGCACTTCTGTGCCCACACTCAGTCCAGGCACTATGAATGAATCCAGTATTAAAGGTTATGAACTACAGCCTGAAACAGCAGGTATTTTTTACAGAGAGGGGGGTAAACATGTAAACGAGCCCAGAGGCCAGGTGTGTTCCTTTGGACAGAGACCCACACTAGCACAGTGTACGGCTTCCGAGCTGGAGCCAACTCAGATGCTGCCCTCTGAGAGCGCTCCTGCCTGAGCACCCACCGACTGCTCTCCCTCCACACAGCGAGACACGGCCTTTGGCTCTGAGCCTGTCCCACCGTTCATCCAGGGCTACGGCAGTAAGACCTCTCTCCGGTACCATCAGCTTACTGTAGTATTTCCAGTCTAGCAAGAACCTTCTAGCTATTTCATACTCCACGTATTTTCACACAACAAAAGCAGCATTGCATCCAGTTGCTCCAGAGTCACCATCTACATGTGACAATTCACATGATGCAAGAAGGATCAACTTTTAAGAAACTTCGTACTGATTTCTCTACACAATTCAACCAGACTCTTTAACAACACTGCATTCAATAAAGCTCCTCTTTTAGTTTGTTTTAAAAATTAGGAACTTACACATGCTAACTTTGATGCCCAAAAATCAAACGCTTACTGCTTCTCATTATCTAAAAATACAGAATACCTAAAAATTGCAGAAATGAGTTGTATTATTCAGAGAAATATACAAAGAGCAAGATGGAGTAACATTCCTCTCTCATCTGACAAAACAAAAAAAAAAAAAAAAATTGAAGTATTTAATGTGCACACACAGTTTCCCTGGAGAAACTCCTGGAGAAATGTTAGAGGACAGTATGGACAAGAGCTCACTAGTGTCTGTATGTACCTGCCCAGTGCAGACATAACCCCTGTCCCAAGGCCAGACTTCACAATTATTACATTTCCTAAGGAACATCCCAGTTGAAACACGTGACTCTTTCAGGACATGCATGTCAGTTTGCCCATAAGTCTTGTGCTTGCTAATGCTACCTGTTTTACATTTACCTCTGTAAACATTCACAGCATGAAAAAAGGAGCACCAGCAGATAGAACACTGGGCTGCCACCTCTGTTGCCAAGCCTACAGACATAGCACCAGGACGCTGGGAAGTACCACAGCAGCCATCATAGGTTCCCTGGAATTCCATCAGAGGTCCTCCCCACCAAAATAGTCTTTTTTGAGAACAGATCACATCATTATCTTCCAAAACTACCCTAAATTTCTGAGGGAGATTGAAAAACACAACACACCTGAAACTTCCCAGACTTTCCAGTGTTTCTGTAATTCTCACTATAAATCAGAAGTTCTCGTTAGCTCTGATTTGCTCCACCGAATCACCAACATCTTTTACTTTTTTTAATCATCAACAGTATAGCATGGAGTTTAGGAATATACTCTCCATAAGAGGCTTTTGTTGGTAGAGGTTTTCAGGTAGGCAGGCACACACAATAAGCAGTATTTCCAAAAGTTACGTCCATGTTTGCTTTTAGCAAACTAGAAACTGATAATGCATTAAGATTTGAGATGACTGGAACGCCTTACAAATAATCTTCATAATCAATGTGAATCCTCAAACGTGGTAAAGAAGCAAAGAAGAAAGTAGAAACCTGGAGGTAACATTTGTCTTGGCTTTATTTCTTTCCCTTGGGAACATCAATAGTGAGAACTTATATCTGGAATAAAAATTTGGCTCCATACAGACCATGCAATCTAAAAATTATGAACTTTTACTCTACTTTTCTGCAGGTAGACAGTACAGCTTTTAAACACAGTTTTTTATGCCACGGGATATCAAAAGTACATCCTCTATAGTCTCTCAATGCTTTTTTAAAATAAAGTAACAACACAAATTGGCATTAATACAGAAAATTTTAAAACAAAAGTCACGAACTGCATACTCAAATCATTCGAGTTAGTTCACAAACTAACAACTGTGAGTTAGAGCTTTAAGTATTTAGTCAGTAAAATAAAAGGCTGAAATGAAAGCGCCAGGCTGGTTTCATTCTTCTCTAAAACCAGGGTGGTCTACGGGCAATTTTTGATACCACTGGTGTTGCCGGGGAAACAAAATGAAAACAGGTGCCATCAAATACAAATTAAAGATTTAGTTTTCTTTTAAACCACCTTAAAACAAAGTTTCCATAAACTTTTTAACTGATACTACTACAAATTTGACAATACTTTATAACAAGAAAAGGATTATAAGTTGTCTTTAGACCATCAAGTTTTAACTGAAACAAATTTAGACTGGTTGGCAACCCTTCCTTTTAAATAAATTTCTTCCATTAAATATGCATCATCCTCTTTAAAAATGGCCTAGTGTACATTTTAAGGCAATATAATACCAAGACAGAAACAGGGTACATACAGCCTTAATAAGCTTTCTCCATTACAAATTTTACCTTCCTTTCAGTCTAAGCAATTTTTTAAGATTTTTTTTTTTTACAAAGTAAACAACCAGTATAGACTTCAGCATTTAAAGTATAGACTAAGCATTTTAAAAAAATTTCATGGTAAGTAGCAATAGAAGCTTAGTATTTTCTTCTTAATCTGATTGCGGTTTTCTTCTCTCATATTATTAAAAATCAAATAAATATCCCTTTAACTAAAATGCAAGTAGATACACGTTAAAAAGTGTAATAACATATTAAGAATTTGGCGATAGAGCAGTCAAGTGTCTTCAAAGCACTTTACCCAAGTCAGCCAGCTATACTGACAGAAAACACATCAAAGTTTAAGAAAAAATTAACATATCATTCACTTCAATAGCTTCCAAGAAACTCTTCAATTTACTGAGTTCTATTTTGGCTTAACAAGACACTAGTCCCATACAAAAATCCAAACAGACCTACCAATTAAAAGCAACACACAAATTCCCTCTTCTTCAATAAAGCTGGCTGCCAGACCTCTGAATAAAAATTAACATTATATATTTTGTGTTAACCCTGGAAAATGAAATATTATAGAAATAAAAAGAAATAGAAGCATCTATAGTAAATGTATACAGCTCATCACTTAAAAGTTTTGAAATCTATGGTGTATTTTACAATATCCTGAATGGTATTGTAGAATTTTTAGTAAAAAGAGTTCTCATAAATCTGTGCATAAACACCAGTGAGTAATTTTCCAAGTCCATAGTGCAAGTTAAAAAGAAATTTAATAAATCCAGTATACAATGATGTGTGGAACACATGTCTTGTAACATTAAAATTGTGATTCTAGTTTTAATGCATCTTGATGATTTACTACTACCAATTGCCTATTTGAAATAAAATTTTCTTGAGATTGTCAAGTTGCAAAATAGTTTTCTTTTGCATTTGAGCTACATTTACAGTCTTGCTAATATCACTAATGAACAAATCTACAGTGATTTAAAAGTTTTGAATGAGCTTTTTGCTGGGCTCTTGTTTGCTTATTTGTACTAACATTTGTTCAGGGTGGAAGCAGCCAGCTCAGCAGCAGAAAATAATGGTAACCTACCCTGCGCTAGGTTTGTTGAATATGGGCCTGGCTTTATCCACACTAACATTTCTATCAAATAATCTTCCACAACACTTACAGCTGTAGGACTTGATGCAATGCCCACTCAAAGTCATCAAGAATCCTTCCATCAGTTTGATGGCTTCATTCAGCCATACTGTCCCAAAGTCCTTAAAAAATAATATTCCCAGGTCAAACATTTCCGTATCTTGCAAATAAATGGGTAGTGTCATGGTATGGTCCTTTTTTCAGATTAGCACTTCTAAAAATCTGAATCATACACAAAAGATACAGAGCATTACATGAAACTAACCAACATCAAACTTCCTTTACAGTTATTTTAGTTAAAGTTTCAAGTTAACTCACTTGTGTGTAATTATGAAATTACTGTACTGATCCTCCACTTACTTTGAATGTGATTAATCAAAGTCAGAGAAAACCAACCATCAACTGAAGTATGTTTCAAATTTCCTATTCAAGGGTTAGTCTAAAAAGATGAACTAATTTAATTTTAATTAAATCCTCATTTAGAAGCACAAAATAAATGTTTTCTATTTAATTCAAATTAAACTCCAGTTCCAGTCCAAATTTCAAATATTCACTGCTTCTGCTACTTTATTACACATGACAGATTAACATTTCCTTTTTGCACACATATGCAACCAACAAACCTGGTATCATTAAAACAAATAAAGAAATTATAAATTATACTTTTAACAGTAATAAGCATATTATTTATTCCACCCCAAAAAATTCTAATGATATGAAGGACTGAAGATGCATGCTCTAAACCACAGTGAAACATTTATGCCAGATTCTGTAACCACAAATACTTTTAACTGCACTTTATTTATACTGCAACAGTTTTACAATGTGAACTTTCAAGCCATCTCTTCACTGAAGGGAAAAATAAGTTCGTGAGAAGCAAAAAAGAAGAGCAGTTAAAAGCAATACCTACAGGAAAACAACAATTACATACATCAGACTGTAGACTTTTCAAAAGCTTTAATGTGGATGAGAATAGGGCCTTGTCATCTTCTGATGTAATCATCCTACACACCTCAAGTAATCTAATGTTTTCATAGTAGGTGATTCAATGCTAGTGTCATATCATTCTGTGCTGATCAGACAAACAAATGGGAATGGATGTGAAGCTTTATAAAGCCCTGATTTCTCTCATTAGTGAACTCTTCTTGCAGATTTCACAGAGCTTCCCCTGTCTTACTGCAGCAGCATCTCCTGGATTTCTGAAGCCGGACTCAATCCAACCTAGTTTGCTGTTATTCCCATCTTTTACTTTCTTCTGCTCCTTACATCCTGCTCTATGTCATTTTTCTTCTCTATGAAGAATCAGATACCACCTTGTCAGTATCTTGATTAAAATAGATTATCAAGCCAGTCCAGCACCCCTTTGCAAATCTCTAGGGAAAGAGAATTGAACAAGTGTTTGTACCCAGTCTTTCACGTGGCTTGTACTCTCAAGAATATCATAAACCAGAAAGATCTGTCAGTCTTTTCTGTGGGAAGAAGGGAGTACAGGCTCTTGGTAAAGCAACGTGGCAAAATCTCTTCAAAAAGTTCCTTGGAGCATCAGGAAGAAAATTTTTATCTGCAAGTTTTGCCAGAGGACAAATGATATTTTTCTTATCTTGCTTTCACCACAGTATTGCAAAAACTCTCCTTTCCACATGAAATGGGCTGATGTTAAGCATACTATCCCTTTGCCTAGCAAGCTGTCAAGTCCTGGAAACTGAATGCTGCCACGCTAGCACATCACTCTCTACGAGCCTCAATACACGTAAGAGAATCTGATAAAGTCAAGCAATGAATTATCAAATGCAATTTTAAAAAAAAATAAAGTATCTCAGGCTTTATTTCATATGTTTTGGAATTGGACACCTTTAAACTTGTCTTCAGTGTCTGAGAACCACTCACATACTATTTCTTTTACTCTGTTTATCTTATTTGCATAAGCCATGCTCGGTGTATTGGAACTTTCATTAAAATTCTACACTAGACATAACTTCTTCCCCTTTTTCATCATGTTTCTATATCACAAGAAACTAGACGATACCCTGGGAGCACCTGCCTGGGTTGACCTCCTCTCTCATCTCAGATTATTCCCCACTGCCTCCTCTACAGAGAGTCCAGAGAAGGACTGCTCACAAGCAAATAAGCAAATTAAATCCTGAAGAAATTTGCTTCCTCCATGAATCCTGGAGGCATTAAATACTAAAAAAGAAGTTATGTTCAAAGAGTACTATGTCTGTATCTATGCCTAGCATTTCCACAAAGAACAGGAGCCTAAGGAGTAAAGCAATTGAACTCTCCCTAGATCACCCTACATAAGTGAACACTGAGCACATTTTAACGAAAATCATAACTTTAAGTTTGGAGATCTATATATATTGGAGGGAGGGGGGGGGAAGAGGAGGGGCGAGAGAGATACCTGTAAGGGAAGATCTCTTCAGCAATATGAGCACTTTCCCCATGAGCCACAAGTGCAGCTTTGACAAACAATAACTTTTCTGCAGGACTAGTTTGCACATCATTTCATTTCAATCCACTGCTAAAAGTAACTCAACCACAGTGAAAACTAAATGTCAAACTGACACAATTACTAAGTACCTAAAAACTGGCTCTTTTCACTTAGTAAAAATGTCATTGCCACAAAAGTTAAGAGGTGCTTTAATTGTATTCCAAAAATTTATAGATTTATTTCCTCCAGTTAAGTTACATTTAACAACCCATAGAAAACTTGCTTTTATACACTTACTAAAGAATGCTGACAAAATAAGCAACCAAGTCCAAGTCTCATTACAATTACAGCAAGCACTAACTGGCATCTTAACTCGCAGAAAGAGCAACTTTCCTGGTGATACTAAGGTTCTATGCAAAGTCTACGCAAATATCTTAGTTAGGTATGCACATCAGGTATTTTCTCACAAAAAAAAAAATGGAATATACACAGATATGGAAGACTAAATGTACAAAACTACTTTTCTTTATTTGCCCAACATTTCTAATCCCTCAATTTCAGAAGCCTTGTTGAAAGGAGTCAAATCATGAACAGGGTGTTAGGAACCAGCCTGCACCTCAGCTATAACACACCACACCAGAAGGAGTTCAGATAAAGAGGTCTGTTAACCATAAACACTGATCATTCTTTAAGTTTAAAAAAATAATAATAATAACCTGTGTTTGTTTTGACAATTGAAATAAATCTTGAATTAAAAAGCACTTGGCACCTTATTTTTTAGATGTACTGCTGAAAGAAGTGTCTTATCTGGGTTTTTTCATTCATACAAAAATGGCCATACAACAATTATTCACGTTTTGACCAGAGCAGGCGGACAGGTTGCTTACTGATTTGGAGCAGAAGCATATTTAAAAGAAAATGTAAAGCTTTCTATTTTAAGAACTCTTAAGTAAAGCAAGTCACACCTCCTTAGAGTTCAACCCTAAAAAGAAAGTTGTTGAACAAAAGAGGAAAACTACCCAAGATCAGCACTGGTACTAGTACAGGTGCAACTGGTTTGAAGCACATACTACTACTACTCTCTCAATGAAAAAAACACTACATATCCTATTATCACATGGAGTTGCATTTCTTGTGGTGATAGATGTGAGAAGCAATTCCTTTGACATTGATTTTTTTTTTCTTTTTTTTTCCCCAATCCATACAGAGAACATAGTTTATTTTCCGATAGACAAATACTGTCTGGTCTTAATTGTGCACTTTTTTTTTTCCTTGAATAAAGTTATAACATCTATTTGAAATTCTGGCTATAAATAGTAAATATGAAGTAATAAGTAAGTTTGGTAAATATGGTAAGTATGAAACACCTGCCTTCAGCCACATGCAAATGGAAGGCCAAGGAAGTTGTTTGCCCCATGCAGTTCTGCTATATCATGGCAATAGCATTTACAGATGCAAGAACAAATGAAGCAGAGAAGGAGGGAGACTTCTGGGGGGGACACTTACCTGTGAAAGGTCTAGAATCCGGCCTCATTTTATTGATATTCTCAACTAGAAAAAGTCCAAAAGGATAGGCTATAAAAAAGTCAATTTGTCCCTTACAACAGGCATTTCTAAGGGCCACCTCCAGAAAAGCTTTGCAGTCTGCAGACACTTACCAGTCTATCAGAAAATGGAAGAGCAATCTCTTTCCTTCCCCTGAGACTCTTTACATTCAAAAGGTAAATGAAATCCAGAGCAGCAAAACCAGCATGACAGCACTGCACCTACAGCTATAGCTCCCAACAACAGTATCTGGAAACATTATGACCTTTGATATACTTACGTATACAGGACTTTTCTTGAATAATAATTAGTTTTAATTGTACTAAATTTATAAATGGACAACTGAGATGCTGGTTTTGCAATTACTTTAAGTCAACCTCAGCACTAACTTAGCTGATTGCTAAAAAAGGATGACCCAATTCTCCTACTGGTTCCAGCTACGTATTTTTGCCCCCTTATTTTCTGATCCAGCTTATCATGTGGCCACCTAAATGCTCATTCCAATAGAAATGGATGGTGAAAATGCACGGAAGCAGGTAGGAACACCTCTTCTTTGCAGCCATTGCCTGCACGTAGGCAAGTTTAAAGCAAACACAAAAACTTGATTTAAAGCCTAGAGAGGTTCAAAGGTCTTCCAACAGCTCTTTGGGAAGCCTGCAGCAAGACACATGCTTCTCCAGTTCTTGTCTACTGCCTCAACCCTATCACATCAGTGTCACAGGTACTCATTTATTATTTACGAATTTAAAATGAATACAGCACACTAAAATTCTGTTCTGAGAAGTCAGATTTATTAAGAAAGACAAGAAAAGAAACGAAACAACGGAAGATCTAGAGGAAAAGGAAGTCACTTTTTTTTGTTCTTTTAACTATATGCATTCCTACCATTCAAAGAACCGGATGCGTTAGGGTCCCACACACTTTTTCAAGACTTAACTATTGTAAAGTAATCTCATTACGTTAAGTCACTTAAAAGCACTTAGGATATTTAATTGTAAGGGAACTATCATAACACAGAATGCACAACAGAAATACTGAATTATGACCTCCTTGAGGAATCACACTCAGTGAGTCCTGCCACAGCTCACTGTCATTCTTTCACAAGGTTTTGAAAAGGTAGTAAAAGAAACAGTAATGTACAATCAAAAATCCGTATTTTAAATCACTTAAAATATTAGGTCACTCTATCTAGAAACAGTAAGCAAGATCTCAAGCCACAAATTAACAAAAAGTGCCTCATAGAAAGTTCTTAAAAGAAGAAGGACTTCTAGAATTAAACTCTTTTCTAAAGTTAAGCAAAAATACTAAAATAAGAAAAACGTGTAATACACTTTTACAAATCTACTCTCAATTAACATCACTAGTGCTGAGATAAGATAGGTGAACTCCCAAAGAAAATAACAGAAACCAACGAGACAATTTCAGCTGTTGGAGAAATGAAATGCAAGAGTCACTATACAGAAAGACATCTGACATGGTCAGAAGTAGATTTTCTTTTTCACTCTGTTCAATGTCTGGCACAAAAGGCATAAAGGAAACCATTTACTTAATGACTGAAAAACTGGTCGCAATCAGACAGAGATGCTCAACATGACACCTTCCTTGGTTGTTGCAGCTTTACACAGCAATAATTCTCACTTCAATCTCCAGTTTTAATGCACTATGTTGAGAATAAAAAACTGGGAAATGGTATATTGTTATAAGATACATCAGAAATAAAAGGTTATTACAAACAGATTAGTCGAGGGTGGAAATTACACAGGCTAAGCAGGAGGCATGGATAATCTGGGTAAGTGCCATGGAAAAATAAATATCATGATTGGAGTTAAGGCAAATGGAAGCAGTTCAAATTGGCTTCCTTCAATTCACTGCAGAACATGTGATGCCCACATGTCTATTTCCAACAAACTTCACTATAAAGAAACAAAGACCAATACTGTGAAGTGTTGAAAAACACATCTACCACCAGTTTCTTCCATACCACAGCAACGTGAATTATTGCAGCTGCCTGATAAGCATGAAAGAAAAGTGTGGGGGTCTGGGGGCTTTTTTTTTTTTTTTTGGAAAAGAGCTACCAATATTTATCTGAAGCACACCACCCACTCAGTAAGCACTGACCTTGTAAAGAAGAGCAGTTCTAGCAGGTTAACTTTTCAGAACATCAGTTCCTTTATCCAACTCCATGTGAGGCCACAGAAATGCTAGTATTCCCTTAACAGGGAACACTTGATACACCTTACAGGAGTAAGGAACTCCTCACTAGGGACTGGTCGTCTCTATAATCAGCAGCCCACATTTAAATTGGCTTAAATTGATCATGAAAGTCAGAGCCTCACAGCAATAAGTGATCATGTCATTGTGAATATAAGGAAAATTTGTGGTAAGGGTGGTCCTAGAGAAAGGACCTCAAAAACCACTATTCTTAAGTTTTAAAATTAGCTTTATGGCAAAGCGTTGTTAATCTACTTGTTAACAAAACCAAATATCAGCAATAGGTGGATTATGATCAAGTAAAAATTTTGCAACTTAAAGGATCTTCTACCAGAAAAAAGTTCTTTTACATGACAAATTTGAGATCATGGCTTGAATTGCAAAAACAGAAGATATTTCAAAAGCACATTACCAGTTTTTACCAGAAAGCAAGATCACACATACTATAGCAAAACAGTGCCAATCTTTATGCTTCCATTCTAGATTTAAAAAAAGAAAAAAAAGAGGAATTTTGAAACAAATTATAGTAAAGACAGATATTGCACAAAGATGAGAGACTGAACAAAGCAGTTAATGGTTTGAGATAAATTCAGACAGCAGTAGGACATAAATACTTCATCAGAACAGGACAGAATACATGCTGCAGTCAATGGGGGACACAGGAATGCAGCTGTTAAAACATATCACTGCAGCTTCAGAGTAGAAGCTTGAGTCTTGCTCTAGAACCACACTGAAGCCCCCTTTAATTAGCTCCACTATAAATCCACAACTGCTTATCCCAGCAGAGCAATCAAAGGCAGATGCAACCACTGTTAGCCACATCAACCCTGGCTGCTGCACTGACTACTGCGATCAACATGCTTTTAGCCCCGCTGGGTGGGTTAAGTTATCTAGATTTGAGTGAGTTTTGACTTATCAGCAAATTCCTTGCTATTTCCAGTATCACCACGTTTTAGGACAACCTTGAGAGCATCTGTATTTCTTCCTCCTTTAAAAATACTTGAAAACACTCCCTGTTTGATGAAAACTCAAGAGAAAATACAGAAGTTTCACTTTTCGTCATTAGTGAAAGCACAAAAGGACTCTGACATTGAATATGCGAGGCATTCCATAATTCTTACATGAATAAAGCATTAGACTTACTGGGCTGGCAAATGGTCTTGACCTTTGAGCTTCAAATCAAGTATGACAACTGCAGGTTCTGCTGAACTCAGATTTGCAGCAGAAACAAGTGAAATAGTGCTGATGACACAGAGTCAAATACACTAAAACTGGAATACTTAAACAGAAAAAACATGCTGTTTTTCCCCCCACATGGAATTCCATTTTGCGCTGCCCCCACTTCTCATTCTTTCCCAGCTGAAACTAGTACAATTCTTCGGAGTAGCTAGAGTGTGGTTAAGCAGAGGAAGCTATGCTTGTTTGCATGGAATCTGCTATTTCCTCTCTGCCAAAACACTTCTTTAAAGAAGTCATGTAATATTTCTATTAAGCTGTAAACGCAGTTGACAAGGAAATGGCCTACTGGCAGTGCATTACCTTTGTGGCACTGCCAACCAGCCTACAGCAAAATAGTGCACATGGTAATTTCAACATGCATTCCCAAGTAACAAAATTGTGCCTTACATAAATACCACAGAACTCCAGCAACATCTAGAAAAAGTAATGAAAATTTGCCCAAGCTTTTATGCTTGCCTGTATCAATTCTATGTCATAACTAAAACAAAGTAGGAAAGCATCTACATATGTCCAAAAGTCCTGTGAAGCTATATCATATGACAGTGGGAAAACTATTGCAACTTAAATCTGTGTATTTCTCGTTAACCACTGTAACAACTCACTAATAAAAATTAAGAAAAACTGCAGGTATCAAGTATACAAAAGAGTACTAACAGCACACAAGCCCTTAAAAACCATAATGTAATTTATTAACAAGAACACATGTTCTATGTAATCCAGAATTGTTGTGTTAAATTACTTTGGCCTTTGATAGCGTTCATTTAATTACAAGAATTAAGCAGATTCACAATCTTTCAAATTTAGTGACCTTTGATTTATAAGCAATTATTGTCAAGCATATAAAAACCCTTCTGATAATGTAGTCCTCACCTTTCAACACCTAGTACAACTAGGTTAATGATGTTAAAATGTACTTAGATGTAATTAAGACATTTTCTTTAAAAGTACAACCAAAACTCCTGCCACAATCAAATGTATTTAACCTGTAATCAATAGTTCTTCAAAATATTTTTAAATGTCATTTCATCTGAAATTAAATTCACATGAAAAACAAACTTCAGAGATACTTATTTTGTTCTCAGCTCACATCTGAATATTTTCAGTTTGAACAGGAAAATTACTAAGCTTTATTTCCAAAATTATGTCATGTTTCTAATGGCAAAACACTCACTAGCTTTAACCAAGCTGCACATTGCCATAAAACTTCAGGAAACATCTCTGCTCCAAAGCACACAAAAACAAAAATCAAGGATCCAACAACACTAAACACACTTGAATTCATACCTGCGTCACCTTACAGTAATAATATATGAGAAGTAGCTTCTCTTTCAACAGAGGTGGCTTGCTTATATTAAGATTCCGATATATCAGGCACCAGCAAAAGAAAATTGAATAAAGTAAACCGGTATGCATGCCATTTTTGCAGCAAATCACAAAGATGAAAAAAATCTGCTTCTAGGAATATAAAATGCCTTGTTAATATCAAATGGTCTTAGATATAAACAATTCAAGAAGGAAATATTTATTGATGCTCGGTGCAATCAGTGTAGCTATTCCATAGCTCATTTCAAAAAAATAAAAGCATGACTGACAGTAACAACAGTTCTTCCTAGATATTGTTCCCCATAAACATCTCCAAGGAATTTCTTCATAACTGCTACTAGTCATAAATTAATTAATTCTATTTACATTTTATTTTGCAAAAAGTAAATTAATCCAGTAATAGACTTTAAGAGTTAGTAATAAATAAAATCTGTCAGAGGTTACTAATATTAGCAGTGCTCACATAGGACAGTTCTGAATCCTTCTTCAGGCCATCCTTACTTCAAAACTCCCTTTCAAAGGAAGATGGTCTCTTGGTTATGGGGCTCTCCAAGTGCAGGTGCAGTATAAATAGGTTCTATATGTTGCCTTCAAGTCAGTTAAGCACTTATTGCTTTACTTCTCTCTCAAGCAGAGATAGAAAGCATTCTGAAACCTTAGAGTCATGTTAAAACACAGGCAAACTGCAGTAAATAGGAAGCAAACAGCAAGTAAAAATCCTTAAAATCTTTGTCCATAAATGTACAGTTTTATGATTCCAGTAAGAAAACACCACCACACACTCTTACCCTCATTGGATGAATATCAGCATAGGGAGGCTTTCCTTCAGCCATTTCTATTGAAGTGATACCAAGGGACCAGATGTCTGCCACGCAGTTATAGCCAATCTCTTGTATTACTTCAGGAGCCATCCAAAACGGAGTTCCTATAACAGTATTACGTTTTGCCATTGTATCCTGTAATTATATTATTTATACAATTAAAACAGAGACACTTATTTTCAGTTTCTTTTGATATGAATTCTATATTTAAAGGTTAAATTAGCCACCCAAAGGTCAAATGGTAGTGACTTCCAATTAAGACCAAACAGATTCAGCCCATGAGCCCACAGAGGCCAAACAGGTGACAATGATCATAAACCTCAAACAAGTTTAAGCAGGATCATCAGGCACTTGAAGTGCACTGGGTTATAAAAATAAACTAAAAACCGAACAGCCTTGCAATACATTAAATGCTCATCATGATAAAGAATGTTCCCTCTACCACTAGTCACTCCTTAGACACAAAATTCAAGGCAGAAGGAAAAGACAAAAATAAAATAACATAATTAGGAGCAATACAGCATTTTTAAATGACCTTTCCACAGGTACTTACTGTTAACTGGCCAGCCACACCAAAATCAGCTAATTTTGCATGTCCCTCGGTGTTAAGAAGGATATTTCCAGCCTTTATATCTCTATGTATTTTTCTCATAAAGTGCAAGTATTCAAGACCTTTAAGAGTAGATTTCAGAATAGTTGCAATTTCATCTTCTGTTAGCTGAAAGAAAAGAAAACCACTTTAATGTATACACATAGGGTCTACATATTTTAACTATTTAAAACATGATCATTTAATAATTAATATTATAAATAATAGAGACAATGCATATTAATATATTTTCATTTAACACAGGAATATGGCCAATAGCATTACAATTCAAAACTCTGATCTACTAACTTGATCTATATAGCTTGATTTTTACATGTCTAGAGTCCAGTTAGAGCAAAAGAGCTGCAAAACTAGAGAAGGGACTGACTGATGCAGATCACATGGCAGAATATGCAATATTCTCTTGCCTGTCAATCAAAAGTTACTACTCTCTAGATGTTGACATCCTTCATAAAGACTGCTGCACAGTTTCTACAATACATTTATAACTATAATCATACATATTAATTGTCAAGTTATGCATTGCCTTGTCCAAACAAAGGTAACGGTGGTCATCACTGGACTAAATGGCACATACCAGAATACATCCCTGAAAAAAGAGATAGCCCTTTCTCTACTGTGGAAGGCTACAGCTATTTCTCAAACATCCATGTCTGTAAGTTCTTCACACAGTCCACCCAAACTAAAACAGTCCTACATTCAGAAAGAAATGAAACGAATGCCGTGTTTTCTTTATTTTGCAAATTCCTACATCCTTCATCTATAGTTAATAGTACCAAACTTTTGTCCACCAGCTATTCCTTCCAAATTGCACTACTATTAGTTTCTCATTGCCAGCAAAATTTACAAATTAGAGAGAATGAATTAAGAGCTGCTTTTTTTTTTTAAATATCTACCAAAAATGTTAACTTTGCTGTCTATGCAAATGTTTCCTGTTAGTTCTTAAGGCTAAGTGTAGACAATCCACATGAGCTACGCTATAATATATCATGTTACTATCGCACTATAAAGTTATACAATTGAACTAGCAGAAAGCTTAACGTAGTTGGCCCTGAACAAATTTTATAAGACAAGCCTCATTTTAGTAAGCACAACTACCACTATGTGAAGATAATGCAACATGTCAATCCATGACTTTCAAAAGCAGTTGCAGCCTGTTAATATCTTGGTCTTTTAAAAAATATACTCCTTTACATAATGTTTACCAGTGCCTAATAATATTTTCTACGGCCGTGCTGAATTTTTAACATGTTTCTCTATCTTCTTTAATAGCATTGCCTTCACTTACTTCTGAGTTTAGAACTTTAGAGTTCCTGAAGTCAACAATACATTTTGCACAGTTATGCTTTCATATCATGTTTGCTGCTTATTTTACAGTCAAGATGAACGGAAAGGTACTCTCAAATTAGTAAACTAACTAAATACAAACTAAGAAACTACAGTTAAAAAAAAAAGGCATTTTCATTTATCTGCTTCATAAACTACTAATAAGTTATCAGGTAGCACAGCTGTTTATCTTCATTGCTTCAGATCAACATAAAAGGAACACATAAGCTCCTGAATAAGTGTTATCAGAGACACAGTAAAAGTAAATATTTTGCAGGTACCAGACACCCCAAGAACACTTCTCAGATTTTGATCAACATTTATTCTAGAATAAAAGCAAAAAACACACACACAATTCATCCCATGTGATCCAATTTCTCAAGGGTATACAAAGAAACTATTCAGGCAACTGAAATGCTGTTCAATTACGGTACACCGAAGCTTTAATATAAGAACTAAACAAACAATCCTGACAAATTCTTAGAAATGCAAGAAACTACAAATTGAAGATGAATACTCTAATTTGGCTGCAACACCAGGTTGCATTTTTCCCCTTTCTCTATTTTTCCAATCATATACAGAAATTAAATTAAGCAATAACAATTCCTTCCAGTTTCAGTTTTGAAAGTATTGGTACACATCCGCACTTCTGTCCAAAAAAAACCACCACCAAAAGCCCACAAGAAACAAAAAATACACTCATAGTCACTCAAAGCCAACTGAATGACTCAACAGAAAGGAAAAAATGATTAGTCAGCAAGATTATCTGCACTCGAGCTGCTCATAACAAGTTTTAATTATTTAACAAACAGAACCACTTCCCTATTCCAGCTTCTATCCAGTCTCATAAAACCTGGGCGTGGAGCCCAAGGGCGCAGTTACACACGCATTTATTTGAACAGCAGTGCCAAGCTCCAGTCCCTCCTTTCAGTGGAAGCTACAGCAGTAATTCCCACTGTGTGCCAGCCCTTCCACTCAACAACTGTAACTGACCCTAGTTAAAAATAAACCTGTCCGCCAAATTATTCATCCAACAATTCAGTTCCTCCGATTCAATTCGAGGCAGTCAACAAGGATGGAGCAGAGCAGGAGCTGCTCAAACTGGCATTGCTTTCCAAATAAGTACACGTGTTACTATACCCAGAGTCCTGGTGACTTTTTATAAACCTTTCCCTATGCAAGTAGAGGATGAAATTGATGGTGGCGTTAGCTCCATGCTCCATAGCAAGCACTGCCTCTGCTGCACATTGCGCATTCCTTGCCTGTCACTTATCTCTGAGATTTTTCAGTGCTTCTATTCAGTGGCACGCTGCTCAAAGTCTTTATTTATGCTACTTCTTTATGGTGACTACTATGCTGCTTCAACAGATTGTAAGCCAGGGGAACTGAAAACCCTGTTAGACACAGCTCAAACAAGACAGCTCTCCTGGCATCGCACCAAGGGAGTGAAACCACCTACCTGCTCTGGAGTCAAGGAAGAAGGGACTTTCAATCAACTGTAAGATAAACTAAACTATGGTCAGAAGAATATCTGGAGAAAGAGACAACTCTCATTATATGACCTAATAATTTTGTGGTGAAATACACTAAAACTGTTATTATCTGAAGACTCATACTACAGGCAATTTAAGCTCTGGCTATTAAAAAATACTCTATCATTAATTTTTTGTGATGTGATGACTGTAACACTTTCTGCCAGAGCTTTGCCAAATCTACCCCTCTCCAGAAATAATAGAACACCCTGAATCTCCAAGGACTTCTGTGCAGTTAATCCTGAACATGCATGAAGAAATGACCCCAAGCACTGACAAATGTGTACCATGATAGGCATACAACTTACTGCCTGCTTTCATCCAGAAACAATTATTGAGAGAAACTGTGCTTAGAAGGCTCTGCAGAGAAGGTCCCTCTTCAATATGATGCATTCCTAAAGAGGTAAATCCCTAGCTTTATTTCTTCAAAAATTAGCTGTTAAACAACATGGAGATCTTTGGATCTACTCTAGATGGAAAAGAGCTTTTGCAGCTGCATGGCAAAACCCAGCTCTCTAAAGGAAAGGGTAACAGAACACCTGTACCAAAGGGATGAAAACCTAAAGACCGAGAATCCAGCAAACCAGAATGAGTTTGAGAGTACTGCAGCCTGATACACCATCTGGGGACCATCTGTAAAGGAAAGCTCTAGCATGACCACATGTTTCAAAAGTAAGGAGTATTTAAGTAACACAAAAATACATACAATGGTCAAAAAAGCCCACAGAAGTGAACATCACCTATAAGAAGTAAGCAGAGAGCATGAGTTGTGTTTATCAGGAATATCAGTAACAGGGAAGCACAGGGAAAAGGGGGAACAGGCTTACTCTGCTGTAAGTGTTCTGAGACACATCAACCCAAGTTACAGATGTCCCAGAGCATCCGCTTGTGCTTCATAAAACGTGCGTGTATATATATATACACATGCACATGTATACAATCATCATGTATATAATGTGATTCAGTCACTGAAGTCATTCCTGCTTATGTTATTGCTAAACACGGCCAACAATAGAGACAGAATGTTCAGCTTTAATATCTTATAATATTTAGAAAGACGCAATGAATTTCCAGCCTTACTCAAGTCAAAAAAGTACCATCACCTTCCCTATGCAAAATTACCTTTTCAGAAAAGAACGTACTGCCATATTGAATGTGCTATCACAACAAAAAGAATTTTTTAAAAATATTTTTAAATTATTCATGTCACTATTTTTGTGCAATTTAAACTTTTTGCAGAACACACAGCACCTATGCATACCACTGAAAATACTTACAGAAATATAAAGATCTTCAAAAAATACTTCTAAAACCACAAATGTTATTTAACTATGGCAGTATGGCAGCTGAGCCCTACATACACCATTTCTTCCCTTACTGGACTTATAAAGCAGAACAAAAGCAGCAGAACAAAAAGTTCTAGTTATGTTGTTTCTGCAGACCAAAACTGTCTATTGTAGATGGTTTTGCACAACATGAATGATATTTAACTATTTTGTATGCTGCAAAGAAGGCTGATGGTATCCTGGGCTGCTTTAGACAGTGTTGCCAGCAGGTGGAGGGAGATGGTCCCTCCCCTCTGCTCAGCATTGGTGAGGCCACACCTGGAGTACTGGGTCCACTTCTGGGCTCTCCAGTACAAGAGAGACATGGACACACTGGAGACAGTCCAGCAAAGGACTATAAAGATAATTAAGATACTGGAGCATCTCCCACATGAGGAAAGGCTGACAGAGCTGGGACCATTGGAGAAAAGAAAGCTCAAGGGGGACCTCATCAATTTGTACAAATACCTGAAGAGAACGTGCAAAGAAGTCAGAGCCAGGCTCTTCTCAGTGGTGCCCAGTGACAGGACCAGAGGCAATGGGCACACACTAAAACACAGGAGGTTCCCTCTGAACATGGGGAACCACTTTTTTTACTGTGAGGATGACCAAGCACTAGAATAAGTTGCTAAGGAAGGCTGTAGCATCTCCCGCCTTGGAGACATTCAAAAGCCATATGGACATGGCACTGAGCAACCACCTCTAGGTGGTCCTGCATGAAAAGGATGCCTGTACTAGATGATCTCCAGAGGTCCTTTCCAACCTCAACCATTCTATGACTCAATATTAGTAACATTTACAACTAAATTATTCCATACAGCAGTGTATTTGAATAAATCAGGGGTGCTTGGTTTGTTTGTTTGTTTGACTGCTCTACATTTAAAGCATGCATATCACCCCAAAATATTTAGCTACTAAGGAATATTCAGCAAGTTAGCTGACTGTCTGAACAAAGGTAAGTATGTAGAACCATAGAATCTCTGTGGTTGGAAAAGACCTCTAAGATCATCAAGTCTAACTGTTAACCTTGCACTGCCAAGCCCACCACTAAACCATGTCCCTCAGCACCACATCTACATGTCTTTTAAACACCTCCAGGGATGGTGATCCCACTACTTCCCTGGGCAGCCTGCTCCAATGCTTGACCACCTTTTCAGTGAAGAGATTTTCCCTAATATCCAATTTAACCACCCCCCAGCACAACTTGAAGACACTTCCTCTTGTCCTATCTCTTGTTACTTATGAGTCATAGAATAGTTTGGGTTGGAAAGGACCTTTAAAGGTCATCTAGACCAAGCCCCCAGCAATAAGCAGGGACATCTTCAACTAGATCAGGTTGCTCAGAGCCCTGTCCAACCTGACTTTGGATGTTTTGAGGGATGGCACATCTACCACCTCTCTGGGCAACCTGTGCCAGTGCTTCACCACCTTCATTGTAAAAAATTTGATCCTTTTATCTAGTCTAAATACACCTTTGAGTTTAAAACCATTACCTCTTTTTGTATCACAACAGGCCAAGATACAAAGACTGTCCCCATCTTTCCTGGAGGGCCTGTTAAGTACTGAAAGGCTGTAATAAAGTCTCCCCAGACCCTCTCTTATCCAGGCTGAACAACTCTAACTCTATCAGTCTGACCTCATAGGAGAGATGTTCCATCCCTCTGATCATTCTTGTGGCCCTCATGTGAACCCACTCCAACAGGTCCATGTCTTTTCTGTTCTGCAGGCTCTACTTGGGAAAAGTGCGTTCCTAAGGGGGCAAATCCCTAGCTTTAGCTCTTGAAAAATTTGTGGCTGAGGTTCCTGCTGATTGGAAGCTAGCCACTGTCAGTCTAATTTACAAGGACATGAGTGAAGATCCAGAAAACTACAGACCATTTAGTCTAACCTCAGTTCCTGGAAAAAATATGGAGAAGATCATACTGGATACTACTGAAATATATTTAAAGAACAATGCAATCATCAGGCACAGTCAACATGGGTTTACAAACAGAAAGTCCTACCTAAACTAAATGGATGTCCTTCTATTGATAAGGTCACCCACCCAGCAGATGAAAGGAAAGCAGCAGATATAGTCTTTTTTGGTTTTAATAAGGCTTTTGATACTGTCCCTCACAGCATCCTTCTAGACAAGTTGTCCAGCTGTGGGACGAGTTGGTTCATGGTGCACTAGCTGAAAGGCAGAGTTCAAAGGGTTGTAATGAATGGGGTCACCTTGAGCACTGTGTGCAGTTCTGGGCCCCGCAATTGAAGACGGATGTGAGGGTCCTTGAATACTTCCAGAGGAGGGCAACCAAACTGGAGAAAGAGCTAGAAGGAATGTCCCATGAAGAACAGCTAAGGACTTGTCTACTTCAGAGAAACGGAGGCACATTCCTCAAGACACATTAGCTAAAAAGCATCAATGGCTTATGTCTTAATATATACAAGATATGAAAAAATGGTTTGTTGGGAAGTATATATTTATTTTTTTTTAAACACAACATATAGCTCTTCTTTACATCATATGGAGACTAGATGGTACATAAACTAACATAAGCCTTATGCAATTTGAGGGAACAGATCAGGCAGATACACTTCTCAAGCCTAGCAATTGCTGGAAGCAATAAGGAACCAAGGTATGTAAGAACAGGTCTAAAGTTTCTCCAATTATTCATTTATTCACAAAATCCTATAAAACCACAAGTAAACTCCTAAAATCCACATCAAAATAGTTCCTAATTATGCTTCCTCCTTTCTTTACCATAAATCATAGGCTCTCCTCATAAGGATGGCTAAAAGTCACTATGCAGGTAGCATAGTGCCTGTGTCCTGGCAAGTGACTTTCAACTAACAAAGGAAACAGCTAGAGTACAGAATCAGCCCATAAGACACCTTGTCATTGCACACAACTTGCCAGTCACCTAATATCCAGCACTCCCTAGTTCTAACAGTAGTTTTATGCTAACATACAAGCAATACCATTAATAACTATCACACAGTACAATTAAAAGAAACAAACTATTTGATATTTTAATAAGAGGCACAGCACAGAATTGGAAGTAACCTCTGGAGATCATCTAGTCCAACCCCCCGCCAAAGCAGGTTCACCTAGAGCAGGCTAGGAACGCTAAAGAGACTCAGGTCTCTCAGCCCTTCCTCACAGAAGAGGTGCTCCAGTCCCTTGATCATCTTTGTAGCTCTCCGCTGGACTCTTTCTGGTAGTTCCCTATCTTTGTTGAACTGGGCTCCCAGAACTGGACACTACTCCAGACGTGGCCTCACCAGGGCAGAGTAGATGGAGAGTACGACCTCCCTCAACCTGCTGATCACACACTTCCCAAGGTACCCCAGGAGACCATTGGCCTTTTTGGCCACAAGGGCACACTGCTGGTTCATGGTCAACTTGCTGCCCACCAGGACTCCCAGGTCCCTCTCTGCAGAACTGCTTTCTAGCAGGTCAACTCCTAACCTGTACCAGTGCATGGGGTTATTCCTCCTCAGGTGCAGGACCCTATACGTGCCCTTGTTGAACTTCATTAGGCTCCTCTCTACCCAACTCTCCAGTCTGTCCAGATCTTACTGTATCATGGCACAGCCTTTTGGTGTGTCAGCCACTCCTTCCAGTTTTGTGTCACCAGCAAACTTGCTGAGGGTACACTCTTGTCCCCTCATCCAGGTTGTTGATGAACATCCTGAACAAGACTGGGCCCAGTACTGACTGCTGGGGAACACCACTAGCTACAGGCCTCCAACCAGACTCTGCACCACTGATCATAACCCTCTGAGCTCTGCCATTCAGCCAGTTCTCAATCCACCTCATTGTCCACTCATCTAACGCCCACTTCCTAAGCTTACCTATGAGACTGTTATGGGACACAGCATCAAAAGCCTTGCTAGAGTCACAGCAGACAACGTCCACTGCTCTCCCTTCATCCACACAGCCAGTGATGATAGAAAACTATCAGATTGGTCAAGCATGATTTCCTGTTGGTAACTACATGTTGACCACTCCCGATAACCTTCTTTTCCTTTGCTTAGGGATGACATACAGGATGAACTGTTCTGTCACCTTTCCAGAGACTGAGGCAAGGCTGACTGGCCTGTTTCCTGGGTCCTCCTACTTGCCTGTTTTGAAGAGTGGCATGACATTAGCTTTCCTCCAGTTCTCAGGGACCTCTCCTGTTCTTCATGATCTTTCAGAAACAATGACAAGTGGCTTCGCAATAACATCTGCCAGCTCCCTCAGCACTCGTGAGTGCATCCCATCAGGGCCCACAGATGTGCAGCTGTCAAGTCCGCCTAGATGATCTCCAATCCTCCTCAATCAAGAGACAGTCTTCCATTTGGTAGGCTCTCTCTCCCACCTCCAGGGTCTGGAGGTCCTGAGGGCCAGCCTTAGCAGTAAAGACTGAAGCAAAGAAGGCATTCAGTAACTCTGCCTTCTCTACATCCTCCATCACCAGGGCACCCATCTAATTCAGCAGCAGACCCACATCTTTCCTAGTCTTCCTTTACTACTGATGTATTTGAAGAAGCCCTTCTAATTGTCCTTGACACCCCTTGCCAGGTTTAATTCCAAGAGGACCCTAGCCTTCCTCATTGCATCCCTGCATACTCCGACAACAATCTCATATTCCTCCCAGATGTCCAGTCCCTTTCTCCACATTCCGTAAACTTCCTTCTTCCATCCATGCAGGCTTCCTGCCCCCTTGGTCCTAGGGTTGCACCAACCTTGAGCCTGGGGTGCTTAAATGTTAACCAGCTCTCTTGCACCCCTATTCCTTCTAGAACCTTAGCCCATAGGATTCCTCCAAGTAGGTCTTTGAAGAAGCTAAAGTTAGATCTCTTGAAGTCCAGGGTTGTAATTCTTCTTTTTTTCCCTTTTCTTCCACACAGAATCCTGAACTCCACCATCTCATGGTCACTGCAGCCAAGGCTAACCCCAGCCTTCACATCCCCAACTGGTTCTTCTTTGTTTGTCAGCACAAGGTCCAGCAGTTCACCTTGCCTCATTGGTTCCTCCACCACCTGTGTCAAAAAGTTATCATCAACGCTCTGCAGGAACCTCCTGGACCTTGCGTGCCTGACTGCCTTTGCCTTTCCAACAAACATCAGAATGGTTGAAGTCCCCCATGAGAACCAGGGCCTGTGATCATGAGGCTGTTTCCAGCTGTCTGTAGAAGACATCACTGACCTCCTCTTCCTGATCCAGTGGTCTGTAGTAAACACCCACAACAGCATCTCCCATATTAACCTGCCCCTTAATTCTTATCCATAAGATCTCAACTCGTTCTTCATCCACCCCTAGGCAGAGCTCAATATATTCCAGTTGCTCTCTCACATAGAGAGAGCAACTCCACCACCTTGCACCACTGGCCTGTCTTTCCTAAGAAGTACATAGCCATATGTTACAGTCAGTGTTGCTATCCTGGTCTGGATGTAAGGTTCTTATACCATACTATTCCTGATCAAGCCATATGGGTATGATATTTCCTGTTAAAACAGTTAATGTATTTTATTCTGAGCTTTTATACACACAGCACCATTCTTCCATTAGCATAGTATGCTCTATACCTCACACCTTAGTATAATTTCACAGTCATTAACCTTCTACTTCATTTCTGATTTCCAGTTGCGTCAAGATCCTCATTTAAAATCCTGTGGAACATTTATCTGCTTGGTATCTTTAGTTAGTTATAATTCTGTATGTTGTGTCCCTTTGATGGGTTGGTGTTACCCCCTAAATATGAAGTAGCCATGAAGCAGCTTCATATCCTTCATCATATAAACCACATGCAAGTTATATATTAAAATTAATGTGAATGATAAAGGTGAACAACTTTCCAGTGTACACAGAAACATTAACCATGAAGTCAATCTTTAAAACTGAAATTTGGAGCAAAGCAGATCACAGAAAATTCAGGTGTTCCGAATTTATTAGGAGACCAGTTAATCCACATATTTACATCTATGGATGCCACGCACAAGGGAGACTTAAGAGTGCATTTATACAATCTATCACACACTACCCAATCCATGCAGCTGTTGGAACAACTCATCTACAGGTTCTCCGCTCACAGTCAATCATTTTCCTTCCTGAGGGCCCCTCTGAGAGGGTCTGGGTCAGCTGAATTGCTTTAACTGCCTAAGTCCATTCCCAGCTGCTCTTTTTACACTAAGTAATACACGCACATTAAGCCTGATGCTTCCAGGAAGTATCAGATCACTGCATCTAAACAGTCTGATTAGGTCGAGCACACTGGCTAAGTGCACTCTCATGGCAAATAAAGGCACCATGGTATAACTGTTCTTCCACCAGAAGCTACAAAGCCTGAACATCATTGATCTTAGCATAATCTCATACTTCTCCTATTCTTCATTTATGTGAAAACAAGACTGGACTAACAAAGAAGGTGAGATGCAGGAGAGATGAGCAAATGAGCAGGGAAGATGACAAGTTACTATGATCTACTTCAAATATTACAGGTGGGATGCGTAACATGAATTAAGGCAGAAAGCTTCCGAGAGAAAAAGAGCTTTCTTACAGTTGCAGCTCTAGCCTGAAGTCAACATTAGATACTGGTTCCCATTGTCTGCTATAAAATTCAGCGAGACTACACTCTCCTGATGCCACTTCCCTTGACCTTCGCTTTCAGAGCAATTACTTTTCGGACTTCTTTTTTTAAGCAGATCTGCATGCTCTGTGTAAAGACAGTGCTCTTCAAACAAAATCACAGCCTATGTCTTGGGTGAGATACCAAATCATGACATCTAAATTACTTATGATAAGGTTTGGTCTAAGACTTTCAGTAATTGTCTCAAATGCCTATATTATAACTAATGGGAGACCTCAATATTACGATAATGGACAGAATAAGAACTCACTATTATAGAATTCCCAGTTTTACTTGAGTGTAACAATTTAGGCACAGGATCATATGAAGGAAGTAAAGCAGCAAGTGCCATTCTTCTTACTGAGCCCAAGTCATGTTGCATGTAAAATCACATGGTAAATATCCCGCAATAAACGTAACAATGGCCATTCACTGCACAGGTGACAATCAGTGTTGGAATTTTTTTCAGATGTGTGTTTTTGACTACACAATCCCAGTAACATGACTTTTATGATGTTTCTTTCTTGAATACAATATGCAACAGCCTCCATCTTCTTTTCTCTGTAAATTAGCATTTTTATACTGGATAATTCAAGACAGTGCTAACAAAATCAGAGTCTTCTACCGGTAGTTCAAAAATTAATTTTATATTGCTGCTAGGCTATATTATCTAAAACACATCACATGGAAAACTATCTCAGGATACCTCAGGCATCTCCCATGGTCACACACTCAATGTTAGCTAGCACTAATAAGCACACACAGGGAAACAAAGAATTGATTAGAATATAGACTACTTAGCCCTTATTCTTCACTCCCAAGATCCAGCTTGCTATGACATCTATGAAGTACTTGCTAGACAACAGCAAAGCTTCCAGCAGCAGCAGATGCCTCTGCAGATCACCACCTTCCAACAGGCCTGCTAACAGCAGCAAAGCTTAGTGTTTTTACAAACACAGGATCCTCAGAGGAATGAAGGCTACTGGAAAGAAACAGGATCTACCTGACAAAGGAGGCCAAGAGTACCTTTATTTGCTAACCTAGACAGAAGAGCTTTAAACAATGTTCAATGGGGAACTGATCCCAAAGCCTTCAGGTAAATGTAGGAACAGAAAATGGAGAAGGACATATTGGACGGGGTTTCCGGGGGAGGTCTTCTCACTCCCTTTGAGAGAAAGCAGGGTAGACAGGTATATGTGAAACCCTGTGCACAGAAGTATACAGCCCATGATGTTAACAGGAAGAACTGCGAGCCTGTGCACAGCTGCAGAGCTACGATGCCACCAGAAGTAGAGACGCAAGAGACAGCTCACACAACTAGCATGCTGTCAGAGATGGATGCAGGCTCCTCACAAGCAACAAGCAGGAAAGATGGGCAGGGTTGAGCTCTTCACAAAAATGCAGCTCTGCTATGGAACACTTAAACTTGTTAGGAGTCAAAAAATCAGAAGGGTAGCCCAAAAGATGCATGCCATCATGGCATCTGCTACAAACCACACAATCAAAAAGATGCAGTAGGTGAACTCATCCTCAGCACTGGAAGAAGCCTCTGATCATAGGCCACCAACAGGGGGAGGGAAGAGTGCAACCAGCTCAGTACCTGTTGCGAAGGCAACATGGCAGTGTACAAAAAAAAAAATGCAGGAGCAAGCAGTAATGATTTTTACTGCAGATGCTCTACAGACCCACTACAGGAGGTATTCAACTAGACCAGCCACTCATGAGTAGAAGAACATGCCAAGGGACAGAGGCAGCCTTAGCAGCAGCTATGAGATGCTGGAGTTTAAATTATGGAGGAAGTAACAAAAGCAAGTAGCAGAACCAGATTTCCAGATGGCAAACCTCAGCTGGTTAAAGGAACTAGTAGGTAGGATCCCAGGGCATGCTGCCCTAGAGGGCTATGGAACCTTGAAGAGCTGGTTGAGCATCAAGGGCAACCTCTTTAAAGTATGAAAACAGTCATTCCTGACATGCAAGATAACAAATAAGTACAGCAGGAAGCCATCTTTAATGAACTAGGAACTCCTGACAGAGCTAAAGCGCAAAAACTGAAGTGTATAAGTGACAGGAGCAGAAATAGATTACTAAAGCCAAATAAAGAAGCATTGCCTGAATACTAAGGAGCAGAATTAGGAAGGCCAAGACTAGTGTGGGGTTGAAACTGGACAACAATACAGAGAATACCAAGATCTTGTACTGGTCTATATGTAGAAAAAAGAAAAAAAAAAAGGAAGAAAATTTTTTTAAAAACCCACAAGAAAAACATTGGCCTGCTGCTAAATAGGGTGGTCAGTCTCTTGACAAATGATGTAGAAACCTCCTAAGCATCTTTTTTACATCAGTCTTTAGTAGGGACTTCTCTGGCTCTCAGTTGTCTCTGCCTAGTAGAAAAGTGGAATGAGTTAGGAATTACTCTAGTTTGGACAAATACAAGTCCATGGGAACAGATGAGACACATCCAGAGGTGCTAAGAAGCTAGCTAATGCCAGTTCAAGGCTACATCTAATCAGCTTTAAAAAGCTACAGCAATCAGGGGATGTCCCTTATGACACCATCTTCAAAAAGGGCAAGAATAGTTCAAAAATTACAGGCTTGCCAGGTTATCCTCAGTCCCTAGGATATTATGGAGCAAATCCTGACAGAAGCTAATTTCTAGACACACAAAGGGTAAAATGGTGAATGGAAACAGTCAGCACAAGTTTACCAGAATGAAATCATGCCAAATTAACCTGGCTACTTTCCTATGAGGATGAAGAGCGAGCTGAGGATTTCATTTAGTTTGACTTCACAAAGCCTGTTGGCTAAAAAGATTCCATTGGAGACTGATAATCTGGGGAATCATAGAGAAGACACAGAGGAAGAACAACTGGCTGGACTGCTGGGCTCAATGGCGGTTCAACATGTAAACCAACACCCAGCTGTAAGTTATATTCTTCAGAGGTTGATACTAGGGTGAATACTCCAATATTTTCATCAACAACCTAGACACTGAGCTAGAACACACACCCATCGTGTTTGTGGGTAACATTAAACATGGGGAAGCTGTCAGTACACTAAAAGGCACGGCCACCACTCAGATAACAAGACCTCAACAAGCTGGAGTAATCAGGTTGACAACAAACTTGAAGTTCAACAAATGCAAAGTCCCACATCTAGGATAGAAGAATACCATGCCATGAACAGCTGAGGATCAATGGGGCAGGTAGCATTGCTGCAGGAAAGGTTCTGGGGTAGTTTCAGTAGACAAGCTGAATATGAATCAGCAATATACTCTCACAACACAGAAGGCTCACCATACATTAGTCTTCATTAGGAAAGTACAGTCAGCAAGTCACGTCGAGTAAATATTCCCTTTTATTTAGCACTTTAGCAGATTTAGCTAGTTGTGGAATCTGGAAGACTGTGCCCAGCTTCAGGCTACTATAAAAGAAATGCTGACCAACTGGAGAGTCCAGCACTGGGGGCTAGAGCACATGACGTACCAAGTTGACAGAGCAAGGTTTGTCTTGTCTGAAGATGAATGGGTATTTCAATGCGATTTTCAACAATCTAAATGGGGGATTTAAAAAAAAATAATCCTCAGAGACAGACACTTCTCAGAGTGGCAGAGAAAAAGCAGAAAGGGCAACAGTCGCAAGTTGTATCTAACTGAACTTCCTTTGTGACATGAAAAAAGTTCACAGGGCTGCAGAGAGAGACTGTTGAATCTCCTCCTTTTCAGATTTTCAAAACTCAGTGTAACAAGGTCCTGATCAACCTAGCTGAACTTCAAAATTCACCTTCCCTGGAACAGTAGATTCATCTAGATTACTTCCAGAGGTCCCTTCCAAAGTAAAATTATCACTTATTTCAAAGCAGTGGCTCCCTGTTCACTTCCTTTCTTACCATCTCTAAAATAAACATCCAATTTCAGAGTAACCTTTCCTTTCACTTGCATTTTCCTACATTTCCTCCACTTCCTCACCACAATAATATACAGCAATAAAACCATCTCAACTTTAAACATAGATTCTTTTACTGTAAAATAAAATGTATATGGAAGAAGGGTATGTTTTTCTGACCTTCATGAAACTTGGCTTAATTCCTCAGATTGAGACAAATTTTACTGCCTGGATTAGAATTTTATATGCAGAGAGATTGACTTAAACTGGAAAGACATTAACAATTCAGATGGTATTTCTGGCTCTTCAAGGCAAACAATAATGGGGTTCTTCAAGGGGAAAGAGTGCTGTAGGGAGACAATAAGGTTAAACTTCCACCGTTAGTATAACAGGAATAAGACTTAGAGTCTTTTGCAATGTGAGGTGCATGTGGGGTACCTGATTAAACATTCATTTAAACACCTACCTCTGAATGGAACACATTAGTATAAGTTTCTTTATATTCTGTGTTTACATGGTCATTTTATTGTTTCAGCAACTTAAAATTGGCATTATCGAAAATTAAATAGAAGAGGGGAAGAAAGTTGTTGCTTACATTATGTAATTCTAACAATCTTCACTTTGAAAAATCTTTAGCAGCTCAAATTGAAACTGACTTCAAACCACAAATGCAACTTCTGCCATTCTCCAAAAATCTCCCCATATCAGCCTTCTGAAATTTGAGGGAAGGTGGTAAGGGAAAGGAGAACTGATAAATATTCAACTAGACAGACTGTACAGATCAGAAAAACACATGAAAATTTTATCTCCCCCCCAAACATATTATAGCCTCTCTCAGCTTTTAGCAGTGACCTGACAAGAGAAAGAGATCAGTATCAAATATGAACATTGTATAACTCAGCATAGACAGACATTAGAACTGAAGTAGTACTTTGTAAGCTTTCTTCCAAGAAGCACATTTTAAAAACAGAAAGTCAGTATATTATGTGATGCTCAGCATTTTAACATTACATGGCTACCAACAGTTTTAAGACTGCCCACAAAATGGTCTCCAACATTTTACGCACCTACCTTGGGTAATCTAGGTAGGAAATTACAGAAATCATCCAGGAAGCTAATTCTCACTAGAACTGACCTGTAGATGTTCATAGCAACATCTGACTAAATGATAACAGTATTTATTTTGAGGGAAATAAGAAAATCAGATAAAGTTTAGGGAAAAATAATCCTGTCTTCAGAGCAACTCTTTTAGTATTTTGCAAAATATTTTTGAATATTTTGAGAAAATTTTTGCAAATATTTTCCTCACTCAGGAAGATTACAAAGGTATAGTAAAGTTATGTAGGGAAAAGATTAGAAAG
>JAOXJM010000012.1:135300013-135334628 GCA_026413425.1 Tringa solitaria
TTAGGTTGATGGTTGGACAATATGATCTTGAAGGTCCCTTCCAACCTAGAAGATTCTGTAAAATAAACAACTGACCTCAGATTATATACTATTTTCATAGCATATACAGCAATTCCTTACTGAGTGAGAGTGATACACTAACGCTGAGTCCTATAGAAAAGGGGGGGGAAGAGGGAACAGTGTTTCACACTGCACATGTACCAGAGGGTACTGCATGGCCAGTCTTAGCTCTGAAACTTCCTAACTTCTGAATGGTTTTTTGTAAGCCTTATTTGCATTTAATATATACATAGTTATTTTGGAAACATGAATAACAGCCCTAACTTGCTCTTCTTTCACAAGAATCAACCAACATAACCCATACATTTTATTTCTGGCACACAAATAACATTTTTTTCCTAAGAAGAAAATTAATTTTCTCCTATAAACTAATTTCCAAGATGATGGGTACTGCAAGGTTGCAAGAAAGGTCTATCCTTTTGATGTCTATCCATTTTTGAAGGAACCTACAGTGCCACTCTAAAGAACTAAGGAAAAATAATTCCTAAAAATTGAGATAAGAGGCAAGGAATGACTGGCTGTTACATAAAAAAATACCACCCAACGTTTAAGACAAACACCGAATAATCTCTGTGCCCCAATGCAGAAACTAGTACAGACTACCTTGGTTTGTAAGGCTAGACATGGAATAAGGCAACCAGGACATTTGGGATCAACTTCTTTTGTCTTCCTTGGTCTGGCTGCATAGAAAAGTACTTTAGTCTTGGCCTAAAGATCGTCTCTGAGCTGTAGCACAGCTGACTAGCCCATTAATTCAACTCATCTCCCAGAAGGCTTACTGACACATCATGGTCAGAAGCATATCCAGGATGGACTTGTCTACTGCCATAACTTCTGGCCACTGATATCAGTTAAGCACGTTAGGCAGCACAGAAGTTATTTCAGTCTTTGTGTATAGACTAGGCAGCAACTAATTAATTCATGTGGGCTCAGTTGAGGAAGTTATACTGTGATAGATGCTGATATATACTATGATAGAGGCCTTAAGATAACCAGTTTACAGATGCAAATCATATGTACTTTAGTACATCAAATGCCTTCAAATTAAAACTATTTTAACTGTGAAATTACTGAGAAACACAACTGCTTAAAACTGCAAAATAACATTCTTATGAGCAAAGTGCCTTTAGCGCAGAGAGGCTACAGCCAATTGCATTTGGTCCTCAAGAGAGACAGGATTAGAATGACTCAGTTAATTGCGATCAGTGGATGAAGTGCACCCTAAATTATCAGCAGAGGCAGGGCTGCTGGTGTGTCAATACCCCCCAACATATTAACAGCTGCCAGCATGACTTCAAGTATGCTTCACATTGTAATTATCTCACTCTGTTGCAAGCTGCCACTGAAAGTCAGTCCCATTCCTTCGTTTCCTTCCCTTTCCCCACTGCTCATTCTAATGTCTCTGTTGCATCAGATCAAGCCACTGTGCTGCCACAGTAAATCCTGAGTTAGCTCAAGTGAGGGAGAGAAGGATAGACTAGAGAGGAAAAAGTATCCCTATCAGATCATCAGGCTTAGCCAAGATCACCCTCCAGCCCCACAATCACTGCATCTGAGGCATGAAAGAGGCAGGAACACATCAGCCAGATTGGAGGATAACAGCAGAACTGCCCTTTCTGGCAGCAACCCACAGTTTGACTGTATAAGATACAGGTACCTCCCAAAACAGCCTCTGAGAAAAGCAGACAAAACTAGATATATAGCTTTGTTGCCTTGGACTGATGAACCACACTGCCGATGAGCTACCAGGCATCATAAGCTCACACTAGAACTGCTGATCTGCCTGGCACACTAGAAGACTCTGGTGTAGAATTCCAGCTTAACTTCAAAGTAGTGGCATGGGCCTCTTGGACAAGAGCCCGCTCCCATCAAGCTGAAGGCCTCTCTACGTGAACAGGCTTCCAACATTCACTAGAAGTTTCCTTAACTTTGAATCCTGCTTCACTCATTTTTGGTCCATTAGAGCAAAGTCCAGTGTTGTTCACTTCCTAGATAAACAACAAAACTTTTGAAGAAGTAGGGGAAACACAGATACAGAAAAAGAAGCTCAGTAAGTTTTTAGTTTTGGAGATAAGAAACAAGGGCAAACATGTAGTAACGTTTCCTCTCCAAGTATGAGGTGACATCCACCTTTTACTGTGGCATATTCTGATACGATCACAGAATTATTTAGGTTGGAAAAGACCTGTATGATCATTGAGTCCAAGTGATGATACTAATGACCATCACATTAAAGCAAGAGTTCTTACTTCAACTGTCTTCCTCAGTTCATTTTCCATATGCCTATGAAGAAGCAGGAAATAAACTTTTCCTTGGCCCAGCCACAGTCTTCATTTGATAACTTAAGAAAATTACAGAACACATAGCCCTATGTGTCTGGGCCTATTCAATAAATATTCTGACAAAATAAGAATCAATTCCCTTCTTACTTCCAAGTGAAGACACTTCCTTTTTCTCTTGTGAAAAATACAGTGAAACTGCTTCTTGTTTCCACTTAAAAAAAAAAAAATTAAGGTCACCAACAGAATGCTGAAGTACTTTAAGCAGTCTCATTACAGTAATACAGTCACAAGCTTTCCCACACACAGTAGTCTGGGTGATCAGGTCACTGTTCCACAAAAAGCGAGATAATTTAAATCTAAAGCCTCTGCCTAAATCTTCCAAAACTTCCAACACATAAGTACGACAAGCGAGAAAGCAAGGGGTTTGCTTTGCTTCCTTTGTTACATGCACCAGGACACCTCCCATTCTAAACCAGAATAAAAGTCCCGTCTAGCCCAGTAGCCTGTCTACATGTCAAGTAAACAGCAATAGTTGTCTGCTTCACCTTTCTGGAGATCTGAAGCACCTGAATTTCCTGCTCCAACTATTAAATATTTGCATTCAGCCTGTCATTTTTTCTCTGGTCTTACTCAATTGCCTTTTGAAAACAAACTCTTAGCATCTGTAAGATCTTCTATAACTGTACAGTGGACCTTATCATGTGCGTAGAGAAAAAAATTTTGCTTTGGATCTACTAACATAAGTGATCTCTTGTTCTGTAATGAACAGAAAGATACAGTCATATCTTACTTTCTTTGTGCTACTCATGGTTTTCAAACCCTTCCACCATGTCTCTCCCTTCAGGTAGCTCTGCTCAACACAAAATTATCCTAATTCATTCCATATCTCCTTCTAGAGAAGTATTCTTTACTTCTGATCACCCTTGTCACCTTCCTTTAACTTCCACAGATCAGTTACATCCTTGGTACTATTGTAGTCTTTGGCAATCGCTTTACTTGTTCAATTATTTCTGAACATTAAGTAGAAGTCCTCATGAGCCCTGCATACAAAGACACTGCCTCCCCCACCAAGCCCAATGTATCTCTTCACATTTACTTTATTTTCTCAGTCAGACACTCAGTACCACAAAGCCTCGAGTCTTTCCCTGTTTTTACTACTAGGAATATAATCTCTCTCATCAGTAGTTCTATGTTCGTTCCCACAGAGGATAGCACAAATCCATGCATTATTCCCAAAACGACCATTTACTCACACCCTCTTTTTAACATTTAAACCAACTACCCCTCTACAACAGAGTTCCCCATTTACTCCACTATGGGTGTATTTCCTGAAGCACCTCTGGTGTGGGCGTGTGTCCGTAAAACTTTCAGTATGAAGCAGATGCAGACCAACTTTACACCAACCAGCATTATTTGTGTGCCCAACAACTCCTTTATAGAACTCTACTCTCCACACACTGCATGACTTGCCTTTACAAAAGCCAACTTTACCCTTATTATACATACCATGTGTTTATTGATTATTCTATTTCTTAGAATGTATGCTATTTAATCATATCAACTTTAACCACAAACAGAAGAGTTTGTCTGATTATAGGTATGCATTTGTTCTGAGACTCAAACATCTCTTTCACTCAAATCTCTGGTATCTCTATGTCAGTATCTTAAAACAGATATAAGAGAAACTAGATTACTTGACTTACTTAACATGAACACACACATACACACCTTTTTATATAAAAATATTCTAACATTTTCTATCAACGTACATACAAGTTTGCTTTCTACTTTACTAAATCCTGGTTTAAATGGGACTTTTTTTTTCTTTCAATTCTAGACTAGCGTGCACCATTTCTTACTGGAGCTACTGGCCATTGGATTATATACAACTGTAAGGACACCACTTTTAAAGGTTGCAGGAACTCCAGGAATCTCCCATTGGTTTTGGCTTTTCCTCAATCATCAGTTCAACATTACAGTAGCCCTGATGCAAGCCACCTTCTCCACAGGGGCTTCCTCTAGTCTGGACATCAACACCACTTCCATTTTCCATTACATCTTATTTTCTAAGCCTAAACATTGTTTTTCTCTACCTCTTTCCCTCTGCTCCCAGGTACGGTGAAAGGAACATTCCAGGGCACATTTACAAAACGTAGAGTTAGCAAGTAGAGGGTTGTGTCACAGTATTTATTGCTAAACCGAACACCTTATGTTACAGCCCACTACCAGAGATAATGGACTCAAAAGAACTAAGGATTATTTGACATCTACAACAAAACATTTTTTCAGAGAAGCTCTTTCTTAAGAAGAGCTGACAAAGTCCGTTTCCTACAGGTTTGCACCCTCTCCTATACTACTGCTGTTATAAGCCTGTTAGAACTCTTCCATACAACCCTCAGTCTGGTTCCCTCTCACATTAGCTGGCATCCCTTCCCCTTCTCATTCTTTGAGTGATGCCAATTTGTCTTGCTCCCACTCAATAATTAGGCAGCATGAGTATTCTATGCCTTTTTCCAAACAGTGCACGTACTAAGTGGCCTGCTGACAAGACTGAGGTGGAAGGGCTAGGAGAAAGAAGCTGTACACAGTTTTGCCTTGTACAAAGCAGTAATTTTCAAGAAACTTACAAGATATCAATATTTCAAAATGCATTTGCTTCTGCTGATGACTCCACAGAGGAACGGACAAACAGATAGTCAGAACAACCACATGAGCTTGTCTCCTGAGAAACCAAGGCACAGATATGCCCCCAGCATCAGCCAAACTCGTCTCATAACTCTAATTTTCATGTTGGCTTCTAGTCTAAATTCACAGTTGAAATTTGGTAAACGTTATACATTTTTTGAAACAACTCACCGTTTTATTACGAAGTCTAATTATGTCTGAAACAGAGCCAGCTCCACAATATTCCATAACAATCCATAGATCTGTGTTCTTAAAATAGCTGCCATAGTACTTGACAACATAGGGACTAGACAGAAAAAAAAGTTAGACAGATAGATTAATTCTTAGCAGGAAAAAAAAGTCATTACAAATGTTGTTAAAAATTATGGATTGATACACACTAACATAGCTAAAGAGCAAGTGTAATCAAATGCATTTTAAAACTGTAATTAGCTTAACCAATGCCTTGTTAGAATAAACTCTCAGTGCTCAATAAAATTATGAAGGCAATACTACTTATATCACAAGCTTCCAGTGATATTCAAATACAGACATATTTTTTCCCAAACATTAGTCTTCTGATAAGATGTGGATGCCCCTTTCCTGGAAACATTTGAGACCAGGCTGGATGAGGCTTTGAGCAACCTGGTCTAGTGGTTGGGAGGTGTCCGTGCCCATGGCAGCGGGGTTGGAACTAAATGATCTTTAAGGTCCCTTCCAACCCAAACCGTTCTATGATACTACGATATAAAGCTTCGGGCTTCCCTCCTCTAAGGTCTCTCTTAATTTTTTTACCACTCCTCAGTGTCATTGATGTTTCTCTTCTTAAAAATACTGCCTTGTTTTCTTCTCTCCTGACCAAAAAAAACCATGGAAACTGACCCATATTTTCCTGGTTTTACAAGCACAAACTTATATCAAGTACAGATCAAGACTTTCATATTAAACAGAATCTAGTGATGGTTTGAACAAGACTTCTGGACTTGCAAATGCACTTTCATATTGAAGTGTCTCATAAGATGAGACAGCGCTATCATAAACAGAACATATTGCTTTGCTACTCATCAGTTTGTCGCTTGACATGAGGCTTCCTCAGAGGTACTTGCAAAAGAAAGGCAGGAACAGATATGGTAAACCTAACAAGGATCTTCCTTCAGAAAAATCATTAGATGGTGTGTTTATGGAAATGAAAGGTTGGAGTTTCTTTTGCAGGAACTTAAGCACAGGGGGTTACAGTTAGATTGCCATCCATCTCCCACAGAATCAGAAAGTAAGATCTAGAGATCTCAGAGAGGGGCTGCTGGTCAGAATACCTGCATTGTGGGATGGAATCAAACACTACTTTGTTTTGGAGCAAGGAACTGTGTTTTAGGTTCAGCATGTTCAGCAGCAACATTTTTTGTTAGAAAACTGATGTAAGAAAAAGAGAGGACCTATGGTTGCCTCCTGCAACATGTTGCTATCTTTTTAAAAGATTAGTCAAAACTATCAGCAAACCTCTTCATTAAAGAGCACATGTTATTACTACAGGAACTTGCCTTTACAGAACACAAGGTGGGTCAACTCCCTCCTAACTAGTTAAAATGTCTAACAAACAAGTATGACATGCTGATCCTGCCCCTTAGAAATTCCTGAAGTGAGAAAGGTTACCATTATTCAAGAAAACCCACCGATTTCCATTACCATCTCTTTCCAGATTTACATTATGCTAGTATTCTCAGAACAATTTGTGTGTATTACTACCAGCTAGGACACGATAATCTTTTCAAAACATCAAGTGCTGTAGAATCTCAAAATGCTGATCGCATTTGCTTAAAGCCCTTTCCATATCAACTGCTTGTCTTAGAATCTACATTTCTCCCCTTAAAAGAGCTTCAGTACATACAATGTAGCTAGTTCTAGAGACAGGCATCAAGAAGAAAGAAACTGTAATGTGTTAAGCTTTAATCTTTTACTTGAGATGCTGCAACAGCTCAGTGGTTTTCTGTTATACCCGTGGAACCATCACACATGAAAATGAAGTACTAAAAAGTGCATCATCCCTCCCATCAGTACTGCACAGCACCATTCTTTGCACCAAGGCACATGACACATATACAAGCCCATGGTGCAGAGCTGCACCCCACCCCTCCTTTTCAGTCAGCGAATGGTCGCATCTTGTCCAATGAAAGAAGAGTTTGTGTTCTAAAATTTTGAACTCTTAAACAAACAACAACAACAAAATCATACAATAGTACATGTCCAGTAGATACTAAATGCAACATGTTCTTTAAAGAAAAGCAGGAAACAAAGAAAGCATGGAGAATTCCAAACAGAGGCAAGTACTTATTTTTCAACAGTTTCTATGACGTATATTATTTGTAGTTCCTCCAATCTAAGCTAAGGACAGGAAGGGGTCCGCATAGTGGTTCCTTTACATAAATTGTCTTTAATTTTCCATATAAAAGAAAGTTGGCAGCTACATATATTTCACCTAGATTCACAAGTACAAATACATTTTCAGGTAGACTCCTAGAAAGAGAGCAGAATTGCCATACCTACCTATCACATTGTTGCATTATAGAGATTTCTTTAATTATTTCTTGAAGATCTGACTCCACAGGGACCTGTTTAATTGCTACAACTTGTCCAGACTCTTTGTGTATTGCTTTAAACACGCTACCATAAGACCTAAAAATAAAAGACAGATCTTTATTTTTTTTAAAAAAAAAAAGATAAACTGCTTCTCATTTCCATTATTCAGAAACTTTAAAAAGTTACAGAAGCCATATGTTTACACAGAAGTTTGAGGGGTTTTTCAGACTGCAAAAAAATTCAGTTCTATCGGGACTTCAGGAAACACATGCCTCTGAAGAATGAATCTTTATCAAGATACAGTGTATCTAACTCCAGTACAGGCTCAGATACTTTTTCTGCCTTAATAAACAGGGGAAATCAAAACTGCATAAACATATTTGGGGAAGTAGAGAAGTCTACTGATGCATGCATTTGTTTTATTATTAAAACTTGCCTAGAGAAGCATTCCTTAGGACATTTACAGTCACTCTCTCTGTAACTTAATATTCAACACAAGCTTTATATACAGTTTCCCTCTGATCCCAACGCCTCATAAATAGCTGCACTTACCCTTCACCAAGTTTCTCCAGAACATCAAAGACTTCTTCAGGCTGCTTAGTTAAACTATCTTCACTTAGCTTTTTCAGTTTGCTAAAAGACAGACAAACATTATTTGTTTGTTTGGGAGGGCAAATAGATACATAACTCAAGCAAACTTTCATACAAGTGAGCAGACAGAAAAAATATTATAGAAAAAAAATTACAATGAAAATAAAATGTCAACTTAAAATACAGTCATAAAATCTTAATCAACCATCAAATAAAATAGAGAAATTCATGACAATTATTGTCGTTATCACTTTCCCACTAATGTTTGCTCAATTCAAAGCAGCATGGGACCAATTCCACTGTCCAAACCACTTTGCTAAAGTGGAAACAGTCAAAGAATACAATAAAGCTTACCTTTCAAAGAGCAGCCAGCACACAAACACATGCTCATTACTGCCTCGAGTATGCCACGTTATCTAAGAAAGTATAAACCAATCCTTCACCCACATAAAGTATCCACTTTCTGAACTACACCACTCATAAGCCAGTGAATTACATAAAGTTAAAAGCAGAATCCACAGTCAAAATGACTCTGGGAGCTTATGGTAGCACTTAACCTTCACAGGTGATAGCAGAATAGTAAAATTCCAAGAGTTGAGTTCTCAAAGAGTTGTTGGAGCAGCCCCTTTTGCATCTTTGTGAATGTACTTAAGGACAAGCGCAACAAAATCTCTTACTACATATCACCAGCATATTTTGCCCTCCATGTCTCTCTCTCACAGTCTCAAATCGCTCAGTATCACTCCTATTTCTCCCTGCACCTTCAACCCACTCTTCCCATTATCCTTTGTCTTTTACAAGCAGTTCTAGCCTTTCCCCAGTCTCCAGCATTCCCATCCATCCAGCCCCCCAGACTCCTGTCAAATCTCAGAACACAACTTGGCTGCAAGCTTGTGATGCAGCTTGCACTGAACATAGCCCAGGAAAATATAACCACACACACATACTGCAGTGAGATCAGGTGGCTGCAACATATAAATCCCTCAGCCTAAAACAAAAAGGAAATTTTGCTGCAAGATTCAAATAACAAGTTAACTCTATATGATAGCCAAGGGTACTATTACAGTAGAGGATGAGCTGAAGAATAGCTGGTGCTGTAGTGTTAGATATAGATGATGTATTCCATATGCAGGGGGAGAAAAAAGGGAAAAAAAGAAACTTGGAAGTACAGCAGATCATTGAGAGCTTATAGAAACTCCTTCATATTAAGGGGTGCAACACACAGCACTAACAAAAAAAAAAAAGTCTGATGAATTCCTGAGTCAGAAGAAACTTGTTACTGCCAACCATCTAAGCAAAGACAAAGATTTAAAGTAATTTAAAGTAATTGTATAAGCACACAGGTCACATGGATTAGTGTTAAATACGCAAAGCAAGGGCAGGGGAGTGGGGGTGGTGGTGTGTACACCAGGAAGGTGGACACATCTATATATGAAAGAATTATTTCACAGATATAGCAGTTATATGTATACAAAAAGCATCCACAATCAATGAGGAAAGGTATATGAACTGCTGTAGAGACGATGCAGTTTGGTACAGTGGACAGGCAGGAAGCTGGAAAGCGTGTGTGTTTAAGGGAGAATAAAAATCTCCACAGCAAAGGAAAGGCACAATGCCTAAACATGAAGAAAAACAGCATAAAACTCAAATCAGAGCACCTAAATAAAGTCTGCAAAAGTGGCCTACAAATCAAACACAAGAACGCATAACTACTCTGCTTTCTTTTTTGCCCTCTCTCTGCTTGTTAGACTAGAAAGCAGAAAGACAGAACTTAAATCTTGCAGGGTAGCACATATTACTGAACAAGTGTAGGTTCACCTACTTTGCAGGTAGGTATTAAATAAACAAATCTTTCGTTTTTCATCTTTTGTTTCAGATTCTTTTTTTCCCCTCTGATCAGGTTCTCTGGAGCCTTAAAGGCAGCATTCACAGAATAAGTTACTGCAATCATCCTCTGCTTGCCACCAACAAAAAGCATGCACAGTATGCTCAGATAGTAGCAAGGCCTCAAAAAATAAAAAGCATGACCATTAGCTGAGTCTCTCACTTGACCGAAGAGCTGCATAACAGAAGACACGCTCAACAGAAGAGTAGAGGGACTGAACTTTTTAGTAACTGCAAGAAAAGGGTAACCTCATACAGTAACGTCAACCAAAGATGTCTAAGAAGAGAACACTTCCACCTGCTCATCAAAAGAGCAACATCTGCTAAAATGAGATGAAAAAAAAAAAAAAACATATCCATACCAAAAGGGTTCCAGCAGCACCACTAACGCCAAGGCATTGGGTGTGCTTGGGAAGAGCTAAGGAAGCAGTCACAGCCAGCCAAAAACTGATAAAAACCAATGTCACTGTCAAATAATAGATTATCCATTGTACTTAAGAGGCAACCTGGAGGCCAAAGACATAAGCATTCTGTAGTTTTAAAACTATTTTCACATTATCCAACTCTGACAAGCAGCTTATGAGACAAAATAGCACTTAGTACTAAGGCAGCTAAATACTATACCTCTTTAGAAGAAGAAAGATATGTCAATCTCAGGAACTTCATCACCAAACACACTGCTCAGAGTGCTTCACACTCTTTCACAAATACATTGTAAAAGTACAGAGGCTAGGTCCAGTGTTCAAGTGACAGTATTAACACCACAGTTCTTTGAATCATAGAAAGATCCAAAAGACTCAGACTGTTTAATGACTTCTATTTCTAGAGGATTAATAGAATCCCCAGCTCTTTAACTACAGAACAGCATCTGATATACCCTGAAAGGTATATTGCAATAAAGAAAGTGTTTATGAAAACTTCATGAGAAGCAAGACGACTGTAGTAACTGGCTGTAAAGCACTAAGTAGCATACAAGAAGAAAAGACTTGAAACATTATCTTATTATATTGGTTAAAAACAAGCTATTAAAACTTGAGACAGAGAAACACATCTAAGACTTTGAACCAGCTTCTTAAATCGGGAGTTGTTTGTGTGCACATGTCCTACTATCTACACTTTGAAAGTGTGCAAAACAAGACACAGAGCGCCAAACATTTCAGAAGGATCACTGTTGTTGTTTTTTTTTTTAAAGTATTCTATGTGGGAAGTGAATACTGTAAGCCCCCAGCAACATACGTGTCTGCAAAGGCATGACTACAAACATGAGGGGGGTGGAGGGGAGGCAAAACTGAAGAGACAAAGGGCTCTCAAAAACAGAGAGAAAGAAGGTGTCTCATTCCTCTCTTTCATGTGTCCTCTACTTTCACAAGTGTTTAAAAGAAAACAAATAAATCAGTACATTCAGGCACTGTTTTATTCTGGCCACAGGATATAAGTGCCACATATATATATACACACATACACGTATCTGTGATCTAGTCTAAAGGACACATGCAGAAGACAAGTATAAAACCTGGGGAGAAAGTCATCCTGCTGCTGTTCACTCTAGAAAAATCAGGTACTGACTATGTGCTATTTCAGTAGTTTTCCAGAAGAGCTGTTCCCGAAAGCAGAAGAACTAACTAAACTACAATTCTGGGACAACAAGAGTTGTCAAAAGGACTTTCTTGTTCCAAGCAGGTTTGACTTTCTGCATAACACCTAGTCCCTCTTGTTTAAAAGAGAAATACATGCTAGCAAAATTGTAGTTTTTATAAATCCAGTTGATGTGAGAAAACATGCATACTTAGCATGACCAGCGTCTTACACATCATTGAGTACATCAGCTAAACTCCACATAACCAAATGCAGAAAAATCTAGGAACAGTGAGAGGCATCCAAGACTACCAACACCATAAAGATCAGAAAGATCTAAACTGGGACTTAGAAGAGCAAGAGATAAGGGTTTCCCCTCCACACACACATTAAATAACAAAGTCTGAGTTTAGTGTCCTATGGTCATTACATGCAGACTTTACAAAACAAATTGGTGATGTGCTACAGAGGCTGGCATAAAAAAAAAAAAAAAAGCCCTGAAAACTAACAAAGAAAAATAAAGCAGGACTAAAGAATAGAACTCCATCAATTACTGTCATGAGTTATGGAAAACTGGACAGCTGCTCCATGAAACATGAATATGTGTGGTTTATTTTGCAGAAGAACTAGCACACTGAAACATTTAAATAGAATGGCTGGGATCAATTATAATGATACATTAAAAGAGAAGCTAGTAAGAGAAATCACTGCAGTCATCAGAAATAGAGGTGGCATATGAAAGCCTTGAGATATTTACACTGCTTTACATCATTCACACAAGTAGAAGCAAGTTTAAGACAGTTTACATTGTTATATTGTTACTGAATTTCTATTAAATTTAGCTTTCTACCAATAAAACCCAAACAAACTTACACTTTTGTCCCATCTGAATTTTCAGAAGGAACTTGCCAACTGTCATCTATGTGACCTTACATGCCCATTAACACAAAAATTAAGACCAGCATGTTTTTCACAGATAGTTCACGTTTTAAAAATAAGTTTTGTGGGAAGGAAAAAAACTTTTATTTCAGTGAAAATTAAACTGTCTCAGTTTAAGGAAAGGAGTAGAAAACATTAATTAACAAGCTCCACACTTGCTAAGACGCCTTTAATTTGGCAGCAGTGTGCAGAAGATGGGCAAGATTAAAAACTTTGTATTTGACAAAACTGTGTGTCTAGCTACTTTCCTTTTCACTTGTATGCAACCTAATCTTCTCATACATGAGTATGCCAATATATACAGAAAATATATACCAATATATACAGAAAAATGTAACAATAACAATAGGGTAAAATTACAAGACTGAAGCAAATTTTGTAACTGACTATTTCAACAGTGAATGTCCTTTTAGTGAAGAAAAGAAGTATGAATACACAGATTAAATATAGTTAGAAATTCAGATGCAAGAAAACACTGTGTCAACTACTGTACAAATTGTTCAGTATAAAGACAGAACACCTACTTTCAATTATTTTAAAAAGTAAACAAAGTTATTCTGAAAAGGACTCATCCTTAGAAGTCTTTTTTTACCCTTGCAATATATTGGTCAAATAAGAAAAGCAAGTGATTTTGACAGCATCCCTGTTTAAAAGCCACAGTTGCTTAGCCTGTCACTTGGGCAGCATCACTGCTACTTACTGAAAGACTGTTTTAAAGATTTACACAACACACAGTGCATTGCGTATTCCTTTATGGGGAAAGGGGGAATACAAGTGCCTTATACCTGTGAAAGAACATTGGGGTTCTAGGACATCAGTGCACCTTTGAAGTGTTCATATGAAATTTATTGCTACATCTAGCTGAACGTCTTGCACTACAGATATCAGGGCAACAGATGCCTGATGGTAACCACTCCTGTGGTCAGCAGGTCCAAAGTGAAGAAGTCTAGTACCCACATCTATTTTGCCAAGTCAACATGGTGTGTCCCAAGCCACTACTGTATCCACAAGCAGGCATCAAAATAAATTAACCCCCAAAAAGTAATCTGTACTCCTTCTAGACTTGCAGAAAAAAAGGGGTGGCTTAGCAGAAGAGTTGGGAACACCCATCAGAAACCATAAAAAAAAACCAACGGATAAAGGGGATAGATATGCACAGGCTGCAAACGTTTACATCTTATGAAAAACTGAGTTTAAATCTTCCTTTCCCCAAGAGAATTAAATCCATTAAGTTCTCATCACATTCAAGTTTCCAGAAATAAGCCTCAAAAAACATAGAAAGTATAAAAACATGCCAGAGAGTTTAGAAGGTCACTCATCAGCTTTCTAGTTCTTCTTAACTGAATCTAAGGATTTAAACAGCTCCTTGCTCTCAATCAGGCCAGACACATACATCCAGCTAGGCAATAATTACAGCAAACTCCAGATCTTCTAAAAAACTCCTGTAAGTTATGCTAACTTCAAGTTTCACTTTCAATCCTTTGATACCACCATATTACAGGCTTCGCACTGGCGCTGGTAACATTGATTACTCCTCACACATTCCCACTTCTTCCCCTAAATCCTTGTTGGTGCCTCTCCTACTTCCTTTATTTGAGACCATAGAGTACTGTCAGTCTGAAACTACAGTGTAGGCCTGTCCCTCCTCCCCTCATTGCTTGCTAAAAGCACTCCATGTAATTACTAAACTGTTCTTGGTCAAAGTTTTCAGTAGTAGATACTGCTCCATCACCTGCTAAAAACACTCTGCATAACAACTAACAATCAATTCTTGGTCAAAGTTTTCAGTAGTAGATACTGTTACTTGGTGTATTACTGGAGGAAAAAAAAACAGTGAAAGTTCAAGACCACGTTTTTCCCAAGTCCTGTCATCCCACAGGAAGTTGTTTTAAATGTATATGTTTTTAAGTAAAATGTAAAGGTTGACTTATTATCTTCTGCCACAAATTTATATTGTGCAGTTCCTAGAGGTTTCATTAAATTAACAAGAAGCAAGACTAAACTACTTGGAGCTCTAAGAGAGTAAGTATTTATGTAAATTGTGTAACTACATTCTGTATACCACACAACTACATTCGACGTAGGATATAACTACATCCAGGAAAGGATTGTTCCAATTTAAATATATACATACAATTAAAGTAATATAATTTCGTGCATCGAGTGTCACATTTAAAGCAAAAGCTCATAGTTTCACATCATTACACACACACACAAAAAGAAAGAAGTCAAGTCATAAATGCTCAAAAAAAAACCCCCAACCCCGCGTAGTAATTAATATGACCAGATAGCATATATGACTCAAAATAAATATACTGTGGGAATACTCCTGATTTTTGCCTCTTCCCACTCCCTCATTTGCAACTGCAACTATGCAACGCCCACCCCCACAAGCATCCCTCCGCCAGCCGACACAAGGGCGCTTCAGAACACGGAAAGATAAGAACTACTTCATGTCAGTGTCTTCCACACACCCGGGCTATGAAGTGCACAGACACACACACACACACCCCCCCAGGCCACAAAGGACTCATCTCGGCGATGAGGCTCCTCTCATTTCACATTAAAACGTTCCTCCGGAGACTCAAGCAGCCCCTAAGCGTTGACCTGCGGCCGGACGCTTACCCAGGACGGTTATTTCGGGGTTGCCACAGAGAAAACCTCCTCCAACACCACACAACCCCTCAGCCCCTTTCGTTGTCCCGCCGCCGCCCCCCTCACAGCGCCCAGGACCGGAGCCTCCCGAGGCCGGCAGGGAGCCGAGAGGGAAGTGCCCGCCTGTTCCTCCGCCGGCCCAAGGCCTCACCCCGACCCTACCGCCCCCGGGGGATGGTCGTTACCTCTTTGGCGCTGCCTGCTCCATGCCGCTGCCGGCCCCACCGTCCAGACTGGAGGGGGTGAAGTGGGTTCCCGGTCCGGGGCAGCACCGGGCCGGTAGCCGCTAAACTCCCTCACAACTTTTTGATGGGAGCTCACTGGCCCTTTAAACGAGGCTCGCGCCCTCCCTCGGCCGCCGCCGCCGCTCCCGGCCTCTCTCAGGCAACCGCCACTACCGCTACCTACCCGGCTGCCGGCCGAGGCCCGCCCCTCCCGCGCCTCTCAGTGGCTACCGCCAGTCCCACCGCGAGTGCTGATTGGGCGGCGCGTAAGTCGCTCAGCGGGGACGAGGCCCCACCCACCACGGGAAGAGCGGGCGGTGGCGGGAGGGGAAGAACATGGAGGCGGCGGCGCCTCCGGGGGTTGGAGCCGAGGCTCTGAGCTCCCGGCATGCTCCGCGCGGCCGTGGCCCGCGGGGCATGCCGGGAGTTGTAGTCCTGCATAGGAACTGGCCTTACTCGCTCCCGCAGGAGGGGCCCGGCTCGGCGAGGCAAACCGGGCGGCGAAGAAACGGGAGAACCGGGTCCCTGAGGCGACGCCGGGGCGAAGGGCAGCCTTCCTGCCCCCGCACACTCACCTCATGCCCCGACTCTTGGAGCTGGGCCTTGGGGCAAGGGCAGGCCCAGGGCAGAGCCGCCGCCTGAGGCGGCTGCCACCCCAGCTGCTGCCACCCGCGGGCCCCATCGCCTCGGGGCGGTGGCCTGCGCCTTTCATCCGCCTGTCTGCTCCAGCCAAGGGGCAGCCGCGCTGAGCTGCATCCAGCCCCTCCTGGAAACGCTAAGTCTCTTCACGGACAGCTGGCTCCGGGGCACAGCAGAGAGGAAGCCTGAAGTTAGTTATGGCAAGAGGCGGGGGGAGGCCGCGCTCCAGTGCTGGCCCTGGTGACACAGCACAGCTTTCAGGTGAAGAACCCTGGCACTTGGCGCTTGGCTTTTCAGTGCCAAAGGACACAAGTTACCCCACAAAGCCATAGGAAGCTGTCACATAATTACTCACACAAGCAGGTTTTAGGCCATCGAGGACCACGGGACAGTTACCTGCAATTTCTCCGCCTTACAACTTCAGACTTCCTGCTGTTTGTGTAGCGATTGGACTGACAGAGCATCCAAGTAGATCCAGCCAAGTCAATACAAGAAAAGCTTACATGTGCAAGCCAATTTCTGTATCCTTTCCTGAACATAGGTTTATTTGCCTAACTAATGGAAGTTCAAGGCAGTAAAACACTTACGCAAGATCCATACAAACACTGAGGTGCCCAAGTTCCACTTTAAAGTGATTTTAGATGTAGGAGTATACCAGCACTCCCCCTTAATAAAAAAATCTGCATTTAATACCTAATCTAGTCTCTTTGATGTGCATTAGCAAGGGAATTTTGAATGGAGTTGTGCAAGTCCTCTACTTTGGCTGAGTCAGTCCAATACAGTTGACTCACTGTGGTCGGGCTAAATGCACAATGGCAATATCAAATGAGTCCATAAAACAAATCACACACCACCATATGACCTTTTGCATGTCTGTGTTTTTCTGAGTCATGGAAAAACTGCAATAGAACATCTTCCTCTGCACAACAGATTAACGGAGAACTCTTCAAGTATCATCCCACAAGCCAGAGTGGCTCACCAGCAGTACTGCCAGATGTGTCCATACCATAGACAACTGTTTGTAGGAGATGCCAGAAAAAACCCACCCAGGAGAAGGGTCCAGCAAATACCTCAGATGCAGTGTGGTACGAGTCCATTAGAAAGTGGCGTGGAGGAGCCCCGCAACACTTCCCATCTCCCAGTTCTAGGACAAGTGAGGTCAGTCTGGTAGAAGATGCCATGTGGCTAGTGTCCAACATTGCTTTCCAGGGTATTTGCCTGTACCCGCTGACCAATTTTTATGTACATTTCACCAGTTCCACCTAATGAAGGGAAGTCTGGCATCCCTATTTGGCTGATACTCCTGGAATGTAGAGACTGTCTCCACATCCTTTAACACAAAATTTTAAGGAAATATTTTGTCCAGGTTATTTCAGAGGAGGCAGGTTTTTTCCAGCTCCCCCTCTCCAGTCAAAGCTGTGATAAACTGTACATTCAAGCAAGGAAAAGCATTTCTTAGAGAAAATACAGGCACTCTATTATAGTTGTAACAGCAAGACAAAAGAAGGGAGTCAGTAAGTGCTACCTCTCCCCATTCACACATATACTTCTTTCTCTGGAAAATGTTAGGCTAAACAGTCTGCTCTGCCACTCTTCAACAGTTGACAAAGAACAAGTCTAAAGAAAATTTGTCCAAGAACAGCAGATTTAGGTATTGGCTCTCTCATTCAAAACAATTTAATACTAAAATCCCCACTCCCAGAAAATACCCTGACCACCTGATAATTGAGGAAGGGAACAGGAATATCTTTCAATTTTGCCAGTGAAGACAGAAGAGTGGGAAAAAAACCAGGATGCCTGAAACAGAAAAAGTTAGGTTACCTGGCTTTTTAACCTAGTAAGACAGACAGTGCCAAAAAATATGGACTAATTCCATGTCTTTCTCACAGAAGTTTCAGCTGTGCCTTATTCAACTGCCAGAATGCTTTCTAAGTACATTTATGCTGAAAATAAAATATCAATAAGAAGACAACATATATACTGTAGTATTTTTCAAGATTACTTTATTAATCTCTTATCATTGCAAACGGCATTTTTAATTGATGACATTGGAATAAATAACACCATCTCACCTTTCCCCTGCACCAGGAATTTAGGATCCGTGCTGTGAAATATAGCACTGATTTGGTATTCATTGCAATGCTGTACCTAGCCACCAGCAAAGAAGGAACTTTGAAAGGGAAAACAGACTCCTCTGTTCTGCTGTCTCATTCAGGCTTTCCAGTCAAGGGAAGTCTAGATTTTCTGGAGGCATGAATATGCTACTGCTGGTGTCTAGACAACATGGAGATGAGGAAGTTGCAGACAATCTACATGGGTATTCCCATGATTTCTTCCAACAGGGGAATTATATAACACTGCTAAGAAGGCAGATGAGTAAGAAAGGGCTTAATGTAGCCCGATCTTAAAAATATGGGAGAAAACTAACTAAATCTCTTTTTTTCTTCTAAAGTATTTCATCCAGTTAACCAATTTATCAGCTGCATTAGGACTCCCTTCTCTGCAGAACTGGCATCAACATCAAATGCAATTCCTTAGACCAAAGGATGGATGAAGACCATACTTAGTTTTTGAGTACTGTAATTATTTTATATTATAATGTAGTTTTGTAAACAGATAAAATAATGTATATTGTAATTGCTTATACTGCAATGAAATCAGGAGTCATGATGGCATGGACAAGTGTTAAGTGCTGTATAACCACAAACTAAGACAATTCACAAGCCCCTATAAATACATGAACCAAAAAGTCCCAAGATGTCAATTCCACCTCCGTAGCACATAATCCATAATAAACCTAAGAAGGATAAAAATTACTTGAGAAGCTCGTGTCTGAGTTTCTAACAGGTATTACTAATTAAGATTTAAATTCCAAAGATATACTTCAAAGTCACTCATAAACACCATGCAAATAAATTATGTATGTTATAGTAGGGACCTTATCTAGTTCCTTTGGTAGCAAATAAAAGCAGCATTTACTTCAGAAGGTATTCGATCAGGCTTATTTAAACAATGCGTGTTGTAAGTAATACATGGCACTACCAGAAAACAGCAGAATTAATAGTACATGTTTTCCATATGTCACAAACACCTTACATTCTCCAGACTAAATACCCCTAGTCCTTCATCATGTCTGTGGTGCTTTCCACAGCCTAGCTCTTTTCCCCATGTGCTTTCTACCCTCTCACTGCAGCAGCCCCCAAGTTCTTTCTCAGGGTCCTCTGTGTCCTCCCTCAGTGTCCCCTAGGTTGGTCCACAGTTCCTCCATTCACCCCCTCGGCGTGCCAAAACCCATAATATCGTTACTGTCTGCACAGACCCCTCCCCAAGCACACCCCCAGCTCTGTGCTCCCCACAACCTCTCCACAATCACCGATATCTCCCCGTGCCTTGGCCCACCCTGGTGTTACCCATGGAGTTACGAGTACCCTGTGTCTGTACCACAACCTGCTGTTTAGCTCACAGGAGAAGATGTTTAGCTCACAGGAGAAGACCACAGGTCAGTTCACAGTGTGATCCCAAACCCAGCACCTAGGGACAGAGTTTCCCTTACTTTTCCCCTGCCATGGGGTGGACAGCGCCAGAAACAGGGCATTCCCTCCTCCTTTCCCTTCTAGCCATCAACTTACTATAATTGCAGACCTCCAGCTTTTCATAAAAAATGATTAATATTGAGCAGCTAAGTCACAAATGATTGTGAAGGGGAGAAAAGCAGGCAAGCACAGAGATGGAATGAATGCAGGAGCTTGATTTCCTTAGAAACCGATTCATAAATTCTGTAGACAAATAGTCAACAACAACATGTTTGCATGTCTCTCCCTGTGACTGCCTGATAGCCATCTGGTATGCTGAAAGTTAAAGAAAAGGCCTTGAATGAAATACCAGCTTGTTTATACAGAAGATAAGAAAAACTGACTTCTGCCTGTATTTTTTCCTACCTATCATGTCTAATGCAAAGTAACCTTGAAGGCTTATCTAAGAATTTGTTATATACTTTCCTGACCCTGTCAGTCATAAAATAGTCGTAAATAAAATCTAAAAGAACAGCATATTCTCATTTGGGCTAAAATTTAGATTTTTTTCAAAGTGAGTTTTTAGTCAAGCTCAGGAATAAAGAATAATTTTTAAAATATATTTATTTTCCTGAGCTATTCACAACTCAGTGGTTAATTAATGTCACATAAAAGGAAAGTGACTTTTTGCTGATCCAGCAAAAGGAAGATGCAGAAAATAAAGAGTCAGGTAATATAGGTACAGATTCTGCCATCCATAGCCAGTGTGTTAAAATCAGCGTGATTCACAAAATTCCTACTTTACATTAAAAAGAGCAGTAAAAACCTGCAATAGTAAAATCTTAGGTGCACTGCGGCAATTCCTCTCACCACCTCGTATACATCATTTTGGTATCCAAAATATTATTACTAGACCTAAAGACATTTGTTGATTAGGATAGGCTTTTTATGTTGACTAACAATTTAGCTCACAGTCTTAGTAACAGGCTATATATAGACTTACCATTTGCTATTTTTCCTATTATAGCACACTATGGTAAAAATAAACCGTGGAAACAGAGTTGCTATTTACAGTTAACCACAGAAGATATTCCAGTTTGTACTACGGCTGCATTGATTGTGCTTGTGGGATCTACGGATTACAATCAGCTTGAAAAAAAAAAATTCATTTTGGTTTGTAAAACAATTACTGTTGTTGTGGCGATACTCAAGGTTACTCTGGATTCCCTTCTACATAAAAATATTCCCCTGCTTTCATGGGGCAACCATCTGTTCTCCAGTCTGCAAAGAGGTGTGCTCACACCCTGGAGAATAAATAAATAACTTAATAAATCAAGCTGGATACCTGCGTTCAGAATGGAAACTGATATCAATAACTAAAGAATGACTGAATCATCATTACTTTATGAAGCATGTACTACATGAAGCTGCCTAAATACGTACAGCTTGATGCCCAAAGCTTCCACCACAATGGAGGCTGCATTGTTCTCCCATCTTCCTGTAGCTCCTGAGTTGGGAGTTTGGGCAATACACAACAGAAATGTTTAGGGAAGATTAAAATATTTTCTTTATTTTTAGGGACAATTCTTTCAAGAGGCTAACAAGACCCATCCTTCCAGTTCTAAAGAAAGGAGGCTTCCTTGCCCTTGTGGGCCTTTCACAGAAGCGCTTGAAGAGAGGTATAAAAAGTTGGGATGCACAAGTAGAGAATAACAAATGACAAATAAGGAGAACCCATTGCAACAGGAAAGCACGTTGTGAATACTGAGCACTACAAAAGCAGTGCCATGAAATGCTTACAGCTTATTCAGTTACAGGGCTTTTTTTTTTTTTTTAAATAAACCCCTTCCTATTTATTACTGAAGTGCATCTCCAGCTTGCTTCATAGATATTACAAAACAAGTGTTTTGTATGTGGGAGAATCACTCATTCGAAATGCTTTAAAATCCAGAAACCACAAAATTTCAGTTTCCTATTTTTTTCCAACCTTTCGCGATCAAAACATGCCAGAAGATCATAATTCAAGTCCGAATAAGCTACTCATATAACATGTCCAGTCACACTTGAAAAAAAAAAAAAAAAAAAAAAGACCTAAATACAGTTCTAGTTTTGAAACTTCACAGAAAAAGCTCGGTGGCGTAACAGCCATTTCATGACTGACTGTGAAGTAATGGTTCTGATTACAAGATAAGATCCCATGGAAAGTAGAAATATAGCCAAAACAAGAAGAAGATTAAGATTTGCACTTACATTCCCATTCTGCTCTTAAAAGCAGCAGGAAGCCTTCCTCACAGCAGCCCGTGTACTAAAGAAAGAGCAAAGCAGCAAATAATAAAGTTTCATGGAACTGGCTTTATGCGATGCACTGATTTGAGCCTCCTCTAATCAGGTTCGGTTTGGTTCAGTAGGGGACAGTTTTATGGTATCCTCACTGCTTGCCAGAATGAGTACTTAAACTGCTGTCGCTAACGAGCAAGGGAACTTTCTGCTGAAAACAAAACTTTGAAGTGACTGAGTGTAAATAGGTCAGGCTATAAAAAAGCAGCGTAACATAAAGCATGTTCTTATCTAGAGAGCTTATGAACCCAAATAAATTAGAGACCTAAGCTTTTTCCACTATTCCTTCACTGAAAATGAATTTTCTTCATTGCAAGCAGAAAACCAGTGGAAGAGTAATGGATTTCTTTAATAACAAAAAAGAGTATCAACAGTCATCAACACTGTCCGTTTTTACCCAGGCTGGGTTTAGCAAAAAGAAAATGTTCTTGTGGTATAATTTTCTCCGCAGAGCAGAGGAAAATAGAGCAATTCCATATGCTAGGAGCTTTCTTAATGGAAACAGTTAATTTACCACATGAGGAATATCACATGCATACCACTTCCACCTAAAATGAATCACTCCTTCCAGTTGAGAAAACTGAGGTCTTTTATCTTCCTCAGGGTGGAGTCCATCTCCTCCCATAGATCCCTACAGAGTAAAACTGCTAATCGTTTTAAGATTTAAAGACATTACTTCTTTTGTGTTCATATATCACATTTCAATGTCTTCTAAACAAGAGAGAGCTTAATGTTTTCGTGTAACCTTGAACTGGCCGGTACACAACTTTTATTGCTTCATCCTTGAGCTCTTCTGTAGTTCCATGATCTAATTTGTTACACTGGTGGTATTAAGCTGCTCTTACCGGATTAACAGTACACAGTTTAAATTCCTTAAAGCTAATTTTTAAATGAATGTGCTAATTTGAATACTAGGTAAAGCAATGAAAACAGAAAGCAATGAAAAAGAAGAAGAAAGCCAAACATATTTTAATATATACTGTGTTTCTCGTTCAGTAAGATTAATAGATAGTAAATCCCTGCTCTATGCAGTTCAAACTAGGCAGATTGTCTCTAGGACCTGATCCAAAATCTGTTAACATCAACAGAGTCTTTCTTTCAAATATACTACTTTGGGGATGAGTTCTCAAAGGAGAACCCCGTCTAATTTGCTCATGGGACTGTGAATATAAATGCAGATTTTTACTTGACTGGTGTTTCCATCCTTGGCCCAATTCATCTCCCAGGAGGATGGAGGAAAGGTCAAAATTGGAGGCAGATTGCATTAGACACTACCATTTATTTGACATAACCTCTTAATAATACGTTATAGGTTTATTTGATTAGAAACAATGCAGTCAGAAATGATAAACAACGTAGAAGTGGTCCCCTTATCGTGGGATAGATACTAAGCATCTGAAATTTCAGACAGTGGGAAAATTTGCTGTTCAGAGTCCCAGGGACACTTATGCAATGTTGTATAATATGCCTTGTATATTAATGTATAATGCATTATGATATCAACTTATAATACGCATTGCATATTTTACAATACGCAATGGCATAGCAATTTTAAAGGAGAAAAATGTGTAGGAAGATTAAAGTCACACAACTGTGTTAGAATACCCTCAAATATATACAGCAGTACTTATACATAAAGCAACAGGAACAACACACAAACACAAATGCTTGATTCTCTGCTATATTATTGGCATTTATCTTGACCTTTTAAAATAGACTTTCAAAAACAAGTACCTCGTTTTGACGGGCGGGGGAATACTCTACAGCTCTTAATTAAATGCCTCAAAAGCAGACTTTAAAACTGTGTTCTAAAGTATACTGAATTAGGCTTCACAAGACCAGTTTTTGGCACCTGTTCCTGAAATGAGGGACAAAAAAAAAAAGCATGCTGAACCAAGATTATGCATTATTTTCCAGGAATTCAGCAATTTCTTGGAGAGATTAAATTTACTGCAGCTTTGAAATAACAGGGTTATTGCACATTCTGAATGGTCGAGCGTCTCTGCAGGACTGGATAACAGCTAGCACAGGGGTCTCAAGGGATTTTATCGTAGTTAACCCATCCTCCTGCTCTGTTCCTGCTTTTACATGCAAAAGAAAATGTTTGTGCTTAATACAATATTTATAGCTATCAGTAATAGTCAGTTCCTTTCTGGTTTTACTGTACCAGCATGTACAAGAAATACATAAAACTATATATATTATTGCTACTACTTTGCAAGATGTTGTGTATATTGTAAAGCTGGCTCTCTAATAGAAGGCAGCTAAAGACCTCTGCACTTAAATCTGCCAAAGCTGATACAGCAATCACAAACATGTGTTGTTACACTTCTTGTGGCTCATCTCCACATGGTGCAGCTGTTGTGTTGGCTAAAGAAAATGCAGGCCCAAGGGAAAGAAATTTAATTCAGCTGGGGTGACTTCCACTAAAAAAACGTGGTTTTAAGGAGAACAGGTGTCTTACAGTAAGGGGGATTGTTCGAGAGGTTTTCCCCAAACTTGCTTTGCTTCTAGGAAATCTGTTCTAAAGTGATGTTTCTGTGGTGATGATCTCTTGCAGTCTAATTTTTAAATAATACCCCTCAAAAATGCAGTGGATTCCAGAAATTCTATTTTTGTTTGTTTGTTTGTTTGTCTTAGTTCTAGGACAGGAAGGCTAGCACATGACCTTATCGCACAAGTTAGAAGCTGGAGGGAGCCTCATTTCTGTTATTTGGATTCCTCAACCTTAAGAAAGTTTGTTTCATCAACAACTGATGGTGCTGAGGCAGAGCTGCAGCTGGTGTAAGTCACCGGTGGTCTCCCCTAGAGCTGAGCCACTTTATACCTATATATCTTGTTTTAAGCTTAATTTTTGACTAAAGTCACTTAAATATTACTTCGTCCTAAATAAGTTGTTATTTACTCAAAATAAATAAGCTAAGCTGTACTACATAGTCTAGTAAAACAGTATGAAGCCTATGACTTTTTTTTTTTCTTTTCCAGAAAGGCATTTACCTTGCGTACCGTGATACCTTCTCTAGTTTTCCTTGTGCGTTCCTTCCTCTCTGCTTCCTGCATCCTCTGGTACCTCAGAGTGGGAAGCGTTTGACTGATGCTCAGCGGCTGACTCAGCAGCCTTCCCGCCCCGCTCAGTAGCGGATCCCACGGCGCTGATCCCTGGAAGCTGGGAAACACTGTTTTCCCAGTAGGTTCTCAGGAGGTCTCTCTTTCGGCGCCGGTTGAACCAGCTCCTTGGACAGCTGTAGCTGAGGCCAGCAGATCTTTCTCTTCCTGTTGTCAGCCCTCTTTCCAAAATAAGGTTACTCCAGAGGGTAGTCTCTGGTTGTGCAGGTGTCTTCATACTGCAGTTTCTTGCCTGTTTTTTCTGTCTTCCACAAGGTCAGAATTCCTGCTCTTTGGGGGAAATAGAAGTCCAAATGACAGATGATTTTTCCACACAGACCCCATTCCTATGGAGTTTGTTCTTCTATAGGATGTATAGGAGCTGCTCTCAGCTCTTCCTTCTCAGGTCTTAACTAAATAAATGTTATGAAGACCAATTTCTGTTTATCTTTTTACAAGGTTAAGCTTGTTAGCTCTTAGCATCAATCTTTATTGCTACATGTTGTGTCCCCAGAGTGCAGACCTTGGGCAGTTTTTTAGGCTTCTTCTCAAGTTTCTAAATTGGAGACCCAGTACTCCTACTGAATTCCTCCTTCTGAATAAAATCCAGAATTCACTGAGTGAATAGCAAAATTCATGAGATTTTTGTCCTCTGTGTATGTCTGCACATAAAGACTGCAACAAATCTTGCATTTTCACAGACTTCCCCTTACCAAAGAAAATAAAATTATTCTGCCCTTCCCACTTTTCTCAGCAGGAATTGTGACAAAGGCCCTAAGTCTCACCAATGGTAGGAACTGCCATGGCCACGCCTGATGTCAAAAGCCAGGAGCAGATGGACCCTGCTAGTGAGGGAGAAAAGGATCTCAATTAATAAGGAGAAGCCAACTGTAGAACGAAACATGCGTTCACAGTGAAGCCATTATGGGGACATGCACTCTTTATTGTGTGTATGGACAACCAGTATCTTTTCCAACCGCTGAAAAAAAAGAATTTATTATTTGTAGAGTGAGATTTATTCAGCAGAGTATCTGAGTGTCACCCAAAGAAGGTGGTTAAAGTGACATCTGAATTTTAGAGTAACCTCTTGCTTTTCATGGCATTTGAGTACGTGCTTATCAGGGAAGTTTTATGTTTGAGGTTCAGGGAGAAGGTGATGGCCATCTCCTCTAAATGCTTTCAGATGACTGATTTTCAGAAAGCTGCTGGCATTCTTCCAGCCGGAGGCCTGGCCATTAGATAAGCTTAACATTATGGTGGCCATTTGCAAAACAGATGAGAGCAGAAATAGCAAAAGGAAATGAGAAACCGAAGAAACCTGCTGGAACTCCCTGCAAATAAAGACCCAACCTTGGAAGGAAAAGTCTTAGATCCTTCCACTGAAAGGAAAACTGGTGAGCATAAGTTTTCAGCTGCTAAAACTATAAGCACTATCCCAAGGGAGATAAAAGTACCAGCCGAAGAAAGACCACCACAAGTGCCAGCCTCAAGAAATCTAGGAAACATTACACTTGCTTCCTTTGTGAGAGTCTGCCCAAACGTTTTTAGGTATTACCAGATAGGATCCATTGGCTTCTGCTTCCAGGTTGTTTTTTTAACGATGAAGCCCATGGCCATCCTGGCTAAGAATCCTGTTTAATAACCCCTCCTTTGCCAGTATTTAAATAGTGTCACATGGCATTAGAGCATTACGCTACCAGAAGATTTGACAGGTATCATTTGGCAGATCCTGTGGTGGCTGTTCACATCACCCTTCCAGCTGACTCTTCACCCTTTCTGCCAGAAATTACTGTTTCTGGAAGTGACTTGGCAGAAGGGACTACCTGTAGTTCAGCAATTCTATTTCAGTCAGATGCCCTGATTCAAGCTTGCAAGCAGATATAGCTGAGGACCACTTGGTTTTGTTCTTCTTTTAGTAGCTGAAGTCTCCTTTGTACTGGCATTTGGAAATGTTGTGAGCAGTGATCCTTGGTTACCATGTTTTCACTATCAGGGTTTCACATGGAAATGGAACTGATGTGGTGGAAACAGGAATGGGGCTCTCTCCACTGATAATGTCCTGGCAGAGGGAAAATATTAAGTCATCTTTTTAAAATCAAATAGTCTCACCTGAGTAAATATTCTAGCAATTCCAATTTTAAATTTTATTATCATAGTCTGTTGCTCAAGCTGTGTTTTCTGACTCTGCAGCTATAATAGTGCTACAAGCACATGAAGATTTTTCAAACTGGCATTGTATTCGGTTCCTTTTACATTTCCACACATAATCTGCATAACATTATTAAATCTTTCCTGTACATTATTTAGCCTCTGGGATCAAATGAAATCATACATAACTGGAACTCTTTGGGCTTTGACAGATGTCCTCTGGCAGATTTTTTGCAGAGGTTTAAGTTGTTACTGCTCTCAGCTATTTTCTTGGCCTTTTCCTGGAATGGGACATGTCTCAGCTGCTCTGGTGGAACACACTAACCTCTTAGCTTTTAAAGATTATAAAAGCGGGTTTGAGTTACTGCCCCAGACTTTGAACTGAAGTAGCTGGAGCAAAGGTATGGTCCTTCTCACCAGCTCACCTACAGGAAGAGTAATCCTGCACAGACAGCTGTCGGAGGCATTGGGAGGGTAATGTGGAGGACTTGCCTGCAAGCTCGTGGAGGAATATTTACAGCATCTTGCCTCCTGTCCATTTTCCATGGGAGAGCACAGGAAAACTGGATATTCTCTTAAAACGGTGAAGGTAGTGATAAAAATTCTTACCTTTTGCTTTTTGTAAGCATACAGATTCTTCTGAAATCAACCTGCTTTGTGGGTTCTTTCCTACTGTGGGTCATGAAGTCATCCAAAGTCATCATACCTTGATGGTACAGAGTTTGTTTCCTTTCATCTGTACACCTGCAGAAGGTTTTTTTTTTTGGGGGGGGAGCTTTTTCTGCCTTATGTATTTTGTAAATAACCTCTTTGCTAAAGAGAAACCTGGACTTATGATCTCTGCCTAGGTTACCACACTTTCGACAGATTTGCGCTGAATAAAAATAGTCATCCCAACATCCCTCATTTGTTTTTTAAAGCCTCTGTATCAACCATTTAATATGGAAAAAAAAAACAACTCCACCCCACACCATCGCATTTTAATGAGTTTGGGCGGTTTTGAACAATTGAGCATTTAAATCTGGGAATAAACTTAAGAATGTGTCACTGCCTTCAAGAAGTGTACTTTAGTTTTAAGAAACCACAGCTGCAACAATAAGATGGAAATTTGACACACACTAGGTTGAAGGTGGCAAGGATTAAAGGTATGGAATTAGAAAAAAGAAGCCCTTGCGCCGTTGAGCAGAATGCGGGACATAAATCAGTGACTAACTTTGGCTAAGCTTTGTGTTATGGAAGTATGCAGCATTGCAGCTTCACAGTTATCAGTATTTGTCATCTTGAGTATCAGTACACATGCCAGATGCAAAAGAGGGGCCCAGAGAGAACATGGGGGATGAGAGAAAGAAAATTAATAATTTCAGTGACAATGTACACTATTTTGATGTGAAACAGAACTTCTGTAATATTTCAAGGGACTTACACATGCACATATATATATGTATGGACAAAAGCTGTTGGAAATAAGCCTTTGACTTCAAAATGTGCCTGATTAAAAAGAATACTGATAAGAATTAAGACGAGAACAGCTGGAACTTTGATTGCAGTTATGTTTTCTTCTGGATGTTTATTTCTAGATCACTTTTGCAGCTGCTTTTATCTACTCCTTAGAAGTTCTTGTAGATTTGAGGAACCATTAGCTGCAAAAGTAAACATCAGCTCCAGTCTGGTTTTATATATCTTCTTGAAGCCATTGAGTGGGGAAAAGATAACATTAGACTAATGCTGAGCTAGATCAGACTTAAGTGATGCTTTGAACAGCCTTTTAGCATTTCAGGCTCCACCTGTAACTCTAACAGAAAGTTGAGTATTTCTAATATTGTTCTTTACCAAGCACATAGGAATTACCAAGCTCTAGGAATGAAAACACTCTTTCTGAAAAAATTAAATTCATGTCTCACTGTGGTTCAAAATGCACAATCCTTTCAAGTGTGCCTCCACTGTCTAGGTACAGGGTTGGTCCTTAAACCAGTTCTGCTGCTTTTCAGGATCTGTCATCTATAAATATTATGCTTTGAATAGAACAGATCTGCAGTTTTGACTCCACTCTATTTTGTTATTGTACTTGTTTAAGGTTCTTTAATAACTGTGGTTTTGTATTTTCTCAAGACCCGTCTGCTTGGAGACTGGAGAAAGGTCAGGGTTAACCCTGCTTAACCTTAGCTAATGACCTTTATCGGTGGTCTCCTTTTCAGATCTCAGGAGTGTCAGTAACGCTGCTGTGGCCACAGCCTGACTCTAATACTGGCTCCCGCTGAAATAAACACACTGTATTATATTTACTTGATGCTCTTTCCCAAGAGAAATTCTTACCGTGCCACCTCTGGCCAAAATCATGGAGACTTTTCTGGTTTCAGGTTTCACAAAGAGTTCAAGAACAAGATACATTTTGTTCATTAATCCTTTCAGGTGGCTTCATGAGTCTTCTCTTGGGGCTTTTCTTGGATTTTGAAAATATTTTTTCACTTACTATAATCAGCTTTCATTTCTCTGTCCTGAGTATTTCTGCTAATCACAGAATCATGGAATGGTTTGGGTTGGAAGGGACCTTAAAGATCGTCAGTTCCAACCCCCCTGCAGGGACACCACCCACTAGACCAGGGTGCTCAAAGCCACATCCAGCCTGGCCTTGAACTCTCCAGAGGCACTGTTGTAAGCTCCCTGAAAGCCCCTTTTCTTGCAGGCCCCACTGATCCTTGCTTCCATCACAGCCAGGAAGGCTCTCATTCCAAAGTGTGCCATGTCCCAGGGTCTCTGCTGCTCCCCTCCATGCAAACCTAGCCCCCCGAAACAGCAGAGTGCTGCACGTCCACAGATGGGTTCCATCCCGCAGTTCACAGACAGGCAGACTCAGGATAACAGTGAAATTCAAAAGCTCCTGGTTGCATTTGAACAACCAGTAATCATCGGGGCAAATGAAGTGGAAAAAGGGAATACATATTACACTTGAAGGTTCGTAGTGTGGCTGACAGTATCTCTTTCCCTTCTCCACTGATCTGAAAAGCTGAAAATGAGGGGCCTCGAGGCAGCTCTGTTTCTGCTGCAGTGTAATGTCCTTGGCTTTCAGCACTTCTCGGGTGCTAAAATGAGTTCTGCTGTTGAAATGAATGGGGTTTGTATTTTTCTTGGAAACGGCTCCCAAAGGGACATTTGAAAGAATAGCATAACCAACTAATAATTTTCATCTGCCTATCATGGGTAAGCAGGTCAAATAAATGAAATAGGTAATGCAAACAAGGCAGATCTACAATAATCATTGATACTCTCTCTGAGATGGACCATGCCATCTAGTACAGATGAACAGGGAATAGCCATTCACTAGCTTTCATCCTACTGTTTACCAGCATGTGCAGGTCCCTCAAACACTTCTGAAGGGTCTGTGAAGGGGAACTAAGGAGAGCAAGTGGAATGCCAGGTGTCTGACCCAGAAAACAAGGGTCCATGAGCAAAGAAGGTGCAAATCCTCTGCTGGGTCTCAACTCAAAGAGTGGGGAGGGAAGGGGAAGGGAAGGGAGGCAAGATCAAGGAAATTCTTCACCAGAAAGTCTTTTTACTGGTCCCTGTCCAGCTCAGATAGATTCTTGAACTGATCCATTCCTGTTCTTAGCTGCTGCTTTTACTGTGCAGCCTTTCTGTGCTCCAGAGTGATCTTGTCCTGATATTTCTCCACAGTGGCCGTGGAGAGTTCATGTGTTTGGGCCTCTCAAAAGAGCCCCCCCAAAAAGGGCTCTTTTTTTCCATGTCACAAGATGTTCTGCTCTGCTCTGAAAAGTCTCCAAAGTGTATCATCACCACGTCCGCAAGTTTCATGTTGGAGCAACCCAACAGAAGGTGCACACAGTGGTGCTACAAGGTGGCAGCAGGAGAAGGTGAGAGGAACAGCAGCATTTAAGGCAGAAACAAGGTGGTTATAACAGATGAGCGAGTGCCATCAATTTAACTCATGGAAAAGGACATGAAAGCACACAAGATGCAAAATCTTGCCTGCAATGGTAACTGCCCTTGGAATTTTTATAGGCTTTTATTCATTTGTTTGTTTTTATAAGGTACTCTAAAAATAATGGCCCTGATTGAGGAGATCCTTTAAACCAGTGGTAGAACACAGGCTGAGCAGGTGGCTTTGGCATATAAAGAAATTAAAGGACCTGCCTAGGCACTTCCCTGGGTAGTGATGAAGTTAAGTACACGCTTAAGTGCTTTATTGGATAAAACCAAATAGAGATTCAGCCTTGACGTTACCTTTAAGAGTTTTCAAATGCTTTACCACGGTAAATTTTCCCTCGATTTCTTCGTATTTCAGGAATCTTCAATATCTCAACTTTAAAAGACCCTGATTTTATTAAGAAGTGCAGGGTTCCATCAGGAAGGTTTGCCTGGACATCCCAGGGGTGAGTCTGCCTGGGAACAATTGGTACTTTTTCGTAATATCCATTATTGTCCTCTTCTTTGAATTAGATGCCACAAACAACTGAAAAAACACGCAGAGATTAATACAGACATTGTGCACATCTGTAAGTGATGATTTGCATATGCTTGCACCGTGCTTGTAATGCTCTGAAAATATCTGAAATGCTCTGTAGTATCCTGGTTTATAACATATCCTTCGCCACAGTTTACACATCGAGAATGCATGCTGCTGAAAACAGGAAACACACATGCAGAGGGTAGGTAAAAGGGGATTACAGTGTACATATATTCAACAGAATAGTCCCAGTTTAAGAGTATCATAAGCATCAGGCTTGCATAAACAAATCAGAGCTTAACCCACAGATGTATCTAATGACCATATGGATTCTGCATGTTTACAACTGGAAAAAACCCTCTGAGCTTTTGTATTGTTTGCTGACTTTCACCCTATAGTATTAATTTTATTTGTGAAAATCAAGTTATTCACTGGGATATAAAAGTTCTTAAAAGGAAATGGAGTTATTTAGTATACGCCACAGGACAAGATGTATGGGCCCCGCTCTCTGCTGCCTTGGAGTTCTCATGTCCTAGGTGAGTTACGAGGCACGCAACCAAATGTACAACTGCATTTCTTAAACCAATTTATTGCTTTTATACAATATTTCTCTTAGATCCCCCCCCTTCCCGCCTTACAGTTGGCTCGGAGACTGCAAACTTCGGGACCCTTCCAGCCTGAGGCAGCTGCAGAACTTCATCAGTGCCTGAAGTCCCCCCCTTTCCCCAGGAGCCAAGCGTAGGAGCCCACGTCTGTGGAGCAAGCAGGCGGCCCTGAAGCCCCACCGACCTCCACCTTGCGGGCTGTTACTTGGCACGTCTGCCAAGGGAGGTAAAATGCTGCCACCGGAGAGTACGCCAAGCCTGCCAGCCCCGGGGGGGGGGGGGGGGGAGACGACCCTCTGCAGTCCCTATGGGGAGAGAAGCGAGGGGCCCTCTTTGTGTGGGGTGGGTGTCTGTGCTCCCAGCCGTGGCTGTAGGCAGTAGCCCCGCTCCGTGTTTCAGCACCGACAGCAGGAAAGGCTTTGGCCAAATGGTGGCTTAAACCGAACTGTACTACAGTACGGCACGTTGTATTTCTTTCTGCCTTGACAACTGCTCGTTTCAGGCACCACAAAAACATCTCATTGCTGGCGGCGGGGGAAAGAATGCTTTAGGCTAAAAAAAAAAATCCATTTATCGAAGCTTTTCTCCCCCTTTTCCCTGGGGAGATCAGCAGGCTGGTATGAGCAGGAGAGAGCCGCCGGCTTGGGGCTGTGCTGGGCGGGCTCTCCTCGGGCCAGGACATCTGCAAGGAGAAAAGTTCTCCCGGCCGGAGATGGACACCCGCGCCCTCAGGGCCGGGGCAGAGCATGCCCGCTGTGCCAGCCTGTAGCCCCGCCACGGAGCCTTTGATCCACGGAGACCCGCGGGGCCGAACCGGCTCTGCCGGGCCCGGGGAACGCAGTCGGGGCAAGGCGGCAGCACCGCCGCCTCCGCGTCCTCCCTGGCCCTGTCCGCGCCGTGCAATTGCACCGCAGCACAGCGCGCAAGTTCCGCGGGGCGAGGGGTCCCCGCCGCCGGGCGCCCACGGCAAAGCGGGCCTCGGCCGAGGGCGGTTTGACGCCCCCCCCCCGGTTTCCCGACGTGGGGCCGGGAAGCTCCCGGGAGGGGGGAGCCGGGGCAGAGCGGCGGCTGAAGAGCCCCCCCGGGGCCCGGTGCTCCCTAGCGAGGGGAAGGCGAGGAGGAAGCATCCGTCGGGCCGGTTGCGGTGGTGGTGGTGCCCGTCGGGGAGGCGTCGGGGCGGGCGGGCGGCCGGCGGTGCCGCCCGAGGGGAGCCCCGCGGCCGGGGAGGGCGGGCAGGGGGCGTCGGGGGGCTGCGGGAGGCTCGGACGAGATCCAGACCGCTGAGGTCGTTGTGTGCTTAATTGCTTTCTTCTTCTTTTACGGAAATTAATCGCGGCGTTGTTTTACGGGGGTCCGAGTCTGAGGCGGGGAAAGGGAGATGCTGAGCGGGAGTCGCGTCGGCGGTGTCCCCCCCAGCGCCTCGCCTCTGGCCGCCTCCGCCTCTTTGTCAAACCTCGGCCTTTCCTGGCCGGGACATTTCAAAACGAAACAAAACAAAAATCCCACCCCGTTAAACCGGAGCGAAGTTGGTGACGATTTAGTCACCGAGAAACAGCAGCGGGATCAGATGCCGGGTCGACTGGCAGGCACTGTTTTCCTTAAGGAAAAATAAAATTAAGTCAGTCCTCGGTGTGCAGCCCGAGTCCGTTCCCAGCACCGGCCTGGCTGTCGGGGGGCGGCAGCCCGGGGCCGGGACGCGGCCCTCCCGTGCGCTCGACCCCCGAGCCAGCGGCGTCGGGAGCCGTCGGGGCACCTCCGCAGCCCGGGTGCGGGGGTGCCCTTCACCGGGGATTGCGCTCCCGGCCCTTTCCCTCTGCCAGGAGCCGGAGCCGCCCCGGGTACCCCCTCGGGTCGGTTGCTACAGGAACACCGTCCGCGCCGTCTCCGCTCCCGGCCGCCCCTTTTTCCTTTGGCTGGGGCTCTGGGCTCTGAAATTCGCCCCCCACCTTCCGCCCCCCCCAGTTCATTCTAAGGGGGGGGTGTGTGAGTGTGTGTGTGTGTATGTGTGTGTGTGAGTCCCCCAGCGACCGCAGCCGCCCGCCGCTGACAGCGTCGGTTTGCAAAGGTCTGAGCCGCTCCGTGCGGGCGTCGCGCACCGCAGCCGCGCACGGTGCTCCGCGGGAAGGCAGGCCGCCGAGCAGCGGTCCCGTCCCGTCTCGTCCCCCCCACCTCCGCTTACCCCGGTGCATTTCTTTGCTCACAACGGGGCGGGTGGTCAAGGTTTGCCCCGGGGTGCCCTGCCAGCGGAGGAACTGCTTTAATCTGTTCCTCGCAGAGAGAACAAACAGTGCCTATCTCCCTGCTCCCCTGGACGGAGGCCAGCGCTCCGGATGTAATTTGGGGCGGGGGGGGGGGCGAG
>JAOXJM010000012.1:135344208-135357958 GCA_026413425.1 Tringa solitaria
CCGATCTCCCCCCCTCCTTCTCCGCCCCTCCCCTCCCCACTCCCGCCGCGGGGCTCATCCCCGGGACCCCCGCGAAGCCCCTCGCAGGGCGGTGGCGGGGAGCCCCCTCTTCCCATCTCCCTCCCTCCCTCCATGCGCGCAGCTCCGCGCCGCGCCCGCGGGAGCCGCCCGCTGCCGAGCACAGGTCACTCCCGGGGGGGGGGGGGGTGCTTAGTGGACGGAGGGGCGCCGAGGAGAGGGGCTGTTCCCCCCCTCCCGGGACACCCTCGCCCCCACTATGCCCCCAGTCCCTCCTTCCCTCACTACGCCCCTGTAAGCCCCCAGCCCCCCCGGGCGGCCTGGCATGCCCACCCCACGGGCTGCACACTCAGCACCTGCGCCCAGTGTGCAGGTAGAAGGGGGGGGGGCACAGAGCTACCCGGCCTCCCCTCCCCATTCACCCTTGTGAGCCCCTCACCGGTGCCTCAGGTCCCCTCTGGGAAGGCCTGGTGACGGCGCTGAGGCATTTTCCCTGAGGTGCTGTAGGGTGGCTTGGATGTGCATCCCCTTCTCTGCCACCCCGCTGCTCTTGTCACCGTCAGCACCCTCCCTGCAGTGTCTTGGGTAGTTTGGGACCCCAAAAGTTCTTCTTTTCCAGGCTGGGGACACCTGTCCTGCTCTACTCCTCTCCCAAACTAAGGACAAGGTTAGGATGGCAGGGAGAAACCTTCTCCCTAGCCCAGGGAGCCCTGTCCAGGGCATAGGGGGAGAATGATCCCCTTGCACCCAGTTCAGCAGAGGGCCCCACCTAGCAGGGTGCCATGGCTCAGAGATAGTCCATCCGTGGGGGAGTCACGGGTCCCAGCAGCTGCAGCGTCCCCATCCCCGACCCTTGTTGGTCCTGCAGCAGGGAACCAAACAGCCTGAAACCTGTTAATGAGTAGCAAGTAAAACCCAGAAGCACCTGAGCTGTGGGCCATTGGTGTAGAAAGGGCTGCATTGCTGCCTGCAGCTGCTGGTTATTGCTGTCTCCTGCCTCCACAGAGGGCTACCGTGTCCACCCCGGGGCCAGGGGCAGAACATTCCTGAGCCAGCCCTGCTCTGCTCCAGGCTGAGGTGAGTTTCCACAGGTACAGCTGACATGGCAGCCTCAAATGTGGCCAGAATTTCTCAGGTGGTTGAGGCTCATCTCCCCATCTGCTCCTGTCTGGCAAGATGTGGAAAAAAAAAAAAAAAAGTTTCTTCACCCAGAAATATTGGCCTGATGGCTAAAGAGCAGCCTCCCTAGTCAAAGTTTATTTAAGAGCCATCTGCTCTCTTCCTCTTCACCCCCTGTGACTTGCACCCTTTCCCTTCCTGGGTGCTGTACCCCACTGCCTCCTCCCCGCTCTGTGTTGGCAGCCCCTGGCCCCCCTTCCTTGCACACTCCTTTCTGAACCTCTCTCCATGGGTATCTCTCGCTCCCTCTCCATGGGTATCTTCCCAGTATCTGATTTCTTCCTGTCTGACTGATTTTTCTATTCCCAGTGCATTCCTGTTCTCCCAGTAGGTTATTTCCTCTAAGTTTCTCTACCCTTATTGTTCTCTGAGTTCCTGTCCCCAGGCCCTTTTGCGTCCCTGGTTTCTTGTTCTCAGACCCGAGTACACGCAGCGAGGCTGGGATAACTCCACTCGAGTAAACACCCCTGTCAGGATGCATATGGGCTTATTCTGCTCCTCCTAGGCCAAGCACTATGTGCAGTTTGTTTAGAAGGAACTTAATCTGATGAACGATATCAAAGGACTAAATTAAAGAAATTGCATGCAGCTAAGGTTTTATTTAATTGTTTGGGGTTGCTTGTTTAATAACCTTCCCCCTGAGCAGACACAGACCGTAAATTTATCTTCTGAGGATTTCAAAAGTTCAGTGGCCAGAGCAAAGCCCGAAGAGCTGAAAAGAGGCAGTGACAAGTATCTAACAGTTGGTCCCTGGACTGGTTTTTAAATTTAAATTGTTTAATTTAAATTTAAACCAGTAGCTATCATCTTAAAATGTCAGAGAAGATTTAGTATTTCTCCTTAATATTGATACACTTGCCTATGGCACTGACACTCTCCATTCACTTTTTAAAAGATCATCTCTCTCTCTGGGAAATTTCAGAGGCAGCTATAAAGAACAAGTTACAATAGACATATGGTTCAGGCTGCATTAGACCTGTTGGAAACAGAAACAGGTCCTGTAAAGCTATCTCTGGGGCAGGGCTAGGGTTTTTATTGCCATAAGGTGCCATCCTAACTTTCACAATGCAAACACTAAATACACTGATATCCCCATGACTGCTGTTTGTGTTTGCGTGAAGTATCCTCCTTCCCCCTGGAGTTCAGTCCCAGCACGCAGCTCCATGCTCCTGCAGTTTCCTGGACCTTCCCAAACCACCTGCATCCATCTTCTCCATGTTTCTCTGTCCCCTGTTCCCCCCATTATTTATTTTTGGCACTGCTTTTTTTCTTCTGCACCAGCACCGTTTGTTCTACACATTTTGCTGTGTTAGAGGCAGCAGCTGCGGTGGGGTAACAGGGGGAAGGGGATGCTACATATTGGGGAGAAAAAAAACCAAAAACCAGATAATAAGGTATAATGTGGCCATAATCTCGATTTTTGGGGGGCAAATCAGATTAAAAAAATATAGCCCTTTAGGTTGCATCTGAAAACTGAGCTCTGTGTACCATTAGTTGCTGAAATGGATGCAGCCGGTGGCAGAGCAGCTCAGCCCAGCTATGTGTGTGTAATGCTTTTCTCTGAGGTCATCTATTACATAGCAACAGCACGCCATGCCATTCCAGACCAGACTATTCCCGATGCCAGTGCAGCTTTGCTGGCAAAGCCCAGCTTTGTACTGGTCCCACCTCAGGAGCAGGCACAGCCCGGATCTAAACGGGAGACAGCCCAGCAGCAATGCAGGAACATGACATGGCCGTGTCTGGCTGGGTCTAAGGGCTGGTACCGAGGGTCCCACTATTTCAACAAATCCAACCTATTTGAGTAAAACATGTGAAAATATGTTATTTATTGAACTTCTGCCCCTTGCCCCCTCCCCCCCCCCCCTTTTCTTTTTTCCTCTTCATTTCTTCTCGCTGCTCGACTTCTAGATGTTTGCTTCAGGAGCTGCTCCTCTCACCGCAGCCTCATCCTGTGGGACACCCTGCCTCCTGCCTAGTCTCCCCTCCATCTCCTTGTCTACTTTTTCCTCCCGTTTCTTTTTTCCTTCACTTGTCTCACCCTGTGTTTCAACCTCTCTTTTCCCAAATAAATTCCCTCACTCAGACTTTTTGGTTCCACCTCTTTGATTCATCTCAGCTTCCACTTGTTGCCTTGACCTGCCCTGCAGCCACCAGCTCACAGAATCATAGAATCATATGGGGTTGGAAGGGACCTCTGGAGACCATCTAGTCCAACCCCCCCGCCAGAGTGGGTTTACCTAGAGCAGGTTGCACAGGAACTTGTCCAGGCAGGTTTTGAATGTTTCCAAAGAAGGAGACTCCACCACCTCCCTGGGCAGCCTGTTCCAGTGCTCTACCACTCTCACAGTAAAGAAGTTCCTCCTCACTTTTAGGTGGAATTTCTTATACTCAAGTTTGGGCCCATTTCTTCTTGTCCTGTCTCTGGGCACCACTGAAAAAAGACCAGCCCCGTCCTCCTGGTACCCTTCCTTTAAGTATTTGTAAGCATTGATCAGATCCCCCCCTCAGCCTTCTCTTCTCCAGACTAAGACCCAAGTCCCTCAGCCTCTCCTTGTAGGAAAGATGCTCCAGGCCCTTAATCATATTTGTGGCCCTTTTCTGTACCTTCTCCAGCAGTTCCCTGTCCTTCTTGAACTGAGGGCTCCAGAACTGGACACAGTGCTCCAGATGGCAGAGTAGAGGGGCAGGATAACCTCCCTTGACCTGCTGGTCATGCTCTTCTTGGTGCACCCCAGGATGCCATTTGCCTTCTTGGCCACAAGGGCACATTGCTCATACCAGCTGCCCTCTCTTCACGGACTCAAAGCTCCTTTTCCCTGCCTGGTACTTCTGACCCACGGCTGCTCCTTCCTTGCCCTCTCCGCTGCTCGATGCCACGTCCATGTGGCACTCAGGAGGTGTCAGTGGAGGTACACTAGCCATCCTTAGAGCATTTTAGGCACACTGGGACTGACACAAAGCCAGCAGCATGGTCCCAGGAGGACGTGGGTCGATGGCGCAGGTGGCTGGTGGCAGCCCCTGCTGCTCAAGGTGGAAGCTCCATCGGCATCAGCACTGCAGCCCCCAGCCTTCACGACCCTCACAGGCATCAAGGGGGGGTGAGGGGGGGAAGCGATGATTTGAGGTTAATGAAAAAAGCGATGTACTGGGCCCAAAATTTCAAGACAGAGTTTGCAGTTAGTCGACTAAGCTGCACCAGTGGCTCAGAGCCTCTCATCGCTCCGTGACCCTAACATTGTAACTGCAGATAGCCCGTCACGTGTGGAAGAGTCACTTTGCTTACCAAGCTACATTACACAAGGATTTCGGCACATGTTGCTTTTATATTAATATTGTACTGTGTTTCCAGCATATCCTTCCCTCCTCATGGCATCTCTTTTCCTCCCTAATTACGGAAGCTTTGAGTAGATCTTTTGTCTACTTATAATGGTGTAATTATGGCAAAAGTAGTGTAGCTACTAGCCAAAATGCTATTTTTGTTGAAGTTATTAAGGAGATAAATACTTAGATTTAAAAATGTTTATTTACATTCAAAAGAAATATAAAACTGTATAAAACTTTTGTATAAAACTAATCTCTATTTTCAAAAATCCAGATGCAGCTGTTCATGAAACTTTTTCAAGAAGCTTCCAGTCTATCAAATAAGAGATGCAAAAATATTTACGTGGAGAACACTAAACATCTACTTTAATCTGCAGAATTAAGGCAATGCAAAGTATAGACTGCTCTCCCTCCTCCAAGCCTCACTTGTGAGCCCGAGCACCCTTTTCCAGCAGTGACTTTCCAATACCGCCTGGGAATTTATGCCATGCTTACTCACTTTAAAAACTTATTTTAAAGTTTACTGATAGGGAGACTTTCAACCTCAGCCTGAAGCAAGTGGTCTATGCAACAGGGCCCTGCCAGCGTGGCTGCACCAGCTGGGAATAGGTGCAAATAGGTCACGTCCCCAGCCAGCACACGGGCATGGGTACAGATGGGTGTGCAGGTGGCATGGCCTCTGTGGAGACCCCATGCATGGCGCTGGGAGATGAGGTGGCCCCAGGGGATGGACAGGTGTCTCAGATCTGGCTATGCTGGTTGAAGGAGGCGTCTCTCCTGGCTGCGGGCTACTGCCAGCCCCAGCAGTCAAGTCTGGCGGCTGTCACGGGGCTGGTTTGGATTTTGGGAGCTGGGGGAGAGGTCCCACAAGCTGTCCTGCTGGCAGCTCCTTCGGGGCTGCAGTGGAAGGGGATGGAGGAGGGCACTGGGCAGTCCCCGGGCTGCTCGGCAGCAGCCAAGCAAATCTCCAGGCCTTTGGGGTTCATCTGCCTCCAGCCTCATCTCAGCAGGAGAAGGGGAGCAGCAGGACTTTTGCTTCCCTGAAATTCTCGTAGGATCCAGAGAGTGGCTCCATCGCCTCACAGGGCTGAGGGCCGCGGCTGGGAGAAGACTACAAACCCCCGCTCTTTTCCCTCTCTGCAGAAATCCCCTGGACTTCTGGCTTTGCAAGGAGCAAACTTCACCTTCCCTGTGCAGATAGGCAGGACAGCTGCCGGCGCAGGCGGCCCCGGTGGTGCCTTGCTGTAGGCAGTGCTGCCAGACTCCCGCTCCTCCTCTGGCAGCGCCTTGACCTGGGGCTCCCCCACTGCACCATGGTGAGGACTCTCCTACGCACCAGGGCATTTTGGAGACCTGCTCATTCATCTGGGGGAAGGAGATGGATTGATTGATTGATTGATTGCTCTTCTTTTTCTTTCTTTCAAGCGTAAGAGGAAGTAAAACCTTTTTCTTCTTCTTCCCCCCCCCGAGATTATTTACGAGGCATTGTCTCTGATTCTGCCAGCTGACATCCTTTGGCGTCACTACCACTCAGTGCACTGAAGATGCCTCAAGGTGTGTCAGTTGTGCCTCACGTCAGCGTGCCTTGATGTATCTCTTTGGCTGGGATTGAAAGGTACAGTTTCTAAATCTCTCGGTGACCCATTTTGCATGGATCACTGCTGCGCTAGAATGCGGCTGCTCCTTCCCATCGTGTTAATGCAAGTTTGCCCGCGTTCAAAGCAGAGTGCGCTCCACGTGCCACGCCGAGCACACGGGGAGAGCTCGCCTTTGAGCCTCTGCCCAAAACCGGCACGGCTGCTCCAGGCTCGGTACCTTCCCCACAAGTTACGTGCTTTTGGTGCTTTCCTTGCTGTATCACGGTGCTTTTATTCAAACCTTGTAAATTCTTTGGCCTGATAAACATAGGCAGGCAGCTGGATTATGTTAATTCACAGCGAATGCTCCCCGGTGGCAGAGGCACCCTCTTCTCCCCGGGTCCCATGGCCAAGCTGGGTGGCGGTGCTCAGTGTGTCAGCGGGAAAAGGACCAAAGCGCCTGTGAAGGAGCAGCCCAGCACCACCTCTGGTCACAGGCTGGAGCACCCTTGAAGTCAGTCCTGGGGATGGCCCAAATTAATACTTAATTAACGCTTCCAGCGCATCCCTGTGGCTCCCTATGCTGTGTTGGCTGCGTGCTGCCCCGTCTGCCTGCATGCTGGGCTGGCCAGGAGGGTGGCGGGAAGGGAAACCCTCAGGGGCCCTTCTAGAAGGCCCCGAGGCCCGGCTGCCATGGCAGATGGGATTGGTGGGCAGCCTCAGCCCCAGGTGCGCTCAGGCTGCCTGCGAGGGCAATGCAAAGGCAGTGTGCCTGCCTGCGGGGCGCCCCGGCCCTCAGAGCCTTTCAAGGCCACCTGGCTGAGGTACAATGGAAACCCAGCTCTGATTTAGTCCAGGAGCTGGTTCTGCTGGGATGAATCATTCGATCACACAAGCATCCCATGACTTTGCCTTTCATTTCCATGTTGTGGTCTCCTTTTCTCGCTCCACGGTGGAAATGATGGCCTGATCCTGTCCTGGAGATGCATGGGCACGGACCACAACAGACAAACACTAGGAAAACAGGGAAGCCTTCAAGGGGATTTCAGTTATATAGACGACAGAACAAATCTGAGTGAATGGGTCTAATCCTCCCTGTCTTCTTTTTTCATGCACCCATTATCCTCTAAGTTTCTTTCACAGAAAAGTGGGTCTTGAAAATCAATGCTGCATTAAGAGGCATGTGGCAGCTCATAGCATCACATGTCATGTTCATGCCAAGCTACGACACATCTGTGTCATGATTCATATTTTCAAACTCCCATTAAAAAAACCCAAAAAACTACCTCGCAGTTTTTCAGTAGTTCAGCTGTGGGCAACTCACATGTTTCTGAGTCTTGTTTGCCTAGTTAAAGCAAAGCCTAAACTCTAAACCTATCAATTTTTTAATGAAAAATCAGACAGCGATGCAGTCACATGGTCCTGTCCTTTCCTAGGGGCACAACAGGCTCAGTGCCGTTAAATCACCCAATAGGCCCAAATAAACTGGGGTTATGGTGCAGGAGCGAGGGCTGTAGGTGGGGACCTCTCTGCCTTCACTCCAGTCAAGCCCTACAGAGGCAGCATTTGTTTGGTTACTTCAACAGGGTTTTCCAACTGGGAAGTAAGGATACAGGCGGGTGAACAAGTTACTGCAGGGAAAAAAGGGGGTGGGAAAATTCAGTATCTCAGCTACTGCCAAGAAACGGCTCATATATTCTTTAACCCCCTCATAAACACAAATTCCCTTCCCCTCTCCCACAAGGGATGAGATACCTGGCTTGTGCTACAAAGTACCGCCGGGTAAGAGGGTGCACATGAACGCTTGCCACCAAAGAACAGCTAAACCAAAGGCTGACACTCCTTTGTCCTGCAGTTAGCTGTTTGTCTCCCTGAATTCTGGGGCACAACAGGTTAATTTCCCAAAAAACCCCATGGCAAAGTCCCAATTCAGGTGAGGGAATGGTATGGGAGCTTCCCCACTCACAGGCCTTTGCCCCACAGCCACTTGCAGGCAGCAACCTGGTTTGACTGAAATTCTTCAGGCTTCGGCAACAGGAAATTGCAGATGAGAGAACGCGCTGTGAAGTGCACTTACACAGTTTCAGTCGCAAGCTGAGAAAAGTAGCAGCTCCCTGAGCTCTGAACTTTAACACTGCTATTAATACTGGTTTTTCTAATAGCATGGAGATCAATGGAGGATCAGGCCCTCGTTGTAGTAGACAACCTCCCAATGATGCTCAAGAAACCCTCATCCTACCATCACACGATTTGCTGTCTAAGCACCCCAGCAAACCCTCTAACATGTTACAGTGTCCCAGACGCAACAAAGAGGGTTAGGAAGGCAACTTCATTTTAAAATCTAGTTTTCAGGCACTTCCTCTGCCAGGCAGCAACAGAGGCACCCTGAAATGCTTCTCACAGCAATGATAGATGCTCTTCAGCGGCCATGAGAAGAGAAGCGGTGTTTTTGGCCAGTGCGTTATTCCTTCTCATTGGGGAGCCCCAGGGACTCTTCTCGTACAGGTGTGGGTTGGGGTGCTGGTGGGGAGAAGATCCTTGCCCCAAAATGTGGTGGGCTGTGTAAACTGCCCCTGAGGACTTAGCACCACTTTGGCTTTCACGCTGCGCTTGCCGGTAATTTAGACAGACTGAGGCAGCACAAAGGCTGGTCAAGATGGTTGAATGAACTCCCAGGACTCCCCACAGGACTGGAGTTCCCCCCAACATGGCCAGGAGAGGGGTGGGTGCATGGCTGGTACGAGCAAGGCTGGCTGGTTTCTGCCTCACGGTGAGGCAGGGGCCCTGCCCGCTCCCCGGGGACAATAGGCCCCATCCTGGGAGCAGACTGGTTTCAATATGGGGCTCTCCATCTTGATCCAGTTTGGATGGGTCAAGACATGTTGAGACATGCCCTTTCAATATGCTGCGTTTTATTAAAAACAAAGTAGCTGTGGGCCAGATTGTAAAACTAGGTGGGCCTCATTTGTCTGTCCCTACTGTAAGCCAATGAAACCTTCAACATATCCAAACTCTCACCTTTTTACCCATTTGAATGAAAAAGCATCACTAATAAAAGAAAATGACTCACCTAATGCTAAACCTGAGCTCTGTAGATCAGCTTTGATCAAATTCACTGACATTTGGATAACTGCATTATTATAACTAAAACATCTTTTAAAGTTTTTTTTTTCCAGACGCTCATTCTTTAAACTTTGCTTTGATCACTGCACATATCCTTTTCAGCAGAAATTTGTCCACAGAGGGTGAATTTTTTTCATTTGTTTTTCATATGGATTCTCTTTCCTTTGTTCATATTTTAAATCAGTGAAGCTACCCTTCGAGCTAACCCTTATAATAAAAATGCAGCTACTGTGTGGCTTTTAACAACTCATTTAACCCATCTGTGTCTCAGCATTCTTGTTAGCAACCCAAGGAAACTAACACTTATTTATGCAATGAGGCTGATCGTGAGGCTTAATTAGATACTATTTTTTTTTTGTAGGATAAAGTAAACATTTCAGAAGGGCAGAGCAGGGAAGCAGTAGTCTCTGTTATGGTGGTCTAACACCACCAGTTTGTAATATGTTACAACAGTAGTGTTACAAAATGCTGCATAAAAGAACTTTTCTTTCAGAAAGTACTTTTGAATTAGTCCAAGTGCTCCAGATTCCAAATAAGAGTCACAACCCAAGACGATTAAAACAAATGGAAGCAGGAATGTGTCAGGACAATTACAAATGAAAAGATTGAAATCACTGGAGCTGGAAGGGCAAAAATCCGCCTGTGTATAAATACACGTCTGTGTGTGAAGCTCAGCTTTAAATGCTGAGGAGGGTAAAGCCCGACTTTGTTTTTTCTATGAAAAAAATTTCACACATCTATGATGCAACATAATTTAATTTAGCATTAGAAAAAAAGCATTTATAACCAATTTTCCCCTGTTCAGCAAGCAGGAAGACTATTTAAGTTTTAATTTGCTAATCATCATTTATTGTAATTTGACCGTCCAGCTGGGGATGGTAGATACCGACCGTTCGTTCCCGAAGTGGGCGGCTATCAGGCTCTGGAGTCAAGATAGTTCCTATTAGTGTTTTTTTACAGCAGGGGCAGAGTTCTTGTTATAGCTTGTAACAGGGGTGGATTAACCACAAATAATCTTCAAAACTTTGAAGTCTAAAGCTGTAGCACCTTTTACCGTATTCTAGAAAAAAGTGAATGGGTTCAAATAACCTTTGCTGGCGAGATTCTTTCCCTGTCTTGTACCAAAGTGCAGTCTCTAAGACTCGTATGACTGCCTGCGCAGCCATTTTGCAAACACGTATGCGTGTCATCTGACAGAACGAGCCCTTAAACTCCGTACGGCTTCTGTCACGAATAAAACTATTTATGAGCGCACACATTAGCAAAGATCAGGCCCTGCGAATATTAGCTCCACATCAAGCTTCTTAGGGATGGCTTGTTTTCCCAAAATACTTAAGGCTGAGGATCCCTATTAATATAAATCTGCTTTAAACAGGAGATAGTCATTTTTTAACGCAGACATTCTCTAATATTTTCATGATGTGGCTCATACCTTAATAGATAGCAGTTGCGATGCAGATCTAGCTGTGCAGCCCACAGTTGCCTAACATATTTGCGGTAATGAGAACCCTTGCCGACATGGAAAATTAATATTAAGAAAATTAATGTAAGGAAAATCTTTAATGGGCTTTTGTCTGTGTCTAATGCAATTTAGCAGTTAGCAGAAGGAAGGAATTTAGTACCAGGTGAGCAGCCAGCTCTTCAGAAAACATGCTTCGTTGACCACATTTTAAGACCTGCTGTTTTGACTTAGCACATCAGGAGGAATATCTGCTTCATAAACAACAGCATGGAACATCTCACTCAGGATCCCGCCTGGCAGTCTTAGCTGTCAGAACCTTGCCCACAAGAAAAAGTCCCTTGGCACAAAGGCTTTTCATGTTGCTGTCCATCCTGCCTGGGGAAGCGTTTTGAGAGCTCAGAAACTTCAGCAGGGCAGGAGAGCAGATCTCAAACCCACCTACCAGTGACAGGGTGAAAAGAAACGTTATCTTTTCATTGGCAGCATCTGTCAAGTCCTCTGGCAAAACAGGAGTAGCACTTATCCCAAATAAGAAAGGCTGCGCTGCTTATTTATTACATTTTCAAGAAGTGTAGTGTCACAGCAACAGGGCAGCGTGCAGACACTGCTCGGCACACAAGGACAAGGAATCCCGGACGGGGACCAAGCTTCTCTGCCTCCCACCCCAGCCTCTTGCACCCCCTGCACCCACAGCACATGACTGCCACCCCGTCAGAAAACACCCATGTTGGATATCGGCTTTTTGGCTTTTTCCAAGGTGATCTGTAAAACACAGAGTGGTTTAGATGTTAGGGTCTTTTCGTCTGTGGCCTGGATTTCTCTTGAAACGTGTATGGAGGAAGTCTGGCATATTTTTCCCCTTTTGGCTGCTAGGAAGGTAGCTACTAACTCCCTTTATTTCCTGAGGATTGTGGATATTAGAGATGATGGAAGCACAAGATATCTGAGATGACATGACAGAAATCAAGGGGGCAAAGAATTCTTGGAAGAAAAGACATTTTTTCACTTTGGACAGCTTGAAATTGTTGTTTTGTTTTGTTTAGTCCCTACCTAAATTCCTTGAAAACAATACGTAGCAGGAGGGAGGGATTTCTTGGTAAACATTGTGTATTGTCTGCTGTTTTGCAAGGACTGAGCAGCCTTCTGAGCTCCCCCCCAAGAGACACCAATTGCGAGAGGAAGGGTTGTATTTGATTGATAAGAAATGTGTGTGTGTGTGCGCAAATAAAAGGAGCAGCAAATCCACCTCCCTTATCTCCCTTCCCTCTTGCACGCCAGGTCACCCTTAGCATCGGGCTCAGTCCTGCAGCTGCTGTTTTCCAGCAGGTCTCCCTGACACCAACCGCGGCTGCTGACCTCCTCTGGGTACAGAATCAGGCCCCATCTCTCTGAATCCCTTCCCTTCACCCTTTCGTTCCCACAGCCCAAAGGAAGTGGAAAATGAAAGTCAATTGTTTTCTGCACTTGTTCAAAATAAAACTGAAACAGATGCCAGAAGTCCTCTGAAAGTGAAATAATTATTTTCTAAAACACTGACATCATCTTTTTTTTTTTTGGAAAAAACCTCTGCTGCTCATTCTTTCCTTACTAAGAGTCCACGTAGGCACGGAGGACGAGGCTTGTTTTATCATGGAACTGTCTTTCTGGAAATCCCAATGAACACATCAAGAAATGTTGTTAAGATGAAGGATTTTTCAGGATTTGGATAGCTAGTCTTACCCAAATCAGAAATATTCTCCATAACTAGTTCAGAGAATCTTTAAGCCAGATTGACTAGCAATGTGTTAATACACATAATCATCTCAAATATTGTACTAGCGTGCTCATATTATTCAGAAACAATATATTTATAAAACATGCTTATAAAACATAAATATTGGAGTCCCTTCTGTGCTGTGCATGCCCATCTCTTTTATTTACATCCCCAAATATTTAAGAAAACTTTGTTTTTCAGCATGTGGATGATTAATTCATTATTAGTTCACATATGAAAATAAACAAAAAAAGCAAAATAAGCAAAAATACTGTAACTAAAATACTGTATTTTTTTTCTCCCTGGAAACCTGATATAATTTAAATCAACTTTTCTTAGTTGATTATGTTTTTTTATAGAGAGTAAATAATGTATATATTTGGACACATATACATTACCCCCTCCCCAATATATATATAGTTTTGTAACTGAAACATTTGCATTTGTCAACAATAATAGCAAAACATGGACTCAATCCAATCGCTTTGCAGTTTTCTGTCACATAAATGCAGTAAAGAAATATTAAAGTCATATATATATAGTTATACTCACCATACTACAGTAGAAAGTTTCTCTGTCTAGATTTTGAATTCTATACTCAACTCCACTAGAAACCACTATTTTATCTTGCATTACCATGTTGTTTCTCATCAGAAAATTACTACTTATATTATCATAAAACATTTGACAGACCCATAAAGATAAAAATGTGCACAAAGAATAGATAAAAAAAGTTTATGTCAAACAATACATATCAAAGAGACTTCCCTTTTGCTACCTCCACCCATATATTTTAACATTAATCAAATCATTACTACATCAATGCTAGTAGCCACAAATGGCTCATATTAACTCATTTCTTCTCATTCGAACTGATTTTTTATTAAATCCTTAACCATCATTTTATCAAAATAATATGCTAATAAACATTTTAAAAGGTTGATGAACTAGAACATCTGAACTTTTAGCTCATTAGGTGAACCCAAAACCAAAAACACATTAAAAGAGAGTAAAATCTAAAATTTCAATTAACCTTAACCAGAAGTTCAAGCAAGGAGAATATCGAAGAGACTTTGTAATACCTAATATTCCCTGAAAAAGTTTTAAATCCACATGTGAATATAAAATAACTTCTCGCTTGACTTCGTTGACCCAGAATTGTCAGAGGAATAAAAAGTTCAGTAATTCCTAAAGGTAGCAAAGTGTGATTTGCTCTGATTTCAGCTTAAATTATCTATTTATCTATATCTGCTTTTTCTCTCTTCAGAAAGCAGAAAGGATTTGTTCGTTCATGGTCTTTAAAAACACTGTCTT
>JAOXJM010000012.1:135359303-135401214 GCA_026413425.1 Tringa solitaria
TCAACTTTCTTGTATTATGCAAGACACTAAATAAAATGGAAAAGGTATCTTTTTTTTTTTTTAATTCAGATTGTCTGTAATTAATTAAACTTGATGTAAAGTAATTTAAATATCTTAATTTTGTTTCCTGGATATTGGGCATCTCAATAAAATTGAAGCTGGGGAAATAAATACTTTTATTATTAAATACTTAGGGATACAATATGTTGCCTATTTCTGAATTGCAGACAATATCCGTAAGGTTGGATATTATTTGGCTTGTTATTTTATCTTTTCTCCTTTATTCACATTATTGTCTGTGCAAAATCCCTTTGTATGGACCTGAGCAGAAGAGGAGAGCAGGGCTATTCTTCAAGGGTGTGTTCATCTTCACATTTTTTAAACCTTTTTTGATAGATTTATATCAAGGCTGAAGTAATTCACTCTGGGACAAAACTTGGCATCAAAACTTTTAAATACAAGCACATTTTTCTTTTGATTTTTTTTTTTAAAGAAAATTTAAAAATCAGTCGGCATGTTCTTAAAGGCAAAGGTTTAAGTCCTGATCCACTTAAAGTCAATGGGAGTTTTGCCATTGACTTCAGTGGAGCCAGGACTTCCTTCAAATGATGGAAAACAATTACATTTAGTATTTTCAGATGGAAAATTTGTGATTATATAAATTAAGGTTGTCTCTTTTTGGGGGGGGTTATGTATTGTATAATCCATAGCGTGAACTCATCTCTGGATATCTTTCTGTTAAGTGACTATCTTTTTTTCATTAAGATAAGTAACAGTTCAACATATGTGGTTACTTAAGAAATTCCTCGGGATCTTTAGCGGAGTCTTTTGGGATAACATGTGAAATCAGCCGTTGTCATTCATTACAAAGATCCCACATAATTTTTCCAAAGAGTTCGGCATGCCAATGAGAGTGGATTAGCATGGGTGGTTGTATTTTGCTCATGCACTTTCCATCTGACATTTGGGTTTCAGGTGGGACTTTTGCCTTTCCTGCCCTCAGCTGCTACCAGGTATCACTTTGCATTTAGCAACTTAGACCTCTAGCCAGGTGAGGAGAGATAGGAACTTAATTAACTTGCTGTGCTCACAGAAAGACGCGGTTATCATTGATGAAATCCTGCTTGCCTTAATCAAAGGAGAAAACTTGGAGAAGGTGTTAAGAATGGCTTGCATGAGGTGCCTGCAGGATGAGACCTGAGATCCAGCCTTTCTCTCTCCCAGGTAAAGCTATTCAAAAGGAATTTATCAAACCCCAAACCCGTTCTCCCATTTCACCTGGCAGTGGGGATCAAGTTGTGTTCAAATATTAGTGATACTAAAGATATCTTAGGTAGATGATGCAATTTCTGTATGAGAGATGAGTAGTTCAACCAAACCTCCCCTAAGATCCCTGCCTCAGACCCTCTGACCCCTGATGCTCCCTTCCCTGGAGGTTTAACCCCATGCGTGGAGCCTTTGGGCCAAGCAAGGCTGCTGTAGGAAGAGCAGCTCTTTCCTTGTGCCAGAACAGTGTCCAGCTCTACCAGTTCGTACCGGTATTCCTGCAAGTGTTTCAGGAAGTTAGAAACTGGACCAGCTATATTGTCATGGTCTGGTCTGAGAGGAGAGCCAACATTTAAGGTCTTTTTGGGTGTTTCCTTTGGATGTGATATTGATGGTAATTCTCTAGTGCAATCCTGCTTATTTACAAAGAATAAACAGAGTCTGCTTTCCTGAACCCGAGCAGAGACCGGCAGCAGAACGCAATGTCTTTGCCCAGAATCCCTGGCCAGCCCTTCCAGAAAGTTTTCAGCTGAAATGGAGCTCTGCTCTTGCTTTTCTCCTGGCTCTACAGCCAGCCCTCACTCAGCTTCACTCTGGCTGCTGTCGCTCCTAACACACAGATTTTGTGGCCTTTTCTCTCCGTTGCCTGTGCACCTCATATCACTTGCACCAAGGGAGGAAGGGCACCCACACGCCACAGATGAACGGGCCACGCAAGTCGGGGAGACCAGACCTCCTATATGTCTTCTTCCTCCACAAAAATGCCATCAACCTGAACAAATTGGGTCAACGGCACCATGTCTTGGTCGTGCCCTCCCATCCCGGGCACGGGTAAGGCAGAGCTGGCCTTGGCGTGTGTACCCTGGCAGCCTGCCCTTCCCAAAAGCTCAACAGAAAGCAGGGTGACAAGTGCTCTCTAATTGTCCAAATAAATAGCTCCTTCTGCTAGATACACAAGTACCATGGCCTTTTGAGCTCGTAGTGAACAGGCAATATCGCAAAGGCTTGAAAACACGTGTGCTGACAGTGAGCACCGAGGCAAGGCTGAGCAGTAAGCTGGACTGGGCTAAAGTCACCCCTCGCTCCGTGAGCAAACGCGGAACCAGAGCCAAGAGAGTGAAACACCTGGCTTTTATTTCTTCCTCCACATATAATGTTCTCTCTCACCAAGTGCTTTCTGCAAATGGAGTCCCTGTATGTCTTGGCTGTTCTCTGTATGTAAATGTCCTATTGCGGTGTGGAGCTTCCTCCACACATACGCTTTCATCGTTATATTCCTTTCATCCTTTTTTTGGTGAATAACGATGTTACACGTTACTATTATCAATAGTTTTCACTTTCATAGTTATATTCCTTTCATCCTTATTTGGGGATTAACTACGTTATGTGTTAACGCTATCAGTAGTTTGTTAATATTCTATTATACCCCCCCTAAAATCTAATAATAACTTCATATTTATAATCTATAGATCTACACCCTTGATCTGAATTTATATACATTTGAGCAAAGACCATTTTTTTGCTGTCTAGATGAAGCATTTTCTAAGATTTTTAGAAGATTAGTTTTTCTACATCAGTGTGCTGTACGAAGCTTAACACAGACCCCACAGCCGTGAGATGTTGCAGAAACTGCCAGGCAGCCCTATGGCAATGGGATGTTGCCTTGTGCTGTTGTCTGTTGCGATACAGCGTTAATATTACCTGGTTCTTCATGGGCATAGTTCTTCCACACCTGCCTTGTCAGAGGGCTATCTTCCCACCTTCTGTCTCCACGTTTATGGTCTGTTGTGTTAGGGCTATGACCAAATACATCTGGTCGATGTATTTGCAGTTTCAGTTAGTTATATAAGGCGTTTCACAGTGTGATGAAAACTTGTTGTTTCAATCTGTGTAGCTTTTAGTGTGTGCAGAAATAACAGGATTCTGCATTGATTTCCTATTTTTTAAATATTGTGGCCTTTTTAGTTTGTTGCTCAGAGTAAACACTGGCCTCTGTATATCCGTCCTGCCCTCCATCTGGTATTCTGAGACTGCAAGCAGTAGTAAAGGTGGGGCTACAGACATCAAAGATACTCATACGTCTTGAAACTAAGCACTGTGCTAAACTCCCTTTAATGCTTCTGTGGGAAAGTGTCTCCATATGTCATCCCATGTATTTTCTTTGCTATTTAAAGTATTGCTTAATAGTACACTAAGCTGGTGGAAAACTATTTGCTTTGTTGAGTTAGTTCTACTCTGGCTTAATGCAGGGCTGGGTAAGCATCAGAGCCGGTGCACAGGAGCGATCGGGACCAGGAGCAGCTGGGGTGGGAGGAAGAGGGACTGGGGCACCCGTCAGGCAGTGGGACTTCCTTTGCTGGGAGCAGTTATCAGCCCAGCTGAGGGCAGAAACCCTTGGCTGGCTGGGAGGTGTTGAGGTGGGGATGTAGCTGGACTTGCACTTCATCAATTGCATGAACTCCCCATAAGTAAGTGGGGTCTGTATCTGGGAAGTAATTTTAGATCTCTCCCACCCCCATCTCCTTAGTCTGAGTCCTACTCCTTTTGGACTCCTCTTCCCAACTTCATGCTTTCTCTCTCTTCTCTGTAGCAACTAGAGTGTCTTACTGCAACCCTGTCCTCTTGTTTCTTGTCTTGTCTCTGTCTTCTTGTGATTTTCCCAGTTCTGTAATCACTCTTTTAACAAGTTCTCTGGAAACTCCTTCTTATGCTCCCCTACTGATTTTCAGTTTTTGCCTTTGATCTCTTTCCCCAGTTTCTCTATGCTTCATCTCTGGACCATGTCCTCCAGAAACTGAAATGTAGAAGTCATTATTGCACTAACGATTCATAAACAGATTGTGCATCTCCTGCCTTGTCTTCCTGCCTTTCATTTTTTCTGTCTGCTTTTGAACAAAAAAAGCCCAACCTTTCCCATTACTTCCACGCAGCCAGGAAGGTGGAAGTCACAAGACCAGAAGAACAGTTACTCCTTTAGACTAGTTGTTTCTCTGGACTTTTACGTCAAATGCCTTTAGAACCTTGATTTTCTTTTTAATTTGGGTTTATTGTTCCCCCCTCATTTACAATTACAGATCAAATGTCTTGTGAGACTTTGTCCTTTTTAGAGCTGTTATTTCTTTTCCACTCCAGCATGTGGTGACATCTGTTGTGTTTTTCCAGCTTCCGCAGCTTTGGAGAGGCAGTGCCCAATAGATTCCCTCCTGGCTGTTCTTTGACACCATTTGGACTACTGTGCTTTCTTGGCTGCTGCCCTTCTCCTGCAAGACACCCCAAGCAAGAAATCTGTTTGACAGGTGGGTCCTTCAAAAATAATGTGGTAAGACTGACAAGACTGCCTTTCAACTCACGGTCTAGTTATCACTAGATTAACTATTTTGCCTGAGTTCTTCCAGTGCTCAGGAGCCCTACTCTTGCACTAGGACTTCTCTTGTGCAAGAAAAGGTTACATTAGTGAAAGTCTTTGTAGACAAATTATTCAGTTCAGACCTAAGTCTTTCCTCTATGCTCTCCTCTCTGTCTTCCTGCAAAATGTGACCAGAGCGCACGGGGCTGTTTGCATGAATGCACTCAGTACAGCCCTGCCTGCTGCACAGTTATGCCCTTTACATCAGTAGCTGCTCTCAACCCTGTGTGCGCTTTTTTTACGAGAGTATCTCAGGAGGAAAAGTTAGAAGCTTTCAAATATAAGGTTTTATTGGAATAAAGGTGATTTTTCAAAGGTGACTTTTAAATAGAACGTAGAAAATGTCAAGTGTTCTGCTAATCTTTCACTGCAATATAGCATTGATATGGAAGCTGCAATACCAAATAGTAATGAACACCAATTCCAAAGGATTTGAGTCTGAAAAAATCAGGTCTCACACTTCTTCACTAGGCAGCCTGGTACTGCGATACAAGAACTGCTTTGCATTTGGGAAGGTTAAAGAAGGGACCTGAGCAAGCTAACTCTGTATGTTCAGGGCTAGAAAAACTCTGGTCCGTAAATTAAAACTCAGAGAAATCAAATTCTACTCACTTCGTTGCAAGTGCAACTTACTTTCTAGCAAAATGAGCATGCCCGATCCCTCTACATTTAATTTTCTGTGTCTGGAAATTTAAATACAAGAAAAAGTATTTCTCTGACTCTTCTACTGAGGGACCTGTTTTCCTGCACTGGTTTGAGTGGGGCTGTACCAGTATAAGTGAGGATAGCACTTGACTTGACCCTGTGTTCGTGCTTATATTATTGCCCCTATTCACAGAGTGGAAACTTACTGGATTTTTTCCATTAGGAGGAGAAATTGATGATAGGAGTCAGGAATGTCTTTGGTTTATTTACAAAGCATGTACTCAGAACCTTGTTTCTCTGAATGCAATAGAAACAAACAACAGGCACTTTTCTTACTCAAAGTTTCCAAGCTTGCTTCTGTAGCGCAGCGTGTTCCTTGTAGAGCTGCGCTGCTCTGCTTTGGGCACCTCACAGGACTGCTTCTCTGCCTGCTGTTTCTCATGGACAGTGAGACACACACACACACACACCCCCCATCTAACCAGCCGGGTTCCTCACCTCCACGTTCTGGTTGAGCTCAGCCTACTTCTGTTTGGGCTCCAGCACCATTGAGGTGGCATCTTCCGCTGTCTCCAGCCTCCTACTCCTCACAGGACTAAATCGCTCTTTTCATTTAGCTCGAAGGACAGACACCTGCATTAGCTTTTCTGAGGTATGTGACCATAGATTAAAAAAATCCACTGCCGTGAAAATTCCATATAGATACCACCCACACGCACACACATGTGCACACACACACATGGCTTCTGAGCCTTTGGAAGAGCTGAGTAGCTTGCAGTATAACAGAATTACAAAATTGTTTCATAGTTGACTAAATAATTTACAGTTCTCAGTTCCTTTACTGTAGGCAAGCTTTCACACTAGTTTTACACCCGCACAGCTTATCTCAGATCTGTGGCATGAACTTTTGTCAAAGGAAAATAAATAAATGATGGCAAAAAAAAAAATCTTGACAGTTAAGTATCATTTCTGAATGCCTGCAACAAGGCAATATTCTCACATTTCAAACAAGTGCTAATTTTTACAGTATTGAGCCAGTCACTCTTTAGCTCTGCTAATCACATTTTGGTAGGAAGGTGCAGTTTTGGTTTTTTTTTTTTCTCCTATGAAAAAAATTCCCCAAGCATTTCAAACTAAAAAGGTGCAGGCTATGGGCAGACACAGTTACACTGCACTGTTTTTCTCAGCTCACAATCTTAAAGTTCTTTTCCATCTCGAGTAATATTTACTTGTGGCAAAGAACATTAGAATAGTTTTAATTGCAAGGAAAGCTAAAAGCAGTCCCTCATCAGAACCCACTGTGCAAAAAGTGCAGAGCTGATGGAGGTATAATATTCTCATGGAGTTACAGCTTTGCAGTGTTTCCATACTTTCTTCCCAGGGCAAACTTCTTATAACCTGAACTGCACAAAGGTTCACTTTTTCTCTGATATCTACAATTTACTGGTCTCTATTGTTTGTATATTTTCATATGGAAAATTGGTCAGATTAATTCTGGTATAGGTGCATATACACTATTCTAATACAATTAAAAAACTATTAGTAGGGTGTGATAAGCATTAAATTTATCACATTTACATCAAATAAGAGAATAGCTAATAGTTTCTGAAACGGATTCTTTGAACCTGATGTTGCGCCAATAAGAAAAGGATGTTTTCAGTGATTCTTTTCATGTGTTTATTGGATGCACACATTGCTTGTATTCGTCAATAGCATTGAAAGCTATGACTAGATAGGACAAAATAAACATTTTTAAACATGAACAGACTGCATTAGTAGCAGTGGAATGCATCTAGTTAACTAAAGACATTGTCCTCAGGCACTAAAGAGATCATAATTACAGTTGCAACTCCACCTTCTGGCTTATTTTGCTCTGAGGAGTCCAAGAGTTTGGATTCTTTATTTTGAATAAATGTGGACACTTCCTTCAGGGTCTGAAAAAGGAAAAATTGACAGCTACATTCCAAAGAAAGCTTAGCTGGATGGAAAATGACTGCTTGCAATACTAATGTGCTCTTTGTTTAGTGGCGCAAATCAGTATCATCTCTTTGAAAGTGTGTAACTAGGATAAATATTGGATATGACACCAAAGAGTTATCTTCATTTCATGAGTTAAAGATTTCCATATGAAAATAAGCGTATATGTGTGAAATCTTTTTTTGAACAACCTTCAACAAATTTGTGGGAAAAATACAGTGGAAAGCTCTTCTAGTCAGTGGCGTTTGGGCTACTTCAAACACTGTGGGAACACAAAGATAAATGAATCAGATGGAGGTGGAGAATGAAAAAACAGCTACATCCTTGACTAATTTTGTTCTGTGATATCAAAGAATCTCAAGTTTTCCATAGTTCTCTCCATATTTGTAATGCTGGGGTACTGCCACAGACACTCTTCTATACTAAAGACAGTATTTTTAACATTTAGTATTTCTCTTTGCCACACCTATCCGTAGCAATTACTTTTCCATTTACTCTCAGTGGTTTCAGAACAACATCCAAACTCTTATGTTCTTGGTCAGAAGGATTTTAAGCATGTACTTCTCTTTTTAAAAAGGAGTCATACACAGATTTGGTTATAAACATCTTTCTGCATCCTTAGAAATCAATAGGGACTGAGAGTCAGACATGGGATTTAATGGAAAAAGTTATACCCTTATGTAAAGACAAGCACCAGCAGTGGAAGAGTGATAAATGAAGCTGTTCAGGCTCCCTGGCATGTTGATTCTGTGGAGTACATTTTACTGAAACAGTTTCCATATCATGTTTGGCTTCATGAATGTTCAGTGATAGAGGCCAAATCCTGTCCTCAATCCAGTCTCTGTGATTCCCTTCAACCACGTTGCAGCTTTCATCTGTTTTCTTGCATCAGATTCTTTCACAGGAGTTCAGCTGTGCCAAGCATCTTGAAGTTGTATTACTAAGAATGTTTCAAGCACAAATCTCTTAGCCTCATCACCGAAGACAAGCGCCTTTGCCCACGTGCAGAAAGGGTTGCTTTGCCCTAAATCCCAGGAAAAATCTGGCAGTTTTGCACCACTATGGGCTGAGATCTCGGCCTTTAAAGCTATGGCATAAACATAGGTGCTGAACCGAAATAGGGTTTGGACTTTGGAAGAGGAATCAGTGTCAGCAGGAATCTGTGAAATGTTTCCAGGTGAAGAGAACATTCTCCAGTGTGTCCCTAGACTGGCTTGTCTGCAGGGCTTGGGAAAAACAGCATCTTAATTTTATCTGTTACAACCCACATTTACAGTCTGAAATTATAGCTGTGCCTTGGTCTGATCTCTGTTTTCACCTCCTCCCTCCCCAGGGTGTCAATCCTTTCTCCCTTTCTTCTGAGCAGAAATGAATGGGAGAGCCGGGAAGCCTTTGTCAGTCTCAGCTCAGGGCTGTCTGGGGCCAACCAAAGTGTCAAGACTTCCCCAGAGGAGAAAGGACTAACAAAAAAAAAAAGCCTGTGAGGCAAAGGCAAAAAAGGGCAAGAGTGGAAGGGTTGAGGGCTCACAAGTAGATCAGGAAGGTATCAGGGGACCACACCAAACAGTGGACCACCACAAATGTCTGCCAAGCTCCAAGTATCACTACTCAGTCCTGCACGTTTCCTTAGTTAGACTTTTGCATCTTAACAAGAAGCCTTTCCTGCTGTTGTCCCCCATACTCCCCTACTTCACCGTGCCAGTCAGCACGTGTGTGCCCAGGGGACATCCCCTCTGCTCCTGTCCTGCTCCCCTGGTAAAGTGTCTGACTTGGCTCTGGGGAGGGCTGCTTTCCTCCCCCTGCTAGCGCCAGTGCAGCTTGCATCTAAAAATGACCCTGGCTGAAAGTAAGAGAAGATGTGTTTTCGCAATTCTACCATGCTATAAATCCTAGCATAGACAAGGCAATGCAGGAACTCTGCCCTGCCAGCGCTGGGACATTTAGAAGGGTATGGATTGGCTTTTGGGGCGCTCAAGCACATTCCTAGCTGAAATGTCTTCTAAGAGAAGCTTCAGGGTAGAGATGGGAGCGGGTGGAGGAGGGAAGGGGGGAAGCATAGGAGAAAAAGCAGCTGATGGCCAACAGCGAGGAAATGAGGAAGGTATTGTCTCTTTCTCTACTGAGAATGGAACCATTTCATTTGAAGAAGAAACATCTGAGAAATAATTTAAAAATACTGTCTTAAAACAGCTAGGACTAGCAGAAATCAGTCAGGGGAAATCTGTCTTTAAATTCCAGGCATTGGAACTGTATTTCTATTGTGTTTGAACCAATTCAGTCAACCCCACTTAATTTCCATTGTTGTGGGAGTCTAAGAGAGGCAGGAAAGAAAGAGAAAAATAAAGTCTACTGGAGAGATATGCTGAGAAAGAAAAGGACATTTTGAGAATAGGAAAAAAAAAAGTAGAGAATTGACAGGAAGAATAGAAAATGAATAGAAAGAAATAGAAAGCTAGTGCAGTAATTTTCTGGTATTTTTTTTTTTTTTTAAGATATTTTGTCCTCAGACTATTGTAACCATCCACCTGTATAGTAACTATAAAATACACACTGGACATAACAAGCTAATCTTCTGACCTGTCTTTGCGTCACCTCTATGGGGAAAATGCCACAAAAGAAATTTATCTGACATGTTGTCATATCTCTTTGTGTTTTAAACCTGTCTGAAATGAAAAAGCGAAGCAGTTTGTTTGATTTGCAGAAGGGGTTTTGGCTTACTCCCTATGAAAATATGATTATAAATTCTTGCTGCATTTACTGTTGGCATATTATAAACAATTGACTCCACTGATTACTGGGTTATATAAGAATTCCTGTGTTATTTGAGACTTAATACATCAGGAGCTGTATAAGTGACATACCTATTTTTTAACATCTAAAATCCGAACTAAATGGAACTTTTTCTGTTCTGTGGGATTTTTCATTGTTGGCTAGGGGAGGAGGAAAGAAAACTGTGGGAGTTCTTGCCTCATACTCCCAAGCTGATTGCTTTCAGTGCAATTTTTACCCATTTGCAGCTGGGCTGTTCGTATTCCTGCTCTGTGACAGTGATGTCCCCATCCAGATATTCAAAATGTCAGTGTCCTTATTTAAACCTCTGGGGTTCAGCCTCTGCATTTGATTCAAGATTTTGAAAGTCTTCGCATTTATCTTGATGCTTCTTGATGAATTGTAGAGCATGAAAGAAACTGCATTTTGACCATCCCGTTTTACCTTAGTTGTGGCACGCCACATTATCTGTCACAGATGGGAAAAAAGCATGTGAATGAATGTAATCCATTTATTGGTTTATGGTCACAAAGTCCTCAACGGAGTGTTCCAAATCCAGAATGCTGGATTTGGTATTTCAGTGAGTTAGCAAAAAGACATAGCTTCCTATTAACTATATGTCCAGCTGTGCTTAAATTTTTGGTGAAGTCATCAAATGTGCAGAGCAGTCACATATAAAAACACTCTTATCAGACATTCTTAGAAATAATTTATTTTTTTGGGAAAAAGGCTTCTGAGATCTTCAAAATGCAATTGTAGAAGAGATTATCTGTATGAGGATGACCCAGCTGAAGAACATATTTTCAGAAAACATTACTATCCCGTACTATAGAATACACAGCTCTGTGCATTCTACTGTATTCTATCGGTGTTCTGTAGTATTTGTTCTGTTCTCATGTATTCTTATGATTGGTATATTTTTGCATATTACTGACATAGCAGGGGAAGCCTGAACCATAGGTATTTGAGTAGGTGAGAGTGAGGGTGTTGTAAATTTGCTTTTTCTGCAAGCTGCTCATAGGCTAATAGTTTTCCTGAAACAAAAAGTAAAGTATAGGCAGTTACAGCAAAATGGACTCACATTGTCCTTTAAGTTTGCTTCAGTTTGATCATGAAACTTATATTAGTAAGAGACATAATCAGAGTGAACTAGCAGTCTTCATTCTTTCAGTTTGGCTTGTCAATTGTAATTTTTTTCTGATATAGGGACATTTTCCTAGGCAGAAAGCTGTGGAGACCATCAGGTTCATTTGCTGACATCATGGAGTTGTATTTGGATCTCTCCAGGTCACACTGGATTCCCAACATACTCCAGGTGTAGAAGGTGTTTAGAATGGATCATAGATCCCATTTGATAAAATGTGCAAGTGAGGTATAATGTGTAACTCATTAAACTGATAGCTCAGGAGTCGATTACTCATTGGTAAGAGGCTCATATAACAAAGTAAGAACATGGTGAAGAAGACTGCTATTAAATGGATTTCTACAGGCAGACTGTGTGGTCCACAACGTTAAAATAAGAAGCAGAAAATCCTGTGTTCCACCTTTGATTCCACTATCAGCTATTTAATGGCATTGTTTATTAATATAATCATTATTTGTACAACAGTGTCACTTAAAAGCTTTAAGTACAGGACCCCAGCTGAGTCATTTAGTCTCCAGGGTTCGGTTTCCCTATCTCATAGTAATATTTTAGAGCCATGTTGTTAGGAAGACTTAGTAATGTTTGCTGACCACTTTGAAGAAATGAAGCAATATATTAAGGTATAAGGAGGGTTGTTATTTAGAAAAAATCTTCATTATTTTTCAAAAGCAAATAATTTTGGCAAGATGATAAAAGGTAGAAAGAAAGAGGTGGTGTATGACCGAAGACAGTATGTTCACTTTCTTCTCACTAAACAGTAAACTCTTTAAGGAACACCGTATTCTTTCATTCTTATTGTTCTATCACCCAGCCTCTTGCACTCAAGAGCAGTCGTTTCATATCTGTATTTACACTTCTCAAGCTATACTCTGTGCTCGTGCTTTTCAGCACTTTATACATTTATTTAAGGATCAACTCGGAGCACTTATTCTTCTTATTAGGAAAACACATCACATTCACACATCATAGCCTGCAACTGCAAAGCTATTATAAATCATAAGATATCACTGACACCCCCCCTTTCATCTTCTCAGAGATCCAATGCTCTTTTCAGGAGTTCTGCTTTCATTTAGGTTGCTTTGCTACTTCTTCCTTGGGATTGTAATAAATAGTCTTTCATTTCTTGTCTCAGCCAATAGGTTTTTTTATCCTCCTGATAGTGCACAACAGCGTGCTGGTTAGTTGTTGGTGTATGTAGGTCAATCCATGCATCTTTGGCAATCAAGAGCTATTCCTCAATGACGATTCCTTTACCAAAAGGCAATGCCCATATTAAAATCATTAATCTAATCTTCTTATGCCCAAATGATTATCAATAATATATTTACCGTACATTTTCTTTGTATAAGTACAATTTGGGGATGAAAAACATGAAAGTCCATCTCAAGTCATGACATTTTTGTGCTATGAAGAACAAGATAAAATGTGGACCTTGCTTTCAGTGGTTTTAAGCTGAATTCAAGTAATATAAATTAGGTAAAGGTCCAGTGAGAGGAAAAAGTGACAAAACCTATTGAAAAAGACATGACACAGAAGAGACAATGTTAGGAATGGGAGGAGTCCATTCCAGTTAGGAATGTTAGGATGTCTAGAGGAGAAGGCAGTGGGAAAGTGTCATAGGCAGCCAGAAGAGGGATAAGGTTTGGGGGATGTGACTGTAGAGATGCCATCAGGATGATTAAAAAGTAACAAAAACAAAGAAGATATTATCCACTTGGAGCCCTGCTGGTAATTCTATTGCATACTTAAAACTTCATCCACAAGTTGCTGCTTGTCGGCTCATTAAGTCAATCCACTTGCTTTTTTAATCGGCTGTGTTGCTGATGATAAGCACATAAATATTTTGTGGCAATATTAGGTGACATCTACATCCCATAATTTAAAATATGATCTATCTCTGAAGAAAAGGTGATCGATGAGACTCCACAGCTCTTTTGAAATTTCTTTTGTTACAGTTATGAAAAATAGAATTATAATTTTAAAGGAGACGCTAATTCCCCATGAACTTTAAAAACCAATAAGCAGCAAACAGTCTGATCTGGATAGTTCAGGTAAATTTGGCTGGTGTGAATGGGTGGCTAACATGACACAATGGACTATGTGGTATTCCAGTAAATTTCTTTTTATTTTCTGCTTAAAGTCACTGTTAAGTCCATTGCTTGTTCTTAGCTATCTGATTTCTAAATGTTGTACATTAGTTAAAAAGATGTGTTCTGTGGATCTGGTCACAAGATACTGCCTTGACTGTGCATGAAAAACATGCTGGAGATAAGCTGTTTGTTTTCTGCCTAATAACAAAAGGTCCAACTCTGTAAATCTAGGTAAACCAATCTATCTGGAATAGGAATTTAGCTTGTTTTAAAAGCCACTTTCTGAACAGATTCATTTCCTAATCTATAAAGGGGAAATGGGCTCTTTTTGGATTAGAAAACATTATCTCCTTCAGGGTTTGCAGGATTGTGTCTCCACTGCGTGAACCCAGTATTCACACAGGATTGTGTAATGGTAAAAGTATTTGGCTGGAACAGCCAGCTTTATGATTGACTGATGATATTCTACTGAAGAAGATCGAAGTGAAGATAGCATTTTCAAAAGAAAAATATTGCTGGCACTTGACTACCTGTTCTGTACAGCATTTATTCGCACTTGTCAACTAACCAAAATAAAACCTTTAATGCTGCCAATTTGTGACCTTCTTTGCTGTAAAATATTCTGTTACTAAATCAGCACTTCTCTGCTGTCTGTGTTTGTCTTAAACCTTTTTGTGAAACAGTATCTACCTCCTTAGAGCCATTTACTGCTCTTGCTGTGTACGCAATGAGAGTTCTGTGCAAAGATCAAGGGGACATTAGGTGTAGTTACATCCAGGTGATAGTGATGCAGGGTTTACTTTAGGGTTGCTGATTTATTAGGATACATTTTGTGTGTTCTTGCTGAAGGACAACTCAGTGGTATTGGAGCCTGAACTCATTGTTCCCAACTTTAAAATGCTTTTTACGCTGAATAGTTAGGATGAGCTGGGTAAACGTTTTGAGGTTTTTTAAGGTAATGAGTTAAAGACACATGAAACTACAGTTATGTTTTACCAGCTTAATACAGCCATAAACTGTAATGCCTGATTTATCCTGATGAAATAATGAGAAGATGTTAACATTTCTCAGAATAATCTGTGATGAATAGGAAGTGTTTTTGCCTATGGCTATATTGTGCTAGGGTCTGATTATATCAGAGCTCATAAATTATAAAGTCAGAAGGGACCACTGTGATCATCTGGCTTGGCCTCTTTTATAATACAAGCCATGGGACTTCCCTGAATTAATTCCTGTTTGAACTGGAGCACAAAGTTTAGAGAAGCAGCCAATCTCAATTAAAATATTTCCAGTGATGGAGAGCCCACAGCAACCCTTAGTGAATTGTTTCAAGGAACAACTATTCTTGCCCTTACATTTTTGTGCCTTATTTTTATTTTGAATTTGCCTTGATTCAGCTTCCAGCAATTAAACCTTATTATGCTTTTGTCTGCTAGACTAACTCTCATTTATCAAAATCATATCCCTGCCATAGATACTTATGGTCTGTGATCATCTCATCTCTTAGCCTCTTCTTTCTTAAAATAACAGATTGAACTCTTTGAGTGTATTGCTATAAAACATGTTTTCAGATTCTTTAACGAGTCCCATGGCTTGTCTCCCAAATCTGTGTGATCTATCAGCATCCTCTATGGATTGTAAACATCAGGAATGGACTCCAGTCCACCACAAGTCCCACCAATACTAAGTGTAGCAGTCACATCATCTCCCTTACTCTTTGTAAGTGCTCCTGGCTATGTACCCTCAGGATGCCTTTTGGCTGCAGTGCCCATTGAGAGGTTACATTCAGCAGGTTACTGACCCTCAACACTGAGAGGTTAAGTCAAATTCTTGAATGTTATGAGTAATTTAGAAGTAGAAAAAAGTCCTATCAGAAGAGATGTTAACTTTATTATGCAGAACTAAATTATATCCAGGCTGAACATAGTTGGATGTGGGTGCAGGGAAGGACTCCCCTCACTGCCTGACTCTCTTACATGTGTCTCTGTATGGGGTTGTGTGCCACAGCTTTAGTGCTTAGTGGAGCGAAAGAGTTGACCTTCAAGTGCTCCACTCCACAACAAATTGACCGGAGAAGGGAAAAGAGAAGAGAGAAAGTGGTGGCTCCACCCAGCCACACACAACAGCAGACCTGTCTCCTCACCTTTTCACAGTGCATCAGAGCTGGGCATCCCCTCTCTGGGCACTGTCGGTCTCAGGAGATTGTAAGAAGAACATGGGGAGGCACGGGGGTGCCTGGAGGCAGATTTCTCCAAATTCACATGACAATGAATGTCTGGGATCATTCAGTTTTCAAGCACGGGTAGCAAAAGAGTCAAGACAATTCAATAGCCTGGCAGTATTCCTTCAGTCTTGCGTGCTGTCTTCTCTAATGAAGTGCCTCCTCAAAGTCACTCTACGCTTCATTTTGGAGTATGAGTAAGCACCCTCACACCACTTCAGACAATGTCATCAGTAATTTGTGACTTGCACAGGCACCTATGTAAACCAGCCACTCCCCCCCAGGGAGATTAGTGGAGCCTTGTGCTAAACCTTGTTCCTGTGCATAGTCACTGTTGTTGCATGAACTATTTAGATTAAAGCTGATGTAGGTCTCGCTGCTGATACCAGCATTGTCTTTACTGTAGCAGCATACATGGGCCTTCAACTCATAGATATTTTTGGTATCAGCCAACAATACAGGGTAAGGATGGACAGTCAAATATACTCATATACAGTAAATTACCCTGTGACTATGTCACCATAGGGAATACATTTATACTAATGTCCCATTTACTGCATTTATTTGAGATACCGAAATTAAGTGCAAATACCATGACCAATTTATGTGCTAAGCATTCTGTTACACACCCTTGAAGTCTTAAAGTCATTAGCATCATACATATTTTAACACACTCATCTCTCTCTTTCTCTTTTCTTAACTGCGTGTGGGATCTAAGATATTTTCCTCAGGGCTTGGAGAGGTGTTGCTCCACACTGCGCCACAGCACAGGGTCTTGGGTATACCCCGTAGGAGTTTAATGAGTGTTTATCTTCTGATAGTGCCAAAAGGCTGTCTCACACTCAGTCCTTCCGGTGGCTGAAGTTTCTCAATTTGGTACTGATCATATCTCCATTGAGGTAGATTTTACTATCCCTCATAGCAATGCCAATGTCCTGGTGTTGCAATAACGTCTCAGAGAAACACATACTTGCCCATTGCTGTATTATGTATTATGTCAACAAGAATTTACTTCTTCAATGCCCTGAGTTTCTTTCAAGATCACAGTTTGGCCTGGGGAGATCCCTGGTTACAACAAGGTCTCCTGGTAGAGGGCAGTTAGGTTTTTGGTGGTGGTGAGTTCTTATCTTTTCATATGCACCATTCTTCCTCATCTTCTCACCACCACCAGTGACAGCGATACTGGGGCTATAGATGCAGAAATTTGCAGACAACGTTGTGTGCAGCCTCAGGACGCTGTTCAGGCTCTTGGTACACGTATTTATGCAGGAATGGCTGACTATATTATCTTTGCTTTTTGCAGAGATGGTTTCACACTGTTCATGTGACTGCAACCACACAAGTTAACATACTCTTGGGTTAAGTTACTGCCTCTCAGTTTAGAAACAGCCTTTAGTTACAATATGCAGGACAAAAACAAAGTAATATGGGCTAAGTTTATGCTCAACAGTGACAGTGCTTTAACTTTGCATTTGCATTTGCAAGAGATGTATGAATACTTAACTGTGTAAGTAACTTCTAGCTCAAAATTGTAACTTCTTGTGGTGAATTTGCTCAAAAGGTCCATCCCTACTGTGCTTCAAGGCCTGCTAGGGATGCTGCAGTTTTTCATAGTCTCTTTTGCAGTTTGGACCACATTTCCTCACATGTCTCACATCTGCTCACCAGGTTCCTGGATATGCTTGATACAGTTTGGCCAGTTTTTTGTGCCTCTGGCTCTCCAGATATAGACTTCTCTTCCCAAATGGCTCTGCTTTATTCTTGAGAGTTTCTATTTTCAGTCATCCAGCTGCCCTTACATATACTATCTTCTGTGCCTGATTCATCTTGATAGCTCCAATATTTTTGAGAGGCAAACAAAGTTTTTCCCTGAAATCTGGCTACCCTATCAGAAAGCTAGATACAAGCACTTGTAAATATTTTCTTGCAAATGTTGTTTTCAGATATTTTCCAAATCTCTGACTTGAAAACAGCTGTATAAGAATTAAAAAAAAAAAGGAAAACTACCCATTAATTGGGCAGAGGCTCTCTTTTTTTATCCCTAGGTAAAAATGGTATATAGCTGGATTTTCTGTCAGAGTACTTCTTACTTATTTTCCCTATTTTCATGCTGCAGGACTGCTCTGGCTAAAAATTAATTCTGTGTAGACAGAAGTAGTTTAATTTTGCAGCGTCAGAAGTTTTTGTTAAAAGTTATTTATGACTTTCTGCCCTTACACACACACACCTGCAGCTGTATCAAAAGAGAACTCTTCCCAGTGCATGATTTTATCCTGTTGGTAACAGTGACCCTGACACAAAAGCAATAGGGTATTTCTGTTTTCAGTGCAATGCCTCAATACTGTTTCAATAGCATCAAATTATATGCTTTCCTATTGGTTGTAGTTGTTACATTTAAAGATGTGAAGTATGTTTCCTGATAGATGTGATGGCAGCATCATGTTGAAGTTGCTTTCTGACTATAGCATCTTCCTCCAGTAGCTGCACCAAGGGTTTCCCACACATTCAAGAGTCTTGGAAGAAATATCAGTAGATATTTCTCATAATAAAATAAGAGAAAGCAGAGGAAATAGCGTCGAAAAGAATAAACATGGCTAAAACAAATATATGTAAATAAGATGATGATAATATAAAATGAGAATGTAATGGAAAAAGGCAGACAGCAGTTAGTTTTCCTTCCCTCTTCTGCATCTCCTCCTCCTGCCCACCACCACTCCCTGGGAGTCAGATACTTGTTAGCATTGTCTCCACCTCGAGCCCAGCAGTGATCCCTGGGCTTGTAGTGAGCCACGTCAGCGAGCTGGCATGGCACAGCTCACTGCTGTGCAAATGAGCTAGACAGGGTCTGGCAGCAGGATGGCGTAAGGCAGAACTCGTTCGTTCAGGCACATTTCTACTGCTTATCAACCCACGCTGGCTCAGGCAGATGTTTCTTCATCAGCAGTGTAGACATGTCCTAGGCTCCTGCACATTATTTAACACATGAGAATAAACGATGTTACAGGGCTTTCTGGGAGTGCAAACACCAGGGACATGGTGTGTACCAGCTTGTTCACACACATAATACAGGAGGAAGCTGCTGCTATGGAGGTTTTCAACCAAAGCAGTATCAAGCCCTTGATGAAACCCACTGAGCAAGCTTCTGTTCTGTGGCATAACTGGCATACAGGTGAACCAGCCTGGAAGCTGCTTACCATAAGAGAAATTAGGTGACTGTAAAAAAGATGGGGCATCATTTTATGCAAATAATAACTAGATGTTTAGCAGGTGGCTGGTATTTCATTCTGAAATGAAACAAACATGTAATTGATGGTTTAGTCCAATTGCTACCAAAGACTGGCCATAGTTGGCTGTAAGACAAGCACTGGGTCTCAGAGCTGCTGTCCAAGTCCATCCTACTACCTACTCCTACTTCATTTCAAGGCAGACAACTCTCTGAGGTTACTGGGGCACAAGTAAGATGCAAATCTTTCAACATTGCTTACTGATGGGCATTGACATCTCCCCTGGCTGGCATGATGAGCTAAAGTTAACTCTAAACTGGTGGCCCTGGAAACATTTTGGAGCTCCTGAAACTAAGCAAGCAACATATCTGCATAGGAACCCCATATTAAGGTGTCCTCTCACTACGGATCACTTTCCTCCTCAGCTCCATTGTAACTCCATTTCCATCAGAAAGAAACTTAGGGACCCTACACAGAAGAGAGCTACCTTGTGTTTTAACCAAAACCCCAGTTTCGGTCTGAGGAACCAAGCTCTGGGGTACACCAAACACCCCCACACCAGGATGTCTAAATGCGGTCTGAAGAGCTGAATAACTTTGTTTTTTTTTTTTTTTTTTGGTAGAAATTTCCCAGTGAAGCCAAGGAGCAAGGGTAGATTGGTATTAGGTTAAGTGAAGAGCCTGAGAAGAGCTTGAGGGCTATTCATCTGCTTGAGGGCAGCATGTGTGGATCGGACCCCACAGTTTTGCTGTGTGATGGAAGCACTGAACAGAGAAAGCACAGGGCAGCAGACAGGTTTGATAAACTTCAGTCAAGATCTTGCTTTTAAGTGCATGAGTGATCATTAGTGGAACGTCTCATGGGAGCTGAGCAAAGGGAATATTGCAGAGGCCAAGAGTCACAATTTTGAAGGACTGTTGGCAAAGTACGCTTTGAAACACTTAGTCTGTATCTTCACTGGGTAGTTGGTGTGTGCTGCATGCTGAGGGTCTGGCTCCCTGGTCATCTATAACTAAGGGCCCAGCCAGACTAAGAACCATGACCTCTGCAAGTGGTTGTCTTGCCTTCCTACACAATGTAAGTTGGAGATGTGGCTGCAATGCCCAGAGCTCTGCTGACCTTCAGTACATTAGGCAGGCTGCAAAAACCTGTTCCAGTGCAAAGGCTAGAAGTCATATCTCTGTGTTGTCCTTGGTTGGGTGGGCAAGAGGAGGCAAGATTAACCGGAGAAAAGTTGTAAAATATTTTTCCCCGAGTCCTGATAAAATCCGACTCTTGGAGGAATGTGTGAGCCTTTCTGTGCCGCTTTGCCAGCCCTGAGAGGGGTTGGTAGCTTTGTACCATATACACCCCAGTCATTAGTCACGTAAGAATCAATAGTTAAGGTTGCCCTTCCTTGCACTGCTTTGGGGAACCTTGCCTCTGTCATGAAACTGCTCACATCTTAGTTTTTAGTTTCTTCTGACATGTCTGAGGGCAAGCACAAAAGTCTAAAAACAAGTGTGAAAAAGCATGCTATAAATAATGTCCTCTGAAAAGTCAAATGAGCTTTTTCCTAAGACCAAGTAAGGATACTGGTCCAGGCCAGTTGCTCAGAAAGCTGCTACCAAAATCCTACTTTTCAAACAAAGATGCCCCTTGATCCTTTCAGGAATAAAAGTCTAAAAAACCCTCTCCTGAAAAAACCAAAGTGGAGGAGCAAATCTTCTGCCCCACAACTTTCACTCAACTACTTGCAGTCTAGCTGATTCCTTACCACTCAAAACCTGAACCTCTTTATTTTAAAGTCATCTGAGGATGCATGAATTGGGAAAGGAGAAAACACATGAGAAGGAGGTTCTGTGCGTATGTGGAAAAGCAATCTAGAAGAAAGTGGGGTACATGTGCTGAAGAGAGGTTGAACATGTGTTTCAGTAGGAGGTTGTATTACAATTCCCACATAAGTTGGGTCTGGCATAGAGCCTGTAAGCAGGCTTTGAATAGATTTGTGGAGCCTGCATGTACAAATACATATTGGGGAAATTTTCATGTATCCACATATTTGTTTTAGTTTTGAAGTGCTGGTGCAATGTGTGTGCATAGGAGAGAATAAGCCTGCATGCGAGTGAAGGCAGAGAGAGAGCCAGTTTCTGTAGCTATGCCAACAGAGCATAAATATATAGTTTGTAGCGTGGGAAGAAGCTAGCACAGAAGACCTCTATGGTGATGAAAGTATGATGAAACATCTGGGTTAAAAGATGAATACAAAGAGAGTGCACGAAGAGTCAGAGTGAGGAACACAGGAAGGAGAAAGAGTGATAGAAGGAATCCAGAGAGACAGGGAGGGACAGCACACAAAAGGCAGGGGAGAAAAGCAGGGGCAGTGACATCATAAGAGGAAACATCTCAAAAGAGAAAAACATAAGAAAGTTAAAAGGGAAGAAATAGCATGAAGACACTGAAGAAATACAAAGAACATAGAGCCAATTTTTAAAATAGCTTTTGATTAAGTTGGATTTTTCTAGGGTAAGGACTTTCTCTTTGGGGGTTATTGCTCTTTTGGTGTAAAATGAAAAGTGCTTGCAGTCAGTCCCAGTTTCTTGCTACCTCTTTCATGGTTTTGTCTTTTTTCTTTAATTTGAACAAAATATTTCTTCACTGCCTTGACAAGCCCCCTCAAAAAGCAGCTTTTTCTACCCGCACCAATGTGTCACTGTTACTGGCTGATGTTCAAACTGTCGCATTTACTTACCAAAAAAGATTCCCATTTTTTAGAAGTTTCACAGATTTGGCCATGTAAAAGGAAATTCTCTGCCATTCCTCATGCAGTGAAGTCTTGTAACGTACATTGCAGGGACACATGATAAGAGAAGCTTCTGTCCTGGGCTTGCCTGAGATATTTCCATACAGTACAGGTGGGATATAAACAAGTACAGGTGGGATATAAACATAGAGGGTAGAGTGAGGGGGAGCACCAGCTAGAAATGGGGAGAGCCAGGGAGAAGAAGGATGCAGAGGTGAGTAAAGCAAAGCAAGGGCAGTTAGGAGAGAGACTACAAAAAGTGGAATAAAAGAAAAGCAGAATATAGAAGAACTTGCTAGGTAGTGGAAATGAAGTAACATGGAAACTGAAAATAGAGTAAAAACCAGAATTTAAAAGGAGAAAATTAGTAGGGAAATGGAAATACAACAAAATCTGTACAAGAAATCTAGAACAGTGGAAGAAACTAAAGGAAAGTGTAGGGCAAGGTAGAGAAGAGTAGAAACAATAAAATAAGTAGACGAAAAGCAGAATAATAAGCCAATAAGCACTTTTTAAAAGAGTAAAAATTGACTGAAGACCATGTCCATTTATTTATAGGTATTGCTAAGGAAGAGAAGCACTGTATTTTTATGTAAAACCTGTGAGGTTGGAAACAAATGTTTAGACAGGCACTCCTGCTGGAAGACAGTTTTTTTGTTTTCCTTAGGCCTTTTATTAACACACAGTTAGATCTCTGTAGCTAATTACACTGCTGCATTACTGATCATGTTAGGTAGAGTATATTGACATTGAGAGAGGGTGGACAGGAGGCACAATAGGTTCAGTGATGTGTGTATAAACATTTCTAGCTACACCCTCACGGGAAAAAGTTCCAGCTCTCTCCACGCAGAAAACAAGTCAAGACCTTTGAGAAAGTAAGCAATAGAGACAGGTCTAAGCCACAAGATTTTTAATCCTGCAACAAGATAGAAAGGGATGCTATGGAAATTAGAAACTGGGCTCAGTTTCTCAAACACAACTTCTATGTATACAACCCCCTCATTTATTTTACTTCAGTGGGTCAGATCTTTGGGCTTTTCTAGGATTAATTTCTAGCCAGAACCATGTCTAGTTACTCTATATACTTTTGACCCCAGTTTTGCAGCATTATCTGCATTAGTAAGCACTTAATCATGTGCATACGGCCACTGACTTTGCTCATGGGTGTAAGTGCTCACCATTGTTAGTAAGGTCTTCTAAATGTTTTAATTCACAGAATAAATTGTTCTTTTGGTGTGAAATCGTACTTTGCATTGCTTAAACACAAGCAGCTGGATGGGCTTTTTATGCGTTTTAATGACAACAAAACTGCCCTTTTGTTTTACATTTTCTTGTACTTAGATTGTGCCCTCATTCCTTGTATTTCCTATTTACAGTATTTCATGTAGATAGTTTAAAATGCTTATAAGAGTGAGGCAGGGAATAGTTTAACCTCTGACAAGGGCAGCATTTTTAAATTCAACTGTAAGCAGTTAGTTAAGAAAAATCTGTTTCCACTTTCCTGATGGGATGCCTTTTAACAAAATGCAGGTTAACTACATACAGCAAAGCCATGATTTTGGCCTTGCCAGAAAAGGCCAAATCCTGCAGATCCCTATTCACATGAGCCGTCCTTCAAATCGTGAGTCTTTTTCAAGCAGAAAAAAATACTCATGCGATTTTAGGATTTGCAGAATTTGGCCTCCAGCTAACCACTTGGCAAAACTTGTGCCTCCACAATATTTGTAGTCTCAAGTAAAACCTCCTAAGTGGTTTTTGATTCCTTTTCAGTATTAAACTCCTCCAGAAAAAAAAAGACTGCCAGGTAATGAACTTTCCCGGGATTCAGAATGTTTGCGAAAATGATAACAAAACAAGTCCCTGAAAGCTGAGTCATGGAATTTAGAAAAACAAAATTTTACAACCGTGTAACCTAGGGACTAATGACTTCATCTTACTTCCTCTATGGATTTACATGAATGTAAACAAGAAAAAGAATTTGGCTTGGAAAAGCGGATTGAAAATTAAAGGATAGTCCAGTCATTTTTAATGGGCCAAATTCTGTAGCCTTACTAGAGCAAAACTCCCAATGTTGTCATTGATATCGAAGGAGTGTTGCCTGACTCAGGGCTGTAGCTCTGTAAGAGGAGATGCACATCCACTAGAGTTAGTCTTTTTATTCCCTTCCGTAAATATTTTCAGAAGTCCAGCAAAGGTTTTCTTTTCCTCTGTTGAAAGCAGAGAGGGGTTCCCCTTTTTCATCCTATTTGATAAGAAGTGCTGCACCGCACCACTGTCTCTTCTTGCCTGCTGCAATGAGGATGCCTCCACCTGCTTCAGCCCGTGTTGCTCAGCAGATATCTGAGGGCCATGCATGTGCTAATCTCTCCAGCCATCCTCCTGCGGCCAGTATTGTCACTTCATATGCCTTCATTGCATTGCAAGCCAGCATAGAATCAAACCGTATTCAGTAATCCTACCGGGAAGGAGAAGATAAAATCCACAGAGCAGGCATTCCTCAAGCAAGGTTCACAGTGGAAAAAAAACAAAACAGGGCTACTGTAGGTTCACTGCAGAAATACAACTGTTCACAACTCCAAGGCATCTCTTTATATCCGATTATCCAAAAGGATTTGGCAAATATCCAAGAGGAATGATATGGTTGTCTACTTTTGTGGGAAGAAACAAACTGGATAAAGTTAATTTCTTTCACTGACAGACATCTGTGATTTTTTACTGGGTTTGCCAATGAAACTTCTAAAATGTTGGGGATAACAATATAGTCCTGAAGAATCAGCATCTGAATGTTAAATATTATTTTATTCTCAATATGTTTTCCTTATCTTCTAAAATCAGGCTACTGATTTTGTGTGAGTGAAATTATACAACCTACTAGAGAACATTTTATGATCTAAGAATTGTCTAAAATGATGCCAAAATAGCTGCTCCATGTTTCATAATGCCATAATTTTGCTTTCTGCTATCTCTAGAGCTCGCCCTCTTCTGCACTGTTCCCCCCATTGAATCTATCCCAGATACAACACTAAATACCACTTTATTGGAGCCCCGTGCTTCTTCAGCCTCTGAAGAGGAAACAAAACGTTAATCTGGCAATATGTATTTTTGGTTCTTAATGTATTTCAGGCTGCTTCATATTAGAGGCCTAGATGGCATACATAGAGCATGGCATAGAGCAGAAGGCAGGTGAGACAGTTCGTGATAAATGAAATTTATCTCATGAATATCAGCACCTCATTTGTGTATGTGTGTGTTTTCCCCGTTGCTGAGTTAATTATTCTTGGTAATAATACTGAGTCAGACACCTGAATGTATCATTGCAGACAAACCCATGTTATTTATGCATTTTCACTAAACTAATCCTTGCCACAGGCAAGATTTTAACCTTGCAAGGGGTTGCAAGCTGCTCAGGCATGGCATTTCTCTTCTCAAGGAACAGATTGTGAGCAAACTTAGACTTGTAGTCCTGCTCGTGCCTTGTTCTCCCTCTCTTGTGGGGAGGAATAAGAGACAGAGCCACAACCGTTTCAAAATCTCTGAAGATTCTTTCATACAGATGAAGTTTTGTGTGAAGACCATTTAAGAAAAGCAAACCTGGGCGAGGAACACACCTTTGGTAAAGTGGCTGTAATTTCTTTATTAGGGACAGGAAGAAGGCAAAATACCAGCTCTCGTTCATCACAGAGATAATCTCAGCCGTCATGCAGCTGCCCAGGAGAGTTGAGTCCTGTTTGCTCCAAGGGAGCAGCGTGCGTCTTGTCTCCGCTGGCATTTCCCTTTGAAGGACCTTGCCGCCCACAACCTGGTAGCTCTCTCTGGTTTTCCTCTGCCTCCAGCGGCGTGGAGCCCAGGCTGGTGATGCTGGGGGCCGGGGGTGCACCTCTGCGGGCAGGCAGAGCCAGCCGCCCGCCGCTGGGACGCAGCCCTGCCCCAGCCCTGGGTGCCGGTGGCTCAAAGCGGAGCTACGGGCAGCAAAATTGCTACGTGAAGGCACAGACTCTTCCTCAACAGAGCTGTTCCCCGCGTACCCTGGAATTAGAGCTGCTTACTTTTCCGACCAAAAGCCTGTTTTTACTATTGTTAGCACCGCAGAGGCAGGGAGCTCTGGGAGGGAGAGCTGGCTTCTATTCTGTTTTGCACATCATCAACAAAATTGTCAGCTAATTTCCTATTGCAGAATCTTTATTACCAGCAATGACCTATGAGGCAGAATGAGTGTTTTTTACTTTCAAATCTCAGGTGGAAGCCGCAGGTTGGCAGCTGGAAAAAACAGATTTTTGACCTGTAAACTCAGCAAATACAATATGGAAGTCATTGAAAATGAAAAATAAGGATCTTAGTTTTGTCTCTGTTAAAGAATATCTGAATTACAAACACATTAAAGAAAAGTCTGTTTGTTTTTCAGTTTTTTGTAGTTTTTTTCTGTTGTTTGGGTTTTTTTGTTTGTTTGCTTTTGGGTTTTTTTTTGTCAGCTGTTCTTTAAGTCTCCGTTAAATCCCTTGGTTTCAAACTCGTGTTGAAACATATAGTTTTGCTAACCCTAAAACTGGCATCCTACAGTCATCAAAAATAACTAGACCGGCTTAAAAATCTTAAATTCCAGAAAAAATAAGATGGACTTTTTAAACTTCTAACCTTTTATCAAATTTGTTTGTATTTTCAGATGTTACAAATGTGAGGGTTAGAAAAACACTTAAAGAAAAAGAAGCTTAAAGCGGTCATGGGTTCATTCACATGCAGGAATGGCAGTTATAAAGGAAGAAGCAAATATTGAAACTCAAGATAAAATCTTGAGACTTTTCAAAACTGAACACCACCTTCCCCCCAGACCAAAAGCAGCTCTTATTCTGGAGTTCAGACTGTAAATCTCCACTAAGAAGGCAGAACAAAAATACAGCAGGAGAGCATAATTTCTTAAAAAAAAATTAGCTTTAAAATACGCTCAAAGTAAAGCCACCTAAAGCTCCGCAGCCAGAATGAAAAAAACCTTAAGCACTGGAATCTCGCAAGTGCAGATTAAGGTATACTTCTCCTTGCCATTCCTAAAGTGAAGCAATTTTGTCTTCATTCCTCTTCGCCCAGTGAATACCCTTTTTGAGGTGAAGAGAGTTAAAAGCGACTATCTCCTTATGGTTCGTTAAGGTCAGCGGGAGTTTTAAATGTGAAAGGACTGCAGCACTTAGTGCTTGTCTAGTTAGTCATTATAGCAGGACCTGTTGACCCTGCAGCTCCTTACCCTATGCTGATATTTTAGGAAGGCCACAAAACAGTTTAAATTATTCTGACATTAAGAAAATCATAAAGAAGAAAAACATGTAACTGGAAAGCATCAGTCCTAGTGGAGAGTGGCGAGAAATCAAACTTACACAGGGAAAGTTTTCAATTATGCTGTCAAAAAAAAATAATAAAAGGGGAGACATTTGCACAGTTTGTACCCTACAGACCCAAAACCTGTCTCAGGCAATGGTCCAGTGGCAGGAAATGTAGTGTAATTAGAATTTAGAAGGAGGAATAAACAGGCGGTGAATTCAATTTCTATTAGAAAGCTCGTTGTAGCTCTAATTCTACAGAAACTACAGCCACTTGACATAATAAACAACCTACAGGTGGAGAACCTAGTACAACTTCAAAAAGAACAAGGAAAGTGGAGATCATATGAACGACCCCTTTACCCCTACAAAAAGAAGCACTAAAAATAAGGCATTGGTGTAATGTGAAGGTAGGTGTTCACTCAAAGAAAACATGAAAAATGTATAGATCTACAGGGTATAAGGTTTTCCTTACTATAACACTTCTCCAAGGTGTAAAATATGTTTTAAAGAACTACTTATCCTATTGTTCAAAAATTAGCTACTTTTGCTGATACAGAAGCTCATGACACACAATTTTATCAAAGGTTTGGCTGAAATCCAAATAAATTGTTCTGTGTGAACTTCTGTATTTTTATCAGCTTTGTAAAACTCTAAAAAGATAAAGTCAAGATAGAAGACTAATCAAACAGAGAGAGCTTTTTTTTGCCGTCCCTAAAGGCAGTGAACTAACACCGAGTTAGTAAAACTAACATGGGTGGAAGCAGTTTGCATGAAATTATTGTCAGCAACTTCTCTCAAAACACAAAGTAAAACTTTTCTGAGATCAGAAGAGTCTGTTACGCTTCTGAGAATTATTTTATCCCTTTACTATCCCATTTGCTCCACTTACTTTTGGCTGGGTCCCCAACGTACAGAATGGCTGACTTTCTCATGTGTTGAGTGCAACCTTAAGCTGAAAAAGCCATAACCTTTTTTGACAGGTTCCTCAGGTTCCCTTGAGTTTTGCAGCCCAGATCTTCGTATTCACAATAACCTGAGAAGTTGGGAAATTTTTAGAGTGCTGTGTGTTCTTCCTGAAACTCCTCAAAATCATTGCAGGGAAAACAAAATTAACATACTGCGTTCATTTTATTGCAGTATACACAACTTTCCTGAAAAAGGTGAATAGAAGAAGCAACAAAATAGCCTGTACTTGAAAAGCTTTGGATATGTGATGTCTTTATTGCATACTGCACCTTTAACTTGATGAGAAATTATCTGTCTCCTGAGACAGTGGACATTTTGTTTGAAGTTGGTTCCCCCAAGAACAGAATTATTTTTATTTCTTGGTTTTCATCTTGAAATTCAACTTAATGACTGAAAGAAAAGTGGAATGGTTTTGCGTACATACATACATAAATATAAAATTATATATAAACCCAAATACATATACAGTAAATAAACATAACCTATAACCATAGGTTATGTTATTATTTGGTACTTTCATCTGCTTGCATATACATTTTGTTGGAGAGAAAATAAGAAGCCCGGCACTAACAGATGTTGCAGAGCTGCATCGTGGTGTCCACAGCGCCCTTCTCCAGAAGCAGTTGAATACACAGAAATTCCAGGCTTGATCCCTTGTAATCACATCCCGTGTTATCATTGGTTTGCAAATCATCAATGTACATAATCTTAGTTTTAATCAAACATCCAGCTATAGACTCACTAACAAAACAACTCAAATTTTGAGTAAAAAATTGACACTTCAAGTGCCAGTGCAAACCTACATTTTCTGTGACAACTGCCGACTTCCACAAGTGCCGTAAGGGAAACTCCAAAAGGTGGTAGAAAAGCCCCTTCCTTGGTATCCCTATCGAGCGAGCCCATTTTGTCCTTTGCAATAATGCATTGTATGGTATTTTCTACCTTGTTTGGTATTTAGAGTTGGAATTTATTGCCAGGCTTCCTGGCAGCAAGCTGTGCAGGTTGCAGGCGGAGGCTGATGGAGGTGAGTGAATTAATGTGGTGGTTGTTTGGAATGTCGTCCAGCTGCCAGGGAGAATTATGTTTGTTTGCCTTTGGCACAAGTGTGAAAGGAACAGCCGTAGATTTCAGAAGTGTGAGTCTACATTTTTATATCTCACACTAATGAATACATTTTTTTGTATCCTATACATTTGGGGAAATAGTAGAATTTATTTGTAGATTTTATTTACCACTTGTGTGGCAGAGAGATAATGTTTCCTTAGAGACCGAATTTGTACTTTAGAAAAAAAAAAAGAAAAAAAGAAAAAAAAATAAAGAAAGAAAAGACCTGACTAATCCAAAACGGTGTCAGCGAAAGTTACCCTAATTTCACTATTTTTGCAACGATATTTCAAGTCAGATCAAAGGATGGGGAATTTCAGCAAGGCTTGAAAAATTCTTCATGTAGCATTTGGGGGGGAGGAATGGCACTGAAAGACATAATTTTGTATTTGTTATCTGCTGGAATTTTATTTCTTCCAGTTGGATCTTTCCTTTACCTATAACCTGTCAGTTATCCTTACCCCAACCTCCTGTGCTATCAAGGGAGGGATGATAATGCTATTTGTAATGTGCTCTGATGTGAAAAGTGCTATAGAAGATTGAATTGTTGTTGCTGATAGGACTAGAAATTTCCCCAACTAGATCTGTCAATAGCTGACACTAAAACAACAAGGTACAAAGTGCATTTGAAGACTGTCAGACACCATTGCTTTTTTGTTTTCTCTAGCAAACTGTTCCTCAGATAGCTGACTTGACCTAGAGTTGTTTAAAAAGATCAAGGGCTCAGTGGCTCAGAAAGAAAAAAAAAAGATGGAAAAGAATATTAGTTACTCTATACTATGTAAAGCCTAATGGTCTCTTGTCCCATTACTGTGTGTAAATAAAACTGTCACTTATATCTCTTCAGTTGGTCTTAATAATATTGAAAGGAAAAAAGCTTTCTTGTTTTGGTTCAGTAATTAACCAAAAATAATAATTTGCAAGATTATTTTTTAATAATTATGTGAAATAATTATTTGCAAAAAGTCGTATCTTAGCAGAGATTTTAAAACAGAAAATAATGAACACTTACACCTAGCTTCTTAGTTTCTGTGTGCAGACATGTAACTTATCAGGAAAATTCCAAATGAAAATAAGCTTTGCAATTTAATTTTAATGATTCTGAAGTTATTGTTTATATGTTAATTAATTGCTGTTGACTGAAATATACTACAGCATAATTCAATGACTATTTGAGGAGAAGCAAATATATTACACGTGAATGAGAAATTATTTGAGGAGAAGCAAATATATTAAACATTAATGAGAAAATAATTTGTTGAATTAATATTCCTCAAATCCTTGTTTCATTGTAACCATTAAAAAAAATCTGTTTGCAACCATGATCAGAGCCTGGTCCCTTCAAGGAAGGAAAGATGTATTAAGTGGCGTGACCCTAAGGAGAAAATAAAATAGATGTGAGTGTCCAAGCAGAACTATTTTCTGGTAGGATGAAGATGTGAGATAGCACTTTGGTTATGGGATAAGGGGTAAAGAGGCAGGGACAAGAACAAAGAAGAGGAAAGCAAAAGAAGGAAAATGGGGTGGCAGCTAAAGGAAACAAGAATAAAAAGAACAATAGAAACTAAGGAGTGGAGGATAAAAAATGTGACAGAGAAGAACGAAAAATAAGGGTTAGTGGGGACAGAGAAAGAGCATAAGAAGCCATGGGTGGTGAAAAATGAGAGAGAACTACATAAAATAAGGGCAGGGGGAAAAAGCTAAAAAGGGAGGAAAAGAAACCTCCCCACACGAGTGCTAAATTGAAGGGAGAAGGGTAAGTCTCTCTTGGAGCAACCAGTGCTTCCAAGTTACTCACACACAACCCCTCTGAGGCACCCTACAGTCACGGCTGTGCAGCCTTGATGCCAAGATAACTACTTGGAGCTGTGGTCCAGTGTCGGAGGGAGCAGGAAAAAATGGCAGAAAGAGTGCTGTGGCAGCAAAACCTCACCTCTCCCTGGGCAGAGCGCTCCTGCCAACAGACCGAGCTGCAGCCAGCTGTGGCTGGAGACACTTGGTACTTGCTCTGTGAGCAGGGTGAGCCCAAGAACAGCAGGGGTGTCACAGGCAGCCAGACCTCTGCAGCTTCCCATCTTCTTTGTGTGCCGGTGCCTAAGGAGGTGAGGGTAGAAGGACAGCTGGAGAACAGAGCAGCAGGAGAAATAAGGAAAAGCAAAACCTACTGTAAAAGAGGGCAAAAGAGGGAAGAGAGTACAAAAGGAAAGTAATTAATGGTCATGGCCTCTTTACAGGAAAAATTACTCGTACCACGCACACAAGTGATCCCTATGTGAGCTGTAAGCAGGAGAGGCACAGCAAGGAGCTTGAGCTGAGTGATGTACATGAAAGCACAAGAGTGACACAGGTTTCTGTTGCAAATCCAGCCATTCTTAAATGAGGAAACACTTCTACTAGGGTGGTTCAATGGCATATGTTAGTATCAGTTCCTTTCTGATCAGCTTTGACCTTTTCCAGAAGGCAAGCCCGGATTTATCTTCTTTATTTATTTTGCCAACATGGCTGTGTTCGTCAGCAGAATAATTAGTTGAGTCAGTAGAGCTCTGGGAATAGACTTCCAGTTGACATGCGCTCCCTCTTCTGGTTGGCATTTGCCTCTACACATCAACACCAAAATAAAGACTAATTTAGTTCCCCTAGCTTCTTAAAAGAAAGAGTCTTAAAGCATTCTGCTTGTTCTGTTTTTATATGGCTGTGAGACCACTGCTGCTCATGCCACCCTTGGTGGAGCAATAGCACATGAAGATTGACACCTTAAGTCTTTCAAACACAAGGTTTTACAGTCCATGAAGTCTTTTAATGGATTTTTTTTTTTTTTAAATGGTCTTTCCATCATGTTACTGATTTGAGTGTGCACTAGTGCCACTGTTTTCCTCCCAGCAAGGACAGGCGGCTCATTCCCAGCTGAGCTCTGGCACACGGGGCAATCAAAGATACTCGTCTGGATTTTGGAGAGATCTGATACATGATCAGCTTGGTGTTATTGCAGGTAGTCTTGCAGGTTCACTTTATCTGAAGACATAGACAGTGAGGAAATGCAATACTTAAAATATATCCTTGGTGAAACGGCTCAGCCTGAGCATTTCTGTGAAAAGATTTCATTCTTCACTTTGGCTGTGGCCTGTTACAGCATAACCATGTGGGCAAGGACCCACCCTTGGTAACACAGCAGATCCCTTCAGAGAGCCGAAAAATGCTGCAGTCAGAGCTATGGCTGTTAGGGCTGGGCAGCCTCTGGTGTGACCAGGAGCCAGCCAGATATCTAGTAGCATGCCTTGCAGTTTGAGTTAATGAACTAAACTCGATAGCAATCAACTCCTGAATTCTAATCCTGTCTCTAACACCGAGTCCTGGTCTAAATCTAGTTATGATCTTCCTGATTTGCTTCCACATCTACAAAGTGGGAATAATCCATACTTATAATACTTACCAGACATGCCGAAGCAGATCTTCAGCATTTACACTTCATATCATCTGTTAAGCTGCCTCTGCTTGACTAGGTCAGGCCTCGTTGGTGCTACCACATAAATGTTAAAACTTGCCATCATCTGATCTTTGAAACAGGCAGCTCCAATTCACTGCCTTTTTTTTTTTTTTTCTTTTTTGGAAAATTACCCTTTGAAATACTGTTTTAATAAAAAGGAACAGAGGAAAAGTCTACTTGGCCAGTTCTTATGTTAAGATCTAGGACAGATTGCTGGATGGTATTTTACATTCAGACTGAAATTATTACTTTGGCCCTTAGGCAAAATGTACCAGAAACTTGTCTTGGGTCATGCTAGCAGCGAATGATGAAGAAAGCAAACATTTTTTATTTTAAATAGAGTCTGTGAGTTTTTTCAAACATAGAGATTAAATTTAGACAATTGTCTTGGAAACAATCACAGAGAAAATTTGGATTTTGTTTCTGTTCATCAATTTTCTAACTGTTAAAATTTTAAATAAGCAGTATCAGTCAATTGTCATTTCCTGTTCTAGAAAGTTTTCTTCACTGGTTTTAACTGTTTCCTATCATTATCACAATTCAGTGCTTGCAAATAGTAAAACAGCTGAACAAAACAGGCATCCCCTACTATTTCCAAGTCTTTTTCAACCCACAGGCAAAACTATATTCCAGTTGTTCATAAGAATTTCACTCAAGGTTGTTGAGGTTTCTTTGGGGTTTTTATTGCACAAAATAAATATTTAAACATATACTAAGTTAAACTAAATTATCAGCTAACGTTTGCTAGAGGTTATATCTAGCCTGGAGAAGTTAATTTTTATAGTGTAATCCACATGGAAATGTAACTTGTGTGAGAATTGCCTTACTATCATTATCTACAACATCACTGCAGAACAAGTCAGCACAATGACATGGCATTATTTTTAGGACACAAAATGCTCAAAGTATGCTTAAAAAACCTGCTGATATTGCTGTTGCAGTGATACAGATATGGCTCAAATGCATAGGTATCTCAAAGTCCTTTTATCAACACTGTATTCTTTTTAAGGAATTTATCAAATAATGTTAACTTTCATTTGAGAGGAAACAAAGCAGAGCTGATGGGGTTCATAATCATTCAGCATTTCTTTTCTGACCAAACACCATTCATGAAATGGAAAATTTGCTCCCTTCCATACCTGATTCCTTGTAAACCCAGAGAAAAGCTGACACTTTAAAGATGCACATCTTGGACAAACTTTTTGCAGCTGTAACTCACAAAAAATTCCAGTGACAGGAATTTCTATGGCACATTATAAAAAATTGAGATTGAAAACTGTCACACCCAGCCCTTTTGCTGACACCATTGGTCCCCAAACTCTGCTTCACAAGTGGGTAGATTGTGGCTGCTCAGGGAATACCACTGGGCACAGGTTTAGAGAGTCCTGCGAGGTAGCAGAGTACGGCACCATGGCCTGTCACCCGCCTTGTGATAAAATACATCACCTGGGTCCCCTGGCACACACGGCCAGACAATGTTCCACAAGCAAAAAGCTTAGCAAACAGTGCTGGCTGTCCTGCTGAGGGAGGACCGGAGCTGCCCACCTCAAAATCAGAATGGAATTTTGGCCAAAATGAGGAGGAAAGGCTTCACTTACTTATGGACACCAAATAATGTGGTAGTGAGGAAATTTATCTTGCTCTGGGCACATCCAGGTTTAAATCACTGCTGTCAGATTTGAAGCAGTGTCTGAACTGGGGATTCACCACGACAGGTAACTACTTAGCTCCAGCGGTGTGTCTCTCTCCTTCTTGGACTGTCTTGCTTTCAAAACAGGCTGAAAAGTCTTCATTTCACCCTGCATCAGAATGAAACCAAATGCCAAAACCTCAGAATTTTTCACGAAACAGAATCCTTGTTTCCTGGCCAGCCCTATTATTGAACCTTAATATGATACAACATGTGTCCATATTTGCACACATGGTCCACAGCCCTTACACATGTGTAAATCCTACTGAAGTCATGTATAAAGGATCAGGCTCTAAGGCTGTTATAGAAAAAGTTCATGTTTCACTGACTTTTTGGTATTCTTTGAAGATATTACATTAAGAGTAAATATAGAGAAGTACATGTTATATGCAAGATTTTCAGAGAACATTTAACTTCCACACCAGAAGGTCACATCTAAGGCAATATGGTCTTGGAACAAGTTCAAAGTTGTCACACTTGATAAAAATAGCTTAAAGGGCACATAACTGTGCTGGAATACGGGAAAACAGTGGAACATGAGAGGGAGAATGATTGAAGGCCCGATTACTAATTACGTACATACTTTGCTGCTATTGAAAGCTAGGTTTCCAAGCATGTACATGGTAGTTAAGTTAAATAGAAGTGCAAGCAATTAAAAGAATATAAATGCTTTTGTATTGCCATATCTAAGGAAACAACATTTTATAAATATAATTTTCTAAAATAATGGAAAATCTTTTGCCAATAAACAAATACAGGATAAATTATCTTTGTTCCTAGTTTCAAAATTATGTTTATACACATATATTTTTGCATTGGTTATTAATTTTTGTAATATTTTCTTGAAAAACAAACTCCATTATTTATTTCACTAATATAAGAAATTACATTCACTCTTCTATGTTTCTTTTGAAACCATTGTAATTATTTTATGAGGAAAAATAACTGATAGTTTCTTATAGCATCCTGAAAGAGAGACAGATGTACACAATAGGGAGCTGAACTTCAGGAAAACTCAAATTACACTAGAGGTCCTGATGGGCTGTTATAGGACAATATGTGGTATATTATAAACAACAGTTTACATTCAATTGCCTCTTGAAGTACACATCCCTAGCAGTTACTAGCCCTTAGGATTGTGTTCTATGTATTTGATACCTGTTAAGGCACAGTCAATCCTCCTGGTGATACTTCAGCCATACATTTAAGTGAGCATAAAATAAGATCCTGTAGCTCTTCTGCAAACTGATTCACCCACACAACAGTCCTGCTTAAGGGAGGTTGTTTCATAAGTATCAGGAGACTCAGTAAATCATGGGTCATATGTCCTACACGGAGAGCAACACCATACATCTTCCAGTTTAATGTTTTGATTTATTGTATTGTCATCTCAATTTTGCCTCCGTAAAGAGCACGTCATATGGAGGAATCTTTTGCTTTACTTGAGATATTTGCTATATTTTGTACATACTTTTTAATGATTGATGGTATGGTGCAATCTTTGTGCCAAAACTTCAAAAAAATTAATGTTTGATGATTTTGTAATGCAATACTTTTGACTCAGTTCTGCCCAGAATTACTACATGTAGGGCTCGGTCATGTCCCGATCCTATTTATCTCAATGAAGCTCTTAATGATGAGAAAAAGAAATTGCTATCTTCTGTGCTTGATAACAAATTATTCATCCATATTCCTCCCTGTAGAGAAACTGCCTCAGTTGCAGCATTGGTGGTTTTTTTGACCAGGTTTCCTCTTTTCCTCTCGTAGGAAACTTACTTAAATTACCACATAAGGTAATTTATTTTATGGCATCAGTCTGCAAAAAGTATGTTTTGTGACAGCGGTGCTTTTTTTTTGCCATAGCAATGGAGTACTTAAGAACTGAAGGTATCCCTTCAACTAGAGAAAGACATCCAGATGAAGAGGTATCTCATGCCTCCCATGATATAGATAGCTAACAAGAAGATTTTAAATCTTTGGTGATTAGGAAGTAAATGATAGCAAAAGCACCCTGAAAGCCACTCTAACTGGTGATAGAGAATAACCAAACTCCAGGAGGTGCCCTGGACACACAGAACTCCCTATACAACCCCTTTAAAATATATAACCAAGGGAAATGGTTACATTATATTACAGCAGAGAAGCAACAATGTAATTTATGCTGCTCAGTTTAAAAGCATCACATTTTTATACAATAACAAAAAAGCAGAGAGTCTGAGTCATTAGAAAAATACTTGCACAGCTGGTAAATTGTATTTTCTATGGACCTTATACATGTGATTCTAAGCGCAAAGTATACACATTATTAGGGTCAATCCAAATCCAGGCTGTTGAAAAATCCAAAGTGTTGGAGGATTTAGGATCTTCCTGTGGATTTTGTTGTAGCCTCCACAATCTATGCTTTCATTAAAATAATATATGTTCTAACTTTCCAGGTTCTGAAAGGAGCCTTTACAATGTTAACCAGTGCACTGTCTCGCAGACCCTCCAGCCCACGGACTGAAACAATACTACAAGGACATGTAGAATAATAACAATATTTATTCTGTATTTTTGTCATCTTAGAATGGATTGACCACTGATTCAGAAGCAAAGAACTACTGTGATATGGCCCTGGCTTCTCACTCAATTGGAGACGGTAAGGTTTTAGTGGTTTTAGTGCTAACCATCTATGAAAGAGTACAAAAGGTAGCACACCCCTGGAAAGCAAGACAATCAGGGTCTGCGCATCTGTTGCAACCCCGTTAAGAGGGATCATGCTACTCTGCTCTTTCCTCTTTGTAAAGTGAGAGTGAAACAGTCCATCAGAAGTTTGCTTAGCTGGGAAAAATGACACATCTGCTGTCCATTTTTTTTTTGTCTTGGTGTCTGGAAAGAAGTGCTTCATTTCTTGTTGCATCTGGACAAAGACAGACCTACTGGAGGTGGTCCCAGCTCCCTGAAGTTTCTAAGATGTTTTGTTTTGGTTCAAGCTTCTTCTCCACTCAGACTTGGGTTCACCCACTTTCCCAGCCGTATTTACACACCACATTTCTTTTGGCTGTGTTTCTCATGGTCGCTATATCCCTCTCTTTATCTAGTGTACAGTTCTGAGAACTGCAGTGTACAGGAAGGCTTTTAGTCCTCTTGCCAGTGCATATAGTCTACTGCTGGGAAGCCCTTGAGCTGGAAGAGATTAGAAGCCATATAATTCTTCATGAGCCAGTGCCCATTGCTTTTAAGTCAAGTGGGTTTAAAGGCCATCCAAGTAATGCAAACGGGATTTGTATGACTCCAGTCCAATGGATTGGATCTCATTGAAAGGATTTTGCTACCAAAATTATTTGCATTGCAGCAGAGCTAAAAGCTGCAGTCAGGAATCAAAGAGACACTGCACAAACCCAGAACAAAAAAGGTGTTCCACACCTGAAAAATATACAACATAAAGGTGTCATTTGGCTTTATGCTTTCCCCAGATGTAACAGTTGGCATGTGTTTTGTACGTAAGCTTTGCCACAGTAAAAAATGTTGCACCTAATTACATCCTAAGGTAACAGATAACATGGAGATATGACTGATGGATGGGGAGCCCAAGGACATAATCGTATGACAGTGATCCATCAGACAGGAAGGGTATGAGTTCCCTTGCTCCTAGCTGTTGTCATTTTGGTAGACATCCCGGTGACAGGGAGTTTTAAGGAAGGAGAAGACAAAGTACAGTGACAGTCTTTGTAGATGTTTAAAACATGTTGTCTCCATGTATGAAAGACTGCTCAGGCAGTAACATACACAGGGTGAAAAACTTTGTGTTGGGCTGGTGATTTGCATCCCTGCCAGAGCAGAAGTAAGCATGGATCAGCTGCATGAGTAAAGGAGTAAGGGTAATGTCCTTGAAAGAAATGCAGAGCACTGAAAATTAAATCCTTTGTATCTATTGTGAAAAACTTGGACAACTTAACAGAGGGACGCAAAAGGGAGGTTGGCACTTTGTAGAGAAGAGAAATAGCAGAGATTTGAAATTGTCAAGTGCTTTAGGAAGGGATGCTGTGTTACCTCAGACGTGAGAAGATGAGAATGTGAACTTTACCTTTGCTAATTAATTGCAGCTGCCCTGCTTTCACAGGTTTTCCATGAGTAAAGTTCAAGTTACCTTGATAATTATTTTGTCCAGCTTCCCTAAAACAATACTCATCCTTTCTCAGTATCAAATTTGTATGTCTCAAAGAAGTGAATACGCTCTCCTATGAAACTGAACTATTTCTCCATTTTCACAAAGATTTGTTTCTTGTTGAAGAAGAAACAGTGTGAAACATGAGATAAAGCAGAGGTATGAAAACAGCCTGAAATGGCTCCATTTTTCCAGGTAATTTGTGAGCAGAATTAAAATCAGCAGCTCTATTATGTTGGGAAGAAAACATCTTTTCAGTCCATTAAATTGTTAGGACTAATTTGCATTTCTAGAAATGTCATGTGTTTGTTTGAAAACAAAATAAATGTGATGACAAAACATCTGGACATAAGGTTATGAGATCCATTTCTGTAAACCAGGTGATTCATGTGGTGTCAGCTTTTGAAATAGAAACTAAGAATTCATTTTTAAGAGTTCTTTCCATCTCACACACTTGTACATATTTGTTCTTAGGCATGAGATGTCTATGTGAAGACTGAACAAGTGATCAAAAACCCAATGTCCTGATTTCAGCAAGTTTTATTTTTGCAGTCTGTGCCACAAATGTAAACTACTAATAGGTTGGGTTGGTCATATTTCCTTTATTTTTCACATAGACCTTAAGACTTTCTGACACAGAGCAAGATTCAGAAAAGAGTGAGAGCCACCACCAATAAAATTCTTTGCAATATCTCATACAATATTATAATAAATCACGCTATGAATACTTGGGTACTTCATGAAAGAGTCTCTCAAATTCTGGCTACCATCAATAATCTGGGGTAAATCAACACTCTTCCCATCCTTCCATGTTTTAGATTATATGGAGAAAATAATAGGCACATATCTTATCTCTGAAATAGTATCAAGAACACTTATTTGAATTAAAACTCAAAAAAGTGTAAATTGGGTGCTATAATTATTCATCTTTGGACTAATGAATGGTATTTATCTGTACTTAAAGAAGAACTGTTCACTATATTGTGGCTAGATGATACAAAAAGCATAACAAGAAGTATAACAAGAAGTTCTAGTGCAGCACATCAGTGCACATTGGGTATGGCACACTGGAAATCAATACCAGTTGCTAGTGTGTGTGTTACATAAAAGTATGGACTAAAAAAAAGTAAGCCCTTAGAATATAATACAAGATGCTGTCTATTTAGTGAACTTAAAATTGAAAGGAAAAGCTTCCACTTTCTCCAACTTTCATTTCATACCCAGATTAATGTTGTCAGCAATGTTGAATCCAAAATGCGGATAGAAAATTAAATGAATGAATGTTTAAAGAACCAGGACAGCAAGTAATTGACAGTGGCTGCCTAGAGAGTAAGAACCACTTAAAAGCAAGAACAAATCTACAGTGTCTCAAAACTTCTAACCAAAACAAAAATGTCTCAAAACTGCAACCTGATGAATAGACAGTGTACCTATGTCCAAATCACCTTTTCTCAGGTCTCACCTGCATCCTCTGTGTCGTATTCACCTGCTCTGCTCCTCAGTTTAAAATCCAATCGGATCTTTAGGCTTCCAGCTTTAAGCGTTGGTGCAATCTCCCTTCTGGTGTTACGGGATGGTCCCTCATTGCCCATCTTTTCAGGCTTCCTCCAAACCTCCTGCTCTGGGCAGACATTTTCCCCAGACTTTGCATCTTGTTTCTCAGGGACAGAGGGAATCCTGAGCAGCCATTCCATCAGAAGTGGGATCCTTGCAGAGCTTTTATAGCCATTGATTTTTGGAGAGGTGTGAAACAGCTACTTAATTGCATGACAAAATATGTCTGAAAATCATTTAATACTAATGTCTGTAAACTTTTGGAGAGAAAAAAATACGGCTACCTAGTCTGTAAGTTATATGCTAGGATGAAGAGCTAAAAAGTTAGCAAAACTTCTCGAAATGCAAAAAGCCTCCCTCACACATAAGAACCAAGTATCCCAATTTTATATGCTTTACGTGCTCTCTCTTTAGTCCTTTGTGTCTTTCACGGTCTGATTTCAATTTATACAGACTAATTTCAGCATTAGGACCCATGTTTACTTATCTATAAAGTCCAAGAAAGCCAGGAGACCAGTGCTGAAATAATAAAGATTTTACTTGCACGGAGCTGTGGCTGCCAATCAGGTTCCATGGGAGGCTTTTTGGAACTGACATACATTTTCTTGAGTTTGAAGTTCTAGCTGTTCAACATGTCTGATATTCATTAACATCAGGTCTACAATATAAAACCTAAAGACATTTTCATTCACAGTAAGAAGAAACTTTACAACAGACTTCAGCTCCTGCAGAAGTGCTCTGGGCTCCAGCTGAAGGACAAGCCAAACAAAGGGCATCACAGGGTGTTACAGTGTCACCGAGAAACTCATTTTGCAATAAATAATGAAGGCAACTGGACTTTAGCATAATTCAAGGAAAAAAAAATTACCGAGTTGTGCCATTTCTAGCTTCATCCTCTAAAGAACCAAGTGATGACACAGAAATAAGCTGTCAGTTACTTTTTATGCATTGATAGCATATAAAATTTTTAAAATCAGGAAAAAATATAATAACAGGGTGGTATTTCTAAATGTTTATTTAAAAATATGTATAGTATATGTGTGTATTTTATATTTATTGAAAATTATTTATAAAGACAAATACATATAAAAATGCATGTATTTGTCATTTTTTGGTGAATATAAACATAAAAATATCAGAAAACAGTGATCATTTAACTCTTGAAAAGCAAGACTATTTTAAAGAATGCATGCCAGAAGTTGTCATTAGAAGTACATATGTTTTGCATGAACAGTACAGCAATCGTCAAGCAAAAACCCGTGTGAAACTTTTAGTGCATAAATCTCCTCATGCCTGGAGGCAGTAATAAATTACATGTTTCTTTACAAATACATTTTAAAATTGTCAAACATACATTTCATGTACTGGAACCAGAAATAATGTCTTCTTGGCTGTTTTTTTTTTAATGTATTCCATAATTAGGTATAGAAGTCAAAGATATCTCTTTATACCCAAAGGATCCATAAACCCTTTAAACATATTGGAACCGGTCAACTATCTTTCTATACCCGAAAATTTCACTACTGCAAGACGTAATTTTCCTCCTTTGTTACCAATTCAACAAAAATTTAGAAAACACTTTTAACTTTCCTGGTTTATATGGTTTACTTGGAAATTATACTCCTAGAAGACCAAAAGTGCATTGCTTGTACATTCCCAGTCTATTCCATTCAGGTTTCCTACCTTGTCTTCCATTCATTCTGGTGTCTGAATGAAACGTTCAGTACTGCAGGTGTTCTGGAGACGGCAACCTCTGTATCGGAGGTCTAATAATTCCCACAGCAACCTAAACGTATGTAAAAGGAATTTATGCATGCAGTCTACATTTTAAAACACCAGTTACTGTAGTTAAATTCTTATATTTGAGTGCACCCTGGGTGTCTGGACCAGACCCTTTCCAACCCAACCCTGCTTGCTCTGGTCAAGCTGGTTAGGAATTTTTTTTCTTAATTTTTTTTTTTTCCCCAATTCCAAATCTGTGTGCATTTTGCTGAACTTGAAAATAACCCCATAGTCACAAAAGTGGGATGGTAATTTTTTGTTTCCTGCTTTCCCCTCCATTTTGCACTCCACTGATTCCACTTACGTAGCAGAAAATGCACATCCCCCATAGCAGCAACAACACTGACAGTA
>JAOXJM010000012.1:135417505-135435363 GCA_026413425.1 Tringa solitaria
ACATTTTTAAATTAGTCTTTTTCACTTTTCCTCTTTATTTTTGTTTATTCCCTTATTTTTTTAATTGTTTTCTTTTTCTTTATATTTATTTCTAAGTGTTTTTTTTTCCCCTGTTAAACACTGAGAATGGATGCATTGACTTCCTAATTAGCTTCCTCCGACTTAGAACTCCAGTTTAGCTATAATTGTGCTTTGATATTTGGATGTACAAGTTGATACCCCTTCTTTTTGTAACCTCTTCACTCTTTTATGTTAGGTCTGTTCCTCTGTCAGTGTTCCCAAGTTCTGTAAAATACAATTTTGAGAAAAACTCATGAAATATCTCAGCAGCTCATCGCAAACTTGTAGATGTTTTGCCTTTATTCTTGTCATCTTTCCTTCAGTTTACTTGGCTGATGGAGCTCACTTAGTGCTTTCCATCTTGCTTCCAGCGTTAGCCTAATTCTTCCCATGGGCTGGCATATTCTGGGACTAGGGAATTTTCAAGACCTGGTGTCTGTCTATCGTAATACCATGTAAATGCACTTTGCAATTCTGATTCAACATAGAGAGTGAAGAAATAGACTGGGTCTATTTTCAAAAATGAGTTGGCTGAGAAATAACATGGTGAGAATTCAAAATCTCAAAATCTAATGTTAAGTCAATGCATGTTCATATAATTTTTTCTCGATAGTATCATTGAAAAATAATTATTTTCATTTGTTGAAAATCAAAGTGTTATGAACACGTTGCACATGGACTACCATTTCTGAAAACAAGAGCTAGATGTCATTCTGTGAGACTTTTCTTGGAACTGTAGTGTATTACAAGTAGAGATTTGTTCATATAGAAGCTGCAAACCATGCTGGGAGTATGTCCTGGCTGAAGTGTTTCACCATATCTTAGTTGTGGAAACTTGCATATTGCTGAAAATATTTTAGTGTGATCAAATAGGGCACAAATAACAGTCATTTTAACCCATTTCTCTCTCTGTGTCTCTCCCCACCTCCTCTCATTTCTGCTTCCATAACATTCTCTAAAATTAATTCTAGTATTTGACTGTAACTTGCCACTGGCAAGTTATGTTCTGCTTAATTTGATTTCCAATTTTTTTTTTTAAATGTATGCCAACAGCCAGTAAAACTGCTTGACCTCCATATATGCACATTTCTCTTTGGTCATGCACACGAAAACTTATAAACCTATACCAGTGTTAGCAAAATCTGTATTACTTATTTTAACCAGAAGCAGGTGCTTCTCTTTTCTGCATGGGTATTCATGTTTCTCTGCTCATCTCTGTGTGAGTTCTGTCTTGAAATACAATTTGATTTTAGTGAGCTGCCTCTTACACATTTCTTTGACACTTGACATCCATATATATCCTACTTCTATTGTTATTCCTGCTTGTTCTGTTAAGTAGTACAGAAGCTGACAGTTCAGTAGTGTTGCCCATGTGGAGGGGAAGAGTTTTTGTCTCAGAGGAAGCTGATGTTGCTGCTTTTATTAATTTAAAACTGTAGTTCCCTATTTCGTACTCTGTTGCTTTAGATTCCTTTGCTTGGCTGATTGTGATAGTACTTAAGAAGCGAAGAAGCAGCAAAACCTGTTGTGCCGCATTGGTGTAGGAAGCTGGTTCTTTATACATATGTTTGTGTGTGTATGTATCTCTGCATATTAAAGGCAGCTTTCCATCTGCCTCTTTAATTTCATTATTGATTGATGGTAAGGAGGAACAGTTGGGACAGGAAATATGAATATTGTGTAGTACATAGGTAAACAGTGGCTTTATATAGTCACAATTTCACTGTTATTCCACGCTTCAGTAAGGTGGTGATAGCAGTGAAGAGCTGTTTTCTGACTTCTGTGGGCAAGCACTGTCACATATGCCCGGCTGAATGGTAGGCGATGTATATTTCTTTTTTTTCCTTTTCCTCAAACTAAAATATCTTTTTTCTTCTGGAGTTCTTGCATGGACCATTCTTCACATGTTTTGTAATCACTAGAAAAGTGCAGACCCCAGACTGAGTATTTACATTACGCAGTACAGCTATATTCTAGAGAGTCTACATTAAGATTGTGAATGTTATGGTTGTTTATAGACCAAATTAGCTGAGTTTGCTGTGTGGAGAGAGAAGAAGATATGCAAGTGATTTCTAGATTCAAAATGAACCTGGAAACTGAATGTCAGGTTGAACTCTTGGCAAAGCACCAGTTAGAAAGTGCTCTGTTGAAATGTAAATAATAGTTTTGTTCTGTACCAGCTAGGATAGTATGCAGTAATTATATATTTTTTTTTCCCTTTGAAGTGGCTGTGCTACTAGGGAATTGAAGGAATTACATCTTGCAAACTAACATCATAGTAAGGAAGTAGATGGCATAATAAGCTAAATATTAGAGCTAATGCAGTGATGACCACTGTAACTTGCTTTTTAGAATTTCTGAGTATATTGTGGTTCTCAAAGTTGTGGCGGATTTAAATATGAATACACTTCTGGAAGTTCACTCCTGCCATTGGTCCCCTTGAAGATAATTTTTCTCATGCTTTTACTATCTTGCACTCCAAAGACTTTTAACTTCCAAAACACAGCTGCTTTGGCAGGTCATGCATGGAGGTACAGCGGAGTTGAACGAACTATTGCATTTTGATTAAACTTAAGAAAACTACTAATTGCTCAACTTAGGGGTTGCTTCAGAGTGACTTTTGAATACAAAGACACATGCTTATGAGCTTATTAATCTTTCTGTGATGTACATACAGATATGTACAAGTATATCATATCAAAATTAGCAGGGAAAACAGCACAACATCTTGTCAGACTTGTGTGTTAATGCATAATGATTTTGGAAAACTGTAAGTAGTGCCAAGTACTTAAACTATAAGAGTGCCAACACTTAAAAAGGTAATACAAATGTTATATCTGTAACTTTATGTATTGGGAGACTGCAAAGACAGCAAAGAGGATGGTACAGAAGCTCATCTGTTTGAGGAACTGTGCTGAGGGTAGTCCTGGTCAGGTAGCTAACTGCATCCGTCTGTGTTAACCAGCCAGTGGACCTGTTCCTCCTTGTTACAGTCCCTTTCCTCCCTTGTGGTGTGGACTCTGAGGCATTTGGACAGCAGAAGCTGGGTTGTATGTCACTGATGACACTGAATTTTAAATTTAAGGCTAAGTTGCATTTGCTATTATGCAGCTTGGGGTTCAAACCTGCACCAGCTGCTTTCAAACAAGGCTGTTGCAGCCTAAGTCTTCACTGTTCATGGTGATACACCAGCTAGAAAAGGTTGTTTGGTTTCTTTTTTGCTGTGATTAACTTGGTGAATTTGTACTTGGGGTGATGTCATGCTATGTATTCTTGCATTTTGGAAAGGAACCCATTTGCACAGGAACAGAGACAAACTGATCACTGCAGTACCATTGCTACAGAGCAGACCTCCATTTTGATCAAGTTACTGGAAAAAAAACTCCAATGATAGTTTTTGTGATAGACCTGATTACTGAAAGCAGAAACCAACAAAAGTATTTATCTATTTTACTTCTGCAGGTGGGCAAGTAGATGCGAGTTGAAACTCAGATACCACAACCTTGCTGATTTATATTATAGAAAATAGGTTTACTAAGGCAGATTCAAGTACTAACATGTAAGTGCTGTATTTATAAAAGTACAGAGAAACTGTTCTGCTATGTAGATACAGGTGTATAAAGTAGAAAGATTAAGAGTAATCCTTGTACCTTTACTATTTTTACTTAGGTTTTTTTTTGACCTACTTACAGCAAGGAAACTCAATGCCGATAGTCAGTGTCTTTGTTCCAAGGTATAGGGTGAAAGGATTTATATATCATCTTTGGCATAATTCCTAGAAGTCTAGGGTCAGATTCTGATTTGGCTTTCCCTGGCATAGGTCTGGAATACCTCAATTGATTTACTTTGGAGTATTTCCAGATTTGTCCCAATCCAGCTGACATCAAATCAGGACCCTACAATCCAGCTTTGTTTCATGTAGTCGGGTGAAGAGTTTGGATTGGTATGGTTTAACAGGGAATGAGGTGAGGTAATACATTTAAAAATATTTCCTTGGAGAGGAAGTAGTTTTTCCTCGTTTGTTGATAGATTAAAGCATAGTTAAATTTGTTGGAATGTATTTTAGCTCCTCATTATAGCAAAACCTACTATTTCAGAATGGGCATGATTGCAGATTTTGTAGTGGAAAAAAACTGTAATTTATCCACCTTTGGTAAAAGCATCTTAAAATTCCAAAAGAAAAAATACTCTTAATTATTTCAAGTACAAAGTGTACTCTGAAATTATAGCTTGTTCCTTTTGGAAAGAGTGGTATTTTCTCTGAAAAGTGTGTGATTTGATTCTAATTTATTAGATACAGCTATTGAACGTAAGCAGAAAAATTCTCTTTATTCACCTATTGCTTGTGACTTACCTGACAATACCTGTACTTAAAGGTGGTTCCTGATAAGTAATTTTGATGTGCAACTGATGTAGATTGTGTTTTAATTTGAAAGCTCACAGGCAGTTATAAACTCTGTCCCAGTGAGGTGCACTTGTTCCAAAATAACATTCAGGTTTAAACGCACACTTTGTTTTCTAAGGAAAAATCACTGCTGTACCTTTGTACAGGCCGTAGAACTGAGGGAATTTGTACTGTGCTGCTGGCAATATCCTCGACCATCCAGTGGTCTCAGTCATCTTCTTAGTCGAACTCCAACTGTTAAATAAATATTTATAGTTAAAATTCATGTTTATTTTTTTGCCTCTGGAGAAGATGGAACAAACTTGGTCCCTCTGAGAAATGTGAATTTTTTTCTTCCTCCTCTCTTCTCTTTGACATGTTTGTTTAGTGGTTCTGACTTGTGAAAAGACTGTCCCGAGGCCATCACGTTGGCTTTCTGAGGTTCCTCACTTGGTTTCCTTTACCCAGGCACCCATCAGCTTTGGACTAGTTGGAATCTAGCAGGGCTATTTGTCAAAACGCAGGGGTCTAAAGAGCCCAGGATGCTGTAAGGTGTTGTCGTTCACTTTCAATATAAGTCCTTTTGCATTGCACCTAATTGGAGGATGAATAACACAAAGCTGCTTTACCCTTTTTTATTTTATATGCATGAATCATTCTTCTGAAAGATTTTGTCACGTGAAGGACTCTATTGATTTGAGTTATTTATTTTGCAAATATTTTGCAAATGTTTTTGCAAAATACTAGCAAAAACTTGGTTAAAGCTGAAAATGTATTTTGGTTTCATTAGATAGTGAAGCACTTCTCTTTCCCCCTTATTTTTTCCTCTTAGCCTGTCACCATTATTTAACATTTCAGGTTAGTGTAGGATTCCCTGATATAAGCTAACAGCTGCTATAGCAGCAGCAGTAAAGTGTAATTACTTAGTATTAGGTCCAAAACTCATTAGTCCTGGTGTTTTAGAGTTGTGTTGATAATTAGGGACTACTTTTCAAAGAACCACAGTGTTTTTTCCATGCAGCTCTGTGAGCTGAGTGTTCTCCCGATCAATGCAATGAATGCTGCTCTCCTATCTACTGTAGGAGCAGTTGTGTTCCAGTTCTTTGGGTAGGTGGGCTACTCTTAGGTGTGGGGTTTTTTTTTATTATTCCCAGTAGCAGAAGAGTGTCATGTTTCATGGCTTCTGGGATGCTTTCTGTAGGTGAATATCATCTGGACTGTTTTGTATTATGTGTGTAGCTCTGCTGCCTTCTGGAAGCCTCTGTCTTCCTGCATCTCTACTGGGTTCCAGGTGTTTAAGCTTTCTGCCCTGTATCTTGTCCCCAGCAGGGCCTGATGAAAACCTGAGAAAGAGGGTGGACAAGAGGGCTGACTCCATACAGTCCCTTCAGCCTGTTCCTGAATGTCCTCTTTCCCATATGTTCCTCAGATGTGGACAGTGACTGGGTTGTGGGGTAAATGCATTGTTCTGGCAGTGGGAAGTGTCCATTGTTCCTGGAAGCATTTCAACCCTTTTCCCAGCGTGCATTTAAATATGGGTTCATTATATGATGGAGGAGAGGCTACAAGTCTTTTAGATAAAATGGTCGTGGGAGCAGGCTGCCTTCTGCAGTGCAGTCATCTGGTGTGCAGCTGAGGCTCTTAGGAGAGGAGGCCAGAGGGAACAAGCTAGATGAATTGTCCTGCCATACTACATATGGCCTGTGGGCTATAGGTTGTTCATCCTAGATAGTTGCTTACAATTGTGAAGAACATTAAGATTTTGCAGTAAAACTTTAGAAAAATACTTAACAGCATGAGAAAAATCTGCTTAAGCCACAATGAACTCTAATTCTTTTTACCAGCCTTCCACAAGGAGGGAGCATCTGGTGGACAGAATAGATCAGAGTCCTGAGTGCATATGCTAGTGGTTTCATTGTCATCAACAGACATTACATTTTTGTTGATTTATTTTGTGCAACGAATAAAACTTCATTTCCTGCTCTGTTGAGGATGTTCTACTTTGCTTGACTTGTACAAAAATGAACTATGGTTGTATCTATATAAGAGTTGAAAGCAACTGCGTGGCATGGAGCTAATGGTGGACATCTTGTTTTATCTACTTATATGTATACGACAATTCTTTTCATCTGAAATCATCTAGTTGTTGATGATGCTAAATATTCTGCAGATAACAGTCCTGAAGAGGGAAAGTTATCTAAAGGTCAAGGTCATCTTTCCTTTGTTTCTTACCTATCTAAGAATATTCCACTCATAAATGTTGCTTATAAAACTGTAGTTTATTACCCATACACTGATTGTTTAAGCACTTCTGTCCTCAGTAAAGTAAAACCAAATGAATTGTGCATATAGCTGGAAAAGCTGACATTCACTTCTATTGGTGTTTGTGTAACCCAAATTAACTTGAAAAAAGAGCATGCCATAGCTGCTCAGTCATTTTACTTTTGGCATTTTTGATGAAAACATAACTTCTGCAAAATTATATTTTCTTTCTAGTGAAACCTCAATGTTGTTTTCAGCCTTTCTTTCTCTTTTGTCTTGAAAGAAAAAATGAAACAATACTGAGTTTGGAATAACACATAACAGTATTTTTTCCTACTTTACAAAGCAGGACCCTCACATTTTTGGGTCTATTCAATACTGAGTTGTATCTAATTAAACTGCTGTTATGTCGCTTGTAGCTTGGATATCTGGCTGGTGTTTCTGGCTGTGTTTCCTTGGAAGCATTGCTGTTGTCTTTTTCACTGAAGTGCCTAATAAGGTGTATGAGTCTTGTGGCTACAGGGCACCACCTGGGAGATGTTCTTTTGGAGGAAAAAACTGGATGCTCTTAGAGCTAGCATGTTTCAAGGCCATGTTTCAGTTCAGTTAGATGGCTTTTTTGTGTGTGAAAGCTCAGACAAAATAAAGTTGTGTTGCTTTCTGGAATGTTGGAAAACTTTATTTGAAACAAATACCAAAATACAGCCTTTCAGAAATCTGAAAGTAAACTTTGGTGCTTTCAATTAATGATTTTTTTTTCCTACAGTTTTCATCTTGGTCTAGTACTAAAAGTATCCAGTTGATGAGACCACAGGAGCCTGACTGTAGTGAATTGGTCAGTGTTTTAGCATATAGTGAGGAACAGGCTTTCTTCAGAATTGATGGCTGATGAGCATTTGTTTTGCCTCTGGCCATGCTGGACCTGGCTAGAGGCTGATGATTCTGGCTCTCAGATTCTTAGTTTGAGATGGAATTATATGATTCTGACTGTCTTTGAAGGTAAAGTGCAGCTAATTTGAAACTAGTGCTTCATGTCTTTCTTTATCCATTGTTAAACCTAACTCTTGATTGTATAATACCAAGATCCTATCCCTTCCTTGGCACCAGTGGGACTGGTACAAGTCCTGTGTGTGTTGCATGCTAGGTCATGGATCCTAGCTCTTGAGGTAATTTTTTATGACCTGCTGACACTGGTATTTCATGATTTCTAGTTTACTAGGCATCTGAGCACTCCTTGCAGAGAGCAGTCTGATGTGCTCCTTTCTCATGTTTTGTGGAAAAGAACTGGGAGGCAGTTTGTCAGTTCCAGAACGAATGATGGGTAGTGCCACAAGGAGAGAGAGAAAGCTGTGGGGATTGCTGCTAGTGGTTCTGAAGAGATCCTTTGCTTGTGAGATGTTACTGTAAAAAAAAAAAATATGAAAAGTGATCTGGTGGGATTGAACATTTTATGAGTGGTGGTGCCCTTTGTCTTTAAAGTTTGTCCTGTCCTGCTTTGCTTGAAGACAGAGAGCAGCACCACACATGTATGTGTTCCTTTCCCCCCACTCCTTTGTGCTTCATCTCAAAATTACCCAATTTTTAAGGTCTTTTTTTCCTTTTGTCTGTTCTAGTGTTTTTGATTTTTGCTCATTTTCTGATGCCTGACCTATGAGTTTTGCCAATCTAAAATGTCTGGTGTATGACATTTTACATTTTGTGAATGTTCTTGGATACCCAATTCAAAATCTTAATAGTGATGATACTTGCGTCTTTAATGTGCAGCATGCTTATATTTTATATTATTGGGGTTTTCTTTGTGCCTGCACTGCAGTTTCAAATCTTGATTTAGAAATGGTAGGACAGGCAGGAAGATGGGGAAGGGTGGATGAGGATGCTTATTTACATCCAGGTCAGCCCATTCATGTAAGAATTTGGTACACTTGAACGCGTTCAGAATTATTCTTAAGCTTTACTGCTTGAGAGATCTCATAAGTTTCAGCTTTCTACTCCTCATTTACTTCAGATGACCACTTGCTGTGCTGTTTGCTATACATTTCATCCTGAGCTGTTTTCTGCCACCTGAGCTCATGCTTTGCTTTTCTGAACTTCCCTTCCTGGTTCCAACCACCTCTTTCCCTTTACAAACCAATAGTGCTTCGACTGCTACTTCATTTTGAATGTTAATATAGATTTATTGTCACTATTGCATAATTTATTTGGCCTTAATTGAAGGAGTGTAAGACCTCAGTTTTGGAAAGGGTTCATGTATTTTGAAGATGAGAAGCATATAAGCTCCCCATCAGAAAGGCAGGCCTTAAAAGCTTGTCCTGCAGTCCTGAACCAATTTCCATAAATATTCATTTTATTCAGAATCCTGAGCTAAAATAGGCTGAAAATTAGAGTGGCAAGTAATTTGAGGACAAAGGTAGATTTTATCAATATTTACAGTATTTGGAAACATTTATTTCTTAAAGATTAATGGGTCTTAAAGATTAACAGGTATATGTCTGATAAAACCAGTTATATAGTATTGTATTTTTGAGTTTAAATTTACACAAATAAAAATAAGACTTCTGGATTCCCTTAGAATAGCTTCATCCCTTTAATAGATTATTTGATGAATCTCATTTTAAAAAATTTGGCTTTTTTAGGAAAAATTGCCTTTACCCTCCTGGGAATGCTACCCTTGTCCTGTTTTCTAATTGTTTGCTTGTGAATTTTCATTTCTAAAAAAACGTTATTCCATGAACTATTTAAATATTTCATGTTTTGTCCAAAGCTTATACATAACTCTGATTCTATAAACCCACTTATTTAACATTCTAGTGAAAATATGTATTTCAGACCAAAGTCAATTCATCACTGGAATGTTATGCCTCTTCTTACGTTCCATTTTCTTAATTGAGCCATTGCTTTTCCAATTTTGTAGTTAAAATCACCCCTTTCATGCAAACACAGTTCTATACTTCATTTAAGCTATTAGAGAACAGTGATATGTAAGGTGCATTTAAATATAATTACAATAATGATATAAAATGCAAATACTTTTCTACACCATTACCTCTTTTTGCTATAGTCTAAGTCTTGGAGAAAAAAAAAAGCAGTAATGTACCTCATGATTTGGGAGAAAGAGGGTTCACAGTGTGGTTTTTGTGTGTGTGGTTTTTTTCTTTTTGTGTGTGTATGTGTGGCTGCAGATACAGTGTTCCCATGTGTTGTGGTTACATTAATTGTTCAGCATATCAGTTCTTTTGCTCCTGTGTAACAGCAGCTGTGACAAACTTCTAGCAATATGTAACTTGTTGGAAAAAGTCCCTGATAAAACCGGTAAGTTTGAACTTCAAAACTAGTCTCTAGTATACGTACGTGTTCAGAGACAATATTCACCGGAGCTTAGTCTCTATTATATTGAAAGCAGCTGCCTGTTGATGTTTGCTGGGTAGATAGTGCTGGGCCCAAGCTAAAACAAAAATTAGCTATGTAGGTTATGCAGAAGCCTTCTAGTTGCTACAGGCTGTAGCATTTAAGGTGTGGCAGGAGTTGAGCTTGGGGACAGCAGTGTTGTACCTGCTGAGAAGTCTGCAAAGCCCTTGACTCCCAAGGTCGGCCATCTCATCCTTTGCCATCCATAGCCCTTCCCTCACCTTGTGTGTGGCCCAGCAGGTTCCCCAGTTGGCAAAACTCATGTGTGGTTCAGTAGCTTTACCCAGTCTGTTTCATTGCTGCGATATGTATTGTTCTTAATTAATGCAGTTCTGAAACCAATGGTTCAGTTGCCCAAAGATTAATTTGAAAATACTGAGCCATTTTAATTTCCTGCTTAGCAGTGGCATCAGCACAGAATACCGTGTGAGTAGCAGGTAGTTTCACAATTCCCTGGGGGCATGGTTTGCTGCAGCTGGTTTTGCTGTACTCTCATTCAGTAAAATGTTTTACTGAATATCTCATAACAAGCTGCTGTTGTACAGTCATGGTGGTATTTTGTCATAAACCTACCATAATCCACCTGCATGGATTTTAGCAAAAGGTTTAATGAATTGAATCTTTCCCCACTGCTGGCCACCTCCTACCTCCCCACCCTGAGGTGGAGAATGTCCTAGACTCTGCTTGAAAGGTAATACTGGGGCAAAGTAACTTGGAAACTCAGGCTTCTTCCACCTGAGAAACACACTTCTTCCTCCAGAAGGCAGGGGAAGGAAAAAAACCAACCTTGCTAGATATGTAGAGTTACCAAACATGCCTTTCATTGCTTCTCTGCAGTGCTTCGACACAGTATCTTTATTCTAACTGTGTTGTCTTATATGGTCCTGTTTTACATCAGGAACAACTGGACATATTTGAGGTGCATACTGGCACCTAGTTTCTGAATTTTGTCCCGTGGAATATTCAGATGGTTTAAAAGGCACTTGTCCAAACTACTGTACATTAATATGGTGAAAAACCTGTTTCAAATAACTTTTATATATCTTGCAGTATTTAATATGCATCTAGTAATAGCTGTGTATATAATTGTCTCTATATGATCAAAATCAATTATTGGACATACTTTTACATTCAGATGCCAAATTAAAATTTACTGTCAAATGTGAGTGAGGTTTCTTTTTCCATTTAATAACTCCGGAACTAAGATTTACTGCTCTATGCGAAGTTCAACTTAGTATGTTGTAGTTGATTGAAGTATTGCTGTGAGATGCTTATGGGAATTTTCTCATTGGTCTCAACAGCTCGTTGGTTTGGCTGTTGTTCAGAGAGCCATTTTCATAACTTCTTCCAAACTGTTTTGGTGAGCTTACAGATATTACATATAATAAGCCATTTAGTAAGTTTTAGTCCCTTTAAAATCTTGTACAGAGACAGTCACACATTTGAGTTTTACATAGCAAAAGAGATACCTGTGATAGGGAATAAGGGCAGTGTCTACTTTTTTTTTATTATTTATTTTTTATTTTCCCTTGTATTAAGGTAGGGAGATGACTGTCCATGCTACGAGTCACACTCTGGTGAAAGAGGTATTTCTTGTGTATTAAAGATGCTGAATTTAGGAACACTTTGTTTCTTGTTTCTACACTACTCTGTTCTTGTTTCCTTTGTTTTTCGTGATCTTTATCCTACAATCCCCCTTTCATTTTTGATCATCTACTAGTCTGTCCTTTTTGGCACTATTCAGTAGCCAATACTGGTGTAAGTAATAATTGAAGAGGCTTCCTACAGTCGAGGATGAATAGGCTTTTGAGACCAACAGGAGCTTTTTGATCATCTAATCTTACTATAAGAAGGTCTAAAAATTGAACTAATTTTCCCTGATCTTTAGCACTATGACAAATCAAGCTTCTTCCTTGGGCTAACATATGGCATCTAAAAAATCAGTTTTGTGCCAGGAATTTTTTTTTTTTGGGTAGACTTATGAAGGATTGTTTTAAAATTGATCAGGAAGTTTGCAGGGCTTGCTGCCTTAGGAATCTGAATATCTCTGGCCTTGTTTCTGCACACTTTGAAGTACAAGGGAAAACTTCAAGTTGGTGATTTAATGATTCTCTCTGATGCATATACTGGCACAGCGCTGGTGGTGTCCCAGATGCATGCTTTGGGCTAATGGAACTTGCAGCAGGGGAGCAAGATGAGACTGTAGGGTGGAAGACAGAAGTAAAGAGTACTTTCTCCCTTTTCCCTTTTGACATTAGGAAATGAAGGAGGATTTTGTGTGCAGAACTTGTTACAGAGATTGGGATACTGTAATTTTACAATTTTAACAGTAGTAAACATAGGAAAAGGCTTAACTGGACTAGTGGTCTGTGGCTCATGTATACTTTCTTTGAGATATTTGGCAAAATGAACTAGGTCGCTTTTTGGTTGCATGGATATGGGTGGATGGATGGACTTAAGCATAATGGAATATATTAAGTTGAGTGTAACATTTGCCTAGGAGCAGAGAGGGAGAAAATAGAGAGGGCAGGGACCAGAAAATAAGTGCTGAGTATGTAAGTGGTCCTCGAGTTCTTTAGGATGTGATGTACAGCATGTAGTTCTGCATAATGGTTTCCTCAGCACTGTATGGAACATGACCAATTTCTTGATAGGATGAGCAGCTCTTTTGTGTGGAGTTTTTTTTTTTTGTTAATATTTAATTCAACTGAAAAGCCCCCCTACTTTTCAGCGCTTGCTTTTCTGTTCCAGCAGTTTTCTGTCTTTCGTGATGCTGATGTACCAGTTGGCAAAAGTTCCTTTTGGAGGCCCTCAGTTTGTAGTGCTTTTGGAGTTGAGGTTAGAGTTGGTTAAAATATATTTGTGAGGATTTAAGCTTGTTCAAAAAAACTTACAATGTATAGGTGTTCTGCATAAAATAAATGTTCCTGTTGTCTTGGGTCATTTACCCTTTGTGATAGAACCCAAAGCCACTGTGAGCAGTTACTCTATATTGTTGATTTCTGCAGCTGTAAATCAGGATTGATAAGGAAAGAGTAAGGAAGGTGCAGTACCCTGAAACTTGGTAATTCCCAGCCTTTTAATATGTGATTCTTCAGCAGCCTTGAAGCACTTTCCTGCTTTTAGGAATGTGTAACTAGTATGTTGCTGTCCATCAAGGTCTTGAGGCAACCCCTTGTAAATGAGAGGTAACCAATATGATTTCATCAGTGATTTACATTAATCAAATCCCTCAAAGTGAAAAGCTACTATGTCTGTATGTTGACTCATCTTTAGCACCTAATTAAAGTGTAAAACTTTTATTCTGGAACAAATCCCTGTTGGCCCTATCATGTAGAAAGGCGAGAAATGTCTTTAGTTTTCTGCTATCTCACATCATGCCTGTTAGGTTTTGAGATATTTAACTTTTCTGTTTGGAGCTTAAAAAGTCTTCAGTCTAATATCAGAAAAATGAAATATTCCAAATACATAGAAGTATTTTTCTTGTGATTGACCTAAAATAATGTAGTGGTGCGGATGGTTTACATCTTAAAAGAAAAATCTAAGCCTCTGCTTGGTTTCCTAAACTGAGCATATTTTTATGTAATAAATAAATGTGGTTTTCATTGCATATTTTTAGCACTGTTATTTTATGGACTAAAAGACTATAAACTCTATACATTTTAAAAAAAACGATCAGAAAGGGAAATGTTTCACATTGAAGTGTAAACCTAAGAGGAGGGGAGGGAGGCACACAAACCAGGCAAGGATCTTTAATTTACTAGGATAGTTATGAATATTTATGGATTTTTGTTACAAAAGTAACAGACAAAAAAATACCCTCCCCGACATACAACAGATACCACATGCAAAATTTTTGTCTAAATACAAGGATACTTTTCTAGTAAAATATAACATCGTGAATACCACTTCACAGATTCACAGAATGGTAGGGGTTGGAAGGGACCTTTGGAGATCATCTAGTCCAACCCCTGCCAAAGCAGGGTCACCTGGAGCAGGTTGCACAGGAACTCATCCAGGTGGGTTTTGAGTGTCTCCACAAAAGGAGACAACTTCTCTGGGCAGTCTGGTCCCCTGTCTACCCTCTGTCACCCACAAAATAAAGAAGTTTTTCCTCATGTTCTTACTCAATACTTCCCACCAAAACCACTTTCATATGTGGTTTTGGAAAGCTGAGTACAGGAACACAGAATACTCATATACTTATAAGCATAAAAGAGCAGATGCAGAAACATCCTTGTTTTTTGAGATCTTACACACGTCATGTTTATTTGTAGCTGGACATGACATTTTAGTAAGCTGTATATGTATATCTAGAAGTATTCATAACTTAAATTTGCAGATAAGTTTTGCATTGACAATTGTGATGTAAAAATTTATAAGGCATTTAGATGATAGCACTGTGGCTACTGCTGTTTTTATTATCTGGAGTTTTTATGAAAAAATTACAAAAGTATATATACAATTGATGACTTTCCAATATTCTGTATCATGATTTGGCATGAAGTTTTGGCTTGATAATGTAGATGCTCTTTGTTCTTAATCTATATTGTTACTACTTTTATTTTTCAAAGAGTTAATAAAATCCATAGGTTATCTGTTTCCAGATTGCATCTCTAATTTTTAACTATTGCATTGAAACAGCAACTCTTTAATCATATTTTAAATTAATTTTTATATTGCTTTTTCTATTTAACTGTTTTTTTATCCTAATACTTGTAGAGTATAGGATAGTTTAAAACAAGACTGCACGTGAATAGGAAAAGGCTGTTCATCATTTGGTACAAGTGCTTATCTACGTGTAAGTGTGCCTGTGGGCTTCCACAAATCGAACAGGATTAGGATGAAATTGTAACTGCTAGATTGTTTCTAAAGACACATAGGAAGTGACAATATAGGAAACAAAGTTGAGTATATTTAAAAGGATGAATATTTAGTTATCATTTTGTGACTATGTTAAGAGACTCATATCAGTATGATGCACTACCATAATCATGTCCGTGGTAACTTTCTTGATAGCAATATATTGTCTATTTGAACCTCTTATTATGTCTTAGAAATGGATTTTGAGGCTCACTTGTATGTAAATGACTGTTTAAGCACTGAACATTTATTTCCAAATTTCCTGGAAGTTCTGATGTGCTGTGCTGGCCCATTAGCTATGTGAAAGCTAGAGCCTTTTTTCCTTACCAAGTATAAAACAAATACTAACCTCTTTGTGTAGTGAATCACAAACTTGTGTTCCTCCCCCAACAGTAACTCTTGAGAAAGAGCAGCTCTCAGAATCAGTTGACCGTGCTTACTCAAGATTTCAGAAAAACATACTGCTCAAACTGACATGGTTTAGAGCTTTGTATTTCCAGAGAACTTTAATAATATGTATGTATCAATACTTTATGTGGAACAAACACAGTTTTTAAATTTTTTTCTAACAGTATACGGGACTCCTTCAGAAGTGGTAGTTGCAGTGTCCAACTTTGTGGGCACAAGTACGATATAGCTCAACTTTGTTCAAGATGGGGGGTAAATATTTGGTCCAAAGGCTGTTTGAGGGGGAAGGAGGAAAAGACAGTAGTGAGGAGACCTGCCTGGAAAGAGTAAGTGTAGAGGGTGTGTGTATGGTGGATTCAGGAGTAGATGGACTATGGTTGGTGCCACAGGAGGGTGCTAAAGCATGAACCTGATCCCTGGATGATTGCCGTGGGTTGGCAATCTTGAGTTGTGTTAGTCTTTAAGTGATTAATATTACCTAAAGTTCCCATCAAGACTTATTTGTAAAGCGAGGGATTTGCTTTCCAAATAATGGAATTACCTGTTGAAACTTCTCTTCAGGGCTGCAGATAAAAAGCATCACTTAAAGTGCTCTTTTCATTTGATAATGAATGCAGTTGCACTTAAATGAATTTATAGTATTGTGGATAGTATACTTTTAAGTTAGTTTTTGAAGAAGCTACAACTCTCCAACATCCCAACAAATATATGCCATGTAAAATGATAAATAGAGAAACCTGAATGAGTTGGTGACTTAGTGGTGATTACTCATGTCAAACTTAAATTTATAGAACACATTTCTTAATGTAAGTGAATAGATAAAAACCTGATGAATTATAGATGTAAGAGAACATTTTTGTGAGTTTAGCTTTAAATATATTTCTTGGCCTATGTTTTTCAGTAGTTTTGTTACAGATGATGTTCCATGTTTTGATTTGAAACAAGAGACATTATTATTTTCTTCCATGCTAAATGCTCACTGAGCTTTCCTGCTTGGCATCATATGAGATTAGAGGATGTTTCCAGACTTTTAACTTTCCCACATGCATATTTTTCCCCCAAGTTCTCTTGAATCTTATTTCTCCATTCTGTTGTTCAGCTTTTAATCTCTTACTTTTGCATGTGGCTGAAGCGTGCAGTTGGGCAACAAAACGTAACAGTCCTGTCCCTGTTGCCACAGCTCCTGTCAGAATGTTGGTATGTTTAATTCCCATGGGCATGTAACTTCATTTTTTGCTGACACTCACTTTCCTCCCTCATTTTCCTCCCTCATTTCCTCCCTCCCCCTTGTAAAAGACACATTTCAGTGTCTTGCTGACACTCATTTCCTCCCTTTCTTTTGTTGCAAATTAGACCAGGAATAAAAGAAAAAAATATTTTCCATTCATTTGAAGAATTTTGTCAAAATTTCTGTAAGGAAGGAAGTGGTGTGCACATTGTGGTCACTAGAAAGAATAATAAATGTTGGATCCCCATAAAAAGTCCCTACTGCCTGAGAGGAGGCACATTGTATTTTAAACTAACCAATGTGATAAAAACTTAACGTGTTACGCTACAGTTACAGAGGTCTTTTGTAAAACTTCACAACAGTTATAAGGTAGTGTTGACAGCTACACTTCTCAATATGTAGTATTCTGGTGGTTTTGTGTGATAGATTGCTGACTATTTTAGAAGATAGATTATTGTTTGTTTAGGTTTAAGGTAATGTTTCAAAAGCTTTCTTATTTAAAAAGCAGTACATTATAAATAGCAATAAATTCCTTGAAATGGTGTACACATCACAGACTGACAATTGCAAAAGAAATGACTGATTATAAGCAAAAACTCCATAATGTATGTGCTTTGAATAAGTTGCAGCTATGTGTACTTTTTTACATTGATTAACTAGGAAGTTTTTGCAGCCATTCAGCCAGCTTTGTATTTAGTCCATTAGTTTTAACTAACATTATTTAGATAAGATGTAATTGATGAATTACATTAGGTGGAAAAACTGTTCTTCCGCATAGTGGTGTCTGAAGTTAAAAAATAAAAAATAAAATTTAAAGTGAGTTTTTACAAATACAGTAGGGCTATAAATGTGTAATTGGAAGTTTAAATACAAGCATTTTGTTAAAATCATTGCCTTGTTTTTATAGAAGCCTTGCTTGGGACAACTAAATAGCTAGAGATAACTGTGACCTTCCATTAACTTGTCTTCTGTGTTCAGAATTTGATCAGCTGAAAAGTTAAAAAACTATCTGAATTAGGACACGTGATGTTTTATCCAGCTGTATGGAAGTCTCCAAAATTTGACATACAATTACACTCACCCAATAGGTTTTAATCTGTTAAAGGTATTTGAATGTCATTCATACATAGTATTAACAATACAATTACATAGTATTACATGTATGTGCATAGAATGCACAAAAAGTACACTGCATGAGAATGACTATTGGAAATATGTTAGGAAATGAAGTTTTTTCTTAACATAGCA
>JAOXJM010000012.1:135435463-135452914 GCA_026413425.1 Tringa solitaria
TAAAAAGCCATTAGTATTCTGTTTGTGAAGATTGTGTTCAGTTCTTAAAAGGGGAAATTTTTTTACAAGTGTCGTGTCCATGTTCCAATCTCCTGCTGTACATGGTATTGTATGCTGAGATCTTATGTTTTCTTTAATGAAACTCCCCGTGCTTTTGAATTTGCAGAATGTAGTGAAAACTGTGGAGAGTTTCAGTATTTCTGTGCCTGCGGCTGAGAAATCTCTTTCCTACTTGAACCTCCATGTACTGGCAAAAATGTCCTGAAAAGTACCATTCCCATCTTGGAAAGAATTCCACTGGTGTGTGTTCTGTGGAAATGGCCACATGCTCAAATTTGGCTTGGCCCCATCTCAAATGGTAACCAGAGAAGAAAGGACTGCTTGGCCACAGCAGTTTTTAGCTGTGTTGGGTTTTAAGCTTGATATCTTAAGGAAACTAGATGTGTGTGATTTTTTTTTTTTTTTTTGTGTGTGTTGTTGAGTCTTCTCTTTCTCTTCTTCCACAGTGCTCCATTAAATTTTGAAACTGTTGACTAGTTTCAAACAATTTTGATGGAGAATTAGTCACTTTAAGGATAATAACCTATAAATTTGTGCAAATCAGTGCAGCTGGGAGACCCTAGTAGGTATACTCCTGACCTTGGCATGTATAATCCATTGCCATTTTGTTACCTCCTTTCCTCTCTTTCCAGCCCCAGCAGCTGCCAAAAGCCAAACAGGGCCCAAATGATGCTCCGCAATGAAAAGAGCTTGCTTGGATTGCATGGTCTCCAGGCAAAGCTTTGTGCCTCAGGCCTTTCTCTGTCATGTGTCAGAAGTTTTTTGTGATGTTAGAAATTTGAGAGCTGGGGGATTACTCAATTTGCTGGGGCCCTGCTGTAGGTATGCTCCCAATGGTGTTGGGATTAGGAGAAAATTTGGTCTGGACAGTATTCTGCCTTCCTCTGAAGGAAGTGGGTGGCAAGGTCATGTTGTAATAAAAATTCTTACTACATCCTTGGCAGGTGCTCGGTGGAGGGAATTCTTGCATGTGGGGTCTGGCTTTCTAATAAACCGCTATAGGAAATGTGTTATGGAAAAGTACCTGCTGAAAAAAGTGTGAAATGGACCTGCAACCACAACCCACTAGGACAGTGGGAAGAAACAAGTACAATTAAGAATCTGCCACCACAAAGGAAAGTGATGCCAAGGTGAAGAGTCTGGTGCCAATTGAAATAGTGCTGGGGACTAGTGCTAGCCCTCTAGCAGGTGGAACAAATACAATAGGAAGAGTGACTCAAATGGGCTGGGTTTTTGCTATTGGTTCCCAGATGGGTTTTCATGAACCAGTGATGTGATTGAGCTGTGCTCACAATGGTATTTAGATCTTCCTGCAGTGTTCAGAACAACATACTTGAATAGCTGAGCACTATTTCTGTAGTATTTATCTTAATTAGTATTTTGGGGGGCTGTAACAAGGATGAGAGTATGTCCAGTCTTTGGTACAGTGTCTTCCAGAATAGCACACAAAAAAGTAAACTGGCCTAAATATCACTATTGTACATAGAAGAAATGCAGTGGTCTAAGGAAAAAAACATTTGTTGTGGTGCTGACCAGTTCAGTGGCTGGACCTGTGTGTGGGTGAGAAGGTCCTGTGATGGCCCCTGAATTAGGGGCTGTTAGACCTCTGTTAGGCTGGATGACAACAGAACAGTCAATCTGTTCTGGAGTTTCCATGTATTGGAGGTAAACTGTTTCAATGTGAAATATATATTCTTTTTTGTTTAGACTTTCAGGAAAAAGTTGTGGATTTTCTTTAATAGATATCAGGGTTTTTTTAACGCTCTTAATTTTACTGGCTTTTTATTGTTTCTGACCATAGGTCAGAAAAGAGAATAAAAATGTTGAATGTCACTTCTTGTCTCTTTTCTTATGTTTTGCAGTCTGTTCTGAGTGTGTTTTCTATCACTTTCTTCTCTGTCGTTCAGGGTAAATGGTTTCAGCCAATATTCCTTCTCATTTCCAGTCATAGAGAACATGTCAGGCAGAAGAACCTTTTTAGGCCACATCTGTCCCATATCAAGGATGCTCCACAACATTGGTTTTGCTGAAGGAGCTCACCTAGCACTACATCTCTCCTCCAGACTCCTTTCCTTTCAGGCCACCCTGCTGTGAGAATTACTGAGTTAGAGCTCTGTGCACTGAGTTTTGTGGAACACACATTTAAGCAGTGCATTTCTTTTTCATTCCTTCCATACTTTTTTATATAGTAATGTCAAATCTTGAGTATAGCAGCCAGTTACTACTATAATATTTCTTATTGTTTGTTGTTTTCTTTGTAGCTTTGAGAGCTCTGATCATGGATCAGGACTCCACTGTGCTAGATATTCAACAAACACAGAAATAATGTAACAGAATTAAGATACCCCCACTTGTATCCCCCCAAACCAAAGCACTGGGCAAACTTTCTGTAACATGAGGAACAGTGAAATCTTTAAGAAGTTTATCCTAGGAGAAATTACAGAAAAGAGATTTTGAGATGTTTGTTTCTATTAAAAAGCACTTACATCATGGTAGGTGGCCTCATAATTTTTTTAAAAACACAATAAACATATCAAACTTTACTAGATAATCAGTTAACAGTTTATAATATAACTTTCTTTCCAAAATAGAAAGATGATGTTTTTACAACTCATTTCCCTCAAAGACTTGCAAAGTAATTTTATTTGTTGCTCTGTCTTAGATGTTGAGAAATTGGGGTGTAGGATTGCTTAGTGAGAATAGCCCACTTTATTTATCTTTGGCCTTATCACCATAGGCTTTTAGACTCTGACAACTCCCTTTCTTGTAAACCAAGGAATCTTCCTCTTATGCCTCAGATGATCACCTAATCAAAACAGGAGCAACATAAGAGGGAGATTCAATTGCTCAGAAATCAGTAGGCAGCACACATTCTCAAGTATCAGTGCAAGAGACTTCCTACAAGCTTCTTGCCTTTCAGTTGGGGCTGCTGTGGCAGCATTTTAGCCTGTCTACAGCTTTCACATGGATTTTTAACGCATACCCCTATTTCAGAGCACATTGTGCTATGCTAATATAAAATTAACAAAACATGGTTTATGATAAGAGACTGAGAGATGGGTGTAACCTCTAGGACAGCGTGCCTTGCTCATCGCTGCTACTACTTGTTTCTCTGAATCTAACATCAGCTAGATTTCCCCTCTTTCAGTTTAAAACTGTTACCCCTTGTCCTATCATTACACTTCCTCACAAAGTCCCTCCCCGTCTCTCTTGTAGGCCCCCTTTAGGTACTGAAAGGCTGCTATAAGGTCTCCCTGGAGCCTTCTGTTCTCCAGGCTGAGCAACCCCAACTCTCTCATCCTGTCTTCATAGGAGAGGTGCTCCAGCCCTCTGATAATTTTTGTGGCCCTCCGCTGGACCGCTTCCAACAGGTCCATGTCCTTCCTGTGCTGAGGACTCTAGATTTGGATGCAGTACTCCAGCTGGGGTCTCACCAGAGCAGAGTAGGTGGGTAGAATCACCTCCCTTGACCTGCTGGCCATGCTTCTTTTTGATGCAGCCCAGGATGTGATTGGCTTTCTGGGCTGCAAGTGCCCATTGCTGGCTCATGTTGAACTTTCTGTCCACCAACACCCCCAAGTCCTTCTCAGTGCTACTCTCAGTCCATTCCCTGTCCAGCCTGTATTTGTGCTTGGGATTGTGGTGGCCCAGGTGCAGGACCTTGCACTTGGCCTTGTTGAACTTCGTGAGTTTTGCATGGGCCCACTTCTCAAGCCTGTCCAGGTCTCTCTGGATGTCATCCCTTCCCTCCAGTGCATTGACCGCACCACACAGCTTGGTCTCATTGGGTACAGTCAATCCCCCTGACCATGTCTCCAACAAAAATGTTAAACAGCACTGGTCCCAGTACTGACCCCTGAGGAACACCACTCATCACTGGTTGTCCACCAAGTTGTCCATCCATCAAATCTGTGTCTCCAGTTTAGAGACCAGGATGTCACATGGGACAGTGTCAAACGCTCTGCATAAGTCCAGGTGCATGACACCTGTTGCTCTGTCCTTATCTACCAGTGCTGTAGCAACATTGTAAAAGGCTATCAGATTTGTCAGACATGACTTGCCCTTGGTGAAGCCATTTTCATGGTCCCCATTCACATCCTTATTTTCCATGTGCCTTAGCAGAGATTCCAGGATCTTGCCAGGCACAGAGACTTACCAGCCTGTAGTTCCCTGTGTCTTCCTTTTTTTCATTTTTGAAAATGGGGGTTATGTTTCTCCCTTTCCAGTCAGTGTGAACTTCACCAGACTGGCAAGACTTTTCAAACATAATGGAAAGAGGCTTAGCAACTTCATCTGCCAGTTCCCTCGGGAGCCGTGGATGGATTTCATCAGGTCCCATGGACTCCTGTACCTTCAGGTTCCTTAGATAGTCTTGAATCTGATCTTCTCCTATAGTGGGCGGTTCTTCATTCTCACAGCCCCTGTTTTTGCCTTTTCCAAGATAATATTTTAAAAAAACTTGTATTACTTTTTGTTTCATTTTTGCATGGGGAGGAATCATAGAGCAATTTGGAATAATTTCTGGATATGATCTAGCCTGACCTCATGACCAAAGCAAGTCCAATTAGAGCAGGTTGCTCCAGGGCTTGGCCAGCCAAGTGTTGAAAAGCTCCAAAGTTTGAGACTCCACCACGTCTCTGGGCAGCTTGTTCCAATACTCGATCACCCTCCTGGTAAAAAGCTTTTTCCCTGCTTGGGATTGCCTGTGTTTCAGATTTGTCAAAGGAGTGCTGTGAGAGGATGAGTGACAATGGACACAGAACCTGGCTCCCTCTTCTCTGTACCCCCCCAGCAGGTAGCTGTGGACAGCAGTTGGATCTCCCTTCGGGCTGAGCAACCCTGTTTTTTTCAGTCTCCCCTGATGGAAAGTGTATGTGCTCCAGCCCTTGAACCACTTTAGTGGCTCTCCATTGGACTTAGTTCTGGTATGTCCATGTCCTTCCAGGGTGCAGTATTCCACATGATATCTCACCAGGGACAACGAGAGGGGAAGAATCATGCTAACACAGTTGAGTACACTATTGGCCTTCTTTGTGGTGAGGGCACACTGCTGACTCACATTCAACTTGGTATCCACTGGGACCCTTGGATTCTCTTCTGTGAAGCTGCTTTCTAGCAATTTGGGTCTTAGTCTGTAGTTACACAGCATACTTCCATCTCAGGTGCAGGATTTAGTGTTTGGACTTCAGAGTTCCTGACAGCCCATTTTTCCAGCCTCTCAAGGACCCTATCAATAGCAGCCCTGCCCACCAGTATGTCGGCTCCTCCCTGTAGGTTGGTACCATCCACAGCCTCTCTGAGGGTGCACTCTATCCCATCTTTCATGCCTTCAATACGGATGTTAAACACCAGAGGCTTGGTACCGATCCCTGAGGGATGCCACAAGTATCTAGCCAGCAGTTGGGCTTTGTACCCCTGATCACAACCCTTTGAGCCCAAGTGGTCCAGCTGCTTTTTCACCCAATTTATCTCCCACTATCCAGTTGATACCTCACTAGTTTGGGATTCAAGTCTGGGCAGGTCACTGTGTTAAAGCCCTTGCTAGAATGTGTATGTGCTGACTGTTACCTTCTGTCTCACCACAGGCAGCTCAGTACTCAGCCGTATAAGCACAGGCCACTAGTGGGAAATGAATCCTTCTCTTGCAGTTTTTGCATCTTGCAATTTAAGATATGCTTTACAGAAATAGAAGTATGTGTCTCTTACTGACTTGTAAAGGGTATTAAGCTCAATGTTTTAGAAATTACAAAGGATCAGAAAAGACAAAATTTTGTAGAGGAAGAGAGAAAACGGCAATGGAGAACTCTCTGCAAGTTTGTGCAGTAGGTTCAGGTTTTAAAATTGTAATTCATAATGATTCTTTTTACATATTTTCTTGTGTGGGGGTGTTTTTTTTTAAACTCAGTTTTATTTTTAACTTGATTTGATGAAAGCAGAGACAATATTTGCATAAATAGTTACATGATTCCCAAGAGAAAACATTATTTTCCCATAAAGCATGCTTATGAGGCATTTGATTTGGGAGGTCTTGCACATTAAATAGGATTTATGCCTTATAAAAGGGGAAGGTGTCTTTTTAAAGAGAAAAAGAACTATGTATTTTAAATTTAGAAAACAGAATATTGAACAAAGGTAACAAACTCTGCTTATTAGGAAAGATCATAATAAACCTCATCTAGTACGTGTTCAGGTGTTGTTAATTGTAATTCGATTTAAACCTCATGATAACTGTTTATATTATAGAAGAAAACAGACTGAGGAACTCTCACGTAAATTTAGGAGCCTGAGTGTCTTTAGCATCTTACTTATTACTTGCGTAGTTGTAGGTGTAACTGTAGTGCTCTGTAAAAACATTTCAGCCCTGTACCTGCTCTGACACATTTGCCAAAAGGGAAAAAGGAGCCTGGTTGTGCAAACTTCTATTTGTCCTGCTCCAAAGTACATTTGAATAACAACTTCCACAAGAACGACCTCATGTTAAATTTTTTAAGTTTTCTAGGCTTTACTTATGATACAAGCTAGTGGGAAAAGATATTTTTGTAAATGAGTGTAATTTTCTTTAAAAATCATCTCTCCAGGTACATTATGAATATTTTTAGTTTTCTGTTGTGACTTTTGTTTGGAATCACTCTTGTTATTGGTAAAATGAATGGGCATTTATCAAATCTCATACTGTGACTATAGTTATTAGCACTTTTGGAATGTAACTCCCTTCCCAGCCCCAGTATAATTTTGACTTTAACTTTAAAATGTTTGTCATCTGGTGTGAGGTGGATTTATGGAAACGTAGTAGTTTTAGTGCCTTTTGGCTGTGTGTTTCTGATGACATCACTGTGATCTAGACACAGAGTGTGACTCTATTTGGTTCCAGTGTTAAATAGTTTCATAATTATGCTAGTTTTGGCAGTTTGCTTGGAACTTTTTCCCATCTTTTTAATGAACGTGTTTTACTTCTGGGCTTATGAGACAGCCACATGTTTGAGAAATTAATAGTGTGCTCTTAAAGTTAACATTGAGCAGAAGTGTGCAGATACAAAAAGCTTTTGGTTATACATCTGTATAGAAAGTAGTTCCGATAAGGTCACGGCCACTGTTACCGTCTTTCAGTAATTAAAGAATACAACATTTGCTTAATAAAGTACCGGTAGCTGTTGTGAAAAATGGTGTGCGTTCATGCTCAGAAAACCCCCCTACAGGTCTCGAAAACCTTTTTGATAATTGTAAAGCAAGGGAATGAATGGATGTTATTCCAGATAAAAAAAAACTTTTTCCAAATGTTTGGTCAGGTTTAATTCTCCTTAAATTTAGGAGGGATACTCTGTTACTTCATGTGGATTAAATTACAAAGGTGTGTTTCTGAGATAAATTTTTGTGTTGCATTTTGGCATCATCTTGGAATACGTATATTTTTGTTTTGATTACTTTTAGGTCCAACTTGCTGTAAATGGTTGCAACCATTTTCCATTCACAGCAGACTTCTAGCTCAGGGAGATAGAAAAAGCTTATTATATTGAGTTTATTTATATGTTAAGATTTGAGACTTTCTTTCAAAATTAACACAACCTAAGGGTTCTCTGCCTCTTTTCTTTAAAACAAACAAAACTGCCTGAATATCCGTATGCTAGTGTATTCCTTACTCTCTGAAAGTGGTAAAAGCTTAAATGACTCTTATTTAATCTTTTAGTATTAGTAATACTCTGTGATTAAAACATTGCATAGATTTTGCACAAAGTTTATGATACATCGAACAAGGTTTGGTCAGTATGCAGGTAGAAAAGTTAGACTTGAATGTAGTTAGGCTTGATACAGTTAACACTTCAAAAATAGAATGCCTTCCCCATGTCCTCAGCCCCCCTTTCTTTTTCTCCTAGCCAACATAAATATTAAAAGGCAAGCGTAATGTGATCCTATCAGATCAAATCATTAAATACTCGTACCACAGCATTCAGTACAAATCCATAAGTGAGCTCAGGAAAGAAGGAAATGTGCTAATTAAGCTGTTTGGTCACTCTGACATCTTGAGGTTTTTTGCAAGTTCAACACAAAAATAGCAGTGTGGTGACTCATCTGAAAAAATATTTTCATGCCACATATGAACTAGTTTCCAAGAAAGAGGGCATGGTTAAAAGTTATTTCAAAAATTTTTAGCTTATAGGTTTATGGTCTAATTTTTCTCGGTAAGCTGGAGCTGTGAAGGAGAGGTGAGCTTTTCTGATTACAAAATACATATACTGATGAAGAGGCTTCTGTCACCCCAGGTTTAAAGATAAAGCAAGAGCCGTCATCGTTGCTCAGGTGTGCCATGAAAAGAGCAGTGGATTTCTAATGAAATTGCACCACAGTTAGATGTTTTGAGACAGTCTTAAGGCAATGAACATTCCTGGATGTGCAGAAGGTTGTCAGAGATAAGAAAGCAAACAAATGCCCTCTGGAGTTGATGCTAAACACCCATTTAATTTTTTTCGTGTACTGGAATGGGAAAGTCCTGAATGACTGAAATGGCCAAATAACTATACATTAAAAAACAACAAACAGCTTGTTTCAGTTCTACATCAATGACTGGAAAATCTCAAATCCTTTATGGTAACTTGTCTTTTTTTTTTTTTTTTAAATAAAAAGCTGTCTTCTACCCTTCTAATGTGTGAATAGGTCTGTCTTTCTGCAATTTCATCAAATAAGTTCAGGCTTATGGTCTCCCCTGTCCCCTCACCGCTCCCAGCTAAGATTATACTGCTCATCATCTTTTTTCTTAGTGAAATGGTATGTCCACTTTATCAGAGAATTTCCTTCTGTGTTCTGTTTTTCTAATTGTGGCATGGAAGGAAAGAACCTCTCTTCAATTCTTTTTGAAGCTGTAGACTTCTATTTAAAATGTATCACGACATGTTACTGCAGGGAAGCACATGATCTATCCTGTACAAAAACCCAGCAGAGTTTTTTTGCTTTTTGGTGGTTAGAGGACTTAAGAATACTGTAGTTTCATACTGAAGAATGTTTGTTCCCTGAAACCTTCTTGTGAGCATGTTATGTGATCCCAGTAGTGCCATGACCCACAGAGCATTTCACTATTTTTTTCTGCAGTAGACTACACCTCTCAGAGAGAGTTTCTTGGGTCAAAAGCTGTAAGAATTTGCTTCCTCTCTAACCTGCTCTTCTAATACACTTACAAGAATATTTGTTTTCCGTTTCTTGGCTTTCTTGCACTTGAGTCTTGTAGTTAAACTGTCATTCTGGAATGTAATGGGAATACTAGTGGAGTATTTAAAACCCTAAATTCAGCTAATTAAAACTTTCTTGTGTCTGTGAATTTCATCTTGTAAGGCTTGTATCATATTTTCTAATTATGAGCCATGTTTCCTGCTTCTGAATTCCTTAAGGTGAATAGGCTACATAGAAGCTCAAGGTGAGCAGGTGCACTCAGTTCATTTATCTTTTCTGGGGCCGTGTTTTACTATTTTAGAAGTCTGCAAAAATATTTTCTTTGTGAATCAGCTTCAATTAGCTGTATTAGGAAGGACATGACTCTGACATCTTGGAATCGTCTGAGGCGGTTTCATGAGTAGGTATGTAAGCTCATAAAATTCAGTAGTTTCTTGTGTTTGTTTTGGTAGTCTGAAGGGCTCTGTCTGTTTGAAGGAATGTTTCAGCAGAAATGTAGTTAGATGAAATGTGTTCAATTGAAATTAATAATTAAATTACTGACGTGGTTTTTTTTAAAATAAAAGTTAGTGGAAGTATTAATTAAAAATGATTTTTTTGTTGTCCTACTAGTTTTGTAATAATTTCTGTAGTTATATGTGTGTATAGGATTGAATTGATGGAAAAATAGTAACAGAAGTTTCATTTGCCAAATCTTTACTAAGTTGTTCTACCCACATTTATTTTCTTTTTGTTTGGTTGACTCAGTTGCTTTCTTTTCCTCTTGCAGGAAGATCACGAAAGTTGTGGTTCCAGTTCAACCAACCGCAGTACCACAGAAAGCATGAAATCAGTGGTAAAACCACGACGAGTTCAACAATCTGCTTCTCCTGACCCTGATTTACCTCCAGGTAATCCGTAATTGTATTTCTCCTTTTCTTCATCTCCTTGGAGAGAGAGGTGGGGGAGAGCATCTGTTGTTCTCATTGGCCAATCTGGCCCAAACCATGGCATTTCAGAACCTGGATTGTATTTGAGTGATAGAAAATACCTAAATTTCATTCAGATGACCACGGTGTCTGAGTTAGACTATTTGATCTCTGTCCACCTACAAATCACGTAAGAGTGAGTGAAATACTTGAATATTATAAAATCAAACCAAATTGCAATAAAACATAGTTTATCCATATATCTTTTCCTTCCATTTTTTTGAATCCTTAAATTTATAGAACAAGGTAGATTAGTGTGAGAAACATATTGTAGGGGTAGCGTGTTAAATTTTTATCCTCTACTGCTCTGATTCTTCTGTTTCAGATCACTCTGTTTTCTATTGCTCATTAGCTGCTTAGTGGTTCACATAAAGTTCTTTTCTTGTGTGTTTTCAGACATTTTTTCCCCCCATTTTTTTATAATAGTTTTAAAGGTAAGATTTTCTGAGAGTAATAATTCTGAGAGATATTTCTTATCAAGTCCTGTATCTACTGGTGGAGATAGTCACTTTTTTTTTTTCTGATGTGGAATTTAGCTCAGTTGAACTTGGAGATACTTAGATGATATAAAAATCCTTAAGGAACTGTATATCTCGTTACTATTGCCTCTGAGTTTGCACAAATATTTGAAGTATGAGGTGTTTTGTGTGGAAAAATGAAATTGGCAAGTACTGAAATGAATTGCAATTTTCCTTCTTGGGCCATGTAATCTTAGATGGGCTAAAGACATGTCAGTTTTGTTAGGCTTTTTTTTCTCTCTTTTTGTAAGGGAAAGCTTATCCTTGCCCTGAATCAAACGACAGCGTTGAAATTTAGTGTGTGGAATATTATGTACTACAGAGTATCATCTTGCTTTGAAATGGGTACTGGAGGAGCCAGGTCTGGAGGCTCTCTCTGAGATCCTGGAAACTGCTGCCTTGGAATTGCAGGACTCTTGGCATCCACCGTTTCCTACCATGGACAGCGCTTCACCTCTGGCAGTTCCTTGGCGTTTGGTTGTTTGGGCCTCACCCGTGAACAACAGGAGTCAAGGGGTTGCCAAAGAGTCGGATGATCGTATTGCCTTCAGTGACGCTTTTAGGATTTTGGTTCCTCAGGTTTGTTTCTGTCAGTGTTATCTGTGCACCTCTACGTCTAGTCTTAGTGAAAGGCTGGAGGTCTGCTTATTGTAATGTTGACATCTGCTGAAGTTAAAAACCTTCCAAAAGATGTGTTTCCACAGATCCAGATGCAACATGTTTAGGGAAAATTGGTTTGTGTGTCATATTCTATGAATATACTGTGGTCCTTAATGATCAGTGTGGTCACACAAATTGCACGTACTATATTTGCAGCAGCATAGCAAATTATCAGATCTGCTGCCTTCTTATGTTCCTGTTTGATAGATTCTGTAGATGTACTCTGTGCTTCTCTGAAATATAGGGTACTATTGCCTGCTTTGCTGTCATCACACTCCTTCTTCAACTGCGTAGAGGATGTTGGTAGTGAAATCTAATGATTCAGAGAGAATTAGTGAAATCTTACCTCATTGAATGGACTATAAGTTTCTTTCCATGTGGCAAAGTTCTCTTAATACAGTTGGTTTTGGTTTTGGGTTTTTTTGGTGCACAAATGACACTGTTTAATAGGGAGGTCTGATGTGGTAAACAGCCTTCATGAGGAGTAGATTTTATTCTCTGTGGTACAGGGTATGGCTTTGCTAAGCTTTAATTTGCATATCCTGGATTTTAGTAAGATGTTGAATCAGCTACTTAAATTTGTTTTAGTCTTTGGAGAATATAGGTATCATACTACTGTTGTAATTTGTTGAAAGGTTTATTTTCCTTTAGCTTTGTTGTGTTCTCAGAGATGGGACTAGACAGAGCTTAGCTGAAAAAGTAGCTTTCATAATGACAGAGCACTGCTAAACTTAAGATGTTTAGAGGTGACCAGTCTGATGATATCAATTCTGTTGAATCAATAGACCACTCTGAACTATAATGCTACGATATTTTGGAGAGCTGGATCTGAAACCACATTTGTAGCTCTTACTGCACAGTGCAGCCTGATGGGTTCTGGAGAATTTGGAAAAAGCATACACGTGGATTTTGTGGTGCATCTCTGGAGAGAATTTACCCCTACAGATTTTCTAGTATTTTTAGTCACTTCGTCATAGAATACCTGAATTTTAGTGGCAAAGGTGGTCATGGTGTTATATTTAAAAATTACAGGAATAAGAAGCAATCCCCACCTGTTTTCTCCCACTTGTATTTAAAACACACCTCCCCCTGCCTCTTTTTAAATTGTCTTATACATGAACTTGCTGATGTTTTTGTTAGTTTGTTTGGAGTAGCAAGAATTACAATTTAAATTAATTTTTTAAAAAGACTGATCCTCATTCCAGAGAATCTGATTTTAGTATATTTGAAGCGAAACTTAATTAGAAAGCTGGTGCCGGTATGGTACTTTTAACAATATACTGCACTACTAGTTTGGAAATGTCTTTGCAGAAATGTGAAACAAAGTTTTAATGAAATCTGTGACCCCTGTTTCATTTGGAAGATATAAGTCTGCTCAATCCTACGCATTCCTGCAAAAAGACACTCAGATGAAAGCATTGCTGCTCTTTTCCTGAATAGTGCTGGAAGCTATCAATAAGACTTGCTTTTTTATTTTTTTTGCTGTGATGCTGAATGTGTAATGTTTTTGTCGTTCACAGCAGGAAAATGTAAATTAGATTGACTTTGAAAGACCCTTGAAAGCAAAATATTGAAAAACTTTGGACTTGTGGAGTGAAAGCTTCACTTTCTTAAATGAAATTAGTAGCTTGCTTTAAAACCATAATTAAATTACTGGTTATGATTTTTATAGCTGTTAGTTATATAGCAAAATATTTCTGTGCTGAACTTAAGAAAAGCAACTAAATGCTTTTTGCTGGCTTCTAGTTATATACAGGGCAATTTACACTGCTGTAGTGATGTATGTCATTCTCTTATACCCCTTAGTTATTGAAATAATGCATATGGTTTGCTGAATTCATATAACCTAAAAATACGTTACCATTTTCAGAAGTCAGTGAGAAAATTCGTAAAAACAAGTTATTCCACATATTTTCCAGTAGTTTGGTTTTTTTTTAGAAATCTGACAGTACTAAGCTGTCAAAATTTTGACTTTTGCTGCATTTCTGGATTTTCTGTTTCTGTAGACAATATTCTAAAACATTTTCAAGATTTCTTTTTAAATACAATTACAATCCTAATAAGGTGGCAGGAGATGTTAAAATGCTATTTCTGCCCTGCTGGAAATAGCTTTGCTCAAAGCGTTACATATACTCAAGAATAGTATAACGTGAAGCAAGCTGAGTTATGATAAGAAATGACATATGTATTTTACAATTAAGATTTTAATATTGAAATATTTTTAAAATATAGAAATGTACCTGATCAGAATCAAAATATTCTGTTAATGGTAGCTGAAAGCATTTTTTTCATTTAATCAAAGAGGTGATTGGAGGCTTTGAATGCTAGAAGAGGAAAAACGTCTTATGTGAACTGTGTAAATTTGCAGTTGTGTAACTTGAACTCACTTATGTAATAGTAACACATTCCATATACTCTAAAGTGAAAAGTAATATTTGAGTGTGAAAACAATGAATAGCTAGAAAAAGCAGAGTAGAATGGAAGTAGCATCCTTAGTCTGCTTCTACTGATCTCACAATGTTTTGATGTTCATTTTCAATTTTATTTGAATTAAAATCCTTGATATAAATGAGTCTTAGTTTTTCAAGTTTCAGAAAACTACTCCTGAAGCCTGTGGACTTAAACCTGTATCATTAACTGGCTTTTTTTTCAACGTAGTTACCAATCTAGACCTCTATAGCATGTATTAAATATATTTTTAGATAGAATGTGAGTAATGTTATAAATTTTAAAACATAGAAATTTTAAGGCTTGATTTTTTTTTTTTCCAGCACAAACGAGTTTGCTCCATACTTACATTCAGTATACATAAAAGACATGACTATGGGTAGTATTTGATTTCTTTACAATATTGGTAAAATACGAGTGTTTATGGCATACTGGGAATTCACAGACGAGTTCATTTTTCCAATCACGTTATGTCTGAAAAAATTTAAATGGATTTCTTCCCAGCGGGCTTCAGTGCAGGTGCTTAGTATTTGGGTTGTTGACAGAAATTGATTTTGTTATACGTCACAGGGGTCTTACTGAGCATGCTGTGGATATATTAGCTTTTAAGATGAAAAGAAGTACTAGGCATATTAATGTTTAGTTAACTTTTAAAAAAATAGGTGAGGGGGCACATAGGCGTAATATATGCATGCATGAAAAGTAACCTAGCAACTGGTGTTCACTTTTCCAAACCTATTTCTAAATAACTTTCAAGTAAAAAAGTCACTGTCATTAAAATTCTTTGTCTACAATAATCTAGTCTTCTGTTTTCTTAATTAGTTTGAAAGTTGATTCTTGCCACCAAAAAATTAATCTTTTGCACTATCTTACATTTCTAGTCTTTACAGGGTTCTTTCCCATAGTTTATTGCATTTCCAGGATGCTGATTGACTTAATGGCCCTGGATGTTAGAGAGTTGAAAATCCTGTGATTTTTTTTGGTAAATTAAGGACAATGGTACTTGGTTTGTTTTAGTTTGATTTTAAAAAGAATATACGTTGGAAATAGTGACCTTAGTAATAAATGAATTTGGCATGGTGTTTTCTCAATAACTCCTAAGAATTTGTTTTATTTTATAGGTTATGTTCAGAGTTTGATTAGGCGTGTTGTGAACAATGTCAACATTGTGATCAACAATCTCATATTAAAGTATGTGGAGGATGATATTGTTCTCTCAGTCAATATCACTTCTGCAGAAGGTTATACAGTGGATGAGTTTTGGGATCGAGCTTTTATGGACATCTCTGGTGAGTAGATATTTGGTTTTAGGTATCACAGTGGAGGCACTCTTAAATTCATAAAGAAATTCACAGGTCTAATAAAAATGGCTCTTTATGTCAGAAGTGAGATGCTTCCTGCCTGTTTTCATTTCTTACCAGTTTTTCTCTTCTCCTTCATTTTGAAGAGCCGATTATAATAATATAGATTGATTCTTAACCCGTACTTCTGTGATCACAGATTAATATACAATGGGTTTTGAAGTCCCCTCTGCTCATACTTGCCATCGTTCTGTGATTACATTTTACTTTGCACTCGCTGTTGGCAGTGGGTGCTTAGGCAATCTGTTTCTATTTTTGTGAATGAGCCAAGTTGTGAATTCATTTATCTTGTGAATGAGCATCTTAAGGTGTCCTGTTGCAATTGTTTGTGATGATCTTAACACTCTAAGCAAGCTGGCTAGAGAGCTAGTAAAACGTGCTGTATCCTAGTGAGCGTAGCACACCAATTGCGTGACATGCTTCATTTAGCTTCACATTTTCAGGAAAAAAACCTCCCAAATTTCGGTTTTTATCTTGGTCTTCAGTATCTGAATGTGTCAGTCTTTGACTTACAAATGTTCACCGGTAAGTCTAGGTGCTCTTACTGACATCTGGTAGAGGTGGAATTTGGACACAGTATTTTAAGATCACGCAGAAGATCTCTGGTAGAACAGGCAATTTGACTAATGAATTCCTGACCGCCAGACCCATTTCTTTGTTCTGGCTAAAATTATTGCAAAATAACATGACAAAATTACAAAATGCATTTCATGTTAAGATCACTATAATAGCTTTTGTTTACTTTAGAAGATTCAAAAGAGAACTGGGGGAAAATATGTAACATTCTTTCTGGGAGAATATTGAGAATAATATTTATTGGTCTTACGCTTTCATATGAAGCAGTAGTCTTATTTTATAAATAGATTTAAGTACAGTACAGAGATTAAAATTTAAATTGGGTGTAATTTATTTGTCCTCATTTTTAAAGTATTCAGCTGAAAAAGTCTGTTAACACATTAAATTATTCCCTAGTCATAAAAGCAAGTACTTTGCTGATGATTTAAATACTTACCATGTGACTTTTATATTGTTTTCTTCTACTTAAGAACATGTATGCATAACTTGTTTTTCTTAGGCAATGTGTTTTTTTTAAACTATATGCTTCTTTTAAAAGCCACCGATCTGGTACTGAGAAAGATGATCAACTTTTCTGACTGCACAGTATGTCTTGATAAGAGAAATGCTAGTGGTAAAATTGAATTCTACCAGGAGCCTCTGCTGTACAAATGTTCTTTCAGGACTCGTCTGCATTTTACTTATGATAACCTCAACTCCAAAATGCCATCTATTATTAAAGTACGTATCCAAAATAATTTTTTTGCTATTCACTTTTGAAGTTTTTTGATGTCTTTTGGAATATACTTTGAAATTTAAAATAAAATGAAAAGCTAATGCTCTTGGGTTTTGCTAAAGGGTTTTTTTGATTGTGTTTTGTTCATATGATGCAATAATTCTATGTACAGTAAATGCATGTAAGTAATATTCTCTAATCTTTTCTATTTTTCCTGAAGCTTTAAAAAAGAAAGCGTAATGGAATAAAATGTCCGCAGGTAATCTGTTAAATAAAAAACCCCAACTGTATTCTTTAAGGTGCCTACAATGAGATGGAAAGGATTTTTTACTTACGTTATTGTTCCAAGTGTAGCTCAAACTCAAAGAACAAGAAACTTCAGTGTATTAACACTATTTAGTGAACCGTGTGAAATGGATTAGCAAGCCAAGTCCAGTCCCTAGTGAGCAGGGGTGCAATGTTACTTGTGTTCGTCTGTCACTAGGTGACATCTTCACATTTTGTAGTGCAGAAGCAAAGTGCTGAATTGGCTGAGAGACTAAACCACCTTTCACTTTTTTTTTTTTCCCTTTGTTTTCCTTTTTTCCCCCTTCTCTGAGTAGTCATACATGTTAAGCTTTGTCTTCCCTCCTTCTCTCAGAAAATCCCGGTGGTGCCCATTTAATTAGTTGAAAACTGTTTTAAATTAACACACAGACTTTATAGTAGGCTTTTCCCAAGTTTTAATAAAAGCAATCTCCAGGTGCATGTACTGCAAAATAGTCAATTTTGAGATAAAATTTGGTGGACATTTCTCAAGGATATAATTGAAAAGTGTCACTCTCAGTTAGGAGGGCCACAAAGATGATCAGGAGCACCTCTCTTATGAAGACAGGCTGAGAGTGTTGGGGTTGTTCAGCCTGGAGAAGAGAAGGCTCCAGGAAGATCTTACAGCAGCCTTCTATTACCTAAAGGGAGCCTAAAGGAGAGATGGGGAGCAACTCTTT
>JAOXJM010000012.1:135454339-135464482 GCA_026413425.1 Tringa solitaria
GGGGTAATGGTTTTAAACTGAAAGAGGGGAGATTTAGATTAGATATTAGGAAGAATGCGTTGGAAGGGTAGATTACTGAATGCCAACAATTTTTCATTTGGTGCTTTTTTTCCCAGTTAGAGACAAAAGCCAGCAGCACTCAATCTTTTTTTCCCAATCTGTGAAGATTTTTGTAATGAAAACTTTGATAGTCTGCGTTGTTCACTTGGTGAAGCACGTCTGTTTTTTCAGTCTTGAGTGAAAGTTTGCAAGACTTCCACATCTGCAATAGCATATGCTCTTTTGGTTTTTCTGTAGAGAATATTTTTATAACCTGTGTAATTTTGACTGCAATGTCTATAGCAAAGTTTTGGCCAAACTAATCTTAATGAATTTAATTTGAGACTTCTTAAAGGAAGATAGTACTTGGATATGTATTTGTATGCTTTTAAACACTAAGCTCCTATTTTCTATTTAGAATGAAAATAGTATACATGGGGGAAGGTGGCAAAACACATTTAAAATGCTTAGAGTTTTAAGTTTTTTGTTGTTTTTCTTTCTGAAATCATCACGGGATGAGACAAGGGTAAGACAGATGAGCTGATTTGCACTGTGGATGTCAGTCCTGCCTCCTTCTGTTTGCAGCAGCACTGACATTTGTCTGACCTGTCAGTCATCTAAGGCAGCTCCCTGTGTTGACAGAGAGCTAACTGCACAAGAAGAAATAAATAGTTTTCTGCTGCTTTTAGTGAGATGGGTCGAGTTAACTGAGGGGCAGGTGAGTTCTGCTGGCAATGCAAGAGCAGGATCATGATGGGAGGGTAATACAATACAAGAAGTCCAGGAGCGTAACAGAATTTCAATTAAGCCACAATATAATTATGTTCATTGTGTGCAGTGCTGCCTGGTGTTCCGGTCTTTCACTATGACATATGCCCCTTGTGTGACGTTTTTAAAAGGCTTCTGGCGAAATAATATTTTTTTTTTTTTCCCCAAATCTTAAGACAGTTATTTGCCCCTTATCCTTCCTGTTGTTCATCTGCACGGAAAAGATTTATTATTGGCAACTTTTAATCAACTGGCCCTGAAAAGTTGATATTGAAGGATTAATTTTTAATTTCAAAAATGTTTCTTGGGATTTTACATGCTATTTTCTTTCAGACAATTTTAAACAGTAGTTGAATTCTGATATGTCTAAAATCTTTCCTCTAGTCCATATAAATGGCTGAGACAATGTTGCAATGTTGTCACTTATTCTGTATGACTAAGGCTGTGGCTTTATTAATGAATTTACTCATAAATTTATTACTGAACTATTATTAGTATATTTGCATGTTTTTATACAAATATTTTACTATGGTATTTTTACCTGTCCATGTATAATACTGTTTAAAAAATTTTTTTTCATGTTTCTTGAGTGGATTGCATTAAGGCCAATGCTGATGTGTAGTTACTTTCCGTTTCCATTATTTTAACCCACAACATTTAGAAACTGGACCTGGAGCTAGAAACATGTCTAATGTTACAGACAGTAATCTTGTTAAAATAATTTTATTTTATGCAGGTCTTACTTCAGTGAAAGGTAGCTTTCTTATCAAGGCTGATTTTGTCTTTATAGTATGATCACATACTCATAAAAATATTCTGTAGTATTGAATAAAATAGCTAAAATATTTAAAGAAGGATATATTTTCATCTCGGTAATTGCAGTCTTTGCAAAACTTTTTTTCATTTAGAGAAAAATGTCTGATTGCATGTTTGAACTGAAATATCCAGAGAAGCCGTTTTTTTGCGCTTCAGTTGGATTGAATCCTTTCTGGCCCCGTTACTTATCCACTGGCAACAATGTTGGGGGTGGGAAAGAATCAAAATGAAGGACCCTGTATATTAAACCCAATATATCTAGGTTTTCTTTAGCACGCAGAGATTTTTATGAAACTCTATAATGAAAATACAGAAGTTTTATCAGATGTGCCATATATTTTAGAAATTACTTCAAAAACATTTGTAAAAAAAAAAGCTTATATATATCTATGTATGCAAAATATATTACATTTGACTTTTTAACCTAAAGGTCTGCAACTTTCTTCAACCCAAAGAGTGTATGTTTTTGACAGTCATTTTTTGCACCCTTTTGCTTTGTGTTGTGTTGCAGCTTTTGTTTTTAGAAATTCAAATGCATGTACAAAACGAGGATGGAGTTGTATGGTTTAAAAGTTGGCTTTAGTGATGACAGAGCTTTGTTATTATTTGCTTTTGTTCTCTTTCATGTTACAGGTTCACACATTAGTTGATAGTTTGAAACTTTCGATCTCTGATCAACAGCTTCCTATGTTTATACGTATAATGCAGCTTGGGATTGCTCTCTATTATGGAGAAATAGGCAACTTCAAGGATGGGGAAAGTGAAGATTTGATTTGCCACACTAAAGATATGTTGGGAAATATCACAGGTAAATACAACTTTTACTTTTTAAAAAGAAATGTTAAAGACATTAATCTGTTTGATTTTTACAACTACAAATGGCCAAGGCTAGTCATCGCAAAGTATCTCAGCAGTCAACAGTTTCTTAGAGAGGCAGTTCATTGTGCTGGGTAAGTATGCGGTGCTCTGACATCTTTTTCATGTTATGTTCTGAAAAGTATTCTGATAGTCCTGACTAAACTGAGGTTAAACTTTATCTAAAAAGACCATTTTAAGAGTTGTAATGCAGTAGGGTACTTTGGATGTATCCATCTCTATATTGTGCAACAAGGCACCTGCCCTTAGGCAACTGTGACTTTTCTCTTTTATTTAGTTAAAATGTGGCTGCTGCCAGTTTCAAAGTGATGTGGTTTTCCAGCTTGCTTTGAAACTTGTTACTGAGAATAGATCTATCGGCATTTGTTCTAAACAGCAAAGCATTACTTTGCACTATGTTTTCAGTAGTCCTGTTTTTTTTTGCCATATACAGGCTAAACTGTTTACCAACTGTTTTCCTTCATACCATTTATGCTTGTTTCCTGCATAGAGTTTAGTATATGTGTAGGCCTACCGGACACAAACTTGTGCACATGCATGTACACACACAAATAAAACTCTTAAATATCTAATGTTTTTTTTCCTCTTGTTCAGTGCAGTTAAGCAGCAGTGCCAAATTGACATTAATCAGGTTACCCATACCATCAGTTTGTGAGGTTACTTTTTTTTTTCTTCTGGCTTCATATTTATCTGTGTCTGAGAAGGAAAAAACCTCTACTTTCTTAGCACTTCATGGTGCATTTATCATCCAAATTTCCAACCACAGATTTGAACTTTTCTGAGGAAACTTCGAACGTGCTACTATATTCAGAAAAAATATGTAATCAAGTACAATAATAAATGACATGTATTGTCTGCTGAGCTATATTAGCCACGCTTTTTTTTCCAAGAGTAGCGCTTCATGAAATCTAAGACTAGTTCCACTGGAATTGTGCCTAAATTTTTTACAGTTTAATAATGTACAGACCTCCTTTACAAATTATATTTTTATAACTCTTTGAAAGGGTTCTGAAGATTCATTAAGCAGTTTAACCCACTATTTATTAGTAAGCAAACCCCACCTTTTCAGTTTAAAGAATTTACTGGTTTTGGTTATCACCAATTCTTAGTCTTTTGGATGGACTTTATTATGTCATAGTTAACATAATAAAATCAGTCACCTGTCCGTGTCTGAGTATTCCAGCAGCAAATTGTTCTTGTATACTCAACTGTCATACCAAGACTTTGAGGTTTGGCAGCAGGATAGCCTGTGCCATCAACATATATTTTGCTGCTTGAGTAAAATCTGCTCCAATTCTGTTAGGCTGAAAGCAAAGTTCACAGGTAAAATTACAGAAATACAGGTACAAATTCACTTTATGTATGTAAATTCTCTTAGTACTGCATGCATACTGGATCATGCTCTTGCTCAGGGTTGGACAGGCCTTTTGCTTTGGAGGGTTTGAGGGCTGCCTCAGTTGGGACTTGGATGTCTGTACTGGTAGTGTGAAGGAGAAAATTGATGTATTTCAGTGCAGACAGATACAGAAGTGAGAAGGGTTTGGACAAGAGTCTATGGCAGAACCATATTTGTGGCAGGCTGGGACTTGAGAATAGACTTTTGGTTTGTGGTGGAGAAATTGGCTAATGTAACTAAAAATAAAAATGATTTAGGCATGAAAAAGGACAAGAAACCAGGAGGCAAGAGAGAGCTGGTATTTAGTTGGATGGGGTTGCTGAGGTTGATAATCTGAGGCTGAAATACTAGAATTGGTTAAATGAAGAATGATCTGAGGGGTTTCAAGAACAGAAAAAGCGCTCAAGCAGAGCAAATCTAGCACTCGCTGGGCAGAGAAATACAAACAGTGGACAAGAAATGTAAAATCGCATGGCTGAGGGAGGGCGCAGGGCAGGCGGGCAGACAGCTGAGTCTGCATGGTGATGTTAGGAGAGTATGAAGCTTGGGAAAGATGTGAGAAGCTGGAATCTTGAACAGCATAAGCTACTGAGCTTCTGAGACTGGTTTTAACGGTTCCAGGTGCTACCTCCTCTGAATGATTGCCTTGAGATTCTGTATTATGAAAGTGCTTTGTTTTTTATTTTTTCATGAAATGAAATAGATGGCAGATCTAATTCCAGTATAGAGAGCGTGTTTCCCAGGTGTAAAATGCCAATAATAACAATACCATTCCATCCCAAAGGAACATTGTGAAATTTTCTAATATTTGTAAAGCACACTGACCCTGTCATGATCTTTACTCTAAAAAAAATTAAGTGAAAATAAAGAAGGCCTTTGTGAACGTGAGTAGTTAACACTTTTGCAACACTAAACAGAATAAAATGCTGCATAGATACTATAAAACTTGATTTTTTTAATGGGCTGGAGTGCTCCGTACTGATAACGTGGTGGTAAGAACAGTAGCATGGGTAATTTTTGGGGATACAAATGGAACAAAAACCAGATCAAGAGAATTGAGTTCAATATATTGCCAGCTTTGGGCTGAGTATGAGACTTCAGTTGACTGAGAAAACCAGGTGCAAATAATTTGTGACAGCAAGAAATTCTATGTGAGCATTAGCTGTTGGAAAAGGAATTGACTGTGCGGTATTCTATTAGGAAAAAAATAGGCAAAGTGAAATAGATTTATTTATCCATGCTTGCCTAAGGAAAAGCGGCTGAGCACTGTGTTAAAGAGTTTGGGTAGAGGTGAGTTATTCCTAACGGTGGATAAAATGATGCCCGGTTTGACTGAAATAATGTCAGGATAAAAGGTTGTATGTGCTAAATTGCACTTCCCTGTGTATTTTTCTTGTCCCTACGCTTTTTGTCTGTCTTCTTTTGAGGGTTAAAAAATGGTTAAAATGCATACGATCTCTGTACCTGAGTGCATCATACTGTTTCTGCTCTTTATGTTTTCATGTGTTTTGTGGGGTAAATGGCTGGTGCAGTAAACCCCACAGTCTTTTTTTTTTTTTTCCTTCCAGTCATCTAGCTCCATTATTGGAATTTCTTCCTGGCATATATACTTTGGTATCCTCCCAAAGAATAGTAGGTGTAGCTGCAGTTTTTATTTCTGTAAAATACTGTAAAAGACTGTAAAGATGCTGCGTAGACAGACACCTGCGAAATGGGGCTTGTGGGGTGAGTGTGTTGGGCAGCCATTTAACAGCCAGCACGACCCTGAGTAACGTTGTTGTTGGCATCTGTAACAATGCAATGTGACTGGTTGCTCAGATCCTATATGCTGAGGATGGGTAACAAGCTCGTTGTATGGAGATGGCCAGATTTCATGAAGTTGGAATAAATGTTTAGACACATAGAATTGCTTATGTCTGTTAACATCAGTTAAACGAGCAGCAGTTTAAATGATTAGCAAATTAAAAAAAAAAAGACAATTAAATCTTCCTAAATTTTAGAGTTCCTAAATTGGGGAGATTAAATTTGTTTGTATTAAGTATTTATTGGTTTAGGAACTATAGCCTTTTTGTGGAGAACTAGATTTTTATGAATGTCTTTTAAACATCTGTTTTCTGTGATCTTGCCATTTTCTTTTTTTCTTGAAAAACATTAATACATTTTTGTAGTAGAGACCCCAGAAATGTGATTAAATCTTTGAAAGGCATGAGTCATGGGTTGTGGTTTTTTTTTAAATTACACAAAAGCTTAAATATCAGCCCAGTTTTTCTGCTGCTGATCTTAAAAGTAATTTAAGGTAGATGGCAGAATGGAAGCATTTTTTTTAAGGCTTCTAGTGAGTAAAGTATATTTCGAACTCATTGGCTTCATTTTCGGATTGGCATTGTCAGACAACAAACACCTTCCTCTTTCTGTTGGGTATCTGCACTTACATGTCACTTTAAGATTAATTGTCCTGTGATGTGCATCTCAACCCTAAGGCACTTGCCTTTTTGTTGTGATATTTCATATTATTTAGTCTCCTTTGCCATTAAAATAGAAAATAGATCCCCTGCCTCTTGTCCCAGGTGTATTACAATAGCTGCCACTTGTTTTGTAGCTTGCCCTTAACTAACTCATATATCTGCTTCTCATTTTATTGAGATTGGGATATTGTGTAAATAATTGGAATTTTAAAATAACTGATTAGCAACCCCAGGTGATATTATGGGGAACACTTTGGAATAATTATTGGCGTTATTTCAACACTTTTGACATCATTCCTTATTTGGAGTTTTCTTAAGAATTTGGAAGGTGATTCGCTCTCTCCGTCCTTATCAATCAGTTCTTCACTAGGGTAGGTAGTTTCAATTTACAATAAAACAAGACAGGTAGACTAGGAGTAGAAGCTTGGGGAAGTTTGTTTAATAGATGGTGGTACATACCATGAAGAAGCAGATTCTCTGTAGAGTCAAACTTGAAACTTTTCTATGTTCCAGTCATATTGCATATCTAGTGAACTGTGCAAGTCAGCAGTGAAAGGGAGCCATGATTTCTTTCCTTGATATAAATTTACCTGTAAGGTGGGAGTGCATTCTGGTCTAGTGGGATCCAGAGGTTGAAGTTTGAGGAAGATGCTGTTCTTGATGCAGAAATAAGAAGAAACACTTAAGTCTTACTATTTGCAGTACTGATTCCTGGCTATCTGAATCACTGTACTGGGTTGTCTTGTGCAAAATAAGTGATACCTCTTAAATGTGTAAAAGTACTGTCATTTTGAGTGTATGACTTTGTTATAATATTGTATTTATGCTACAATTGTGATAGCATCAGATTTTCAACTAGAAAGTGTTGGAGGTACATCTGTTTTCAAAAGGAGATGCAGAATACCTCTCAGACTACAGTTTGGTACGTAGGATTCTAGTTTCTGCTGGTGTTGGTATCATTTCCAGTTATGTGCAATCACCTTCATTGATATTGCTGTGCTAGTGTAATGCGTATGTGATACATCATGAGACACTATTTTTTAATATGTACTGTGAAGTAAAACTAGTTGAACATCAAAAATTTAAGCTACTGTCATTGTAAATATTATGAGTTGTTTTGTGGCAGTCAATTTATTATATTTCTATGGTTTAGATCCAAAATGAACATCTTTCAAATAAAATTGTTTGGCAACACAGGCACTGACTAGTGTAAACATATTGGGGAGAACTTTTACAAACATTGAACTTGGTCTTTTTTCTGTATGTTAGTCATTTCTGTGCATTCCTTTATGTAACAAATACCTGCAAAGGAAAGTTATAAGAAAATATTTATTACTCTGAAAGCATGTGTGTTATTACATTTGAGATTCTTCAAGAGCAGTTCACGCTGGAAGGACAAATTTAAGGGCTATTGCATTCTCAGGGTCAGCGCCAAAACTGTTGTCATCAACCAGATAACTCTGGTTCCTTGCAAATTTCTTTTTTTTGTTGTTTTTGTTTGTACTCATAATTAATGATAATGTCATCTTAGCGATGAGTTTGCAGTAGCTTCTTTAGGTTATAGCAGGTAAAATATGGATGAGGAAATGAATTTTATATCTGCATTATTTAGTAATAAGGGAATGAACATCTACAGGTGTGTTCTTGAAACAATTATGAAATTTCGTTTATACAGTTTCATGATTGATTCAACTAGATGAAAAATTATGCTATTGCCAGCAGGGATGGCGATGCATTCCCTCCCTCTTCCCCTAGTGCTAACACTTGTATTTATGTTGCCACAGGCTAAGCTGGATCAGCCTTACCTGGCTGAAATCTAACACAGGAAGAAAAATAAATAGAAAGAGAGTAATTTTCTACTGGGTTAGTTCCAGACTTATGGTGAGAGATACCAGACTCTCAGAGTTTCCAGACTCTTAGAGATAAGTATCTCAAACCCTTTAAAAGAAAGGATAGTGTATTTCTGAAGATCAAACTTGATTTGAACATGGAAACAGTGAGATGCAATCACACTGCAATCTTGTAATTTATATAAAATGTATTTCTTAACTGGAATCACTGTCCTACAGCACAAAGCAAGATTGTTCCAGTGTGATCTCAGCTATGGGTAGCTAGCAAGAATGGATTTAGAAAGTTGATGAGTAGGAGCATTTTGTCCTTTAACAAACTGCTGTATGTAAAGCATAGGAGTTCTATCATTATATTTCACTATCCTATATGTTTGCAGTTGATGTAGTGGTTAGCATAGTTAGTTAAAACCAAAGAGGCTTTGTGTTTCCCAAGTACATACTCCCCTTCATGCACCACTTGTTATAAACGTATTTGCATTATGCTTTGAAGTGTTTGGAGGATGTTGTGGATTGCTTATGAGGCTGATGAGAATTTGTTCCAAAGTTTGACTGTTGATTACATAATGGGTGTAGTAGTTTTAATTCAGTGAGAGAAGACAGGTGTGTCTTCCTTTTTTTCTGTCTTCTGTCTCACAGCATGTAGATATCACCATTTTAGTCTAGCTGCTCTTCTGTCTTATTTTAATGGGTTCCAAATACTAATATTATAAATGAAACTATTATTTGGCGTCTTTTATTGTTGTCTCTGTGCATAAACATACTGCAGCAAAGAGGTATGCTAAATGGTGGCTGAATTTTATGGCTATGTAGACCAAATGTTATGCATGACCTAGGTCCTACGCTTCTGGATTATCTTCTCTTTTGGCAGACCTTCTACCATTTCTCCTGTCCTTGCCAGCAACAGTCTAGGCTAAGCTGCTCAAGTTATGTTCCATATGAATTCTTTTTCCTTCTACATCTGACAGTTCTGCCTCTTAGCCATATCCAAGGCTTTATGCGCACCTCTTCTGTGTTTCCTGTGTTTCAAGATTTACATTTGGATTGAAACCTGATCTGTGACGCTGTTTTGTAGTGAGAGTAGGAAGGAAGCTTGCATTACCCTTGTGGGAGGAGATGTCCTTGCCTCAAAGCATCTGCAGAGAGTTCTCACGAGTGTTTTTTCTTATGCTTTCTCCTCTTGCACAAGCGTATAAATAGTTAGACTAAAAGACTAACTAGACTAAAAACTAAAAGCTCTAACACTTACAAGAGTGGGTCCTCTGAGATAAAAAAAAATAAGTAAATAGAAATGGAATATGCCGATTTCCATTCTCAGTTAAGTAATACGTTCAATATTGCTCCCCTATGAGAACAGTTCTGCATCCTGTACTACCTATGGTAACTCTGAGGCAGTTAATGCTCGCCAAGAGTCCTAGAAGAGTGGTGATGAAGGCTAAGTTAATTGTGCTATTTGTACACGCACAGTGTTACTCATTTGGATCATAAATCTTTGGCTTGTATCTTTATGGAAATCCTTGCTTTTTTCTGTATGCTTTTGCTAATATTTTCACAGAAGACCAGCATTTGGGTTTTTTTTGACTCAGAGGTGGCATACCAGCTCTTTTGAGTGTAGGTAAACCTGTGTCTTTCATACTTGAAAATCTGATTTTTAGACAAAGGAGGTTTTCAACCTTAATTTTTGGATCTGTGTTGTGTTCACATTTTCCTTATTATGGCATTTGCAACTGAAGTCCTTTTTTTATTTAATTTTCAAACTGAAAATTATAAAATTTTAATATATGTTTATTTAGTAGGGTTTAATTTGCAAATTTGGAAGGGCTTTAAGAAAAGAAGTCTTGAAAGCGTGTGGTACAGATGACAAATTCTTGTTTTGTAGCAAATGAATGATAATAAAACTTATGAAAAGATCCTAAATATTTTATGGAGGAAAATG
>JAOXJM010000012.1:135519420-135531123 GCA_026413425.1 Tringa solitaria
GTCTCACCAGAGCAGAGCAGAGGGGCAGAATCACCTCCCTTGACCTGCTGGCCACATTTCTATCACCCAGGATACAGTTGGCTCTCTGGGCTGCAAGCAGACGTATCTGGGTCATGTTGAACTTCTCATCCCCTAACACCCCCAGGTCCTTCTTGTCAGGGTTGCTCTCAATCTGTTTTCCATCCAGCCTGTATTTGTGCCTGGGATTGCCCCAATCCACATGCAGGACCTTGCACTTGGCCTTGTTGAACTTTATGAGGTTTGCATGGGCACCCCTATAAAACGTGTCCAGGTCCCTCTGGACAACATCCCTTCTCCCTAGTGTGTCAGTTGCTCCACACAGCTTGGTGCCATTGACAGACTTGCTGAGGGTGTACTCAATCGCACTGTTGATGTCACTGATAAAGGTGTTTAACAGCAGTGGCCCCAGTACCACTCTTTAGGAGCATCACTTGTCACTGGTCTGCACTTGGGTATTGATCTGTTGATCATGAACCATTGAGTGCAACCATCAAACTAGTTCCTTATCCACCAAGTGGTCCATCTGTGAAATCCATGTCTCTCCAATTTAGAGACAAGGATGTCACACGGGGCAGTGTCAAATGCTTTGCTCAAGTCCAGGTAGATGATTTCATTTGCTCTTCCATTATCCACCAACACTGTAACGCCATCATAGAACGCCACCAGATTTGTCAGACATGATTTGCCTTTCGTGAAGCCATGTTGGCTGTCACTGATCACCTCCTTATTTTCCATGTGCCTTAGCATAGTTTCCAGGAGGATCTGTTGCTGGGCACAGAGGTGAGACTGTCTAGCCTGTAGTTTTCCTTCTAAAAAAAGGGGGGTTATATTTCCCCTTTTCCAGTCAGTGGGAACTTCACTGGACTGCCGTGACTTCTGAAATGTGATGGATAGTGGCTTGGGAACTTCATCTTTCAGTTTGAAGTTGGGAAGGTAAAATAACAATTTCTTAACTTGCGGTCCTTGATATGGGCAATCAACTTTATTAGCCTTGGAATCGAAATGTGTCAGATGAATTCCTTAAGCCTACTGTGAGTTGTCTGTGTTTTATCCTGCTTTGCACAGTACAAAATATTGTTGTGCAGTGCTACTATTTTTATACTTTTAGTTCCACACCTGTTTCTATGTTAAAAACCCCCCACTTCTAGAATACGTAAGTACAATGGAGTTGTCCTTCAGATCATTCTCATCTGTGTTAAGAACTGTTTGATATTTCATTTGTAGGACTCTGTTTCCCAACAAAAGTCATGTGACATCAGCAGTGAGGTGCAATAAGAGCTCTCTTAGGATTACTTTAAATAGAATGGAAGACGTTGAGTATATAAGGTTGTGTGGCCTTGAATGTGATTTTTATTTGATATATGAGCTGTGACATAGCTATTGCATGACTGAGATGTGCCTGTAAGCGATGTAGTGTACAGATGGGGTTTCTCTGAAACAAAGCCAGCGACTAAATCTGAATGTGCTCATTTAAAGGGTAAAGAATACTTCATAAAACATATGGAAACATTTCTATGTTTTTTCATTAAATAGGCTTCTTACTCCTTACACATTTTTTATGATTGTTCATGCTAATATGTCATTTACCTGAATCAATATTGCCTATTCATCTGTTTGGTTTAGTGACATTTGTATAATGTTATGAATCTTTTATTTAAATCACATGAAATACACTTTTCTATTTTATTATTTCAGAACTTTTCATCCTTTCAAAGGTGAAATGCTCCTTTTCATAGAACTGTTGGAAAAAAACCTTACCTTTAGGCATTGCAAAATATAAGATTTAGGAAGAGTGTCAAATTATAGTAATAGGGTAGTTACACAGGATGATTTGAAGGACATGGTTATTGGGATTCACTGAAATTAAATCCAAGATTATGTACATTTGAATAAGTAATACAGACCAATTTATACAAAGAGGATCTCTTTTAATGCTCAGATGCTGAAAATATGCAGGAATCGTAGCGGTCTGTGACTCAACAAGGACTTTCTGTGTCATGCTGTGTTAAGGAGCTAGTGAGAATTTGGTGTGTGCGATAACAGAACAATAAGTAAAAATATGAATATGTAAACATACGTTTTATATGCAATGATTATAAGGTAGAAGATAATGCTTATATCCAATTTTTTGTAGCTTAAAAAGAAAATCAAAAAGTAGAAGAGGGCACAGAGGAGATCTGTAGAGCTCATATGAGAATTGCAGAAAGAGACCTTCAATTGAAATAAGTAGAAAATGCATCTTTGTCCTCTGAGATTTGAAAAATGTCCCGATTGTGCCACCTGTGTACCTTCAAATGAATAGTAAATTGGGTAGTGAAGGATTCCTTCATCTTTTCTTTGCTAAACCCCTCCAGTTAAACCCATGGAAACTGATATATTAAAAATAAAGGACACATTTCCAATAGTGAAAGTGGTTACATTTAGACCAGCCTACCAAGAGAAGCATAGAAACTTCAAAAAATGTTCTGATTTGAGTAACTGCTTCCTCCAGCATGAGTTAGGTGTCATCAGACAAACCCAGTAGATACCAGGTTCCAAAAGATGCCAAGTAAAAGGAGTCATGGGAAGTAGTCACACTGTAAAAAATACCAAAACACCAAAAATCCTGTTACAAGGCAGTGTGGTTGCTGTTGTTTTATGTTAAACAAACAAAACCACTTCTGGATAAATACAGAGAAGAAAACAAAATGGTGGAAAGGCTATTGAAACAAAGACAACCCTTCTGGTTTAAGAGTCATACGTTTTCAATAGTTGGATGATTGTCTAGGAAACATCATTCAGACTTTCCCTGTTCTGATGCTGTTCGTTAGGAATGCAGCATTGATTCCAGGTGGGATGTGGTTTAACTCTTATGTTCTTTAATAATGTTTTGAATGCAAACTGTATGGGAAGGAAACATTTTGTCTTAAACTGAAAATTTGGATGTTAGTCTAAAATGACATACAGCAAATGTAGGTTGTATAATAATAGTTTTTTATGCAAACTCAAATTATCCAGTACAAGGAACTTCTCTCCCTCATTTATTCTTTAATAGGTATTTCCTTCTTAAAGCCCAATGAAGTCTTAAGAAAGTTAGTAATGACTTTTGACAACGTAGTGGCTTTTGATAGGAAATTATTATTTTCTGCAGGTGATAAATATTTTACTTTTTGTTGTCTTGTGTAACTCCCCATTGGGACAGGTGGCTGCCTTGGTTACTTGATGCTGAAGATAGCCCTGCTGGATGATGTTACAGGAAGAATGATCTCTCACTGTCTCTCTTGCACAAATGCTATATGTATGTGTGTGTATTGGTTTATATTATCAGCGCTGTTTTAGGTGTTTGGACTTGTTCTGAGGAAATGAAGGACACGTTCAAATGTTGTTTATGCAGTTTTGCTCAAAGCTCTATTACTGAGCCTAATAGTTCTGTCTTTTTATTCTCTCTTAATAATTGTGTAGAGGGACTTTCTATATAGTTTCTTTATCTTTGCAGTCTTGCTTCTTGCTTTCCTTCATTCTGTAGGGGTTTGTCTTAAATTACCTTAAACTTCCATCTTCTCTTCCTCTTCATCTAATGTTTGACAGTCTAGTTGCTACCATTGAGAATTCAAAGCATCTGAGCTTCTTCTGAGCATATGTGATCTGTAATTACGTGCAGGGACCCTGTGGAAGAAATACATGCTATTAATTTTTGTCATTTAATGGAAAAAAAAACCAAACACCAAACCACCAAAATTTCCCAACAATAATTGATAATATTCTAGTTAATTTATTTGCAGGAATGCGAGGTGGAAACTGTAAATCCTGCCCACCCATCTGTCTCCTCATTTCCTTGATTCCAGATCCTTAGATTCAGGCTTCAGTAGTATGTGTATATTATCTTATATTATGGATCTACTTTTTTTTTTTCCTTTTTTTTTTTTCCCACTATGATGGCAAATCCATCATTAAGGGTTTTAACACTTAAATCTATTAAATTAATGTAGTGGTGGCATTCATAGCTGCTCTTCAGAATCACTAATCTAGCACAACAGGTCCTTGATTCCAGACATCTCTAAGCAGTAGCTCAAAACAAATAACATTTACATTCGCAAGGAAGAATATTCCAGAAACAAATCAGTGGTTTATGTTCTTCCTTTGTAATTATCTATCTCATTTATAATGGATTCAGAGTTTTGCTTTGTCTCCCCTCAGCCCGTGATTACACTGTTTGAGCCAGACTTTTGGTTTTTTTAGACTGTTCTATCAGTCTAATCATACTTGTAATGGAAGGCTTTAAGGGTTCAAGGACTAAAGACATAAAACTTGGGTCTAGCTCTTGCAAAGACATAGATAGTCTTTTTGAAACTTTTGTCACCTGTTTATTCTTGTTTACTCTGCTGAAGTGTTTTGGTGCCAGATTTTGGTTGCAGGCATTTTCATAAGGATAAAAGGGTTTTAAAACCTCATCTGTACTGTCTTGAAAAATATGTGATTTCCTGTTATTTTTACCTGATGTAGGATCATACTGCTGTATAAGGGGGTGGTCCTCCCTTCCACTCCTGACAGCATCTTTCCCACACCTTCTAATGATCAGGCAGATATGTGAGCAGTTAGTTCAGCTTTTAGATCCAGCTGGAAATTGCTCCTTCTGAGGGTTATTTTTCAGTCAGTTTAGTAATTTATCTGGCTTATAACATACCCACATGAGCACTAGAGGCAACGCAAGGCAGAGGGAAAGATGGCATTGCCCCAAGGGCAGAGCATCTCAGAGCTGAATGAATTTATAAGCTGGTCTTGGTGTCATGCACCACAGCAATCCCAAGCTCTTATTTTAGTGAGTTGTCTTTTACTTTCTGAAAGATGCATAATCCTGCAGGTTTTTAATTACGTTCTTTGTGCGTTTAAAATAATTAATTCCCTCTTATTGTTTACACTGTATTTATGTAAATTGCATAGAAATATTTGTGCCTCATCTACTAAGGCTGAAATCCATGCTACCTCAATCAAAAGGATGTCAAAGTTGATTCTACATTCTGCTACACTGTAACATACTTGTAGCATTGTGCCAAAAATGCTTTGTGCATTCCTGTTAAGAGAGGTAAAATTGAAGTTGAAATTTCTTTAGTAACGTTCCTACATAAAAAATTTACAAAGCAGGTATCTGTAGTCCGTGTGCAGGTAGGATTTGGTCCCTCAGTTTTGAAGTGTTAACTTTCTGTAAAGGAAAGGTTTCATTTCTTTTATATACCACTACTATTTAGTTGTCTTTTCAGGAGGTGCCACTACATAACCAGTCTCATATGATGAGATTTCTGCACATACACTGCCATAAAACATTAACCTGTTTTTTTTCTGGCCTTGAAGCCAGAAAAAAAATAAATAAAAAAGTCAACGTTGAAAGGTTGTCATCTTATTTAATTTGGAGACGTAAAGGAAAAATTTAAAGTAGGAGTCAAGAGAAATTTTTGATTATAGGAGATGCATATGAAGATTGTGTTTGCAAAGGGATGCTGCAATTGTAGAGTTGTGAAGCAACCCTTCTATACAGCTGCATGGGTATGCTCTGCAAAGAAAATGACTATTTGTATAGTCATTTTGTAAATGACAGCTTTGTAAAGCTATTCTAAGCAGTAATATTATCCATGGTATAAAACCAGATACAATGTTTTTGCAAGAGCTACCACACCTGGCCTCTAGATAATTCTTGGTTAACAAGAAGAGTTCTCCTTTTACGCTGTTATTGAAACAAATATGAATTCATTCTGTGTATGATTTGGGTTCTTTGAGGATGGTTGTGAGGTTGGCTTGGTTTCCTCTGTGTTCTTTGAAAATAAGTAAGATGCAATCTCCTTTGAGGTCTCTCAGTCACTTACATTTCCTTCTAATAATGATTGATTTCAGTGTTTTGCTTTTCTTGATATCTGTACAAAAATTCTCTGTACATCAGACTGTATGGCTGTATTTTGTGCCATTTCTTACTAGAAGAAGTAAATATATTACATCTTCTCTTATTCAGCTAACTATGCCACTGATGACCCAATACTTATGGTGTAATGATGCTGCTGTTGAAGCTCAGCCAGACTCCAGGGACCTCTTTGTAATACACTGCTGTAGGCAATTCTCAGGGTGTAGAGCCAAATACCTTTTTCCGTTGGTTTCATTTCCACTTTGATTTTCTTTGGGATTTTTATTTCCTAAGGAAGGTTGGCCTTTCCTTTAGTTTCTTGAATATGTAAATGATCTACCTGTTTTGTGATTGCTGGGTGCAATCGAAACATCAGTGCATGTTTTCCTTTTTTCCATCTTTGTTTTTTCTATATTTCCCATGAGTATGTTGTACAGAGGTGTGGTATTTTTCATATTAGCAAAGTATACAGCAACTATACTAGCAAAGTATGTCAGCATATGTCATCTCACTGATGAGATTCCTTTAGGTGGCATTCCTCTAAGATATTTATCATTCCTCTTTTTTTTCTTTTTTTTTTTTGGTTTTCAAATTACTCAATTTATACAATTGCAGCAGAAATATTTTAGACTTCTGCAAATCTTTTTTTTTTTCTGCAAATCTTATTTTAGACTTCTGCAAATCTAATGTGTGCCTGAAAACCAGCTTAATGACTTGTAAAACTGTTTTGTTCCCTATCTTTAATATGTAACAAAGACACTATCTGTAAGGAAGCTGTTGGAGTATTTCTAAATAAGTAGGTTTCTAAAACTGCCAGCAGCCTCCATTTATAATGCTAACAAGTGGATTCTGGAAAAGCAGTTTGATCACCAGCAAGATTATCCATAATCTTTCTTATTAAAACATCTGGATATTTTTGGCCTTACCCTACAGTGATGACACACTTAGCAGAGGAAATAAAAAACCTATGCAAGGTTTTTTATTATACAAACTTATACAAGAAATAAGGTCTCTATCTTCCTTTCTTTTGTTTTACACATTGCATTTATGTGTGTCCATATCAGTATGGGCATATTTTCTTCTTGAAAAGGCATTTGGATCTTAAGTATTCAGGTAGTGTGTCTATTTTAGCTTTGTCACCAGTATTAGGAATTTTTACCTTTTTAAATTTATTTTATTTGGATCACTGTTATGGGGTAAATTGACTTTCACAAATCATGTTAACGTCATCTTCTCTTTCCCTGTTTTTTTCTTGTAAATAGCTTGTGCCTCTTGTATGATTTGTCTTTTGTGTATTGTCTTGTGTTACAATGAAATACTTTGGGTTGGTGAGATAACAGCCCAAATCTTTCCACCTGCGAATGTATTGGCAGATGTGCAGTTTCATAGGATGAAGCCTATTGAAAGTTAGTGTGTTTACCAGCAGTCGCTGGTCTACTCATTGTTGCTGCGTAAAAAGTTATTAGTTAACTATTTCCTCTGGGAATTCATTTGAAACCTATGTCTGATTATTATTTATGCATTGTGGTCAATGTGTTGAAAAAATTTCTTTCCTGTATTTATTGATAGTGTCTGAAGTCTTGGGAGCTACCCTGTGATGTGTTGTGTAACCACTACAAGAAGTAGCTAATGCATTGTGATGTAAAAGGAGAAGCTTGATGTTAGATTATTTTATCATATAAGTGAACATAAAGAGGAATTCTCCCTTGCTCCCCTGCTTATATAGGTATTCTCCAAAGTAAAAATATAATTTGAAAAGTTTAATTATCATAGTTTATTATCCATTTGCTGAATAGGGGCTTCTTAACACTGCAAAAAGAATTTCCCTTCCCATACGCAGAACTTCTGAATTTGTTGTAGTAGCATAATGAAAAGTCCTGAAAGAAGATGCGCGTTAATGCTTATTTTAACATATTTTATAGTGTGATCTTCAGGGAGAATGTCACTTAGCTCTACTTGCCTATTATAATTTATTCAGTGACTTCTCACAAGTTATCCCATTTGTCCAGAACAGGTAATCAAGTTCTTCACAGTGAAGTGTTTAATAGTTGAACTCAATTTGCCATGGTGAGAACAACCATAGGCTTGTGTTTAGAAATAATAATTATGAATGAGCAACAATACTGCTGTTTCAAGACGCAGTAATTTTTAGTTTTCTTCCATAAACAATTACCCTCAGTGAATCCAAGGATTAACTTGAGTATGGATAACCCAGATACAGACTGTAGGTGTAGGGAAGAATTTGATTCTCTTCAAAAGTCCCCATTAATTGAAGCAATATTTGCAGCAACTCCTGATTACCATTCTTGGATACACCCCGTAGCTGTAACTTCTGCAATGCAGGCATATGGGGATTCAAAATTAAGTGTAGGCTTAAATTCTTGTTTGTGGGGAAGGAACCTGGTAAAACAAAATGCTCTGTGATGTCTGCCTTTGTTTCTTTTTGGGAAGTGATTCGGGGCTATTGAGATCAAAGTCTGTCAGCACGAGTAGTTAATGTGAGGTATGTGGAAATGCATGGTAAGGAAGGTTTCATGGTTTGTTTTGTTTTATGGATGTGGTTTTTTTTTTTTAGGTTCTGTATATGTTTATTTTCAGAGAAAGACTTATGATTTACATTGTTAGAATATAGTGTTCTAGACATGAATGCCATCTTTCCACAACTGTAGTGTATGCTTCTGCCTGTAGGACAAAATTAAGGCAAATGAAAGAATAAGTTAGTTATTATTAGTTAGTTATTATGTTCCAATTTTTCTGTGTTACAAAAGGAGGACATCTTTTCTGAGTGTGACGTGCTAAATATTGCATTAATTTCCAAAGGAATGTCTGCTTTTCATTTTTAAGATGGTACTGTATTTAATGCATTCTAGACATGTGAAAATGATTATGGAAATAAGGGTATGTGATCTGAGCTTCGCTGTCACTTTGGTGTGCACTGTAACTCATGTTAAAGACCATGTTATTCAACACTTTTGCTAATAAGGACAGTATTCTGCTAAGCCCAATAATGGTCTCATTTTGTTTCTCTTTAGGAGACTTCTGGATTAATATATGCAGAAATTATAGTCTCAATATTGGAAGTTGCATTGAGAGCTCCACTGTTGACCTTTTAATGTTTTTATCTGGAAAAAGGGATTTGTCTGAAAATATGTTCTGTTGATTGGAAGGTCCCATGTCTTTATTCCCACACCCCCCAACAAAGAAGAGTTCTAATTTTTATATTGGTGTTCTTCCAAATGTATACTAAAATATTTCTAAGTAGCAAACAGAAGAAAGTAGTAGAAAGGCTCTTACCATTCGCCTTTTCTCGTACAGATTGTTTTTGATGCTATTTCATGACTAATCTCTCGCATATAAATCTTTTTACTCTGCTGATGACTGTAACTAGCAAAATTGTGGCTTGACAGTCCCTGGGTAAGAATAGTAGTGGCTTCTTACAGCGACGCAGTGTAAAAATGACTTGAACTATTGACCATCCCTCAGTTTACTGTTAACTAATTATGGTAATTGGAAAAGTTTATTAGTTAACATTACTTAGTCATAAATTAACTTGTTAAAATACCATGTGTGAAGAACTTCATTTGGAAAGCGTGAAGGACTTAGGAGAATTGAGTCCTTATCTTGAGACAACACCTGATCGGACTGCTAGAAAGTAATCCATTTTGACCTGTGAGCTCTCTGTCTTAAATTCTGAGAAAAAAAGGCTATGTTTTCATAGATTTATTGATATAAATATGAGAACATACAGTGTCTTGTCATATAATGGAGACATATAGTCCTCTTTAAGCTGGGCCTTAACCATAGATGTATAATTAGTATGTAAATACTTAAAAATGCTAGAGAAGTAAATGGATTTTGAAGATTATTTGTTTGGTACTTCAAGAAGGATAGAGGACAAACAGTGTTTTATTTTGGTAAACAAGCCACTTCATTGCTTTGAAGAAAATGTACGTGAAGACTGAAGCTAAAGCTTTAAAAATCTACCGCACCAAAATATCTGCCAGGAGTTTTTTTTCTATCAAACTGCATAAAGAAAGTGTTACATTAAATCCACATTTCATGGGCATGTTATAGAAGGAAACTACTTATCAATCCACATCTACCAAGTAGGTAGTATGCAAATACTTTATCCTGTTTTCCTCAGAGCAATCTTTTTCACCGATCTTTGAATGAGGAACATAAAGTTAGAATTTCATTTTTATGTGGAAACAAAAAAGAACACGCAGTTTATTTATTGAGTTATTTTGCCTTAAACAGCGTTATAAAATACAAAACAGTGGTAGTCACTTACTGATTTAATTACCAGTAGATGTAAGAGATACAATTTACTACAGAAAAAAAGTAAAAGATGAAGCAGTTGTGTAGTTTCCAAGCAAGTAATACAGGACACATTTAAAAAACATAAGAAATGGTTTAATTTCATTAACTGTGGTCTAATATGTTGTGCATCCCACTCTTGGTAAACCACAGCGGCATTTACTGGCTATTGCTTCAAAGCACTACTGTTTTTCATCCCTCTTCTTTGGCCAAATGTGTCATAAGAGCATTAACTAAAGTCTGGAAAACAGTTCTCATGGATTTTGCTTTAATGATAAATCTAACATATAGTGCACTTGCTGATATAATCAAGTGAATGGAATTTCCAAAATCTTGACTTAATGTCTTTTAAGTATGAAGCAATAATGTTTTTATGAAGTAGCTTTTAAATGGCATTTGTTGAAGTGGAGAGCAGCTGGATTAGGAGGGTCTGTTTCTAACTGCAATCAGCAATGATCATAGTATCATATTACAGTCACCCTATAAAATAGCTTGTATTTTAAGAAAAATGGGAAAAAAGTGGGGGTAAGAATGGAGAGAGAAGTAAGCATGGTCTGTGTGATGCCCAGAGGGGTCTGGAATTGGTTACAGTTTGATGATGTTGCTTCAGCTGTTTGGGCAATAGTGTAGTTCTAAATATAGGAAGTTCTTTATCAATTTAGGTTTTATCAGGTTTTTAAAACGTTGTGGAAGTACAGTCAATGTGCATTTCTCAAGCACTTTAAGTTGTTGGGTGGCTTTTTAATTGTGATATTTACCAGGATAAGATTTCACTAGGATAAAGACCAAAATTACAGGATGTTTCTCTGTACTACAAAATCTTTTTTAATAATTTTGCATTTGTATCCATTTCTATAAATTGAAATGTATCTCTGTCCCACCTTGGTTTTGTCCATTTTCCAGCTAATAGGCTCTTTGAATAGGGAAAATATTTTCTTTTGTTTCTTATAGAACATTAAATCTGTTAGTGATGGTGTGTTCTAAAATTTAAGTCACTGCTGAGACACAAACTTTAATTTAAGGAAGCATTGCATCCTTCCAGGGATTACGTATGGAACCTCTTTAACATGTTGTATCAATTGATTAACTGCAAGCCATTTCAGCAGTGGCTTGTAGCTTTCCTGTTGTAGGCAAGATGTATCTACTTCATTAGGTCTACTAGTTTAACATTGTGCAGGAGTGTCTTAAGTGTTAGGTTTCAATGAATGAATAAAAATTTTGGAGACACAAAATACTCTTATCCAGTAGTGCTTTTGTTCATCAGTGTTCTTGAGTGGTTCCCAGGTGGGGTCTTAGGCTTTAACTTTTATTAATTTGATAAAAACAAAAATGTCATGCTATCTACAGCAGAAAATGTAGAAGTTAAGTAATGCCTTTATTCCTCTAGATTTCTTGATTTGATTTGTTCCAGAAGGGTTTGATAGAGTCTTAGGCAGGATCTGATTAAGATATACATAATATAACTGTGCCTAAAATCCCAGCAGCTAAGACAGACA